>OZ014525.1:73443185-74043185 GCA_963966055.1 Lathyrus aphaca | reverse complement strand
TCCCTGTGTTCTTTACTTCTATTTTATTTATTTATCTTGTTACTTTTAACCTTGTCATATATTAGTATCGTAACATCGTATTTGACATTGTATATCTTTAGCCAAAATTTCATTTGGTATCAGAGCAGGCACCCTGCTTGCTTTTCTGGGTGAGATCTAGGGGCAATTTTCTGGTACTATGGACAAGGATGGAGGATTTAGAAATAGACCACTTATTTTGGATGGATATAACTATGATTATTGGAAACCTCTCATGGTTGCTTTCTTAAAATCTCTGGACAAGAATGCATGGAAAGATGCAGATAAACGATGGGAACATCATATCATTACTGATAAAGATGGAAATACGAGTTTAAAACCTGAGGAAGATTAGATAAAAGATGAGGATGATTTTGCACTATGGAATTCTAAAGCCTTAAATGATTTGTTCAATGGCATTGATAAGAACATATTCAGATTAGTGCATCATTGTGAATTAGCCAAGGAAGTTTGGGATATTATCAGAACCACTCATGAAGGAACTTCCAAAGTCAAGATGTCAAGACTTCAAATGCTTACTACTAAGTTTGAGAATCTGAGAATGAAAAAAGATGAGGCTATTCATGACTTTCACATGAATATTCTTGATATTTCTAATGCCTCAGGAGCTTTAGGAGAAAAGATGCCTGATGAAAAGCTTGTGAGGAAAATTCTCATATCATTTCCCAAAAGATTTGCTATGAAGGTGACTACTATAGAAGAGGTATAAGACATCTGAAATATGAAGGTTGAAGACCTTGTTAGATCTCTTCAGACATTTGAAATGGGATTCAGTGATGTGCTTGGAAAGGAGAATAAAAGCATAACACCTGTGTCAAATACTGAGGAAGAGGTGAAATGGAGAATGAAGAAAGCCTTAAAGAAGTTGTTGCCATGATGGGAAGATAATTCAACAAGGTCATAAAAAGGATGAATATGAACTCAAAACCAAATGTCAGGAACACTTCATCGGACATCAACAGATCAATTGAGTCTAGGACAAAGCCTAAGGAGAAGTCAATTCAAAACAAAAGAGTTTAGTGTTATGGGTGTGAGGGTTTTGGCCACATCAGAGTTGAATGTCTTACCTATATGAAGGGGGAAAAGAAAGGCCTATTTGTTACATGGTCTGATGGAGATTCTGAAAGTGACTTTGAAGAGGAATCAACTAAACATATCATTGTTTTGACAAGGACATGTGTGTCTGATGATGATTCTAGTGAAGATGAGCTAACCTTTGAAGAACTAGCTAGTACTTATCAAAATATATGTGTCATATGTGCTCAAGTGATTCAAGAAGGATAAAAGAAGAAGAAGATAATAGCAACACTGGAAGCTGAAAAGGAAGAGCATTTGTCAACAATATTTAATCTGAATAATGAAGTCACCATGCTAAATTCTAAGCTGGATCAGATGACCAAATCCATCAGAATGTTGAACAGTGGATCTGAAACACTTGATGATATTTTTCATACTGGAAGAAGTGCAGGAGACCTATCTGGGATAAGATTTAATGGTTCCAAAATCAATTCCTCAAGTAGCAGCCAACCTGAGCTCAAGAATGATGCTTCAAAATAGATGTTGAAACCAGTGTCTCAACATCATGGAACAACAAGATTAACTCATCAAAGGAGAAGTTATCAAAGGTGGAGGTGTCACTACTGTGGGAGTTTTGGTCATATAAAACCTTTATGTTTTAGACTTCATGGATATCCTGATCATAATCTACAGCTCAAACCTGAGAAAAACATGGTCATCAAGAAACAACATTGGGTTCCTAAGCATGTTGCTTTGATAACTCATACTTCTCTCAGAGTGTTAGATAAAGAGGATTAGGATTTTGACAGTGGATGTTCTAAGCATATAATTGGTAAATAAAATCTGGTGGTTGATATCAAACCTCGCCCTACCAGTTATGTGACTTTTGGTGATGGAGCTAAAGGAGAAATAAAAGGAGTTGGAAAACTTGAATGCTCAGATGTTCCAAATCTTGATGGTGTTCTACTTGTAAAGGAATCGACTGCTAATCTCATTAGCATCAGTCAGCTGTGTGATCAAGGATTCAATGTCAACTTCAAAAAATTAGAATGTATTGTCACAAATGAAGAAAATGTAGTGATCGTGAAGGGAGTCAGGTCTAGAGATAATTGTTATCTCTGGGTTAACCAAGATTCCAACTACTCATTTGTGTGCCCTCTATCCAAAGAAGATGAAGTAAAATTGTGGCATCAAAAGATGGTTCATATTCATCTAAGAGGGATGAAAAGAGTCATAACCTTGGAAGCTGTAAAAGGAATTCCTAAGCTTCACCTGGTTTTCTATCCTTTGTTTGCTCTTCGTTTCACATTCATTTGCATCTTCCATTAGATCATATACTTTAGCATTTCACTCATTTGCATAAGCTCCTGAGACATGGGATCAATATCATCTGTGAATTAGGGTTTCACGTCCTTATTTGTGGATTATCAATGGAATTCAAGGTTTTGACTATGCAGCCATCAGTGGCATCATTTTCTTATTGCTCATGTCACTTTATTAAGGTTTATTTCCCTGATAAAGTGGTATTCAAGGATTTCATGTATGAATATTATTTGTTGATTCGTCTGGCCTAACTTCATCAGTACATGAAATTAGGGTTTTTTTTCATGGTTATTTAGACTATTCTTTCCATCTCAGCATCTCAAAAGCTCTGGTTTCGATTCAAGTATGGTTGTTTGTTCACGATTCAGTTCAGATGGTTGTTTGAACGAATCATGGTCAAACTATCAGGAGATTTCTTCAAGTGTAAGTTGTTGGTGTCAATGGTTAACTTCTCAAGTAGTGTGTATCCAAGGTTGTGGTGTAGAATTCTTTAGGTTATCAAGCAGTGGTTCATGTGAAGTTTGGGCTAGAAACTCAGGCTATCAGGTGAGATATGTGTTGTAATGGTTGAGATTCAGGGGAATTTGCTTTAATTTGGGTCAAATGAGATATGTACTTCACACTCGAGCTAAATTAATCATTTGGAAAACAAGTAAAGACGAAAGTCGAGTGCTTCATGACTAAGGATCATCAACGACTGGTTCATTTTTCATTTAGAGTTTTTGAGCAGTTATGTTGAAGTTTGTACCTCAATTCATAGTCCTAGGTTTTCAAGGCAAGTTCATAATGGAGGATTTGTTTTAATATGGTTCAAGTGTTTAATTTCGAGATGGATTCAAGGATGATTTATTGACTCAAAGTTTTAATCCATTTGAAAATCCAAGATCAATTTGTGGTTTATCGAGAGTTTGTTTAGAGATGTGGAAATGTTGGAAATTGATTGAATGTTTGATTTTTATTTTATTTTAATTTAACATAGCATACTTTAAGTCAAGATTCAATTGATGCTCAAATTCCTATATCATCTTGCAAAATCAATTAGTAAAAACTGGTAAAGTGCATCAAAATCTAAGGCTCATTTATCTTTTTCTTTACGAAAAAAAAATCAAAACCAATTCAGCCCATTGTGACACAAAAAGTACACAGACCAAATAATGCCTTAAAAACCAATATCTATTCCCAGCCAGCTGCTCATGTGAAATTCCACAACCTCTCACGCAATGTACAATGCCTTGTAGCAATCACACCAACAATACCTACAACTTGCCAATTCAGTGGCACTCCACTAACATTCCGCTCACAATTTCGTACTACATGCACAGAACATGACAAACGAATTTCACAATCTCGACCCCACAATTCCACTACAATTTGTACCGCTACTACAACCAATTTGTGCCACCACTCCAACAATTTCAACAATTTCAGCATACGACTCGCACAACGAAACACATGAAAACAGATTCCACAACAAAATTCCTTTAGCCTCATTTTTTCTTCATTACGTAATACAAACCAAGCCTCATTCTACATTTTTCATACAACAACCTCCACCACACAATCTCCTCTCACAACAAGATTTTTTCAACCTTCCAAATACCATTAACCGACCCTCACCCTCAACTTTGATCATTACCTTCACTCTTCTTCAACAAACCTCTGTGATTTCTTCTTGCAACCAACAAACTTTTCTCACTCTTTCTGCAGAACAGACATCGAAACCAAAATAAAACTCAACCCATACTTTCTCTTTGTCAAACCTAGAAATATTTAAACAAACCAAATCTTTAACTCATAAACTCTTAAATCCTCATCATACCACCACATTCAAATCCTAACCAAACCTTCAAACTCCCTGCATAACCTTCCTCCATTAAATTCAGTAAACAAATCCACACAACAAACCAAAACACCAACCTTCCTTTCACCAACAAACAACAAATCTGAGTGAGAAGAATGTCTGAGATGGAGAGAAATTGAATCGAAAAGAAAATAAACTGAGATATAGGTTCAAATCTTACTCATTCCATAAACCTTTTTTTCACCGCACAGTTACCTTAATAACCAACAACAATCAAACGGAATCCGAAAATAGAAGAAGAGGATTTCAGATAAAAACCCAAATCGGACCGAATCCGAAACGAAAATGACTGAGAGCTATAGCACCCCAAATTTTCCATCTATTTTTCCCATCATATAGCATAGCCTAAGCATACACGTCTTAGCATTTGGCATAGAAAAATGAGGCATGACATCCATAGTTACAAGCATGGGGCATGTAATCACTCATCTATCAAGTTGAGATTCCTCAAAGTCAAGTGGAGAGCCAAGTGGTCTTGCAAGAAGCCTACAAAGGATCCTCATATCTTATGCAAGTTCAAATTCATCCTCAAAGCCCAAGAAGTGGTGTGATTCATCAGAAGCTCAGTAGTGCAATTGGCTCATACATAGGGAAACCCTAATTAGGGGTTTGCCTCAAATCCTCATTATCTCATAGATTTGACCAATTCTTGTGGTCAAAGGCTTTTATATGGTATATAAGGCCTTTGTATGAAGTTTGATGCAAAAATTCATTGAGGAATTCAGGCATTGGTGCAGTTACTTGTAAATAAAGAAAGAGATCAACTATGCAGAAGAAAAGTCAACCATTGGATTTCAAGGGTCCCAATCATCATTTTCAAGCCCATGGAACTTCATGAGGGAAAATAATAGCTTGGGTGATCTCAATTTTCAAGAATCAAGAGTTGGAAGGAAGTTTCTAAATATAGAAAGTGACTTGTAATTAAACTTTCTATTTTTGGCAATTTTTGCCCTAACTTCATTCAGTTCTTTCATGATCAAGATGACTCCAAATGAATTTTCCTCAAAAATGAAAGTTGTAGGGCTTTCTCCCCCTTTCAAAAACTTATAAAACTTGTCCATATAATTTGTGGTTTGGAGGATATGGTCATTTGAAGTTGGCTTCTTTATAGGTTTTCATATATTTCAAGTTTCCATCTTTTGCAAATTGCTCCATTTTGGCTTGTACTGAGTTTGTGTACACTAATTATGGTTACTACACTCAAGTACATTTCAAAATAACCAAGTTTGCCCAAAAATTCACAAGAACCTGTGGCTTGTGCATGAGGATTTTCACAATTTGCCATTTTGCAATTTCATTCACAATGCATGATTCAAATGTTCCTAAGCCATGTGATTAATCTAAGGGTGCTAAGGAACTCAAGGAAAATCAGAATATGCACATGGACACAAGAATGCACGCATAAACCACCTCATCACAACTTTCATGCAAAATTGCAAAATACTCCCTATCACACTTTCCATGCTCTCATTGCCTCTAAAACCCTAATCAGCCTCCTAAACCCTTAATATATAAGTGGTGCACACAAATTTTGCAACCTCACGCTCACTCATTCCACACTTTCAAACAGTTTGCTTCTCTTGCAATTATTTTTGAATCTCTCTTCTAACACACACATTTCCTCATTTCCTTGCATATTCTTCATCCTTGGAGTGTGAGGATCATTAATCTACCATTAGTTTGAGCTCTAAGAAATGTTTGCTCCAAGTGCAATTCATAAGCATTTTGGTTCGAAGCACAAGATTCAGGGGGATTTGAAGCTCTATTTGCATTTATTTTTTGCAAATAGAGAAGCTAAGGAGTAGATCTGCACTTTGTTGAGGGTTTTCTTTGAGTATTTTAGAGACTTCAAGTTCAGTATAGCTTCTGGATCTTTTATTCTAGATCTTGAATTTTTTGTGTGTATAATGATATACGTGCTTCACTTAATATGCTGATATGTTTAGTTTTGAAAATGGTTGAGAATTGAGTGTGTATAATGATTTTGAAAGTTTGATATCAAAATTGATTTCCTTTGATCTGTGAGATTCTTTGATTGTTTGTTGTTTTTGAGTTCATATTCTTGATTAACATAACAAATAATATAGATCTGGGAAATTTGGTGTATTTCTGTGTGTAAGTGTTCTTCCAGTGACCGGAGCTAGGGCTTCATCACCGGACGTTTGACTGTGAAGGAGATGAGCCAAGGAAGAAGACGTAATCTACTCCGTTCGTTTTATAGATCCAACGCACCAAAACATGGCAACGCATTAAAATAGCTTGTGCGCATCACGTGGCTTCTGTTTTACAATTAATCATTGTGTGTGCTTGTGTAAATTTTTTATCGTGTGCGTGTGTTTTGATTGTTTGATGTGTTGACTTGTGAATATGGTTGATTTTGTTTGTGTGTGTCTGATCAATCACATGGCTTAGATTGGGACGTTGACTTTGACTAGGACTTATGGTAACATTGTAAACCCTGCGCATTTGGACCAGGCCTCTTTTTCTTTTCAAACCCTCACTTTAAGCCCAATCTTGGTTTTCAACGTAATCTGCTTGCTACACATACCTCAATTGCCTTCATTTCATTTTATTTTCTTTTTATTGTCAGTTTCATTTTTTATTATTAAAAATAGTAAAACATTTTAAAAAATTACAAAAAAAAACCATGAACCTTAATTAACATTTTATAAAATGTTTCCAATTTTTATTTTCCATTTTTATTTTATTTTCATATCCTGAATTAATTGTTCTTTTATTTTCCTTTATTTTTCTTCTTCTTTTGCATACACTTCCTTGTTTGATTTTTATCTTGAGTTTAGAAATTGATATGGTGCTGATTCTTTTTGCTATACTTTGCTAACATGTTAAAGTACCTTAGTGATTTTTGTCACATTTTTTAAGTCTTGTTTAGCTTCCTTTTATCTTGTTTCTTTTTGTGAAAGTTAATGAAACCCTAATTGTGTTTTGACCTTTTATTGATTGACTTTGCTTTTGATTTTGGTCATGTTCCTTTGATATAATGTTTGTGCATACTTGAGGTGCCTTGTTACTTATTGGTATAATTTTTAAGGCATGTTAACTATTTGTTTGATATTTGTTCTTTAACTTGCCTAATTTGAAGTGTTTTTGATCCATGTTTGATTGTTTGATTAGGAAGGCACTTGTGCCACCTCTTAGGATCTTGTTTGTGGGTTGATAACATTGTCCTATGATCCCTGGTTTTAGTATGAGAGCTTTTCCTTTATTGTTTGATGTTAACTTGAACACTAAGTTACACATTCACATGCATGTCTCACTTCACTTCAAACTTCTTCATGTCTTTTCTAATTGACTTGTTATATACTTGTATGCCTTAATTGATGTTTAAATCTTCTTCTTAGGCACTTACTTAACATGTTTAGGTTCTGACTTTAAGTTTACTTAGTGATTTGTGACTTTTTCATTTCTTTTGATCTCATGTTTTCATCTTATTTCTCCATGCTTCTTTACTAGTTTGTGTGTGACTTCTTGCACTCTTTTTGGTGTGGTTTTGTATGACTAATTGTAAAATGTTTAGGTATTGATTGTGATAACTTGTGGTTTTTAAATGTTAGTTCTTACTTTGTTTGATCTTACTTGATCTTATCTTACTATTTGTGATTGTTTCTAACACTTTCAGGGGCTAGTGTAAGTAAGAGGTGTGGATGAGATCTCCACATCTCCAACTTCTTTCTCATTCTTCTTTTAATGTTTTCCTTTGTGTATGAGATGTGCTTAGGCCATCATTTTTACAATTTCTTTTCATCCCCTTATAAACAACTTAACTTCTTTAAGAGAAGTAAGTTGCTTTCTACTACATTTCTTTTTCTTTTCTTTTCTTTCCTTCTTATTTAGGATAGTTTTGATACCCAACTAACCTAGGTTCATCTGTGCATGATAACATTAGGATTTCTTAGTCCCCCTCTAGTTCTTTTACCTTTAAGTTCATTTGGTCCTTTCTCTTTCTCATCTTCAAACAAAAAACATAAAAAAAACACTTTAATAAAGGTTGAAATAGTCTCTTGTGTATGGCCTTATTCCATGGGACACTTGTATTCACCCCATTTTGGTGATGGTATAAGCTTGTCTAGCATGATGTACAAGTCTAATCATGAGGCTATTTTCACAAAGAAAATCATAAAAAAACATTTCTTCATTTCAAATTACAAAACACTTAATAAATTCAATAAGTTAGTGAACTTAAGCCCTAATCTTTGGAAACAAGTTTGAGGATCTTCTTCTTGCTTGGTGTACTTATTCCTCATTCTATATAGGAATGTAGTAATAAGGACACATTCCCTAGAAATGGACTTGAATTCACTTTCTTGTGCCACACTCATAAAAACTTCTAAAAAACTCAAACAAAGAATAAACGTCTCTCCTTCGGGACTTCTTTTCTCATCATCTTCACTCTCAACGTAAGAACTTTCTCCTGCTTGTCACTTTGCAAGACGGTTATGCACACGTCGTCCGAGCCTGCAACACCTGAGAATTGATATAAGAAGTTCAAGCTTTTAAAACACAAACAGTTTTCCTCCCTAGTTATGGGAACTACAGTGTCTCTGGCCCTCATGTCCAGATGAGGTACGTAGGCAGCGAGGTAAGGCCCGTTCGAGCACTCTTTTATTTTCGCTACATTTTCCCCCTTTCTTTTCTTTTCTTATCTAGTTTCAGCCTTTATTTTTCAGCAACTTTCATTTCTTCATCCCTTGAAACATTTTATTTGCAAGTGTGGATCCCATCGGGTACGACGGACGTTCTGGGGTGCTAATACCTTCCCAGGTCGTAACTGACTCCCGAACCCAGTTTCATTAGTTCGTAAGACCTTGTCCTTTCCTTTCTTTTCTTTGGTTTGTGCAACATTACCATTCCCCTTCCTTCGGGATAAAAATGCATGGCTTACGACTCTACTCTTTTCCGTGCCACTTTCGCGTTTGTACCAGGATGGAAATCTAGGGAACAATAGATGGCGACTCTGCTGGGGATCGAACCTAGAATATTTGGTTTCCCCTTAAGAGTCTGTCCTAGCGCTTGTGTTTTTGTTACATTTTTATTTACATCTTTATTTATCGCTTTCAGTATTTTATTTTCCAAGCATTATATTATTACTGGACTGTCTGAGCTGGATTTTTCTGTTTGGTGGGTTCGGGATACTGTTACTGTGAGATGAGCTCCATACCAGGGCTCGAGTGTACCCTAGGACTTAGCATGAACAATCACTTTGGACCATGGTATCTGTTCATGGGGGTAGTGTAATACCTCAAAATTTTCCCTCTCATTTCCTCAACTTTTTGCATAGCATTTAGCATAAACAATTTCATGAAATAATCAGAAACATTGCATCATGTGTGTCATATCTGAGGCATAGGCATGTGAGCATTGATTGGAGAAATTGAAGGCTATACAAAGGCAACCAAGGAGCCACAAAGCTTATCAACCTTGTGCAAAGGGTTCATAACATGCCACAAGTCCTCATTTAAAGCCACAAGCCATGAAGAGATTTGAATTAATCAAAGAAGGCAAGCAGTGCAACATCTCTTGATAAAAAGGGGCCAAATTAGGGTTTCATCTCTACTGGGCTTCTCAATGAAATTTTGATCCAAAGCGGATTCCATTGTCTCATATATGATGTAAAGTGCCTAGGGTTCAAATTTCATCCATGGAAACATTTTGGAAGAGGTTCAATTGGCCAGATGACTGAAAATCAGAGAATTGGGGAAAAGTCAACCATGCTGAGAAAAAAGTCAACTCCTGGCTTTTTAAGATCAAAATCATGAAATTAGGGTTACAAGGATCCTATGATTCAAATTTGATCAAGAAATGATGGAGGAATCAAGAGAAATCAAGAAAACCGAAACTTACCATTTTTTGGAAAACTAGGGTTTCAAAAAATGGCAAGTTTTGGCCATTTTTGCAGCAACTTCAAGAGAGGCCTTCTCCCAAAATATGAGGGTTATAAAAGTTCTACCTTGAGCCAATTAAAGAGGGTATCTTAAGCTTAAAATCCATAGGTGTAACTCATTTATAGCATCAAAATTGAGAGAGTTATGATCTTGCAATGTTGGAACAAATCAAGGCAAGCTAGGGCAAAACCAAGGCAGACCTTGCATCCTGCGCGCGCGCCAGGAAAGGCATTCCATCAAACAGGTGGTGGGTCATAATGCAAGCTATTTTTCTCCATGTTAGAGGGCTCAAATGAAATTTCTTTGAACTACAAAGTTGTTTATTGCTATGTTTCCAACAACTTTGATGTTCAAAGATTTTTCATGTGATCAAAGGATTAAAGGCTATGGGAAGGCAAAGTGAGGAGGTTCAAACTGAAATGCACAAGGAATCTTACACAAGCCAAGGCAATGCTATGCAGGCCCATGATTCAGCATTGAGGCATAATTGTCCAAGTTCCATTTTAGTGACTTAGAGGGCATATTTCACCTTGCATCAAACCCTAAACTTGCTCTATGCATCTTTAGCTTCAAATTGGGCACAAGATTGTCATCATTTGATGCCTTGAGGAGGAAGAAACATCTCTTGGAAGATCATAATATGCAATATGATTCCTTGCATGCTAAGCTACTAAATCATGGGTGAAATTCAAGTCAGTCAAGCATCTAGGCACCATTAAGCTTTGTTATGATCACAAGTTCTTCACATTTAGAGTGCATCATCCCATGGGGGAATGATCACATCACATGCCATGCAAATATTTTGAAATTCAAGCCAAGTGAAGCTTTCAAACATTACACTGAATGCTGCAACCTGGATTCAGTCAACTTCATACTACATCACATTGCATTAAGCCTCACCATAGCAAGCATGAGCTTATTGTACATGATTAAATCCAGCCAGCTTCAACTCGAGCTCTAACAAACTCCACTCACCATAACTAATTATCAAACTAATTTGACTCAGTTAACTCAAGTTCCAATTGTTAACTGAGTTGGTTAAGATCTTTAACTCTTGCTATATAAGGGATTAACAATAGCTACATTGAACACACTTCATTTTTGACTCAAAATCATACCAAATCCACAGAATTCTCTCTGAAACTTCTTCTGCATCTTTCTTTGAGGAAGCTTCACATTCATCCATTTTGATCCTTCCTTCATCAATTCATCATCCTCATCACACCACACATAATTTCCATGGAGTAAATGGTTTGAAACTTCAAAGATCAATGACTGCATCTCCTTGAGTTTCAACTGCATTTTGAATCAAATCCCCTCAAACTTCATCAATTCAATCCTAATCTTCATCAAACCATCATCAACGTCATGTTCAGCACTGGTTTCATAGATCAAAGAGCTTGAATACATCAAGGTCACATCTCTGCACATTCTCTGCACCAGATCCAATTTAGCAAGATTCTACATCCTTAGAGTGTTTATTTCACTCTAGCAACATTCAAGATCAAGCAAAGGATCAATTGGAGCCTCATCTCTGGATTTCCTTGTAAACACCCCAAATTTTCCCTCTAACTTTTATCACATCTTGACTTATGATTATCATCATTGCATAGTCTATCATCACATTTTCACAATACATAATCATCCTTAACATTTCATCTGCATAGCTGCATCTAGGGTTTGTGATCTGTACAATCCAAGAAATAATCTGAGCAATCTCAAAGGTCATGAAGCATTTCAAGAAGGCCCTTGAGTGATATATGATCATTTTATGCTCCCAAGGGTCATTTAAAGTCAATAAATGTCAAAGCACTGCAAAGGTATGGAAGCTAAGCTGAGGCACCTACACAGATGACCTAAAATTAGGGTTTTGGTTTCAGAGGCCTTACACCCAAATTTTTTGGTCATTCTTGTTTCTATTGGTCCATATATGATATAAGGAGCATGTGTATAAAATTTCATGGAAAAATTCAATGTGGAAGTCATCTGATCAAGTGGTAACTTCCTGAGCAAGAAAAGTTAGATTCTGGGCATCTGAGGCCCCCAACAAGGGTATCAAAGGGCCATCATCATCATTTTGAAGTCATATAGTCTTTATTTGGTCATTGGAATGTTTGGAAGTTCACAAAGTTGAAGAAAAATGAACAAAGCCAAAACTTGCCAAAAATGAAAATGACTTGTAATGTAAACTTTCTATTTTGGGAAAGATTTTCAACCTCCTCTTTCTTGATCAAAAAGTTTTTAAATGAAATTTCTTCAAACATGAAAGTTGTAAATTGGATCCTGGAACTCAAGTTATGGCCTTGCAAAGTTGGCAAAAATCAAATAAATTTCATGTTCATGTCAAAGAGG
This sequence comes from Lathyrus aphaca, assembly GCA_963966055.1. Taxonomy (NCBI): domain Eukaryota; kingdom Viridiplantae; phylum Streptophyta; class Magnoliopsida; order Fabales; family Fabaceae; genus Lathyrus; species Lathyrus aphaca. Next base: position 74,030,690 of record OZ014525.1, on the reverse strand, counting down.
GATTTTTGCATATTGGCATTTCAAGCTTCTAAATGACCTCTAATCCACTCAATTATGTCACAACATGTTAATGCAACTTGCCAAGATTAGAATTGGCCCAAAGACTGAAGCATTTCATGGCTTGATTCACAAGAAATTTCAAAATGGCCAAGTTGCATAAACATTGAGAACACTTGATCAAAGCATTACAACTGCATTCTATTGATCCAATGGCCATCCATGATCCAAGTTGAAGCAGTTCAAGCACAGAAACCAGCTCTGCCATGGCCCATACCTATAGTACACAATTCTTGACTTTTTTGCACAAAGCTCCCACACTAATCACATAGTGCCACACCAACTATCCTGACCAATGATATGGCTCATATACACCCTCAAGGCTATAAATATGCAAGCTTCATGGCCTGAAAGAACATACAACTTCAGATTGAGAAAAATTCCTCAAAACCTTCATGATATCGAATTCTATAAACCAGCCAACAAAAATCAAAATTTCTTTCACCATTCAACTCCTCATAGCCTAAGGATCATTTCCCACCCATCACCATAGCCTGAAACACCCTCAAGCCAAAACACGATTTCTGCAAACTCAGAATTGAAACACACAAACCAGCCACTCTAAGCTTCATTCAAGCTTGCCAATAGCCTCAAGAGGTCAAAGGGGACTGGATTGCACAAAGGAGAGGCCCAGAAAGCTCCATTTCAAAGAACTCCATCTCAGGTAACCTTCATGAAGTTTTTTTCCAGAAGCATGATTTTAAGTTCTAGAATGAATCTACATGCTCCCCTGATCACACTGATATGATTAGAATTGAAAATAGGTTAGAAATGAGGATTTCATGATGTTCTGAAATTTTTGACCTATAACTTGTTTGATTCGATTCAGCCTGAATACGCATGATAAATGATTTTTATTTGTGGATTCATGTTCTATGATGTTAGAGGAGTAATTATGGGCAAAAAATTTGAAGTTTAGATGCTTAAATAGGAAGTTGACATTTTGGTTTGCCGGAGAAGATGACCGGAGCTTCCCTCCGGTCACCTGAAAGTGATTAGCCTTAATTAGGGTTTAGCTGCCCAGATTGAATCATGACCCTTAGATCTTGATTAGGGTTAGCGCGTGGGTGGCTCAGATTAATTCATTAACTTTAATTTTGGATTAATTAAATTAATTATAATTAATTAGTCAGTTTAAATATGGGCCATTGGATCACGCACGAAATGCAATTTTAAACCTCAGCCTTAGATCTTTCATACTCTTAGTCAGCGTAACTTCCCATCTGAACCCTTGATCCCTTCAACTTTCAATCTCAGCCTTTACTTTGAATTACTTTTCATTTTCTTTTTATTTATTTCATTTTATTTTGTTCATTTATTTAAAAATAGCAAAAATCATTTAAAAATTCTGAAATTTTTTATCATCACTTTAATTAATTTTCAGAACCCAAAAATATTTTTATTTTTTATTTTTTCATTAAAATATGCATTTTTAAATATTTTAATTGTATATTTTAATTAATTAAGTCCATTTAATTAATTACAAATACTTTAAAGTATTTAAAAATCACAAAAAAATCAGAGAGGTTTCTTAAACATTTTCAAACATTTTCAAACTCATCTCACAAATTTCTTTTTGGTTTTGATCAAACTTTGCCAATTTTCTTTGAATTAGGGTTTCTAAAATTCCTATTTTTCAACCTTAACTTCAAAAATTCATAACTTTCAAACCAAGATGAGTTTGTATTTGATTCTTTTTGAAATCTTTCACATTTGACCTCTAGTATCTAAAGATATTTTTGTCACATTTTTATCTTGCATTTTCAAATTAATGTGCATTTTCCCTTTGAGAAGTATCCAAAACCCTAGCAATCTTAGGATGACCATAACTTGAACTTGGTAAACCTTTAGACCTCCCCCTTTGGATGGTAATTTCATGAGTGCTTAGGTTCCCCTTGGATGCATTTTCAATTTTTTATCACTTGATTTGCTTATGCTTTTGAATTTGTACATATCTTGAGTTCAAACTAACCATTTCAGGTTCATTTGGTAAGTTAATCAGGATGTGGATGTGCATCCACATCCAACCTCTCTTTCTCTCTTTATTTTTATGAATTTTATTTGTGTTTGAAGTTAATCTCATTCACTTATGTTCTCTCTTGTTCTTAGGTTACTTAACTTCTTCATGAAGTAAGTAACCCAATCCTTCTCTCTCTCTCTCTCTCTCTCTCTCTCTCTTTTCATCTGCTTCTCTTCCTTTGGTGGCCAACTTGAAGACTTCTCTTGATGCCTCGCAAACCATAGGAACACCTAAGCATGATAACTTTAGGGTTTTTCATAGTTCCCCCCTAGTTTTTACCTTTTGAGTCTCCTTGAGTCTCTCTCTCTCTCTCTTATCTCATAATCAAGGCTAAATAGTTAAAGTTTTAGGACTCTGAATTAGGGTTATACCTGTGTCCTTATCTTAGGATGGAGTGTATAACTTTAATACTTAGTGTTAAAACTTTAAGTTTTTTACACCTCCTAATCAAAACACCTAATAATCATTGAAGACTTAAGCTTGTAACTTGGGCCTTATATTAGGGTTACATCTCTGCCTGGTGGTTCAGAGGGACTAACCCTAGTGTTCAATGGACAAGTCCCCCTCATGCTAAAATCTTGTAAACATAAAAAAGCACTTCTTCATCTCACCTTTAATTAAAATCCATTTAATAAAGGCTTGTTATATAATGAATTTAATCCCTAACCATTGATTAAGTTGAGGTATCTTCCTCAGCTTAAGTGTTCTCATCTATCATCCTTCTCTTAGGATGGTGTAATGAGTTCACTAATCTTTGATTGGAGATTAAACTCATTACTTAACACTAAACAAAAACCCAAAAACACTTAATAAATACCAAAGTAGGTTAATGATCTTAATCCTATATCATCATGGTAATTAAGTTGGGATCTTCATCTCATACTTAAGTAGACTCATTATCCCTAATCAGGGAGGATATGATGAGTTTACAACCTTTGATTTAGGCTTAAGCTCATTATCTTATGCAAAACACCAAAAACAATAAAAAATTGAAAACATAAAAAACAAACAATAAAAGTCTCCTCCGAGATTCTTTTCTCATCACATTGACTCTGAAAAAGAGAACTTGCTTCTTCCGTCTAATGCAAGACAATTAGCACTCGAGCCAGACGAGTCATACACTTGAGCATAGACAAGCAAACAGCTCACACAAAATCATCTAAGTCTCTTTGAGTCTAACTACGGTGTTCTGACTTCCTCATTGCACGAGAGGATACATAGGCATAACTTAACAATTATCGAACAAAAGTCCCCAGGTCTCCCCCCTCTCTATCCTTCCAGCTTTTCTTTTCTCAAACCCTAATTTGAATTCAAACTTCTTATTGCACTGAAACTTTGTATATCCATTCATCCATCTCTTTTATACACAGTTTAGCACATATACTATCCCCCTTTTAAACACAATCAATTAAGCGTGGATCCCGTCGAGTAGGACGGACAATCTGGGTGCTAATACCTTCCCAGGTCGTAACCAACCCCCTTACTCAGTTTCTTTGGTTCGCAACCGTCTTATCCATACCCTTCCAAGTTTATGCAGCTTTACCTTTCCTTCAGGATAAAAATGCCTAGCTGGCGACTCTATTCAACCTCAACCTCCAACATCGCTGACGGTTCGCGTTTGCGCCGGGACGAAAGTCCGGGGAGCGACAGCTTGGCAACTTCACTGGGGATTTTGCAACCAGGACTTCTGGTTCTCTTGTGGGTTTCTCCTAGCGCTTGTTTGATTTTGTTTACTGGGGGTGTTATGTGCATACTTGTTTATTGCTTTTTGTACAACTTTATTTATCGCTTTCATTTACTACTTTATGCATTTCATTTTTATCATATCATCTGTGCTGGATTTGTTGGTTTTCCTTGGTGGGAGGGGTATTCCAGTGAGAAAGGATCAACACAAAGGCCTGGGTGACACCTAGGATTAGAGTGGTTTTGTATTATTTACCATTCCATTTCGGTCTAGTGCGGGAATATGAAAACACGGTTCGGACATGGGCTTCTTCTTGAGAACTTTGTGCTACGGATTTACTGTAGTGCTAGGGCTATCTAGGAAGCCTTCTAAGTCTGTATGACCTTTTTAGATGACCTTCAGCATTTGAGGTGAATTAGAGGAGGATTCTTTATGATTAGGGTAAACACTGTACCTCTGGGTTAGAAGTTTTTACACTTCTCATAATAGATCTGAATCTGAGGATCCTTGTTCTAGAACAATACCTGTGAGTGGGTTGGGTTGTTTACAGGTTTGCAGGAACCCTTGACCTCATCATACCTTGCTACTGGATTTTGTTTTTAAGGTTATACTATTTATGACTGATTCTTTGAAACCCTGGACTTTTGACTCTTTATTTGAGTCCCCCACCTGGTTACTGGTTCTCAGACTTCCATCCGAAAATTTAGACACTCATGGATCCTACCAAAGGCAACTGATTATCCATCACATGATCACAAACCCTTGCATATCATTAGCATACATCATATTGCATCATTTAACATTTTGTCTATTTGTTTTATAGGGTATCCACTTCACTTGGTTTGGTTTTGACTGTTCTTCTGCTCAGCTTATCTCCTTCAACACTCATTCAGTTGTCTTCTTCAGCCATCTTCTTCAGCTATCCTCTTCAGTTGTCTCCTTCAGCACCCATCTTCAACATGGATTCAACCAGGAAAAGCAACATCACCTACCACTTCTTTGAGTATCCTCTAGCAGGCATCGAACAAATACATGCCCTTATCACCCCTGATCATGTTCCCTTATTTAGAGAGCATTATGGTGGAATCCTGGACATGATTATAGACTTGGATGCATCACAGAGGAGCATGATTCACACCCGCCTGCGGTTTTATGACCCTCCTCTCTGTTGTTTCACTTTCCCAGATTTTCAGATAGGGCCTTTACTGGAAGAGTACTCTATGTTATTGGGTGTCCCTATCCGAAGAGGGATTCCTTTCAATCCTGAAATGACTCCTCCAAAGAATGAAGACATAGCCAAAGCATTACCTCTGGAGGCAACTATCATTGATGAGCACATGACTTCCAAAGCTGGAATCCCATGCCTTCATCTGGATTTCTTGGTCACTCAGGCTACAAAGCAAGCTGCAGTAGGGAATTGGGAGACTGTGTGTGCTCTCCTGGCTCTCAGTATTTATGGTATCATCTTGTTTGCAGACGAGCCTAAGTTTGTAAGCAAAAATGCCATCCACATCTTCATGCTCAAGAACCCAGTTCCTACCTTATTAGGAGACTTTTACTACTCAGTTCATCAGCGGAATGAGAAACAGAGAGGAAGACTGGTAAGATGTTGTGCACCTCTCTTCTACAGTTGGTTGATGAGACATATGCCGAAGACGGAAGCTTTCCTGAATCCACATCAGTCAAGGAGTTGGGCTAAGAGAATGATTGCCCTTACTTCAGAAGATATCAGATGGTGTACTAAGAGCACCAAAGGCCGAGACATAATAACAAGTTGTGGGCAATACCCAAATGTGCCACTTATTGGAGTAAAGGGTTGCATCAATTACAAACCTTTACTTTTCAAGAGACAATTGGGATATGCTTTGGTACATCCACCTAGGGAGCAGGACTTAGCAAAGTCTCTTTATTGTGCCTTTCAGAATAATCATGCCATTGTCCGACAAACAGCTTGGACTTGGGACAATATACAGACTAAAGGGACTGCTATTTTGGGGAAGTGAAATAATATAGCTTCTTCTCAGTACACTGAATGGTCACGCCTCAGAGGACAGATTACTCGTATGCCATTCACCCTGGAAGATGTGCCAAGGCCATCAGCAGTTGAGCCCATAGCCACAGTCAGTCTGGAAGAATTTGAGAAGATGAAAGAGAGGAATACTCAGTTAGCTGAAGCTTTAAAGAAGACCCTTTGGGAAAGGAATAATGGTCATCTAGACATTGAGAGGTTAGAGAAGATACGCATCGAGCATGTAACCAAAATTGAGAAGACTGACGATTACATCAGGAAGGCCCGAGCATGGGAACTTGTGTTGAAGAATGCATGCATGGAAGCAAAGATTCAAAAGGAAATAGCTGAGCATTATCTGGAAGAGAGTCAGGATAGATGGGTCAGAATAACTGAGGCTCGTATGATAGAAGACTAGAAGATGCAAGCCAAGATAGAACAATTGGAAGCCAATGAGAAAAGAAACCAAGAAGCACTGCTAGCAGCTCAGAAGGAAATCTCAGAGTTGTAACTCCGGGCGGGGTTAAAGAGATCCAAAGAATAAGACAAATATCAGAAGATGACAAAATCAGTTGCAACCAGAAACCTTCTCATCAGAACCATTACAGAGCACCCAGTGGGACCAGTCACTGGTGCTCTTCTAAAGGAAGTCAGGGAGGATGCATATGGATTGGATGTTTGATTTGTATTTGTTTTTGTACTTTAGCTCACCATGGTGATTTTGTTTGTTGTACTCTTGAATTGATTGTATTTTGATTCACCGTGGGAGTTTTGTTGGGTTGAAATTTATGAACTATTTGTATTTGGCATTGCCACTTGTACTTTTATGATTATGTATTGGATTTTCTCATGGACTTTGTCTGCTTCAACATCTTTATTCCCCAGAGGTCTGGAAGGTCAAAACCAAGAACCAAATCGGATACCCTCTGAAGACAAATAGACATATTGCATTGCATGCTAACTTCATATTCTTTGTGTTGCAGGAATTTTGTTGTTGTTTTCTCACTTTGTTGATTGTTTCTGGAAATATTGCTCGCAGTAGAGTTTTTCCCGTCAATCGCATCCACAGATTTCCAACTCGACACAACCTTCCGAGTCTACAAATGGATCAGCTACAACAGGAACTAATAGATGTGAGGACTCAGATGACTGATGTGAGGAAAAACGTGAGGACTCAGATGAATCAATTCATGGTTGTAATGACTGGGTTGGCACAGACCTAGGAAAGATTAAGGGAGTTAGTCGAGCGGCAAACTCCAGAAGATAACTATGCAGGCATTGGGGGTACAGGTAACAACGTGCGCGATCAGCCACAAACAAATCCACCAGAGTTTGGGCCCCACAACAACCCTGAAGTTAATGTTATTGGAAATACCCAAAGTAACCCTGGAGATCGTATTCTGCAGGAAGATCCTCAGGATGAGCAGTTTACAGTGTTGGGTACTGGGGATGAAAAAGCTTATGATCGCCGCCTGGACGAAATATCGGAGAAACTAAGATCCTTGGAATCCTAAAACTCTTTGGGATTTGATGTGATGGATATGGGCTTAGTTTAAAGGGTAAGGATTCCTCACAAGTTCAAACCTCCATGCTTTGAGAAGTACAATGGTACCTTCTGCCCTCGTACCCATTTGCAATCTTTTCTAGGAAGGTTGAAAGCATATACCATGGATGAGAAACTGTGGATGTTTTACTTTGAAGACAGTTTAACCGGGGCATCCAGAGAGTGGTATTCACACTTTTCAAGGGCTATTGTCAGGAACTGGAAAGACTTAGATGAGGCCTTTATACGCCAATATCAGTACAACCTGGATATGGCACCCAATAGGACCCTCTTGATGGGTATGTCTCAATCTTCAAGGGAATGTTTCCGTGAGTACGCTCAAAGGTGGAGACAACTTGCTGCCGCTGTCCAGCCACCTATGTCAGAAAGAGAGATGGCTGATATGTTCATGAATACCTTGCAAGGGACCTACATTGATAGACTCACTGCCTTCTCCTCTACCAGTTTTGCTGATGTGGTTATAGCAGGAGAAAGAATTGAAAGCCTATTGAAGATGTGTAAGATTTCTGACAATGGTGCTAGCTCCAGTAATGCAATGAAAACTTTCTCCGGACCCCGAAGAACAGGAGAGACTAATGCAGTACATGTTAATAGAGGTAGACCCCAGTACTTGCAGAGATCAGTAGCTGCAGTCACCATTCCTGCTCCAGCACCTCAGCAACAATAGTTTCCTCAACAACAACAATAATTCCAACAGCAACAAAGATCTTACAACAATAATAAGCAACAACGTCCTTTTCAACAAACGCCTTCTCAGGTTAATAGGGTGATCGATCCCATCCTGATGCCCTATGCAGTCCTACTCCCGCAGTTATTGAAGCTTAACCTGACTGAACTGAGAACTTAGGCTCCACCAGACCCTCTGAATCTTCCAAGAAATTATGATGTCAACGCCAGATGTGCTTTTCACTCCAATGCACCTGGTCATTCAACAGAGAAGTGTAGGGCTCTGCACATGAAAGTCCAAGATATGATTAACTCCAAAGCTTTGAATTTTGCACCTCCACCAAATGTTACAAAGAATCCAATAACGAATCACGGTGGGCCGAGGATTAATGTTATTGAGAAGGACCAACCATCAATTCTGATTGATGACATTGCAAATATTCAAACACCACTGGACGAAGTAAAAGCTCAGCTATAGAAGTGCCAAGTGTTTCTGGGTTGTGAGGCCCATTGTGAAGCTTGCAAAGTCTCTACCAATGGTTGTACAAATATGAGGAATGGTATCAACGGTCTTATCAGAGAAGGCATTCTACAGATCACATCAACGGTTCCATCTTCTACAACTGCAAAAAAAATCCCTCCTACAACACCAGCAAACATTATCTCACCAGAGTCTTCTACGACAACAGCAAAAACCACCAGCGACAACATCTCGACGGTTACCATCTGTCGCTCCCCTGAAAAGACACTTGGGTCTCATGGTGCTGACGCGAACGGTCGGCGAAGAGATAAATGAAAGTGAACTGAATAGAGTTGCCAGCTAGGCATTTTTATCCCGAAGGAAAGGTAATGCTGCATAAACCTTGAAAAAAGATGGATAAGACGGTTGCAAACCAGAGAAATTGAGAAAGGGGGTTGGTTACAACCTGGGAAGGTATTAGCACCCAGATTGTTTGTCGTACTCGACGGGATCCACGCTTACAAGAATGTGTTTAAAAGGGGTAGTGTATGTGCTATCTGTGTGCAAAAGCTAAGAAAAGAATATATAAGTGTCAGTGCAAAAGGGTGAATTACTCAGGAGCTGAGGCTTTAGAAAGAATGTTGGAAGGGGGGGAGACACAAAGACTTTTGTTCGATAATTGTTAAGTTATGCCTACGTATCCTCTCGTGCAATGAGGAAGTCAGAACACCGTAGTTCGACTCAAAGAGACTGAAAAATAAATTGAATATGAACTGCTTACTTGTCTAAGCTCAAGTGTATGACTCGTCTGGCTCGAGTGCTAACTGTCTTGCATTAGACGGAAGAAGCAAGCTCTCGTTTATGAATGAGTGTGATGAGAAAAGAATCATGAAGGAGACGATTATTGTTTGATTTTTTGTATTTTCAGTTTTTTTTATTATTTTTGGTGTTTTGCATAAGTTAATGAGCTTAAGCCTAAATCAAGGGGCTTGTTAACTCATTATATCCTCCCTGATTAGGGATAATGAGAATACTTAAGTATGTGATAAGCATCCCAACTTAATTACCATGATGATGTAGGATTAAGATCATTAACCTACTTGTGATTATTTAGATGTTTTTTGTTTTTGTGTTTAGTATTAAGTAATGAGTTTAATCTCTTATCACATATTAGTGAACTCATTACACCATCCTAATAGAAGGATAATAGATGAGCACACTTAAGCTGAGGAAGATACCTCAACTTAATCCATGGTTAGGGATTAAATTCATTAGCTAACAAGCCTTTATTAAGTGGATTTTAATTAAGGGATGAGATTAAGAAGTGGGTTTTATGGTTTGTAAGACAACTTGAGGGGGACTTGTCCATTAAACACTAGGGTTAGTCCCTCTTAACCATAAGGAAGAGTTAGAACCCTAATGTAAGGCCCAAGTTACAAGATAAAGTCTTGGTGATTATTAGTGTGATTTGATTAAGAGGTTTAAACAAATTAAAGGTTTAACATTTAGGATTAAAGTTATACACTCCATCCTAAGAGAAGGATGTAGGCATAACCCTAATTCCAAAGTCCTAAAGCTTTAAGAGTTTAGTCTCTAATTATGGAGATGAGAAGAGAGACTCAAGGAGAATCAAAGGTAAACGCTAAGGGGGACTAAACAAAATCCTAAGATTATCATGCTTGTATGTTCCTATGGTTGGTTAGGCCTAAAAGAGAAGATCTCCAAGGAAGCCAACAATGGAAGAAGCAAATGAAAGGAGGATGAAGCAGAAGAATAAGTTACTTACTTCCTAAGAAGGTAAGTAACTTAAAGGAAGAAAGTGAGAGAGATGGGACATAAGTGAATCAAATTCACTTCAAAGGCAAGTTAAAATTCATATGAAAGATATAAGAAGAAGTGAGAGGTGAAGGAAAATCCACCTCCCAAATAACTTACCAAAAGCTCCTGAAAAGTTAGTGTGAATGCATAAGACATGAAGCATGAAGAAATGAATTGAAATGAGATGAGATGACCAAAGTCATAAGTGATTATGCAATTCAAATGGCATATGAGATGATGCAAAGTCATACAATGTGCATATGAATGATCATACAAAGATGAGATGTCATGAAAGCATGCTTTGAAGTTTGAAAATACATGGATGCTTATGAAATGAAATGAATGCAACATATGGAAAATGAATGAAGAAATGATCAAGAAAGGTTCTAACATGTCCTAAGATGTCTAAGATGACATATGAATGCTTGAAGTGTCATGGCAAGTTCACATGATGATGATATGCAAAGATGAATGCAAATGAACATGAGAAATTAGGGTTTTATGGACATGTGAGATGCAAATGAGCAAAACAGAAGCATACAACATGACTAAAATTTGAATCAAGCTCAAACAAACCCTAATCCCATATTAGATCACACCCCAAAGGAGAAGGTCAGAAGTTATTCCTATTGAAAGTTATGATTTTCCTAAGTTTGCTAGGGTTTTTGGGTGATTCAAAAGGAGAAATGCAAATCAAATTGAAAATGAAAGATAAATTTATGAGAAACATGACCTATAAACTACATGCAATATGTGAAATAATGAAAAAAGAATCAATTTCAAACTCTTCTTGGTTAGGCAGAAATGATTTTTCAAAGCTAGGGTTAAAAATTGTGATTTTAATGACCCTTAATTCAAAGAAAATTGGTAAACTATGATCAAACCTAAAAATAAATTTGTGTGAAGAGTTTGAAAATTTTTCTAAATACATTGGAATGGTTCATGATTTTTTTGGTGATTTTTAGAAACCTAAATGCATTTTTAATTAATTAAAATACTTTAATTAATTAAAAATAACATTTAAATAATTTAAAAATACTTTTTGGATGCAAAAAATAAAATTAAAATTATTTTTGGGTTAAGAAAAATATTTAAAGTCAGAATGCAAAGTTTCAATTTTTTTTTTATAAGTTTTGCTATTTTAAAATAAATGCACAAATGAAATGAAAATAAAATGAAATAAAAATAACTAAAATGCAAAGTCAACTGATCCAAAGGCTGGGATTCAAAATGGGCTTGACTGCGCACGCAGGTGAAGGGCTAGGATTCTTTATGGCTAAATGAATTAATTAACTTAATTAATTACGAATTAGGGTTAAGTGAGTGAATCAGGACCATCCAAACACGCGACAAGCAAGATCCAAAGGCCAATATTTAAACTGACGCGTTAACCCTAATTAACTAACCTAATCACTTTCAGGGGACCGGAGCTAGCTCCGGTCATCTTCTCCGGCGAGTCAAAATACCAACTTCTTCCCTAGGTCACTAAACATCAAATTTCTTGCCCAGAAATGATCCCCAAACATCATATATCATGAATCCACAAACAAAACACATTTATCATTCGTAATAAAGCTGAATCGAAGCAAAAACATCTTAGGTTAAAAAGTTTCAGAAGCTTCATACATGGTCATTTCTCAAGCATTTTCAAAACAAAACATATCAGGGTGATCAGCTAAACATGTAGAATCATTTAGGAACTTAAAACAAAAGTTCTGGAAAAAAAGTTCTTGGTGACTACCTGAGTTGAAGCTTTGTAAACTGGAGCTTTCTGACCTCTTCCTTTGTGCAAAATGCCTCCAAAGATCCCTCTGATGCTTCTGAAAAGCTTGAATGGAGTTTAAATGAGCTGGTTTGAGTGATTCAGTTCTGATAACTCAGAAATCGTGTTTGTGTTGTGGGGTGTTTCAGGCCATTGTAATGGTTGGGAAATGATCCTTGAGTGTTTTTGAGTTGATTGGTGGAAGAAGTTTGAAGTTTTGATGGCTGTTATGAAATTCAAAGAGAGGAAGGTGTGAGGTGATTTTTATGATTTTGAGCTTGTGGGAGGTTTCAGCCTTATGTGTTGTGATGTTTGAGGTCCATGAGGTTCACATAAGTCATGCTGATTGGTTCAGAGAGTTGGTGAGGCATAGTTTGATTGGTATGGGCCAAGTTGCAAAAAGTCAAGGTTATGTGTACTTGAAGCATGGCACGGGCCAGAGCTTGTTTGAAGGGGTGTCTGGCCTCAGCTTGCATCAAGGATGGCATTTGGATCAATATTATGCAGCTGGAAGGCTTGGATGAAGAGTTCTCATGGTTTATGCAAATTTCCCTCTTTGATGTTTCTTGTGATTCAAGTCATGAAATGCTTCAAATCTTGGGCCAATTATGATATTTTGATGCTCCCTTGACATGTTGTAACATGTTTGTGCACATTATAAGTCATTTAGAAGCTTGGACATGCCAATATGCAAAATCCCTCTTTGACATGAAACTTGAAATTATGTGATTTTTGCCAACTTTGAAAGGCCATATCTTGAGTTCTAGGATGAATGAAGACATGTTCTTGTACTTTTTGAAAAGGGAAAGACCTAATCTACAACTTTCATGCCCAATAATTTTTCATTTGAAGCATTTTTGGTCATGAAAGAGGAGGTTGAAAATCTTTCCCAAAATGGAAAGTTTGCATTTCAAGTCATTTCCAAAAATGGCAAGTTTGCAATTGGCTCAAAATTCTTTAATCTTGTGAACTTGAAACCACTTCTTAGATCAAATAAATATCATTGAACTTCAATTTGATGAAAATGACCCTTTGATTCCATTGTTGGGGGCCTCAGATGCCCTGATTTTGACTTAACTTGCTCAGGAAATTACCCAATGATCAGATGACTTCCACAATGAATTTCTTCATCCAACTTGGTACAAATGATCCTTATAACATATTAAGACCATTAGAAACAAGAATGACCCAAAAATTTGGAGTTAAGGCCTTTGAAACCAAAACCCTAATTTTGGTCATCTGTGTAGTGAAAACCCTAGCTCTGCTTCCATGCCTTTGCCAATTCTCGTGATCCCTTGACTTTCATGAACTTTTGGGAGCATAATATGATCATATAACACATATGGACCCTCTTAGAAAGCTTTAAGGCCTTTGGGATGGCTCAGATTGATTCTTGGATTGCTCAGATCACAAACCCTAGATGCAGATGAAATTGAACTGTGTAGTGAGACAAATATGCAATATGAGATGGTATGCTTAAGCTAATGCAGAAATATGCAATATGAGGATACATAGGCATAACTTAACAATTATCGAACAAAAGTCCCCAGGTCTCCCCCCCTCTCTCTCCTTCCAGCTTTTCTTTTCCAAACCCTAATTTGAATTCAAACTTCTTTTTGCACTGACACTCTGTATATCCATTCATCCGTCTCTTTTATACACAGTTTAGAACATATACTATCCCCCTTTTAAACACAATCAATTAAGCGTGGATCCCGTCGAGTACGACGGACAATATGGGTGCTAATACCTTCCCAGGTCATAACCAACCCCCTTACTCAGTTTCTTTGGTTCGCAACCGTCTTATCCATACCCTTCCAGGTTTATGCAGCATTACCTTTCCTTTGGGATAAAAATACCTAGCTGGAGACTCTATTCAAACTCAACCTCCAACATCGCTGATGGTTCGCGTTTGCACCGGGACGAAAGTATGGGGAGCAACATTCTTCAACTAAAAAACAACTCTGCAATTTAGGTTCTCTCTGAAATTTCATGTGCATATTTTGCTTCTATTTTGATGTATTTGTATGCTTTGAAGCTCAATAGGAGCATTTCAACCCATGGCTAGTTGATAGGCTTCATAGAAGTGTAGATTCAGTTTTAGGTTGAGTTTTGTTTGCCTTCGATTTGGTGATTTTATGAGTGATAAATGGAATGTGAGGGTAGATTGTTGATCAGGAGAGTGAGGTGAGTCCATTGATAGTCTTAGACTGCATTTCCATGGAAGTTTGAGGCAATCCCTAGCCAGGGGTCACCAGAGAAGACGACCAGAAACGTCCTCCGGTGACCTGAACAATAGCCCTAATTTAATTATAAGAACATGTCATGACCATTAGATCAACTTCATCCTAAGGCCATAGATACGCCAGCAAATTAATGAACCACATGGATGGCACATGCAAATTTATTGAAGCAAATCCTCAACATTCTTTCAACACCCCCACGCTATTGTACAAAGCCCATTCTAGTTGTTTTTGTTGCTAAGTCCACCCCCCAGGCCCAATCATTAATTCAGTCCATTTCAATTCTTATTTCTTTTTTTCATCTTTATTCCATTTTCGTTTCTGATTTTTAAAAATAGCAAAACCTCATAAAAAATTCCAAATAAATTCGTGTGAGATCCTTACATTTTTTCCTAATTTTTCATAATTTTTGTTCATATTTTTCTTTTATTCTTTAATAAGAATTAATTTTCCAAGGACGTTTCTGACCAATCTTTTTGACCAATCTTTTTGTCCATTTTATTTCTCCCAAACCATGAAATAAAAATGATGCATTATTTTTGCATTAGTCATAGGACTCATTGAACATATCCAACATATTTTTGATTTGATTTTCAGGTCACTATAAGTCAGGTTTTGGTCCCATTCTTTCACACATGTGCATATGAACCCTAATCCACTTCTACACTTCATTTAACCACTCAAAAATAGGAATTTTGGGGAGATTTTTTTATATGTAATTCACCCTCTGGATTTTGTATTCAAATGTCAATTTTCATAATTTTTCATGATCATTTAGTATTTTTTTTCAAGTTGCTTGGGTCATAAGTCATATGTGTTATCCTTTTGTTCCCTTCTTTTGGTCCCATTAGCATAAGGCACTTATTTCATTACTTTGAGGTCTTAATTTTGAGTTTTATATGTCCTATAGGTTGTATTTAAGTGTTAAGTACAATCCTTGGGTCTTCACCTTTGATTTTTAGATTTTCCTTGAGTCTTAAGTCACAAATGTCCCATTTTAATCTAACTTCACTTCTCCTTCCATCTTAAACATCTCAAATTCAATTTGCACATAAGCCAACTTCATTTTATCTTTTTTTGTGTCTCATAATTGTTTTGTGATCATCCATACTTATTCATCTCATTTTTAGAACCTTTTGCTTCTTTTTGAACTTCATTTGCCATCTAAAGGATCTTAAAAACCCTAATTTGGACACCTAGCCTTAGGTTTCCTCTTACCACATCATTTGTGAATGTTTTCCAAATCTAATTTCCATTCTAATTTATTGTCAAGCCTCTGGTTTTTGTAGTGAGAGGTCAAGTCTCTTTGGTCATTTCTGAATTTTCTTTTAAGTCATTTTGTTTCACATTTAGAAGCATGTTTCCATATGCATTCTCCCACTTTTCAATCTCATGTTTGAACACCTTTTACTTGAATATATTCTTTCTCATTTGAATTAATCTCATCCTTTACTTCTATATAGTGTTAAGTTCTGGATTTTTCATTCACCTTTGATTTTAGGAGATTTTAGTTTGATAA
This sequence comes from Lathyrus aphaca, assembly GCA_963966055.1. Taxonomy (NCBI): domain Eukaryota; kingdom Viridiplantae; phylum Streptophyta; class Magnoliopsida; order Fabales; family Fabaceae; genus Lathyrus; species Lathyrus aphaca. Next base: position 74,014,889 of record OZ014525.1, on the reverse strand, counting down.
ACACTTAGGTTATCCTTTTAACTTCATCCTTATGTCTCATTAGGGTTTAGTAGTACTTTAGGGCATAGTTTGTCTTTAATTCAATTAATCCCTTTAGATACTTCTTAATTTGTTTAACTACTGACTTCTTAAGTATGTTACCTCATAGGATACCTTAGACTTAGGTATTAACCTTAGAAGTTCACTAACATCTTTCCTAAGCTGGTGTGAGTTCTTAATTGAAGTTTGCCATGTCATAATTGTTCATATTACTTCATCATGCTAACATTTGTTTTGTAGGGGGGAAGATGAGGTAATCATTCTTCATTCTTATCTCTTATGCATGTTATTGTAATTTTCCTTAGCATTTGTTGCTTTTCTTGTATAAGCTTTCCCCTTTCTTTGATTCAACTTAACTTCCTTAGGAAGTAAGTTAAACTCTAACTTGCTCTTCTTTTCCTTAGACTTAGGATACCTCATAAACCATAGGATCACCTTTTGTACATAATAATATAACTTAGGGTTGTTTGGTAGTCTCCCTTTAGCTTTGACCTTTTGCCTCTTGAGTCTTCTTCTCTCATCTTTAAACAAAATCAAAAACACTTAATAAATGCATGAAAGAATATCTTGTGTATAGTCTTATTCCATGGGGCACTTACATTCATTCCATCTTGGAATAGTGTAGGCTTGTCTAGCATGATGTACAAGTCTGATCAAGAGGTTATTTCACAAAGAAAAATCTAAAAGATACTTCTTCACAAAAACTACAAAAACATGTAATAAGTTCAACAAGCTAGTGAACTTAGACCTTAATCCTTGGAAACAAGTTTGGGATAAATTCTCCTTGCTTGGTGTGCTTGTTCTACCATTCCATCCTGGGATGTAGTAGCAAGTACACATTCCATGGAAAAGAGTTTGAATTCACTTCCTTGTGCCAAATTCATACAAAACTCTTAAAAAGCAAACAACAAACAATAAGCGACTTTCCTGCGGGAACTTCTCTTTTTCATCTCATTCATTCTGAACGCGAACTCGCGACGACTTGTCTCACATGCAAGACGGTAAACGCATTCGTACCAAACGATCCTACAACACCTGAGCATAGACATACGCAGTTCCAGCAAAAAAACACAAACAAATAGTTCCCACCTTAGTTAGGCGAACTACGTCGACTTTGATCCTTATTTTCCCGATGAGGTACGTAGGCAGTGGGTTAGGGCGCATTCGAGCACATTCTTTATTTTCCCTATATTTCCCCATTCCTTTCCATTTTCTTTTCCAGTTCCTTTCTCATTTCCATTCCAATTCCAGTTAGCAGTTCATTTGTTCAGCAGCAGTTATATTCTTTTACCTTTTGAAACAAAACAAGCAAGCGTGGATCCCGTCGGGTACGGCGGACGGTCTGGGGTGCTAATACCTTCCCAGGTTGTAACCGACTCCCGAACCCAGATCTTTGGTTCGTAAGACCTTGTCCTTTCCTTCTTCCTTAGGTTTGTGCAGCATTACCTTTCCCGTTCCTTCGGGATAAAAATGCCTGGCTGGCGACTCTACCTTTTCCGCGCCACTTTCGCGTTTGTACTAGGATGAAAATCCCGGGAGCGATAGCTGACGACTTTGCTGGGGATCGAAACCAGAATCTCTGGTTTCCCTCGTAGATGCAATCCTAGCGCCTGTTTTCTTTTGTTTCTTTGGTTGTTTATGTGTGTGATGTTGTGTGTTTATTTACTGTTTTCATTTTACAGTTTACTTTACAACATTTATTTACTCCTTTCAGTATTTATTTACACATGTATCATATATTGGACTGTTCTGGTTTAATTTTTTTTGTGGGATGGGTTTGTTACTGGGAGATAAGCCAAATATCCGGCTTGAGTGCACCTAGGATTTAGAGTGGTTCCACTTTGACTTAATGGGATCTTTCCATGTTGGTGTTAGTGAGTTCCACGCCTTGACTTGCGACCTTCTCGGAAATGTATTGATGCCGGAATCTTTTTGGGGAAATACACAACCTTGATAGTTATGTGCAGTCAGGGGACCGATCATTGAGAATCTTTGTGGAAACATCCCTCTCCAATGATGAAAGTGGCAGACCACATTTGTTGGCAAACTCACTCACATCTGAGGGCCCACTGGGAACTCGCATATGATGGCCTGGTTCTCTCATAGGAATCTAGTTAAAGCAAATTGTTCGTATGAAGATGGTATTGTACCCTTCGGTATGAATGTAATATTGTTTCTCGATTCAGTGCTTGAAGTTGGGGACTTATGAGGGATGCTTGTTTCCTTGGACTCTGCTGAGACATTCCTGAGTAGTACATAATGCCAAACCTATTCCCTGATTTGGTCATGAGCCATTTCTCGGAAATGGTGAAAGTATTATTGCTGCTCGGCTTTGAGATTCCGTGATGTTGACCCGAGTAGCACACCCGTGAGATTGGGAGGGGTTTACAGGATTGCAGGAACTTTAACCTTCAACACACCCACTATGCTTTAGTACTGTGATTTGGATTCTGAGATCTGAACCTCTGATCAGAAAGATGTTTGTTCTGATGTTATGACCCTGCATAGACACTTGATTATATGATTGACACTACACAGACACATCACCAATCACATGCCTTGCCTTTCATAAGCATCATAACATCATTAATCATTTGTGTTTTTTTTATTCTCAGGGTTTATATTACTTCCTATTCCCAATCATATTGCTGCTTCAAGACGGAGATTCCAAGGAAGAAGAATGTCCACTATACTTTCCCACAACCAGAGACAAGTGGTATTCAGAAGTTGATTAGCTTGATGGGTGACAAAGTTCTTGATGACTTCAGAGGGGAGTTTGGAAAGATTCTGGATTATGTGAATAAGCCAACAATTGATTAGAGGGATAGCCTGCATTCCCTATTGCAATTCTATGATCCACAGCTGCAAGTCTTTATTTTCCCAGATTACATTTTGGCACCTACATTGGAAGAAATCTCTAGTATCCTTTGGATTCCTATCAAAATTGGTGCTCCTTACTATGGCTTAGTGAAGATGCCTTCATGCAGAGACATAGCTGACTCTTTTCATTTGGATTTGTCCAAAGTTAGTAGAGGGCTGGATGTTAGTAAAGGTAAAGGACTTCTCTTGGATTTTCTTGTCAAGGAAGCTCAGGATCTAGCCTTTGAAAACAAATGGTCTAAGTTCAGTACATTGATGGATTTGATAGTATATGGGATAAGCCTGTTCCCAGGAGAGAAAGATTAATCAGCATGGAGGTTATCACCATCGTTGTTAGAAGAAACCCAGTACCTACCTTGTTGGGTGACTTTTACTATGGGGTTCACCATAGAAATGAAAAGAGGAAGGGACATGTGAACTGTCGTGCTCCCTTGTTTGCTGACTGGTTTGTAAGGCAACTCCCAAAATCAGGGCCTTTCCAAGATTTGAAACAATCCTGGAAGTGGTCCAAAAGATTTATGGGCTTAACCTCAGATGACATTGCTTGGGAATGCAACAGGGATCTTGTGGGCAAAGAAATCTTGGTCAGTTGTGGTAGCTTCCCAAATGCACCCTTGATAGGAAGAAAAGGTGGAATCAGCTACATTCCTATTTTGTCCAGAAAGTAATTTGGTTATCCTTTGAGAGTTGTACCATTGATTGAGGAGATGAGTGAGTCACTATACTTTCCAGTAGAAGATAACCTGAAGATGAGCTTACTAGCATCCCAAGCTTGGGAGGTTAGAGTGATGAAGGGGAAGAAAGACTTTGGGAGAGTAGATCCCAAGACTTATGATCCTTTTGCCACCTGGTTGGAAGAACGTGTAGAGACTTTGTTGCTCTCATTCCCTAAGGAACTACCTCTCTTTTGCCACTTGCAATAATCCTAATTGATGATATTGCAAGTGTTCGAACACCTCTGGCCGAGGTGAAAGCTCAGCTGTTAAAATGCCAAATGTTTCCAGGTTGTGAAGCCTATTGCGAAGCTTGTAAGGTTACTACTAATGGTTGCGCAAGTTTGAAGAATGGTATCAATAGTCTGATCAAGAAAGGCATCCTGCAAATAACATCAACAGTTCAAGCTTCTATAACAGCAACAGAAATCACTTCTACAAATACAGCAAAAATCATTTCAACGGAATCGGCTACAACAACAACAAATACCAGCAGTGAGATTTCAACAGTTACTATCTACTATGACCTAGCAACGGTCCCTGTTCCAGAATCTCACAACAACAACTTCCAGCAACATTCTCACCAACAACATCCCAGCAACACTCTTTCATCAGTTTGTCAGCTTCCTGCATCTGTGCCACCTTCAGTCAGACCCCCTATTACTATATATTATGATCCGCAGACAATCATGACTCCTTCTTCTACTATAATTAGTTCGGTGACCATCACGGTGCCTGGACCAATTCCTTATGATAACAACAGTGTTGTGCCTTGGTATTATGGTTCAGATCTTTATTGCCACGGAAGAAAGGTCACTTTTGACTCCTCAACATCTGCACCACGAGTAGAAAATGTAGGGGGAGGCGGAGGCTTCACTAGAAGCGGACGTCTCTTCACTTCACAAATTCCCAGAACTAATACCGAAGCGGAAGCGATTTCCAAAGCTAAAGGTAAAAGTGTGGTGCCAGAAGAACCCGCTGCAAAAGAAACTCAGAAGACACCCTTTGATCAGGATGTAGACGAGTTTATGAGGATTATCAAAAGAAGTGACTACAAAATCGTGGACCAGCTCCACCAAACACCCTCCAAGATCTCCATATTATCACTGCTTATATGTTCCGAGGCTCACCGGAATGCACTACTCAAAGTCCTGCATGCATCTTATGTGCCTAAAGAGATCACTGTCAATCAGTTGGAATCAGTAGTCGCAAATGTCAATACTAGTCATGGACTAGGCTTTACCGATGCTGATTTAACTACAGAGGGGAATAACCACAATAAGGCATTACACATCACTCTGGAATGTAAAGGGGTTATGCTCTCACATGTCCTTGTTGACACTGGATCATCACTCAACGTCCTTCCAAAGGAAGCTTTAGCCAAATTGGAGTATGATGGTCTAGCCCTCCGTCCAAGCAATCTAGTTGTAAGAGCTTTTGATGGTTCTAAGATATCGGTTCTCGGAGAGGTGGAGCTGTCTGTGGTAATTGGCCCACAAGTTTTCAAAACTATCTTCTGCGTGATGGACATACAGCCTGCCCTACAACTGTTTGATGGGTTGACCTTGGATCCATGCCGCCGACGCGGTAACGCCAACCCTTCACTAGAAGTTAAAATATGAGTGGGAAGGTCAGATTATCACTATCTGTGGAGAAGAAGATATCTTTGTCAATCACCTAGCTATGTACAAGTACATAGAAATTGATGGAGAAATCCATGAAACCATGAGCCAAGGTTTTGAAGCTTTGAATGTCAACGAAGCTACAACTGAGGTGTCTGCTACATCCCAAGAGGAGAGGATGGGTACCTCAATTGCTTCCTACAAGCAGGCTCAGAAGGTTGTGGAAGAAGGGAATGCCTAAGGCTGGGGCAAGCTGCTGAAAGTGGAAATGAAAGAAGACAAATTCGGTTTGAGTTACAGACCATCCTGACAAATTCAAGAGGAGACTGCTGGAGGGCCAAAGTTCATAAGTGGGCGAATGCTGACCCCTGATGTTGTCAACACTCTGGAAGACGAGGCTGAGAGTTGTCGCTCCCACCAAATGACACCTGGTCAGAAGGGGTACAGATGCGAACTGTCGGCGAAGGAAAAGAAAAGAAAAGAGTCGCCAGCTAGGCATTTTTATCCCGAAGGAAAGGTAATGCTGCATAGACCTAAGAAAAGAGATGGATAAGACGATTGCGAACCAGAGAAACTGAGAAAGGGGGTTTGTTACAACCTGGGAAGGTATTAGCACCCAGATTGTCCGTCGTACTCGACGGGATCCACGTTAAAAGATTTGTGTTTTAAAGGGGTAGTGTCAGTGCTATTTTGTGTGCAAAAGCTGGAAAAGAATACAAGTGTCAGTGCAAAAGAAATGTGAAGTGAATAAAAGAAGTGTCAGTGTAAGAACAGGAGTATGAAGCTCAAGACTATGAGGCTTTAAGAATAATGCAGGAAGAGGGGGGTTTTATAGAGACTTTTGTTCGATAACTGTTAAGTTATGCCTACGTATCCTCTCGTTCAATGAGGAAGTCAAAACACCGTAGTTCGACTCAAAGAGACTGAAAGATAAATTGACTTGTGAACTGCTTACTTGCCTATGCTCAAGTGTATGACCTGTCTGGCTCAAGTGCAAACTGTCTTGCATTAGGCGGAAGAAGCAAGTTCTCGTTTGTGAGTGAGTGTGGTGAAAAAAGAATCCCGGAGGAGACGATTATTGTTTGTTTTTGTGTTTTCAATCTTTTATTGCCTCTTGGAGTTTGTAATAAGAAAATGAGCTTAAGCCTAAACCAAGGGTTAGTAAACTCATCACATCCTCCCTTTGATTAGGGGTAATGAGAATACCTTAAGCATGAAGTAAATACCTCACACTAAATCACCACGATGTACGATTAAGATCATTGACCTATTTGCATTTATTTAGATGTTTTTTTGGAGTTTTTGTTTAGTGTTAAGTAATGAGTTTAAGCCATAATCAAAGATTTAATGGACCCATTACACCATCCTAATAGAAGGATAATAGATGAGAACATTTAAGCTGAGGAAGGCTCCTCAACTTAATCCATGATTAGGGATTAACCTCATGACAAAACAAAGCCTTTATTAAAGTGGAGTTTAGTTAATGACAAGATCAAGAAGTGAATTTTATGGTTTGTAAGACAACTTGAGGGGGACTTGTCCATTAACACTAGGGTTAGTCCTTCTTAACCAATTAAGGAAGAATTAGAACCCTAATGCAAGGCCCAAGTTACAAGCTTGATGTCTTAGTGATTTATTAGATGGATTAATTAAAGGATTTAAACACATTAAGGGTTTAACACTTAGGATTAAAGTTATACACTCCATCCTAATAGAAGGATGCAGGCATAATCTTAATCACAAAGCCTTAAAACCTTTAAGGTTTAGTCTTTGATTATGAGGTGAGAAGAGGAGACACAAAGATGACACAAAGGTAGAACTAAGGGGGGACTAATCAAACCCTAATCATGATCATGCTTGGATGTTCCTAGGGTTTATGAAGCTTGCAAGAAGATCTTCAAGGAAAAGCCACCATGGAAGAAACAGGATGGAAGGAAAAGCAGGAGAAACAAGTTAACTTACTTCACTTAAGAACATAAGTTACTTGAAGAAAGAAGATGAAGGAGGAAACATGAATGAGCTAGCTCACTCTAATTCATATGTAAAATGCAGCAATGAATGCATAAGAGGGATGAGAAGAGATTATGAGAAGTGAAGGCAAATTCACTTCTCAAACACTTACCACCTGAAAAGTTAGCATAAAGAAATGAAATGAAATGAGAATGAAAAGTATGCAAGGATGCAAACCAAAACCAGAAGCATATTTATGATGTAAATGATGCTAAGAGATGATGCAAATGTATGTCAAGAGAATGTGAATGATCATACAAGTAATGAAGATGCAAATGAGACATGAAAGGAAGCATGAAAGTTCATGAAAACTTATGAAATGCAATGGATGCATGACAAGGCAAATGGATGATGCAATGATCAAACATGAGTCTAATGTGTCCTAAGATGTCTTAGAAGTCATGTGAAAGCATAAAATGTCATGGTAAGTTCATGTATGCAAGCATATGAGGAATGGATGCAAATGAAGGCAAAAATTAGGGTTTATGTACAAGATGCAATGCAAAATTCAAAATCAGAAGCAAAGCATGAGATAAAAAATTGAAAATGGGATCAAAGGTACCCTAAACCTATACAAGTTCACTGCCCAAAGGGGAAGGTCAGAAGCTAAACCCTAAAGGACTTATGATTTTTCTAAGTTGGCTAGGGTTTTAAGGGTGATTGTAAAGGGAAAATGCCAAACAAATTGAAAATGCAAGATAAAATTGAAACAAAAATGTTTTTAGAAGCTTGAAAGTATGTATAACACAATGCAAAAAGAACCATTCACAAACTCAACTTGGATCAAAAGTTATGAATTTTTGAAGTTAGGGTTAAAAATATTCAAATTAAAGAACCCTAATTCAAATGAAAATTGTTAAAGCATGATCAAAACCAAAAAGAAATTTGTCTTGTGAGTTTGTAAATGTTTCTAAATGTTCAAAAATGCTTTCTGAATTTTTTTGGAATTTTTAAATACCTAAATGTATTTTTAATTAATTAATTCTCATTAACTAATTAAAAATAATCATTTAAATGATTTAAAAATAATTTTTAATGCAAAAAATAAAAAATAAAAATATTTTTGGGTTTTGAAAATTAATAAAAGCTTGGATAAAAATTTTCAGAATTTTTTTGATATTATTTGCTATTTTTAAAAATTCGTTCAAATAAAATAGAAAACAAATGAAATAAATATTAAATAAAATGAGAAAAAGGGAAAGTCAACTAATCCTAAGGTCTAGGTTTAAAGTTAGATTGGAGGGAATTGACTTCACGCGTAATCCAAGGGCTAGAATTCAAACTACGCTAATTATGATTAGAGCCCTAATTTGAACCCTAATGACTTTCAGGTGACCGGAACAGTGTTCCGGTCATCTTCTCCGGCCAGCCTCTCATTCAATCTCTCTCAATACGTAAAATCAAACCACCAAACTCTCCAGAAACGATCCCCACCCCATTCTAAACAAGAATCAGCCATCAAACAACATTTATTTCACATGAACAATGAGATTCGAAGCAAAACGGAAAATCTTTCAGAAATTTCAGAAGCTTCATACATGTTTAAAACTTAATCATTTTCAAAACCAAAAGGTGCAGTGTGATCAGTGAAGCATGGAGAACAATCTAAGAACTTAAGAAATCATTTCTGGAAAATTTGTTCTTGAGGTTACCTGAACTGAAGCTTTCGAAAATGGCACTGGCTGGCTGCTTCTTTGCCTCAAATCAGCTCCAATGATCCTCCTGAAGAGTTTGTGATGCTTGGTTGGAGTTTATATGGCCTCTAAGTGATATTGGCTGAAACTCAGTTCAAGAAATGTGAAAATCGTGTTTTTGATACAGGGTGTTTCAAAGCAAAATGAAGGGTGGGAAATGATCAGTGATGAATATGGAGTTGAATGGTGAAAAAAGTGTGGAGATTTTATGGCTGAGCTATGAGTTTCGAAAGTTTTTGCAAGTTGGAGTGATTTTGTGTATGCTGAGGATTCTGAGGTTTCAGCTTGTGTTGTCTTGTGTTATGGGCTGTGTTTGATCCACATAACAAGCCGTGATAGGTCAAAGAGTGGGTGGTGGCCTATGGTGATTGGTATGGGCAAGTTGCCAAAATGTCAACATGACTTGTACTTGAGGTATGGGAAAGAATAAAGCTGGTCCTTGGGCATGTCCATGCGCAGCTGACTTCATGGATGTCCACAAATCCATTCTTGAGGCAATTCAGCATGAGGGAAGAAAGTTATGGGATGTTTTGCAATTATGTGATGTTTTGGCCCCTTTGAGAAATCTTGATGTTCAAGGCATAGAATGATGCAATTCTTTGGGAAATTCTGATTTATAGGTCATGTACTATGTTTGTGTAATGGTTAGAAGTGTGTTTGAAGTCACAAAATGCTTTGGCAAATGGCTTTGCAAGTTTCCCTCTTTGGTACATAAGTGAAATTTTGTGATTTTTCCTAACTTTGCAAGGCCATAACTTGAGTTTTATGATGAATTAGATCAAGTTCTTGTACTTTTTGAAAAGGGAATGATCCAATCTACAACTTTCATGACCAATAATTTTTCATTTGAAGCATTTTTGAATCAAAAAGAGGAGGTTGAAAAACTTTCCCAAAATGGCAAGTTTGCATTACAAGTCACTTTCCCAAAATGGCAACTTTGCAAATGGCTTGAAATTCTCCAATTTTGTGAACTTATAACTTCTTATAAGATCAAATAAAGATCATATACACCAAAAATGATGGAGAAGACCCTTTGGTTGGATGATTGGGGGCCTCAGATGCCCTGATTTTGCACTGCCTTGCTCAAGAAGTCATTTATTGATCAGATGCCTTCCCCATTGAATTTCTTCATGAAAATTGGTATGCATGATCCTTACAACATATAGAGACCAATAGAAACAAGAATGGACAAAAAAATTGGAGTTATGGCCTCTGGAACCAAAACCCTAAATTCAGGTCATCTGTGCAGTTAAACCTGGCTCTGCTTCCATGCCTTTCCCATTTCTTGTGATTTTCTGACTTTCTTGATCTTGGGAGGATATAATATGATGCTTGAACATACATGGACCCTCTTGAGATGATTGGAGACCTTTGGAGTGGCTCAGATAGCTCAGGGATTGCTCAGATCACAAACCCTAGATGCTGATGACTTTGAACCAATGCAGTGAAATAAAAATGCAAAATGAGATGATATGATTGAACTTATGCAAATGAAAAGAATCACAAGCCATGGTGAAATGAGTGAGAGCAAATTTGGGGTGTTTACAAGAGTGACTACAACCTGGAAAAATGGATCCGCCCAAGAGTCCCGAGCCGACAAATCCTCAACTGGTCTTCCCAAGAAATTATAAGGGTTACTGTTGCAGAGTAATTATTATTTCCTGTTTTAAGCATGCATCAAAGTCCTGCATCTTGCCCAAGATGTTGGGACTCATTTTATAATAGGGCCATATGTATTTTTGCAAATTGAATATTAATGAACAATGGACATCTTTTTGCAAACAATCTTTTTCGCTCACTGTCTTTTCATTTTTGTTATTTTCGCACAAAGCAATAAATGGCAATGTTTTTCCAAATAAAAACTTCATTTACTTAATTTTTCTATAAAAAAAAACAAAATAAAATAAATTACTAAAATGAACCAAATCTCAACCCTTGCAGAAATAGTCCTCTAGATTGCACTGACAACGACACTGCTATGACCTTGTGTGACTTCGACAATCCGATTAATCAAGCAGATGAAGGGGTTAAAGAAGACTACGATTTACCTGAAGATTTAGCCAGGTTATTCAGACAAGAGGAAAAGGTGATTGCTCCTCATCAGGAGGAGGTTGAGACTATTAATCTTGGTACCGAGGAAGTTGTGAAAGAAGTGAGGATTGGAGCCAGTCTGCAAGCTCCGGTAAAAGAACAACTTATCAGTATGTTGCGAGAATATGTCGATGTCTTCGTTTGGTCTTACCAAGATATGCCTGGTTTTGATATAGATATTGTCATGCACAGGCTGCCATTAAAGGAAGATTTTCTGCCGGTCAAACAGAAGTTGACCGTACCCGCCCAGACATGGCCATGAAAATCAAAGAGGAAGTACAAAAGTAGTGGGACGCCGGTTTTCTTGCTGTAACTAGTTACCCGCCGTGGGTTGCTAACATTGTACCCGTACCTAAGAAGGATGACAAGGTGTGTATGTGTGTCGATTACCGGGATCTGAACAGACCAAGCCCGAAAGATGACTTCCCGTTACCTTACATTGATGTATTGTTAGACAACACGGCTCAGTTCTCGGTATTTTCCTTCATGGACGGATTTTCTGGATACAATCAGATCAAGATGTCACCTGAAGACATGGAGAAGACAACCTCCATCACACCATGGGGGATGTTCTGCTACAAAGTAATGTCGTTTGGTTTGAAGAACGCCAGTGCAACATATCAACAGGCTATGGTAATGTTATTCCACGACATGATTCACAAAGAAATTGAGTGCTACGTGGATGACATGATTGCGAAGTCCCTCACAGAAGAAGAGCATTTGGTAAATCTATTGAAACTTTTCAAGCATCTGAGGAAATATCAGTTAAGGTTAAATCCCAACAAGTGCACATTCGAGGTACATTCTGGTAAGCTGCTGGGGTTTATTGTGAGCGGAAGAGGAATTGAGGTTAACCCCGATAAAGTTAAAGCAATTCAAGAAATGCCTGCACCTAAGACTGAGAAAGAAGTTCGAGGAGTTTTGGGTAGATTGAACTACATTTCAAGGTTCATATCTCACCTCACTACAACCTACGAGCCCTTGTTCAAATTGCTAAGAAAGGAACAATAGTCCGGTGGAACGATGATTGTCAGAAAGCTTTTGACAAGATCAAGGAGTATCTGCAAGAACCTCCAATTCTCATGCCTCTAGTTGAAGGAAGACCTCTAATAATGTACCTAACGGTATTAGATGAATCAATGGGGTGTGTGTTGGGCCACCATGACAAGTCTGGTCGAAAAGAGTATGCAATATACTACCTAAGCAAAAAGTTTACCGACTGTGAACAACGTTATTCACTGCTCGAGAAAACCTGTTGTGCTTTAGCGTGGGCTGCTCGTCGACTAAGACAATATATGTTGACTCATACTACCTTGTTGATTTCAAAGATGGACCCAATCAAGTACATATTTGAGAAGCCAACACTTACCGGAAGGGTTGCAAGGTGGCAAATGATTCTGACAGAATATGATATTCAGTACACCTCTCAAAAGGCCATCAAAGGCAGTGTATTGTCTGACTATCTGGCTGGGCAAACCATTGATGATTACCAGCCCATGAGATTTTATTTTCCTGATGAAGACATCATGTTCTTAAAATCAAAAGATTGTGAAGAGCCTATTCACACTGAAGGGCCGGATCCAGAAGGAGCATGGACTATGATGTTCGATGAGGCAGTTAATTATAACGGTCGTAGGGTTGGTGCAGTGTTTATTACACCCGAAGGAGTCCATCTGCCTTTCTCAACAAAGCTCACCTTTGCCTGCACTAACAATGAAGTAGAGTACGAAGCTTGTATCATGGGTCTTGAGGAAGCCATTGACCTCAGAATCAAAACCTTGAATGTATTCGGAGATTCGACTTTGGTGATCAACCAAACTAATGGCAAGTGGTATACTCATCAAGAGCATCTGGTCCCCTACCGCGACTATACGAGGAGATTATTGACTTTCTTTACAACGGTCAAGCGTGAATACATCCCTCGGGATAAGAATCAGTTTGCAGACGCCTTGGCCACTATTTCATCTATGATCAAAGTACAGACTGCCAACTATGTGCCTCGGATTTTAGTATCCAGACTGGACCGACTGACATATGTCTTCTCTGTGGACACTATTACTGACAACAAACCTTGGTTCCACAACATCAAATGATTCTTAGAGACTCATACATACCCACCTGGGGCATCATCCAATGATAAGAAGACATTAAGAAGATTAGCCGACAGTTTCTTCCTCAATACTGATGGCTCCTTATACAAGTGAAACTTTGACATGGTCTTGCTCAGATGTGTTGACAAAAAGGAAGCAGACCTGCTGATGCACGAAGTACACGAGGGTTCTTTCGGTACCCATGCCGGAGGACATGCAATGACGAAGAAATTGTTGAGATCAGGTTACTATTGGATCATAATGGATGCAGATTGTTGTGCCTATGCCAAAAAATGCCATAAATGCCAGATCTACGCAAGCAAAGTGCATGTGCCTCCAAATCCTTTGAATGTATTGTCTTCACCCTGGCCCTTCGCCATGTGGGGCATTGATATGATTGGAAAGATCAAACCAACTGCTTCAAATGGTCACAGATTCATTCTGGTAGCCATTGATTACTTCACCAAATGGGTCGAAGTAGCTTCGTATGTAAACGTCACCAAGCAAGTGGTAGCCCGATTTCTGAAAAATGATATCATTTGTTGATATGGAGTTCCTGAGCGAATCATTACTGATAATGGTTCAAACCTTAACAACAAAATGATGACATAACTATGTCGGGATTTCAAGATTCAACATCACAACTCTTCTCCTTACAGGCCAAAGATGAATGGCGCTTTGAGGCAGTTAACAAGAACATTAAGAAGATTGTGCAAAATATGGTAGTCACATACAGAGACTCGCACGAAATGTTACCATTCGCTTTACATGGGTAAAGAACTTCCATCAGAACATCTATCGGGGCAATGCCTTATCAACTTGTGTATGGTATAGAAGTCGTTCTACCTGTTGAAGTTGAATTGCCCTCCTTGCGGGTAATAATGGATGTGAAACTTGACGAAGCAGAATGGGTCCGATATCGTTATAATCAACTGAGTCTGATTGAAGAAAAGAGATTAGCAGCTATTTGTCATGGTCAGTTATATCAAAAACGGATGAAAAGAGCCTTCGATCAAAAGGTGAGACCTCGGGAATATCACGTGGGAGAGCTTGTACTGAAAAGACTCCTTCCTCCTCATATAGACCACAGGGGCAAGTGGACGCCAAACTATAAAGGTCCCTACGTGATAACTAAAGTCATTTCAGGCGGAGCACTGATGCTCCCAACCATGGATGGAGAAAATTTCCCATCTCCTGTGAATTCAGATGCAGTTAAAAAATACTTCGCATAAATGACCCACTGGACATAAAAACAGAATGTAAGTCCAGGCAAAAATAGGGCATCCCGGCAATTCAAAAACAGAATAAAAGACTCGGGCAAAAATAAGGGGAAAAAAGTGTACACCCGCTGAGTTGAAAAGCCACATCAGACAGCTTATGAAAAAATGGGTATCCTGGTGGATTGCAAACCCGAAAGGGTAATCCACGCAAAATCAGGGAATAAGCGAACAACTGCACTCTGAATTCGTTTGTATCACACTTACGTAACCTGACAAGCTTCGAAAGGACAAAGCATCGATCAGAATCAACTTTCTTCAGAAAGCAAGATAAGAAAATCGTTCAAAGTCATGCAGGTCATAGCAAAAGGAAGATTGGAGCATCAACTTCAGCATTGCCAAATAGAATACATTTATTTTCCCAATTTTATAGAAATCTCCTCATTTCAGGGATTAGCTTCTTCAAATGTACTCTCCTGTTCAGGGCACACAAATCAATAAGATAAATATTCACTCATATTCTATTTTGTACCTTTTGTTTTGTTTGCAAAAAATGTCCAAAGTTCGTAATACAACATTTGCATGAAAACATATAAACCATTTTCAGTAGATGCTTGCAGGAAATATATACTCTTAAGCAAATCTAACTCCTATGACGGAATCCGGTTGAGGATGCCTCTGGACACTTGTGCGTTTCCTTTGTTTAACAGGTTGCAGATACTCAAGGCAATTAATCTTTTGCATCATGGGGCATATCAGGCACTATATCCCAGGCTAAGTCAGCAATCACATCATCGGCAGGATCACTTGACAAAAGTATCCCCCACGAAGCTCATCATTCCCTAGGATACAGCCTGAATAAAATAATTACAACAGATTACTCCTCAGAAATTCTCTTATCCCCAGCTTGAGTTTCCCCACAGAGTTCTCCAGAAAGATCGCCCAGAGATCCTTTCTCCCCGCAGAGTTCAAATCCCGGATCGGCTCTCTCATTTGCATAAGCATAACATTCACATCATCTTCCCCAAGCAGAGCGTAGCATTCCGTCTAATACGGAGCATTACGGTAAAAATCAAACATGCATTTGCATGATCATAAGTCAGGTTCGAACCATTCACCTATATATGCAAAAATCACTCCTCCAGCAGTATACATAAACACCTCTTCTTTGCAGTCGCCAGAATACCCTTTTGCACTCTCGATACAAATACCCTTATACTACTCTCCAGCAGACCAAACACTCGTTCGTGTTCCTTGCTTAACCAATTGATACCCTTCTGTATCATCATCCCTAAACACGCGTCGGCATTTGTTTCTATCGATACCCGTCCGTATCGTGGTCCTAAAGATACTCGTCCGTATCTTTAGTTTATACACACTATCGAAACACTTATACCATTTTATTTTTGGGCTTAAACACTCGTCCGTGTTTATCTCTTCCCACAATGAAACTATCTTTCTATCCGACATTCGTCCTATGTCGTGATATTTTCAGCAGCCATCCTTTGTTCGGTGATCCTCCTTCACCTTTTCGATGAACGTCCCTCATCATTATTTTATCAGTTTATTTGATGGTCGTCCCCATCTTGGATTCCTATTCTTTAGTCCGATGGCAGTCCCCGTCGCGGATTCTTTATTCTTTAGCCTGATAGCCGTCCCCGTCAGTGCATCCCCCACCTTTTAATCCCCAGCGGTCGTCCTTTGCTCGATGGTCGTCCTCCATCTCTATCATCTAATGTTCACTCTACATCGTCTTGTTTTGTGAATAACATTTTATATCCCTTTTCTTCTTATACCAGAGAGCGCAAATTTTGGACTGTCTTGGTATTCAACCACAAGTTATCTTGTTCGTCTGCTAAGCCTTGTCGCTCCCGCTAAAAGACATCGGGTCAGATAGGGTACAGACGCGAACGGTCGGTGAAAGGAGAGAGATGAAGGTGAAATGAAAAGAGTCGCCAGCTAGGCATTTTTATCCCGAAGGAAAGGTAATGCTGCATAAACCTAGAAAAAGATGGATAAGACGGTTGCAAACCAGAGAAACTGAGAAAGGGGGTTGGTTACAACCTGGGAAGGTATTAGCACCCAGATTGTCCGTCGTACTCGACTGGATCCATGCTTGAAAGATTGTGTTTCAAGGGGTAGTGTCTGTGTTATCTGTGTGCAAAAAGATGGAAGAGAATGTACAAGTGTCAGTGCAAAAAAGTGAAGTGAAATGCTCAGGATTGGGGCTTAAAAGAATGCTGAACAGAGGGGGGGGGAAGACACATAGACTTTTGTTCGATAACAGTTAAGTTATGCCTACGTATCCTCTCGTGCAATGAGAAAGTCAGAACACCGTAGTTCGACTCAAAGAGACTGAAAAATAAATTGAATTGTGAACTGCTTGCTTGTCTATGCTCAAGTGTATGACTTGTCTGGCTCGAGTGCTAACTGTCTTGCATTAGACGGAAGAAGCAAGTTCTCGTTTGTGAGTGAAGATGATGAGAAAAGAATCCCGAAGGAGACGATTATTGTTTGTTTTTGTGTTTTCAATCTTTTATTGCTTTTTTGTGTTTGTCATAAGTTAATGAGCTTAAGCCTAAACCAAGGGTTAGTAAACTCATCATATCATCCCTTTGATTAGGGATAATGAGAATACCTTAAGTATGAGATAAACATCTCAAACTTAATTACCATGATGATGTAGGATTAAGATCATTAACCTACTTGTGATTATTTAGATGTTTTTGAGTTTTTGTTTAGTGTTAAGTAATGAGTTTAAGCCATAATCAAGGATTAGTGAACTCATCACACCATCCTAATAGAAGGATAATATATGAGAACACTTAAGCTGGGGAAGATACCTCAACTTAATCCATGATTAGGGATTAACCTCATGACAAAACAAACCTTTATTAAAGTGGATTTTAATTAAAGGTGAGATTAAGAAGTGAGTTTTATGGTTTGTAAGACAACTTGAGGGGGACTTGTCCATTAACACTAGGGTTAGTCCTTTTTAACCAATTAAGGAAGAATTAGAACCCTAATGCAAGGCCCAAGTTACAAGCTATTGTCTTAGTGATTATTAAGATGGACTGATTAAGAGGTTTAAACACATTAAGGGTTTAACACTTAGGATTAAAGTTATACACTTCATCCTAAGAGAAGGATGTAGGCATAACCTTAATCACAAAGCCTTAAAACCTTGAAGGTTTAGTCTCTAATGATGAGGTGAGAAGAGAGACACAAAGAAGACACAAAGGTAAAACTAAAGGGGGACTAATCAAAACCCTAATTATTGCCATGCTTGGAGGTTCCTATGGTTTGTAAGGCTTACAAGAGATCTTCAAAGAAGCCACCAATGGAAGAAGCAGATGAAAGGAGGAGAATCAGAAGAAACAAGTTACTTACTTCACTGAGAAGATAAGTAACTTGGAGAAAGAAAGTGAATGATGAACATGAATGAGCAAGCTCACTCTAAAGCAAAGAAAAATGCAGCAATGATGCATAAGAAGAATGAGAAGAGAAATGAGAAGTGAAGGCAAATTCACTTCTCAAGTTACTTACCACCTGAAAAGGTTAACATAAATGAAAGAAATGAAATGAAAATGAAACAATATGCAAAGGAAAAACCAAAACCAGAAGCAAACACATTATGCAAATTATGCTATGAGATGGTGCAAAAGCATGTCAAGTTCTATGAGTGTTCATACAAGAGATGGAATGCAAAGGAAGCATGCTTAGAAGTTTGAAAGTTCATGAAAGTTCATGGAATGAAATGAATGCACATCATGGAGAATGAATGAAGAAATGATCAATCATGATTCTAATATGTCCTAATATGTCTTAGATGTTATGTGAATGCAATAAATGTCATGGCAATTTCATGTATGGATGCATATGCAAGATGTATGTAAATGGACATGTAAAATTAGGGTTTTAAGGCAACATGAGATGCAAAAGTCAAAAGCAGAAGCAAATCACATGATAAAAAATTGCAAATGAACTCAAAGGAACCCTAACTCCATATGATATCACACCCCAAAGGAGAAGGTTCAACTCTTAACCTAAAAAAAGTTGTGATTTTTCTAAGTTTGCTAGGGTTTTAGGGTACCTCAAAAGGGAAAATGCAAATCAATTTGAAAATGCAAGATAAATTTGTGACAAAAATATGCTAGATACAACATGCTATATGAAGATCAATGCAAAAAGAACCAATGTCAAACCCTTCATGGTTAGGCAGAAAAGAATTCTTGAAGTTAGGGTTCAAAAATGGGATTTTTATGAACCCTAAATTCAAGAAAAATGTCAAAGTTGGATCAAAACCAAAAATAAATTTGTATGAATGGTTTGACAATGTTTCTAAATGTCCTAAGATGCAATGTGAATTGTTTTGGGATTTTTAGAAACCTAAATGGTATTTTAATTAATTAATTTCCATTAATTATTTAAAATAAACATTTAAATATTTTTAAAATGGTTTTTTAATGCAAAAAATAAAAATAAAAATGTTTTTTGGGTGAAGAAAAATATTTGAAATCAAAATGCAGAAGAAAAATATTTTTGGAATTTTCTAAGTATTTTAAATTAATTGTACAAAATAAATGGAATAAAATGTGAATTAAAGGCTGGTCAACTGATCCAATGGACCAGGTTTGAATCTGGGCTGACTGCGCGTGCAGATGTGTGGACAAGATGGAATTTGACTTAATTATATAATTAACCTAATTAATTAATAATTAATCTTAAATGGAGTGATCTGGACCATCCACATGCGCGGGAACTAAGATCCTATGGCTGGCATTTAAACCTGGCCACTAAACCCTAATTAGGGTTCTAATCACTTTCAGGTGACCGGAGCTAGCTCCGATCATCTTCTCCGGCCACTCATTCTTGCTATCTCACTCAAAACGTAAAATAAACTCACCAAACTCTCCAGAAATGATCTTCACCTCATTCTAAACAAGAATCAACCAACAAATTTCATTTATTTCACATGAACATCAAGATTCGAAGCAAAACGGAAAATCAAACAGAAATTTGAGAAGCTTCATACATGCTTGTTTCTCAATCATTTTCAAAATTAAAAACATCATGATCATCAGGAGAGCACATAGAATCAATTAAGAACTTAAAACGAAGGTTCTGAAAAAAAAAAGTTCTTGGAGTGACCTGAGCTTGAGCTTCCTCGGTTTGGAGCTTTTGGACCTCCTCTCTTGTGCAAACTCACTCCCCTTGACCTCCTGATGAAGCTACAATGCTTGAAAGGAGCTTAGAATGGATGGATTATGTGGTTGCACTTCAACTGGCTAGAAATCGTATTTCAGTTTTGGGTGCTTTGAGGCTTGTTTGATGGTTGGTTTATGCTATATGAATCATTTCTGAATGAATGGTGAAGTCTGTTTTGGAGTTTGATGGCTGGACAGAAAGTTTCGAAGGTTTTTGGTTTTGGGGTGATTTTGTGGAACTTGATGATTCTTAAGTGTTAGGCTTGTGTGTTGTGTGTTATGGGTTGCATTTTGTCCACATAACAAGCTTTGATAGGTCAGAGGAGTTGTTGTGGCCTATGGTGATTGGTATGGGCTCTCTTGCAAAACGTCAACAAAACTTTTACTTGAGGTATGGGCTCATATTGCAGCTGGCTTTTGGCTTGTCCTGGCTCAGCAAGGATCAAGTAGGACCATGGAACATGTTTTGTGGTGATTCAACAAGTGTGTGAGAGGTTTTGTATCATTTTGCAATTTTGAGGAAGTTTGGCCCCTTTGTGATTTCTTGATGTTCAAGGCATGAAATGAGATGATTATTGGGCAAATTCTGATTTTTAGGCAATGCACAATGTTTGTATTATGCATAGAAGTGTATTAGAGGTCATAAAATGGCTTGGCAAGTGGTTTTGCAAAAATCCCTCTTTGGTGTATTCTTGAAAATTATAGGATTTTTGCCAAATTTGAAAGATCATAACTTGAGTTCTATAATGAATTAGAACTTGTTCTTGTACTTTTTGAAAAGTGAATGATTCAATCTACAACTTTCATGACCAAAATTATTTCATTTGAAGCATTTTTGGTTGAGAAAGAGGAGGTTGAAAAACTTTCCCAAAATGGAAAGTTTCCATTACAAGTCATTTCCATTTTTGGCAACTTTTGGTTTAGCTCAATTTTCTTCAATTTTGTGAACTTCCAAGAACTTCAATGATCAAATAAAGATCATATAACATCAATTTGATGAAAAATCCACTTTGGTTCCATTGTTGGGGGTCTCAGATGCCCTGATTTTGCTCTGACTTGCTCAAGAAGTTACCCAGTGAACAGATGACTTCCACAATGAATTTTTTCATCAAACTTGGTACACATGATCCTTATAACATATTGAGAACATTAGAAACAAGAATGGCCCAAAAATTTGGTGTTGAGGCCTCTGAAACCAAAACCCTAATTTTGGTCATCTGTGTAGTGAAAACCCTAACTCTGCTTCCATGCCTTGCCAGTTCTTGTGATTTCTTGACTTCCATGAACTTTGAGGGATATAATATAAGGATAGAACACACATGGACCCTCTTCGAACACTTGGAGGCCTTTTGGGGTGGCTCGGATGGAATCTTGGATTACTCAGATCACAAACCCTAGATGCAGATGAACTTGAACTATGCAGATGAAACAAATATGCAATATGAGATGTAATGCTCATGAAAATGCAAACATTAAAGATCACAAGCCATGGTGTGAAATGAGTGAGGGAAAATTTGGGGTGTTTACAAGCCTGGCACTTACATCCTACACAGCTAACTCATGTTTGAATAGGGGCAGCTTTAAACACCCCAAATTTGCCCTCTCACTTTCTTATACTTTGGCTTATGATCCCACATAGCACATAGCATATCACTACATCTTACATTGCATATTCACCTTTAACATCCCATTGCATCTCTGCATAGTTAGGGTTTGTGATCAAATGAATCTTGAAGAGAGTATGAGGTATCTCAGAGGCCATGAAGCATGACAAGAAGATCCTTGAGTGTTCTAAGGTCATATTGTACCCCCAAGGGTTCTTGGAAGTCAAAAATCACAAGAGATTGCAGAGCCACCCAGGCAGGGTCAAGGCTCCTACACAGATGACCTAAAATTAGGGTTTTGGGTTTGAGGCCGTTACAACCAAAAATTTTGGTCATTCTTGATTCAAATGGTCTTTATATGATATAAGGAATGTGTGGATGAAGTTTAATGAAAAAATTCAATGTGGAAGTCATCTGATCAAATGGTAACTTGTTGTGTAAGAAAAGTCATGATTAGGGCATCTAAGGCCTCCAACAAGAGTTCCAATGGGTCATCATCATCAATTTGAGGTCCTATGACCTTTATTTGGTCTTAGGAATGCTTGAAAGATCACAAGATTGAAGAATTTTGAGCCATTGCAAAAATTGCCATTTTTGGACATGACTTGAAATGCAAACTTTCCATTTTGGGAAAGATTTTCAACCTCCTCTTTCTTGATCAAAAATGCTTCAAATGAAATTTTGTTAGACATGAAAGTTGTAGATTGGATCTTCCCACTTTCAAAAAGTACAAGAACGCCTCTTGATTCATCCTAGAACTCAAGATATGATGGATCAAAGTTGGCAAAATTCTTGTAATTTTCAAGTTCATGTCAAAGGGGGGAATGTGCAAAAGTGAATTTCAGGCTTCTACATGACTTCTAATCCACTCAAATACATCATGGCATGATCACACAACATCTCAAAGTCAGATTTGAGCTTTGAACCAAGGGATTTCATGACTTGTTTCTCAAGAAATCACAAAGTTTCAAAATTGCAAAACCTATGCAAACTCTTGATCCAAGCCATACAACTTATAGCAATTGATCCTAGGGTTCTCCTTGAAGCCAGTTGAAGAAGCTCAAGCCCTCAAATCAGTTCTGCCATGGCCTATACCTCAAGTACACAACTTTTGACTTTTTGGCCAATTGAACCATACCAATCCCACAGTGCATAACAACTCTTCTGACTCATTCCATTTGTTTATGCAAAGCCTAAGGATCATAAAAGAGGGCTCACAAGAACTCATAGCCACCACACACTAAGTTTGCACAAAAATCCCCAAAAACTTCCTCTCTTCGATTCTCCCAATCCAACCATCAAACTTCAAAAATTCTTTCACCAACAAGTCACACTTCACCTAAGGAACAAATCCCACCCCTTACAATGGCTTGAAACACAACACACAAGAACCTCATTTTCTGATACACCAGAACTGAACCTCTAAAACTAGCCACTTTCAAAGCATTCCATTAGCCTCAGGAGGTTCAAAGGAGGCCATTTGCGCAAGAGGGAGACTTTGAAAGATCACATTTGCTGGTCACCAGCTCAGGTATAGCTCAAGAACTTTTTTCTCAGAACTTCATTTTCTTGTTACAAAATGAATCTACATGTTGCACTGATCACCTAGATATGTTTAGATTTGAAAATGAGCAAGAAATGATCATTTTATGTTGTTCTGAAAGTTTGCCCGTGTTTTGATTTTTGCTTCGATTCTCTTGATTCAAGTGTTATAAATGGTGTTTGATGATTGATTTGAGTTCCTTGGAGTGTGGGGATGGATTCTAGGCAGGTTAAAGGTCTTGTAGTGGCCTGGGGGAGAAGTTTGGTGTCTAAGCTCGCTGGAGAAGATGACCGGAGCACTGTTCCGGTCACCTGAGAGTGGTTAGGGTTAATTACGTTTAGGGTTTCCAGATTGAAGGAGGGTCATTAGATCTTGATTAGATTAGGGAGTGGACGGTTCAGATTAGTCATTAGCCCTAATTCTATTTAATTAAAATAAAACATAATTAATTAACTCAGATTAAATAGAAGCCATTGGATTGCGCGCGTTTAACAAGTTTGAACCTGGACCCTAGGATGAACATACTCCCAGTCAAACTGACTTGTGCCCTCAGCCCTTGATCTCACTTCCACGCAATCTGAGCCTTCCATTTTAATTACTTTTCATTTTATTTTTATTTATTTCATTTTGTTTTCTTTTATTTATTTAAAATAGCAAAACACTTTCAAAAATTCTGATTTTTTACACTTTCACTCTAATTAATATTAAAAACCCAAAAACATTTTTATTTTTTGCATTAAAAAATTATTTTTAAATCATTTAATTGTATTTTTAATTAATTAATTTATTTTTAATTAATTAAAATTACTCTTAGGTATTTAAAAATCACCAAAAAAAATCAGAGAACCTCTTTGAACATTAAGATCAATTTACAAACTCATTTCACAAATTTATTTTAGGGTTTGATCATGTTTTGACAATTAAACTTGAATTAGGGTTTTGAAAATCCCCTTTTTCATAACCCTAATTCAAAAATTCATTTCTACCTAGCCAAAATGAATTTGTACTTAGTTCTTTTTGCATTCTTTTACATGTTGCATCTAGTATCTAGGACATTTAAATCATATTTTTTTCATTGCATTTTCAATTTGTTTTGACTTTTTCTTTGCAAAGTGTCCAAAACCCTAGCCAAACTTAGGAAAACTATAACTTGACTTTGGTTTAGCTTTAGACCTCCACCTTTGGAGGGTGTTATCATGTAGGTTTAGGGTTTGTTTGGATGCAATTTCAATTTTTTATCATGTGATTTGCTTCTGATTTTGATCATGGACTTCGTGTGTGTACATACTAACTTTTCAGGTGCATATGGTAAGTTAATTAGGATGTGGATGTGCATCCACATCCAATCTCTTCTCACCCTTTTATTTATTTGTGTTTGAAGTGAATTTGATTCACTTGTGTTTGTTTCTCTCCCACTCCTAGGTTACTTAACTTCTTCAAGAAGTGAGTAACCTATCTTTCTCTCTCTTTCTCTTTCATCTGCTTCTTCCTTGGTCGCCATCTGAAGATTTCTCTTTAAGCCTCACAAACCATAGGAACATCTAAGCATGATAACTTTAGGGTTGTAAATAGTCTCCCTTAGTTTTTCACCTTTTGAGTCTCCTTGAGTCTCTCTTTCTCACCTCCATAACAATGGCTAAACTGTTAAAGTTTTAAGACTCTGACTTAGGGTTATGGATGTGTCCTTATCTTAGGATGGAGTGTATAACTTTAATACTTAGTGTTAAACCTTTAAGTTGTTTTTACCTCTTAATCAAAACACCTAATAATTATCGTGACTTAAGCTTGTAACTTGGGCCTTATATTAGGGTTACATCTATGCCTCTGGGTCAGAGGGACTAACCCTAGTGTTTAATGGACAAGTCCCCCTCAGGTTTAGTCTTACAAACATAAAATTTACTTCTTAATCTAATCTCTAATTAAAATTCACTTTAATAAAGGTTTGTTATATAATGATTTTAATCCCTGACCATGGATTAAGTTGAGGTATCTTCCTCATCTTAAGTGTCCTCATCTATCATCCTTCTCTTAGGATGGTGTAATGAGTTCACTAATCCCTGATTTGAGATTAACCTCATTACTTAACACAAAACAAAAATCCAAAAAAAACACTTGATAATTACAAGTAGGTTAATGATCTTAATCCTGTATCATTAGGGTAATTAAGTTGAGATATTCATCTCACACTTAAATAGACTCATTATCCCTAATCAGGGATGATATAATGAGTTTATGATCCTTGATTAAGGCTTAAGCTCATTATCCTATGCAAAACATAAAAAACAAACAATAAACGTCTTCTCTGGGATTCTTTTCTCATCACACTCACTCTGAAAACGAGAACTCGCTTCTTCCGTCTAATGCAAGACAGTCAGCACTCGAGCCAAACGAGTCATACACTTGAGCATAGACAAGCAAGCAGTTCACACCAAAACACCAAGTCTCTTTGAGTCGAACTACCGTGTTCTGACTTCCTCATTGCATGAGAGGATACGTAGGCATAACTTAACGGTTATCGAACAAAAGTCCCCAAGTCTCCCCCTTCTTCTCTTTCTAGCTTTCCTTTCTTAACCTCAGTTTGAACTCTTGTTCTTTCTTTTGCACTGTCACTTTATACATCCATGTATTTTATACACAGTTAGCACATACACTATCCCCCTTCAACACAATCAGGTAAGTGTGGATCCCGTCAAGTACGACGGACGATCTGTGTGTTAATACCTTCCCAGGTCGTAACCAACCCCCTTACCCAGTCTCTTTGTTTCGTAACCGTCTTACCCCCTTCTTTCTAGGTTTATGCAGCATTACCTTTCCTCCGGGATAAAAATGCCTAGCTGGCGACTATATTCAACTTCGACCTTCACCATCCAACCGTTCTCGCCGACAGTTTGCGTTTGCACCAGGACGAAAGTCCGGGGAGCGACAGCTATCTACCAAGCTGATGAAGGGGGTTGAGAAAGATTATGAACTCCCTGAAGAATTGGCTAGGTTATTAAGATAGGAGGAAAGAGTTATTCAGCCTTACCAAGAAGAGATTGAGATTGTCAATATTGGGTCAGAAGATGCAAAGAAGGAGATCAAGATAAGGGCCAGTCTGCAGGCCGGGGTGAAAGTGGAATTGATTGGTATGCTTCGAGAATACGTGGACATATTTGCTTGGTCATATCAAGATATGCTAGGTTTGGATACAGACATCGTGATGCATAAGCTGCCATTAAGGGAGGAATGCCCTCCAGTTATGCAAAAGCTTTGTAGAACTCGTTCTGACATGGCTATGAAAATTAAAGAAGAAGTTCAGAAGTAGTGGGATGTCAGGTTCCTTGTCGTGACTAGTTATCCATCTTGGGTAGCTAACATGTACATGTACCAAAGAAAGATGGAAAGGTACGAATGTGCATTGATTACCAAGACTTAAACAGAGCGAGCCCGAAAGATGATTTCCCATTACCTCACATTGACATATTGGTTGATAACACGACTCAATTCTCGGTCTTTTCTTTCATGGATGGCTTCTTCGATTATAATTAGATAAAGATGGCACCAGAAGACATGGAGAAGACAACATTCATTACCCTGTGGGGTACGTTTTTCTATAAGGTTATGCATTTTGGTTTGAAGAATGCCAGGGCAACATATCAGCGGGAAATGGTAACACTGTTTCAAGATATGATCCACAAAGAGATTGAATGCTACGTGGATGACATGATTTCCAAATCACGAGATGAAGAATAGCATCTGATTAACCTCAAAAAGTTTTTTGAACGACTGAGGAAGTTTTGTCTGAGGTTAAATCCTAACAAGTGCACCTTTGGGGTACGTTCTGGGAAACTGTCGGGTTTCATTGTAAGCCAGAGGGGGATAGAGGTAGATCCTGCTAAAGTCAAAGCCATACAAGATATGTCTGAACCGCAAACAGAAAAAGAAGTCAGTGGCTTCCTGGGTAGATTGAACTACATTGCATGGTTTATATCTCACCTCACAACTACATGTGAACCAATATTCAAATTGCTGAGAAAAGAGCAAGCGGTCAGATGGAATGATGACTGTCAAAGGGCTTTTGAAAAGATCAAAGAATATTTGCAGGAACCTCCAAACATGATGCCTCCAGTTTCGGGGAGACCACTCATTATGTGTTCTCGGATAACATGACGAGTCTGGCCGAAAAGAGCATGCAATATACTACCTTAGAAAAAAGTTTACCGACTGTGAATCAAGATACTCACTGCTCGAGAAAACTTGTTGCGCTTTGGCATGGGTTGCTCGTTGACTGAGACACTATATGTTGACCCACACTACCCTGTTAATTTCAAAGATGGATCCTGTCAAATACATTTTTGAGAAACTAGCGTTAACTGGACGGGTTGCACGTTGGCAGATGGTGCTGACTGAGCATGATATTCAATACACTTTTCAAAAGCCATCAAAGGAAGTGTGCTCTAAGACTATCTTACACAACAACCTCTTAAGGATGATTACCAACCCATTAGATTTGATTTTCCTGATGAGGACATCATGTACCTCAAAGATAAAGACTGCGAGGAACCACTCCCCGAGGAAGGGCCTGACCCTGAATCCAAATGGATATTGATGTTTGATGGGGCTGTCAATATCAACGGGTTTGGAGTTGGTGTTGTTCTAATTACTCCTGAAGGTGTTCATTTTCCCTTCACGGCCAAAATAACTTTTGGTTGCACCAACAATGAAGCGGAGTACGAGGCT
The DNA here is from genome assembly GCA_963966055.1 of Lathyrus aphaca. Taxonomy (NCBI): domain Eukaryota; kingdom Viridiplantae; phylum Streptophyta; class Magnoliopsida; order Fabales; family Fabaceae; genus Lathyrus; species Lathyrus aphaca. Next base: position 73,987,460 of record OZ014525.1, on the reverse strand, counting down.
TGCATTATAGGAATAAAGGAGGCTATTAATCTTAGGATTAAGACCCTCGATATATTCGGAGATTCATCTCTCGTGATTAATCAAATTACCGGCAAGTGGTATACGCATAAAAAACATTTCATTCCATACCAGGATTATGCCAGAAGGCTATTGACGTTCTTCACGATAGTAAAGCTTCAATACATACCACGAGATGAAAATAAGTTTGCCCATACGCTCTCTTCTACCATCAAAGTGATGTGTTGGAACTATGTCCCCAAGATTGATATCTCTCAGCTTGACATACATGCGTATGTGTTCTCTGTTGATGCAATGTCTGATGATAAGCTGTGGTATCATGGCATTAAGCACTTTCTGGAAAGTAAAGAATACCCAGTTGGAGTATCTTCCAACGAAAAAAAGACTTTAAGGTGACTTGTTGCAAGTTGCTTCTTAAATGCTGATGGCATTTTGTACAAGAGAAACTTTGACATGGTCTTGCTTAGATGCGTTGATAGACACGAAGCAGACATGTTAATGCAGGAAGTCCATGAGGGATCATTTGGTACCCATGCAGGAGGGCATGCAATGGCAAAGAAGTTATTGAGATCAGGGTATTACTGGTTAACAATGGATGCAAACTGTTGTTCATACGCCCGAAAATGTCACAAGTGCCAGATTTATGCAAGTAAAGTGCATGTACCTCCAAGCCCGCTCAACGTCATGTCATCGCCTTGGCCCTTTTCTATGTGGGGCATTGACATGATCGGGAAGATCGAGCCAACTTCTTCAAACAACCATCATTTCATATTGGTCGCAATTGATTACTTCACCAAATGGGTCGAAGCAGCATCTTATGCCAATGTCACCAGACAGATGGTGTCCAGGTTTCTGAAGAAATACATTATCTGCAGATACAGAGTTCTTGAGAGAATAATTACTGATAATGGCTCTAATTTGAACAACTAAATGATGGTTGAGTTGTGCCGGGACTTTAAAATACAACATCACAATTCTTCTCCTTACCAGCCAAAGATGAATGGCGCGGTCGAGGTGGAAAATAAGAATATCAAGAAGATTGTGCAGAAAATGGTCTTCACCTATAAATATTGGCATGAGACGTTACCATTTACTTTGCATGGGTACCGAACGTTAGTCAGGACGTCTACTAGGGCAACTCCTTTCTTCCTGGTGTATGGTATGGAGGCAGTCCTACCTGTTGAAGTCAAGATTCCTTATTTGCGAGTAATGATGGATGTCAAGCTTGATGAGGCTAAATGGGTGCGTGCGCGATATAATCAATTGTGCTTAATTAAGGAAAAGAGATAGGCAGTTGTATGGCATGGCCAACTTTATCAGAGGAGAATGAAGCAGACATTTGATCAGTGATTGCGTACTCGGGAGTATCAAGTTGGTGAGCTTGTAATCAATAGAATTATTCCTCCAGGTTCGGATCACAGGGGCAATTGGACTCCAAACTATGAAGGCCCATTCATAGTAAAGAAAGTTTTATGAGGTGGAGCACTGATGCTCACTACTATGGATGGTGAAGACTTCCAGTCCCATGTCAACTCAAACGCAGTAAAAAATACTTCGCATAAAAAGACCCGTTGGACAAAAAACAGAATAAAGAGTCCAGGCTAAAAAAGGGCATCCCGGCGAGCCAAAACTGAATAAAAGCTCGGGTAAAAGTTAGGGATATAAATAAAAATGTACACCCGATGAGTTGAAAATCTACATTGGACAGCTCAGGCAAAAAAAAGGTATCCCGGTGGATTGAAAACCCGAAAGGACGGTCCATGCAAAATAAGGAAATAAGAGAATGACTGCAATCTGAGTAATCTGTACCACATTGTCGTCTCATTCAACCTGGAAATCTCAGAAGGGTAGGAATCAGTCCAATCTTCTTCTTTAGAAAGCAGAAGCAGAAACGGAGAAATCTTGAAGGCATACTAGTCATAGCAGAGTTGAAACTCGTTGGAATGTCGTTCACATTGCCATTAGGATAGTTTCTTTTCTTAATTTACAGTGATCACCTCTTTCCAGGTGGTTTCTTCCTGATGTAACTCTTTGCATATTCACATGCTCATCAATAAAAGAATATTTAGTAAAAAAGCCTTGTCCTTGTTTTTATTTTACATGTTTTGTTTGCAAAAATTTCTTGAATTTTTTATAAAAGAACATTGCATATAAACGAGGTGGCTTTATGAATAACATGCGAATGGGGAAAACATTTAAAATCATTTTGAATGTTAGGCAACATGGGATGGTTGACGCATACCATGTAACTCCCCGAGGCATATCCACATACTTTGTTGTTGCTGGTTTTGCAACCAAGAAAGATGTTACAAGACAGAGTTCCCCAAGCATGTTTCTTCTCCCCAACGAGAGACGCTTTACAACTCTTATATCCAGCAGAAGGATGATCCCCATCATCCCCAATATATTTAAAAGAGAAACCTTCCCAGCTGAGTCAGGGCAAAACATGATGATAGATCCCCAGCAGAACTTCAAGGTCAGTCGAACAATTCTCATCCCCGAGTGGATTCGTCACAGTGAAGTTTTCCCAACAAGCAGTTGAAAGCTTTATCTTCCCCACAAAGTTAGAATTATAAGAATTATCTCCTCAGTAAGAGTTGGTCCAAGCATCTCCCCAGCCAAGTTTGGAGATGGTCATTCCCTATAGAGTTTCATGACTAGGATTCACTCATCATCGAAGTATTCCCCAGAGAGGTCGCCAATTTATTTTTGGTCAATGTGACAAGTAATACAAATAGTGTTCATATTCCTCAGCTAGAGCCAAGTATTGTAAGAATATCTTGATGTCGATTCCTCAGCAGAATGTTAGTCAGAATGTTCTCTTTCCCCAACGGAATTACTGATGGTACTTCCCCACTACAGAAGCAGTTTCTTGGAAGACTTTATCTTCTCAACTTTTCAAGGCTCACATCTCTGTGGCAGGCCAGTAGTCATCTGGTTCATTATAAAAGACATTTCTTCGAGTCGTAAATCCTATGATCTTACATTCTCATCTTGCTGGTTATGGAACCTATGATACCATATCCTGATTAATTTGTGTGTGGGTTGTAAATCCTATGATATTAAAACACCATTTTCAAGGCCAACATCCTCGTGGTAGGCCAGTAGTCTCCTGGCTCATTACAAAAGACAACATTATGAAGGCCCACATCCCTGTGGCAACCAAGTTAGTCCTGGTTCATATAAAAGACTTCTTCAAAGCCCGCATCCCTGTGGCAGAACAGTTAGTAGACTCCAAGGGGATTTGAAGCTCTATTTGCATTTATTTTGCAAATAGAGAAGCTAAGGAGTAGATCTGCACTTTGCTGAGGGTTTTCTTTGAGTATTTTAGAGACTTCAAGTTCAGTTTAGCTTCTGAAACTTTTGTTCTATATCTTGAATTTTTTATGTGTATAATTATCTACGTGCTTCACTGAATATGCTGATATGTTTAGTTTTGAAAATGGTTGAGAATTTAGTGTGTATGATGATTTTGAAATTTTGATATCAAAACTGATTTCCTTCGATCCGTGAGATTGTTTGTTGTTTTTGAGTTCATATTCTTGATCAGCATAAGAAATAATGTAGATCTGGAGAATTTGGTGTATTTCTATGGCATGCCAATAGTCATCTGGTTCATTCTAAAGGACACTCCTTTGGGTTGTAGATCCTATGATACTGCAATACCATTCTAAGGGCCACATCCTTGTGGCAGGCTAGTAGTTTCCTGGTTCATTCTAAAAGACACTTTTTCGAGTCATAAATCCTATGATGTTACGTGCTCTTGTTCTTGGTTTTGGATCCCATGATACCATTTCCTTGTTGTTTTCTTTGGTTTGCAGACCCCATGATGATGCAACACCTTTTTCAAGGCTGACATTCTTGTGCAAGGCCATGTGTCTTCTAGTTCTTTAAAAAAAGATATTTCATCATGGTTACTAAGTTACTTTTCACCTCATCAAGGTTCTCGAGCATTTATTTTCCTTTGTCAGGTTCACGTCACTCTTTTTCTTCGGCAGAGTGCAAATTTTCGGGTTCTTTTGGTATTCAATCACAATTCATCTTGAACGACCGACAATCGACGCTCTCATCCTTTTCAAATTAACAGTTTCTTGAATAGGGGCAGCTGTAGCACCCCAAATTTTCCCTCTCTTTTTCTCATCATATAGCATAGCATAAAGCATACACGTCTTAGCATTTGGCATAGAAAAATGAGGCATGACATCCATAGTTACAAGCATAAGGCATGTAATCAGTGATCTATCAAGCTTAGATTCATAAAAGTCAAGTGGAGAGCCAAGTGGTCTTGTAAGAAGCCTAATAACGATCCTCATATCTTATGCAAGTTCAAATTCATCCTCAAAGCCCAAGAAGTGGTGTGATTCATTAGAAGCTCAATAGTGCAATTGGCTCATACACAGGGAACCCCTAATTAGGGTTTTGCCTCAAATCCTCATTATCTCATAGATTTGACCAATTATTGTGGTCAAAGGCTTTTATATGGTATATAATACCTATGGATGAAGTTTGATGCAAAAAATTTATTGAGGAAGTCAGGCATTGGTGTAGTTACTTATAAATGAAGAAATAGGTCAACTGTGCGGAAAAAAGTCAACCATTGGATTTGAAGGGTTCCAATCATCATTTTCAAGCCCATGGACCTTCATTAAGGCAAAGAATAGCTTGGGTGATCTCAATTTTCAAATATCAAAAGTTTGAAAGGAAGTTGCTAAATATGGAAAGTGACTTGTAATTAAACTTTCTATTTTTGGCAATTTTTGCCCTAACTTCATTCAGTTCTTTCATGATCAAGATGACTCCAAATGAATTTTCCTCAAACATGAAAGTTGTAAGAATTTCTTTCCCCTTTCCAAAAAGTACAAGAACTTGTCCATATAATTAGTGCTTTGAAATATATGGTCATTTGAAGTTGGCTTCTTTTTAGGGTTTTTCATATATTTCAAGTTTCCATCTTTGGAAAATTGCTTCATTTTGGCTTGTACTGAGTTTGTGTGCCCTAATTATGTTTACTAAACTCAAGTACATTTCAAAACAACCAAGTTTGCCCAAAAATTCACAAGAACCCGTGGCTTGTGCATGAGGATTTTCACAATTTGCCATTTTGCAATTTCATTCACAATGCATGATTCAAATGTTCCTAAGCCATGTGATTAATCTAAGGGTGATAAGGGACTTATGGCAAATCAGAATGTGCACATGGACACAAGAATGCAACATAAACCACTTCATCACAACTTTCATTTAAAATTGCAAAATACTCCCTATCACACTTTCCATGCTCTCATTGCCTCTAAAACCCTAATCAGCCTCCTAAACACTTAGTATATAAGTGGTGCACACGAATTTTGCATTCTCATGCTCACTCATTCCACACTTTCAAACTTTTTTCTTCTCTTGCAATTGTTTTCGAATCTCTCTTATCACACACACACATTGCCTCATTTCTTTGAATATTCTTCATCCTTGGAGTGTGAGTATCATTAATCTACCATTAGTTTGAGCTCTAAGCAAGGTTTGCTCCAAGTATAATTCAGAAGAATTTTGGTTCGAAGCTCAAGATTTAGGGGGATTTGAAGCTCTATTTGCATTTATTTTGAAAATAGAGAAGCTAAGGAGTAAATATGTACTTTGCTGAGGGTTTTCTTTGAGTATTTTAGAGACTTCAAGTTCAGGTTATCTTCAGAAACTTTTGTTCTATATCTTGAATTTTTTATGTGTATAGTTATCTGCGTGCTTCACTGAATATGCTGATATGTTTAGTTTTGAAAATGGTTGAGAATTGAGTGTGTATGATGATTTTGAAAGTTTGATATCAAAAATGATTTCCTTCGATCCGTGAGATTCTTTGATTGTTTGTTGTTTTTGAGTTCATATTCTTGATCAACATAACAAATAGGGTATATCTGGAGAATTTGGTGTATTTCTGTGGCAGGCCAGTAGTCATCAGGTTCATTCTAAAGGATACTACTTTGGGTTTTAGATCCTATGATACTATAATACCATTCTAAGGCCCGCATCCTTATGGCAGGCCAGTAGTCTCCTGGTTCATTCTAATAGACACTTTTTCGAGTCATAAATCCTATGATGTTACGTGCTTTTGTTCTTAGTTTTGGATCCCATGATACCATTTCCTTGTTGTTTTCCTTGGTTTGCAGACCCCATAATGTTGCAACACCTTTTTCAAGGCCCACATTCCTGTGGCAGGCCAGTTTTCTTATGGTTCTTTATAAAAAGATATTTCATCATGGTTACTGAGTTACTTTTAAACTCATCAGGGTTCTCGAGCATGTTTTTTCCTTGGTCGAGTTCACGTCACTTTTTATTCTCCGACAAAGTGCAAATTTCTGGGTTCCTTTGGTATTCAATCAGAGTTCATCTCGAATGACCGACAACCGACGCTCTCATCCTTTTCAGATTAATAGTTGCTTCAATAGGGGAAGCCGTAACACCCCAAATTTTCCCTCTCTTTTTCTCCTCATATAGCATATCATAAAGCATACACGTCTTAGCATTTGGCATAGAAAAATGAGGCATGACATCCATAGTTACAAGTATAGGGCATGTAATCAGTCATCTATCAAGTTGAGATTCCTCAAAGTCAAGTGGAGATCCAAGTGGTCTTGCAAGAAGCCTACAAGGATCCTCATATCTTATGCAAGTTCAAATTCATCCTCAAAGCCCAAGAAGTGGTGTGATTCATCAGAAACTCAACAGTGCAATTGGCTCCTACAGGGAAACCCTAATTAGGGTTTTTCCTCAAATCCTCATTCTCTCATATCTTTGACCAATTCTTGTGGTCAAATACTTTTATATAATATATAAGGCCTATGGTCTTACAAGGAGACAACTGTAAGCGGGACGTATATCCATTACTTGAAAAGTAATTTGGAATATAAACGGTCCAATCAGAATAGGAAGATCAACTTCACCAATCACAGTTTTCTTCGATCCGTCAAAAGCTTTCACAATAATCCCATTATGCCTCATGGGAGCACCTTGCTACGCAAGCCTTGACAAAGTAGATTTCGGCATCACATTCAGAGAAGACCAAGTATCAACCGGCACTTTAGACATATCATCTTCCTGATATTTCACTGAAATATGCAGAGCCAAGTTATGGTTCCTTCCTTCTTCAGGCAAGTCATCATCACAAAAACTCAGATTGTTGCATGATGTGATATTAGCCATAATACTATCAAACTAATCAACAGTCACATCATGATCAACATAACCTTGATCAAGAATCTTCTACAAAGACTGCCTATGAGCCTCAGATCATATCAAGAGTGATAAAACTGATATCTTCGATGGAGTATGCAATAACTGCTTAGTGATGTTGTACTCGCTTTTCTTTATCAATTTCAACATCTCATCTTCACTATCTTTCAAACCGACATCACCAAATTGGCCTGATTGGGAAACAATGTCCTCAATCTGCTTGCTCGCACTTATATCCTCAACTCTCTTCGGAGGATCCAAAGCATAAACTCTACCACTTCGAGTAAACTTTGTCACATCGGCAATGCTAACCACAGACTTTAGAGAAGGAATAGGAACTTCCTTACCATTTTCTATCATCGTAGCATTATACCGATACAAAATAACTTTATTAGACTCATATGGCATTGGACCAGGCAAATTTATCACCAATGGAGTAACAACATGTTTGCGGCTATCAAAAGAAATAACCACCTTCTCAGGAACAACCTTCTCAATAATATTGAACTGAGGCACAAAACATTCACTTCATTTTCATACTCATCTCTTTTTGTTGTCACTTCAATCAAATTATCATCCATCATCTTTTGAATGTCTCTCTTAACAATCATGCAACCACGAGGGTTCACCGAGCAAATGCAATAACCAGCATAATCGTGATCAATATCGTGATATTCACTTAAGAAAGCATGCATCTCAACCAAAGACCTTAGAATATGGCAGACCTCATAAATCTTGATCAAACCAGGACAAGCATCAACCATGTTCACATACGTATTACCATGATTCAGAAGTGGATTCGTCTTCACATTTGGGTTAACATCATTGAAAGACAGAACATTGTTCCTTATCAATTTCTGCACTTCAAACTTCAATGGATAACAGTTTTTCAATATCGTGCCCCGTGGCACCTTGATGAAAAGCACAATGAGCCTCTGTCTTATACCACCATGGAATAGACTCTGGAATTGGAGGTGGATAACATGTTTGCACAAGATTCTTCTCAATCAGAGATGAAAGAAAATATGCATACAACATCAGAATGGGATCAAATTTTGGCTTAGCACGACCCTATTGATTACCACTTTATTGCACATAAAGCTATTGATAACGAGACTGATACTTTGGAGCTACTGGCACAATACGAGTCACATTGATCATTGGAGTTACTGAAGCTACATGTTGTTGATGACGATTCTCACGACCACGAGGTCTTTTGTAACTTTCACGAGACACAACATTAGTCTCACCTTCTTTCTTCTTACCAAAGTTGAACCTCTTAGAGCTTGATCCAGTACTACTCTCTTTGCTCAATCGTCCCTCACATACACCTTCTTCTAATCGCATCCTCATACTCACCATTTCAGTGAAATTAGAAGGAGCACTCGCAATCATCTTCTCATAGTAGAAAGAACCTAAAGTCTTCAAAAAGATCTTCGTCATCTCTTTCTCTTCTAGAGGAGGAACAATTTGAGCTGCTAACTCGCACCATCTTTGCGCATACTCTTTGAAATTTTCTTTGTCCTTCTGGGACATAGCACGGAGTTGATCCCTGTCCGGTGCCATATCAACATTATACTTGTATTGCCTAACAAAAGCCTCTCCCAAATCATTAAAAGTCTGGAATTGGCTGCTGTCCAAACTCATGTACCATCTCATGGCTGCACTAGTCAGACTGTCCTGGAAATAATGAATCAGAAGCTGATCATTGTCTGTCTGAGCAAACATCTTTCTAGCATACATAGTCAAGTGACTCAAAGGACAAGTGTTGCCCTTATACTTCTCGAACTCAGGAAGCCTAAACTTGTATGGAACCTTGACATTATGAACCAAACAGAGATCATAAGCATCTTTACCAAACAAATCCTTATGCCTCATGACCCTCATATCTTTTTGTAACTCAACAAAAAGACCTTGAAAATCATCAAGTATTTCAATCACACCAGCACCTTCACTAGGCTCAACATGGTAAATCACTTCATCATGGTGCGGAGTACTGTGCATCATAGGCGGTGCAATAGTCATTACTGGCTGAAGAGTATTAAATGTAGCAGTCTCAAAAGGAGGAGGATGATAACCAGCAGGAATGAAATCAGCCGGCATACCCCATGGTGTGCTAAGAGGCATGCGGTAGCAAGGAGAAATAACAGTTTCAGCAGGAATTGATGTAGTGACAATCGCATAGATGACTGTATGTTGAGTCGGAGAATTATGAATAGGGGGTTGATTCTGAGCAGCCACCAAGCTTTCTATCATGGCAGTGACCCTTTCCAAGTTATCCTTCAAATAGGCAACTTCCTCGCGCAGCTCGCGTTTCTCTTGTTGTAAGGCTTCCGACATCTTCCTTCGATTAGCTCGACTATCAACCTTGTGAGTTAGCTTGACAGGAGAACTGAATGAAGACAAAGAAACAACATAAGATCACTGTACAACTCAAAAAGCAAGACCAATACGGGCATGATGCATGGTATGCGTATGCAAATGCAAATATTTCAAAGGACTATAAGATAAATTGAAATATTATAAAGAAACGCTTTTTTGAAGTACTAAAAACTCATTCTCATTAAAATCAAAGTAAGGATTACAAGTGAAGTACAAGTCTCAACAATCCTAATACATGAGAGAAAATTAAACTAGGCCTAGGAGATTATATCTGAAGGAGTCCCGAATCCCGACTGATACTTCATGTGAATCCTCTTAATCTCCTTCTTGTACCGATTCTCCATGTCTTCCTTATCCTTTACCAACTGGTCAATAATGGCCTACCAAGCACCAGATATAGGAGGAATGGTAGATGGAGTACTATAGGAAAATAAATCCTCTCTTGGCCTCTTCATAACATGCCTCTCAAGTAACTCAATGAGATCATCTTTCTCCTTCAGTTGCTCTTGCATCGTCATCATCTCAAGTAGCCATTCTTATTTCTCTTTCTTCATCTTTTCCAACTCTTCTTGAAGAGCAACCTTCTCATCAACGGGAGGAAGAAAAATGGACAATGGTAGTATACGAAACAAAGGCTCCTCAGGTGAATAAGGCATCTTGAGCTTGGAAGCCCTAGATTGAACCCACTGGATGTAACACTCGGAGGGAGCAAGGTGTTGTCTTCCCAATTGACCCTTCTCTTTCTGATGAACCGCATACCAAGAATGAGCAATACTTTCTTCATTTCTACATGATCTGCACCATTAAGAAAGAAGAAACTGGATAAGGAAAGGTTGTTTGGTATGCCCTTCAAGCAATATCCCAACTGTCGCCTAGCAAGAATAGGGTTGTAACTAATTCCCCCACGTGTACCAAGAAGAGGTACATTAGGAAACTCTCCACAACTGTCAATAAGCACTCCAGTATCATAATAAGAACAATACCAAGTCATATCCTTATGAGAAAGAGACATAATCCTTTTAGACCATCTTCGTCTCTCTCTATTATCCTTGAAGACGTCGGACTTTGGTAGGTGCAAAATAAACCACCTATAGAGAAGAGGCACACAACACACAAATTATCCATCACCTTTGGAGGTCCTATAATAAAAGGCATGATACATGTCTCCAAGCAAAGTAGGTACCGAATTTCTCTTCAAGAAAATCTGAATGGCACTCTCGTCCATAATACCATCTAAGTTAGGAAACAAAACAATCCCATAAATGAGCAAAGCAAGAATAACCTCAAATGCATCCTTATGACCCAAAGTAAGAGAAGTAGAAGCTTTCTCCATCAAGAACTTAGCATTAATACCACTGACACTCCCTTTTGGAAGAAACATCCCATTAAGATCGGACTCCTTGAGAAAAAGGGCTTTGGCGATGACTTTGGTCGTAAGCTCCTTCTCTAAACCACTGAAAAGAAATTCCTTGTCCAAAATAGCTAAACCCATCCAATGAGAGTACTCCTCCAAGGTCGACACAAGCTGATAATCAGGAAAGGTGAAACAATGATGCAACATATCATAAAATTGAGCCAAGGTAGGGAGAATCCCCTCCGGTACATCGGTATCCAAGATAAACAAGAGCTTTCCCATAACATTTTTGGAACTCCAGGGTGTCAATCACTAAAGCTCCTAGCTTTCTCAGCTCTACTAGATTAGGATTCTTGAAACTGTACTTCTTTGTGTTTCTCCTTTCAACATTCATAACCATAGGCATCTGAAATTTTGCAAAAGTACCTATGAGTCCCTTGAAATCTCAAAAACAATGCTCATAAATGCATGAGTGCATGTATGCAATAACCAGAAACAAGATCACACAAAGCACATTGGTTTAGGTTTCGAGTCACGAGCATGAAGTAAAGGTAACAGAACACCTCCCACACAGGTAAGTACTTAGGTTTTGTCTTTATTGTACCTGCAGAAAACCAAAAGGGTACTAACAGAGGTGCCCGAAGTTAACATCCATCTTTAGAATATTATCAGTACATTGGATTACTCCCCAACCTATAACATTCTTAAAATAGACCTCTTCTGAGTGTAATATCGCTTGACAACCACCTTAGGTTTACACCCGAATGGTTTCCGCACTACGTTCATAAATTGGCTTGGATGGGTTAAGGGTTCTACAGTCCTCAATATGCTCAGCTCAAGGTCGGAAAATAATTCCACGTATAATTAATCATCATGACATTGATAATCCAAGAGAGCCTAACCGAGTGGAGATTATCAAATTGATATAGCTTTGGACTACTCCATCGCTTATCACTTTGAATATCGTCGTCCTATCATAAGTTCAACTCAGATCCAGGTTAGAATCTATCTCACTCACAGAGGATCACCAAAACTGAAACAGAACAAACAAATAAGAAACAAATCAAACCAAAGCAGTAAATAAATCAAAGTAGGTTGACTCCACTTAGAGACTTGATCCCCAAAAGAGTCACCAATTTTCTGTAGCGGTAAAATCATGAGTGTAAGCTATTAGTTAACTTAACTCAAAGTAAATAGAGTCACCACCGCGCTTTTAGTTTATTCCAAGAGGAAAAGGAAAAAAAGAGTGAATAAATCCTAATGAATCTAAAAGCAAAAAGCTAAAGAAACACAACAGAGAAACATGTAAGGGGATAGGTTGTCGCTCCCAAAAGATTTTCATCCCGGTACAAGCGCGAACGGTCAGCGAAAGGAGAAATGAAAGTGAACTGAATAGAGTCGCCAGCTAGGCATTTTTATCCCGAAGGAAAGGTAATGCTGCATAAACCTAGAAAGATATGGATAAGACGGTTGCGAACCAGAGAAACTGAGAAAGGGGGTTGGTTATAACCTGGGAAGGTATTAGCACCCAGATTGTCCGTTGTACTCGATGGGATTCACGCTTGAAAGTTGTGTTTAAAGGGGTAAGGTATGTGCTATCTGTGTGCAAAAGCTGGAAAAGAATATACAAGTGTCAGTGCAAAAAGGTGAAGTGAAATGCTCAGGAATGAGGCTCAAGAAAGAAAAGAATGCTGAAAGAGGGGGAAGACACAAAAACTTTTGTTCGATAACAATTAAGTTATGCCTACGTATCCTCTCGTGCAATGAGGAATTCAGAACACCGTAGTTCGACTCAAAGAGACTGAAAGATAAATTGACTCGTGAACTGCTTGCTTGTCTATGCTCAAGTGTATGACTCGTCTGACTCGAGTGCTAACTGTCTTGCGTTAGACGGAAGAAGCGAGTCCACGTTTGTGAATGAAGATGATAAGAAAAGAATCCTGAAGGAGACGATTATTGTTTGTTTTTGTGTTTTCAATCTTTTACTGTTTTTGGTGTTTTTCATAAGTTAATGAGCTTAAGCCTGAATCAAAGATTGTAAACTCATTATATCCTCCCTGATTAGGGATAATGAGAATACCTTAAGCATGAGATAAACATCTCAACTTAATTACCATGATGGTGTAGGATTAAGATCATTAACCTACTTGTGATTATTTAGATGTTTTTGGGTTTTTGTTTAGTGTTAAGTAATGAATTTAAGCCATAATCAAGGATTAGTGAACTCATTACACCATCCTAATAGAAGGATAATAGATGAGCACACTTAAGCTGAGGAAGATACCTCAACTTAATCCATGATTAGGGATTAACTTCATGACAAAACAAGCCTTTATTAAAGTGGATTTTAATTAGGGGTGAGATTAAGAAGTGAGTTTTATGGTTTGTAAGACAACTTGAGGAGGACTTGTCCATTAAACACTAGGGTTAGTCCTTCTTAACCAATAAAGGAAGAATTAGAACCCTAATGTAAGGCCCAAGTTACAAGTTAATGTCTTAATGGTTATTAAGTTGATTGGTTAAGAGGTTTAAACAAATTAAGGGTTTAACACTTAGGATTAAAGTTATACACTCCATCCTAAGAGAAGGATGCAGGCATAACCCTAATTCCAAAGTCCTAAAGCCTTAAAGGTTTAGTCTCTAATGATGAGGTGAGAAGAGAGACACAAAGAAGATTCAAAGGTAAAAACTAAGGGGGACTAATTACAACCCTAATTATTATCATGCTTAGATGTTCCTATGGTTTGTAAGGCTTGAGAAAGATCTTCAAAGCAGCCACCAATGGAAGAAGCAAAAGAAAGAAGGGAGAAGCAGAAGAATAAGTTACTTACTTCACTGAAGAAGATAAGTAACTTAGAGAAAGAAGGTGAGATATGAATATGAATGAGCAAGATCACTCTAAGACAATGAAAAATGCAGCAAGGATGCATATGAAGAAGATGAAGAGAAATGAGAAGTGAAGGCAAATTCACTTCTCAAGTTAACTTACCACCTGAAAGTGTTAGCACAAGGAAAGAAATGAAGTGAAATGAAGCATATGCAAAGGCAAAAACCAAAACCAGAAGCATACACATGATGTAAATGATGCTATGACATGATGCAAAGGCATAAAAAGTGTTATGAATGTTCATACAAAGAGAATGAATGCAAATGAAGCAAATGGGAAACATGAAAACACATGGATGTTTATGGAATGAAATGGATGCAAGGCATAGCACATGTATGAAGAAATGACCAAGCAATGTTCAAGCAATGTCTTACAATATCTAAGATGGCATACAAGTGCTTAGAATGTCATGGCAAGTTCATATGTTCATGCAATGCAATGCAAGATGCAAGTATGGATGCAAAATTAAGGTTACATGAAAGGATGAGATGCAAATGATCAAAACAGAAGCAAATCAAATGATAAAAATTTGCAAATGAACTCAAACCAACCCTAACCCCATATGATATCACACCCCAAAGGAGAAGGTCTAACTCTTAACCTAAAGAAAGTTGTGATTTTCCTAAGTTAACTAGGGTTTTTGGGTTCCTTAAAAGGAAAAATGCAAATCAATTTGAAAATGAAAGATAAATTCATGAAATAAATACCCTAGAAACTACATGCTATATGGAAAACAATGCAAAAAGAATCATTGTCAAACCCTTCATGGTTAGGCAGAAAAGAATTTTCAAAGTTAGGGTTCCAAAAAGGGGATTTTATGAACCCTAAATTCAAAGAAAATGTCAAAATTGGATCAAAACCAAAAATAAATTTGTATGAATGGTTTGACAATGTTTCTAAATGTCCTAAGATGCAATGTGAATTTTTTTGGAATTTTTAGAAACCTAAATGGTATTTTAATTAATTAATTTCCATTAATTAATTAAAATAAACATTTAAATATTTAAAAAATGATTTTTTAATGCAAAAAATAAAAATAAAAATGTTTTTGGGTGACGAAAAATATTTGAATCAGAAATGCAAAGTTTGAATTTTTTTTTATAAGTTTTGATAATTTAAAATAATTGTGCAAGAAAGTGGAATAAAATGAAAATAAAATCAATTAAAAAGGAAAAGTAATCCAATCTGATGGATGAGGTTCAAACTGGGGATGGAGGGAAAGACCTGGCGCGCAAATGGAAGGTTGGGAAGCGTTCTGGCATTTTTGAATTAACTGACCTAATTAATTAAATTAATTAAGATTTAGGGTTTAAGTGAAACAATCTGGGCCATAGAAACGCGCGTTAAGCAAGATCCAAAGGCTGGTATTCAAACTGGACGCTAACCCTAATTAATTAACCCTAACCACATTCAAGTGACTGGAGCAAGCTCCGGTCATCTTCTATGGCCACTCTTCTTCCCTATCTCTCTCAAAACTCCATAGAAACGTCTCAAACTCTCCAGAAATGATCCTCACATCACTCTAAACATGAATCAACCAACAAAATCCATTTATTTCACATGAACAACATGAATTAAAGCAAAACGGAAAATCAATCAAAAATTTCAGAAGCTCGTGAAATGCTTAAAACTCAACCATTTTCGAAACAAATCATATCATGGCAATCAGGGGAGCACATAGAATCACTCTATAACATAAAAGAGAAGTTCTGGAAAAAAATTTGAAGGTGGCTACCTGAGCTGGAGCTTTCACCTCTGGAGCTTTTGGACCTCTTCTCCTGTGCAAATCCACCTCACTTGATCCTCTGATGATGTTGCAAAGCTTTGAAAGAGTTTAGAATGGCTGTATTGAGTGGTTGCACCTCAACTGGTCTGAAATCGTGTTTGTATTTGGCTGGCTTTTAGGGCTTGATAATGGTTGGGAAATGATCTGTGGATGATGGTGAGTTGATCTATGGAAGAATATTGAAGGTTTGATGCTTGTGCAGAGTGTTTCGAAGAGAGGAAGGTTGAGAGTGATTTTTGTGAACTTGGCTTATGAGAGGTTCTGAGCTCCAATATTATGTGAGTTAGCTTGCTTTGAGTCCATATAACATGTCTTGATAGGTCAGAAAGTGGGTGGTGGTATGTGGTGATTGGTATGAGGTGATTTGCAAAAAGTCAACATTATGTGTACTTGAGGTATGGGCTATGGCAGGGGTTGTTCAAGAGCATGTCTGGCCTCAGCATTGATCAAGGAGAGCCATGGGATTGAAATTATGCAGCTGACACAAGTGGAAGCATGGCTGCAAGAGATTTTGCAAGTGTTATGCAATTTGCCCCTTTTGTGATTTCTTGTGATGCAAGCCATAGAAACTTGTGATCCCTTGGGCAATTCTGGTCACAATAAGTTGTATTATGTTTGTATGATGCTTAGAGGTTGATTAGAGGTCACAAAATGGCTTGGTATGTGAAATTGCAAAAAATCCTCTTTGGTGTGAAAGTGAAAATTATAGGATTTTTGCCAACTTTGCAAGGCCATAACTTGAGTTCCATAATGAATTAGGACATGTTCTTGTACTTTTTGAAAAGGGAATGATCCAATCTACAACCTTCATGACCAACAATTTTTCATTTGAAGCATTTTTGGTTGAGAAAGAGGAGGTTGAAAAACTTTCCCAAAATGGAAAGTTTCCATTACAAGTCATTTCCATTTTTGGCAACTTTTGGTTTAGCTCAAATTTCTTCAATTTTGTGAACTTTCAAGCACTTCAATGATCAAATAAAGATCATATAACTTCAATTTGATTAAAATGCCACTTTGGTTCCATTGTTGGGGGCCTCAGATGCCCTGATTTTGCTCTGACTTGCTCAAGAAGTTACCTAATGAACAGATGATTTCCACAATGAATTTCTTCATCAAACTTGGTACATATGATCCTTATAGCATCCTAAGAACAATAGAAACAAGAATGACCAAAAAATTTGGAGTTATGGCCTCTGAAACCAAAACCCTAATTTCAGGTCATCTGTGCAGTGAAACCCTAGCTCTGCTTCTAAGCCTTGCCAGTTCTTGTGATTTCTTGACTTCCTTGATCTTTGAGGGATGTAATATGATTATAGAACACACATGTACCCTCTTGGAATTATTGGAGACCTTTGGAGTGGCTCAGATGGATCCTTGGATTGCTCAGATCACAAACCCTAGATGCAGATGAACTTGAACTATGCAGATGAAACAAAAATGCAATATGATATGATATGCTTATGCTTATGCAAATATGAAAGGTCACAAGCCATGGTGTGAAATGAGTGAGGGAAAATTTGGGGTGTTTACATAGGTTACACAATGGGAAGGTTTTACGCACCCAAAATATTTGTGGTACTCCACGAGAGCGCTTTGAAATATTTACTGCTTTTGGTTTGAAAAAGGTCTGTTAAATGAGAGTGGATGGATGAGAAAAAAACTATTTTTATTATTTTTGTGTTTGGAGAGGTTTACCACTTCATGCCTACGTACCCACAAAGTGCAATGTGAGATCAAAACCCCGTAGTTCGTGGTACAAAGAGTGAAAAAGGTGGGTTATAATTGATTTTATTAAGTAAAGATAATTTGTCATCTTCAAGTGGATAGCCAAACAAACTACCATGAGATTGAAGGCATGGACTCATACATCATTATGGGGAGGGTGCCAAATCGGATAAAATCAACGAGTATGCGACTAAACCCCCACGAATGACAAGAGACTCAATTACATTAAACTACAACCATGGAGATTGAAAGACTTACACCTGACTAAAGAATAATGACTCATAATCGACACTCTTTTAAAGAAAACAAACAAAAGTGCACAAAGGCACAAAACAATTTGAATGAGTTCGATTCTTTTTATTTTTGAATTAACGTCAACATGATTAGATTCATTGATTTTTTTAAAGAAAAGAAAAAGTAAAAGCCACTTGACAAAAGTCAGGGTTTTTTTTTTGTTTATTAAAGAAATGATGATTTTTAAAAAAGGGGAATCCTTTGAAAAAGAGAGAAGATTTTGAAAATTAAAGAAGGGGTGGAGATGAAGGGACTATCCTAAAAAAAGAAGAAAAAAAAGAGATAAAGGAAGAAAGATCTAACCAAACTTGATGACACTTTCAATTATGAGCATTATATTTTCATCCTTATAAGCTAGCAAATGGCCAAATAAAGGCAAGTACCAACTTCATGAAGATCAGGGCAAAGGAGAGGTGTCAAAAAATCTAAGTCCAAAACTTCACTCCAATGCCAAGGATAGTAACCAATAGTCCAAAGATTAAGATCACAAGTTTTTTAGAGGTTTAATCCTTTATTAATGCTTTTGTGTCCAAATGGATAAAAGGAAAATCAACATAACAAAAATAAGAGCAAATAATAAACATGATAATGGATGAATAAAACATAAAAAGCAATAAAAGTGCAAGAATTAAAATGTTAGTAGCAAAAGAAATTAAAGTGCAAGAATCTAAAATATTAATAGTAATAATAGTATAATAATATTTACATAAAAAATGGTATGGTAAACCTAATCAACCACAACCAAAAGAGTAACCAAAATCGAAAGGCAACTGGATCTGCTTAGCATCTTACACTATAACGATTAATCAAGGCAAACCGAATCGAATTCAATGAAATTTGAAAGGCGATTGGGAGACCCAAAGCACCTACGCATCAAACCATCATAAGTCTCGATTCTTAATCCAATATGATTAAAAGCTTTGGGATTACGCGACCAACAAGAGGTCCGGTCCATGAAAGTGTAAGTACCCAATTAGATTTTTTTATTCCAAATTAGGGACAAATTTAGGTCTATGTTAAGCAATCGCCGAGTAATTTACAAAGTAATTACCCTACAAATGAGGCCGGCCACCACCAATTAAGGCGAACAATGTTAGTGCTAATGCATGCGAGATAAAGGATATGTAAATCGCCATCTGAATGCAATACCGCACAAAACTAAAGATGAATACCAAATTGAGTCACACTCATAGTATTCTTCCATCCTAGTTCAATCACTCATCTTTGTGGATTCAAGCTTGAAAATGTATCACTAATGCAAAGTACCTTAAATGAATTAAATAATTCACTTAAAGGTAGTTTTGAACTAATGAACATTAACTACTCTAATCTACACCCAAAGTTCATTGAAATTAAGGAGAAATCACTCCCAAAAGTGTTTCCCAAGGTAAAAAATAAAAAGGAGGAAGAAGAAGAAAGAGGAACCAAAAAGGGGCTTAAAACAAGCCAAAAACACAATTTTGACTTGTGTTAACCGGTTAACCAATTTGGTTAACCGGTTAACGCAATAAAATCCTGCACAATTTTAAAACTGGTTAACCGGTTAACCAATTTACACTGTAAATGGTTAACCAGTTAACGTTGAACCAGTAGCAGAAAAATTGCAGAAATTCAGCATGATCCATTTTCAAAACCCTTTTCAAACATTTGGTGATCATGATCTGAATTTGCACGAATTTTAAAACCAAAATATAGTGAAACTCATGCAATCAAACAACAAATTAAGATCCAAAGGATCTAGAAACAAATGCACCAAAAATCTATATCTTGAATGTTGATGGTGAGTATGGGTTTATGGAGTGAGTGAATTACCAAAAACACTTCTTCAAATTTGACCAAATCAAGCTAGATCTACTGCAATTGATGAACAAGAGAAGAATATGATGAAGGTTTAGCTCCAGTTAATTAAGAATTCAATGTGAATTCTTGATAACTTCAAAAGAAAGAAAAAGAGCTTTAATGAGAATTTTTGGTTTTGGGGGAGTATTTTGCAAGGGATTTGTTGGCTCTTCAAAGCTTGGTGAATGAGTGAAATTATGCTCCTATTTAAAGGCCTAAGGTATGAGAATTTGGTGGAATGGAGTTTGCTTTGGTAATTAAAATTAGGCTTGGTAATTGAAAATTTGGTGGGAAATGGAAAAGAGTGGTGATTAGTGAGGGTTTATGGTAGGAAATGATCAAAGTGATGTAGAGAAATCAGAGGTCAATGGATCTAGAATATTCCAAATGAGATCAATGATCTAATGGTGCTGAATTTGAATAAAAAATTCAAATTTCGCACCGGTTAACCGGTTAACCAATTTACACTGGAAATGGTTAACTGATTAACCAAGCATAAATTCGAATTTTTTATTCAAACACGATTTCCTGGTTGTCGTGACCCGATTCTTTTTGTACATCGAAGAATGCATGGAAATAAACGCATGAACCTTGAAATTCCTTGAATGAATCAATTAACTTGGGAAAACCTTGATTAGATAAATTTGAATTACTTGCGGATCAACTTCGACTTTAGTCTGTGAAATTTTGCTCGAGCGGCGGGATTGTTATTTTTGGCATTTTTTCAATGGTTCCTCTTCCTGAAAAAGGTTAGTAAAAGGAAACAAACTATTTTTGGATTTTAATTAATGGTTAGTAAACATAAACTAATAAAGCAATTAAAAAGCAACGGTGATCCCCTGTGAGGCATAAACCTACCCCAAGAAGAACCGAGCAACCAGTGTGATCTTGTTTGCATACAAGATGCAGATGAAATGCAAAGAAAACTTAGGAAGAAAATTAGGGTGTTACAAAGGCCGCCTGTGGCCAGACATGTGTTCTTCATGTTTCTTTTCGGCACCAGATTGCTGAAATATTCATCAAAGGCCTTATTAGATTTTTTTGTTGATTTTCGGAACAGTCTAAGCATTTGTCAATCTCCCGTTTCGACTGCAGTGATATGATAGAATTATTATGTATTTATTATTATAATCAATTTTTAATTATTAACTTACATGTAATTATGTAATTATTTGTCTATTAAAGAAATCAAGTCAACTCAATGTAATATATATATATATATATATATATATATATATATATATATATATATATATATATATATATATATATATATATATATATATATATATATATATATATATACTATTTTCAGTAAAAAAGAATACATAGAAAATTCATTTGTCTTCCAATGTTATTGTGCACTTCCAATAGTGAAATTCTCTAATACAAAAGTAAAGACTTTTACCTGTAACAATAAAAATTAAAATGGATTTTATAGAGAATCTATCATTGAAGTCTCAAGTATCTAAAAATAGGAGACTACTCAACAATAATAAAAAGTAAATTAAACTAAATGAATGATAACGTAATATAAAATAAGAAACAAGAAATAAACTTAAGAAAAACATGATATTATTACTCAACCCGAAATATAACAAGAATAAGAATAATACTAAAACGAGAATTTGTTTCTAATCTTCTACAATAACAATACAATGATAAGAGGATTATATAATGATGAGACAATCATATTCTGGAGAATTTTCTGTTCTATTTATAGTAGAAATCATAAATTCTTAGTAGCTTCATTAAGCAACGTAAAAATCAACAATTTTAAAAATTGGTGGGTAACACAATCGAAACAAAATGTAGTAAAAAACCTCTCAAAATCAAATTAAATTAATTAACTTGTTCCTCAATTTAGGGTCTGAAATGTGGTAAATTTTCATATAATCAATTATCCATATGAGATGTTTGATACATGAAGGAAAATATTCCTCTAATATAAAACAAAATGATTGAAAGACTTTCAACACATTTCTCTCGGATACAACCATACAATTTTAGATGTTATTCAGAATAATCTATCAAATTTAAAAACGTTCATCGATTAGACGAGTCAATCTTTCTCGATGAAATCATTTATCATTCTCCAGATGAAACCAACACATAATTAATTTTTTTATATTAAATTTTAAAGAAATAAAAATGAATCCCATAGTGATGCTCATTACACATGTTTTATTTAGTCACTTCTTGATGGCTTTTTAAAGCACATGCAAGAAGTATATACTGCTCTTCTTGCCAGTCCACTTGTTCATCATCCCCCCTATTGGTTG
Organism: Lathyrus aphaca; assembly: GCA_963966055.1. Classification (NCBI taxonomy): domain Eukaryota; kingdom Viridiplantae; phylum Streptophyta; class Magnoliopsida; order Fabales; family Fabaceae; genus Lathyrus; species Lathyrus aphaca. The sequence goes on along the minus strand of OZ014525.1, from coordinate 73,965,675 downwards.
TTTGATCAATAGTTATCTATCCAGCTCATAGTAACACTCTTACTTACCACAACATCATCTCATTGATTTTTCATTCTATTCAACCATACAAAATGCATGTAAAGTCATTAAATTGTAATCAACCAAATAATCACACATAAGTTATTAATGAATTACAATTAAAAATGAATATAGCTTGAAAGAATTTGAATTAATTTTATTGGCAAAAATACTATGTGGGACTTATATAAATATATATAATTTTTATGTCAGCTGATAAAAAGATAAAAGTGGAAAAAAAAATAGATTTTGTAAGTGAAGAATAATTGATAGCCACAGAATCTGGTTAGATAATAGCACTCGTGGTTGATGTGACATAGTACTTGGTAGTGGAAAATGGAAAAGAAGCCATGGTCCAAGTTCACAAGTACTCTGGACATGGACATGGACATGAACATGGTAATGAATAGATTTTTTTTGGCCAAAGAAAAAACAGCATCATAAAAGTGAGTCTCATTTGCTTTATAAAAACATGTTCCATTTTTTTTATAATAGATATTCATTTTAATTTATTTTAATTTATTTTTCACTACAAAACAATGAAACTAAAATTCACATTATCTATAATATAGAAAGTTACATGGTTGTGGACAATACCCTAATTTTAGGGCCTTCTACTAATCATTGACAACTCATTGTTTAAAGGGTAATTTAAGTCCAAACACAACAATCTGCAGCTGGATAACATAATACTTACACCATAACTAATTGTTTTATGAAATATTACATGAAAGCTAGAAAAGTGTAACAGGATTTGCACATCTATAATAGGATGTATTACTCACCCTAACCAAATATTGTTGGGTCACAACTCCCCAGCCGATCCCGTTTCTGAAAATTCTAGCTTCTTATGTTATCGGTTACTGTTCATGGCACTTCATCATTTATTACATACACAGTTGGTTTTAAAGATGAAGGATTTTCTCTTCCCTTGGCTAAAAAACATCACAAGTTTCTTTCTCAAAAAACTGAAACCCTTCTTACGTTAACACTATTTTCACACTTCAACATCGAAAATGGCTAGACCTTTTGCAATGGTAAATGACATCAATGATGGGAAGAAGCTTTGGAAGATAGTTGTAAGGGTCCATCACAAATGGATTGTTGTTCCCAAATCAAAGGAACATTTTGAGATGATTGTTGTTGATAAGGAGGTTAGTTTTATGCTTCCATTGTTTCTTCGAAATCCTCATACTGAAGTGGCATTCATGATATCATTGTTTCTTGACCATATTCATCCTTATATAGCATTTCTGGTATGGATTGTAAAATTAAAAACTATATTGTACAAAAATGGGATTATGAAAATCTGGTCTCATATTATTATTTTTTTACTAAACCTGTAGCCATGATTATGAAAGCCTGAATATTCACTTGAACAGAAATATGGTCTAACTTTCAACTTTACATTGCTACATTTTCAGGGAACCGATATTCATGTCAGAGTCCCCCACCATGTTTAAACGGGCGTTTGATTCCGTCTTAACCGTGAATAATACATATAGCATTGGTAATTTCCAAGTCATTTTGAATGATCTGTTGTTCAAGCCCTCAAAACACAAATATGTTTTAGTGTTCACTAGTGGGACTTCTATCTGTGACATTAACAAACACATTATCCCTCCCAAAAACCTTAGATTTACACCATTTGCCGATATTATTTGCGGAAAATGGAAAAGGGATGTGTTACTAGGTGTGTTTCCCATTATTATTTGAAAATAGTCTTATTTCATTATGTTGAATGAAATCATGTTATAATGTTAGTTCTGTTTCAATATTCCTATGTTACAAGCATTATTGGGATGGTTACGGAGATAGGTTACACACAACTACAGAGTGACACTAAAAAACAACAGCTTAATTTGGTCTTGAAGAATTTGGGGTATGTTTTCTTTGTCCTTCAACCTTCATCACTTTTATTGTTGTCAACACTGAACTATTTATTACATTTATAACTATAAATTTGGATCTGTAGTAACAACACAATCTATTGTACATTGTGGGAAGGTTATGCTTTGCAGTTCAATGAGTACATTCAAAACAGAAAGGACTCGTCGTTATCTACAATTATCATTCTACAATTTGCAAAGATCAAAGAGGAAGGTATATCTTACATTTTTTTTCATATTTTTGCACTTGCTTTTATAATCATTATAATATCAACGTTGTTTCCGCTTTCATTCCTTCTCATGTAGGAAAGCATCCTTTGTGTGTTTCAAACACTTTCAACGTCACTAAGTTGCACATCAATGACGACTCATCTGAAATTAAGGAATTCCTTAATAGGTCCTCAATTACACTTTGCGTATTTTTAACTATTTCCATTTGTACCTTTATTTTATATATTCTTCCTGGTCCAATTTACTTTTCTTAAACCTAGCATCCAAAACATTGTTGGCTTTCAAGGTTCTTCTAAGAGTTTGACAACCCTATCAAATAACTGGTCTCAAAGTTCTGGAACTTCTCAGCTTACTCCTTATGACAAATTCATGTATAAGGTTGCAGTACTGCCACTTTCTAAGATTATCCAACTTAAAGACGTAACTACATTCATTACGTTTTAACAAATACCTCTTTTTAATGCCTGTGGTTTTCTAATATTCATGGTTGTGACTAACTTTCAATTATCTCCAAGCAGAAGAATGAATCTTTACTTAGCTTACCTCCAAGCGGCACTAGCAACTCTCTCTTTGCTGATCAGCACCGTCAAAAAAGTTCATCGATCACGTAAAGGTAAGCAAGTTCTTGACAAACTTTGAGCTAAACTTTCATCCTTTTCATTTTTCTTCATCAATTTCAGTAGATCAAGCTTGCTTGTGGATTAATTTGGAGTTTGTTTTTGGTAATTCATATTCCTCCATTGTTACATATTCATCTTCATTATCCATAATGTAGATCTTGGTAGATTCTTGTTGCTTGATCTTTGGATCTTGAAATTCTGTTATTATTGGTGCTATTTGATGTTGATTTAGTGGAAAATTCGTGCTCAATTGAATCCATGATCATAAGGTGTTTGAAGGATTGACTGAACATGGATTTTGCCATTTTAATCCTGATTTTTGAAAACTGAACATCGTGCAATCGATTTGCACTGCCTTTTTCTTCATATTTTTGATGATTTTTGCCCTGTGCAATCGATTTGTAAAGGCCTGAAACTCATTTTTTTGCCTTGTTTTGGGTATGTTTTGCTTCCTCTTCCTCCCTCTTCCCCTGTCTTCTTATTTTTACCTTGGGAGACATTTTTAGAACTGATTTCTCTTTAATTTCAATGGACTTTTGGTGTAGATTAGAGTGGATAATATTCATTAGTTCAAATCGATCTATAAGTGAATTATTTAATTCAATTTAGGTGCTTTGAATTAGTGATATATTATCATACTTGAATCCACCAAAATGAGTGATTGAACTTAAAGATGAAAGAATACCATAAGTTTAACTCAATTTGGTATTCATCTTTATTTTAGTGCGACATTGCATTCGGATGACAATTTACATATCATTTATCTCACGTGTATTAGCACACACATTATATTAGTCAGTCTCATTTGTAGGGTAATTACTCCGTAAATTACTCGATGATTACTTAACATAGACCTAAATGTGTCCCTACTTCGGAATAAAAATCCAATTGGATACTTGCACTTTCGTGGATCGGACCTCGTGTTGGTCGTGTCATCCCAATGTTAGTTAATCATTTGCATTAGATCCACACCTTTTAAAGCTTGATGCGTAGTTGCTTTTTGCATCCCAATCTTCTTTCAAGTCTTCATCGAATTTGGGTCTAATTGCATCGGTAAATCACTATAGTGTAAGATACTAAGCGGAATTGGTTGTCTTTTCGGTTTTAACACAAGTGTCTTGTTACTCTTTTGGTTGTGGATGATTAAGTTCACCATACCATTATTATGTATATATTATTATTACTACTACTATATTACTATTTTAATTTTCCTCTTGCACCTTATCCTATTTACTTTATCTCTTGCTCCCTTTTCCTCTTTTATTTTTATTATGCGTTATCATCCATTATCATGTTTATGTTTATGGCATTATATCTTTGTGCTTTTTCTTTTGTCCATTTGGACAAAAAATATTAATAAAGGATTAAACCTCTAAAAAACTTGTGATCTTTATCTTCGACTATGGTCACTATCCTTTGTATTGGAATTGGAGTTTTGGACTTAGATTCTAGGACATTTTCCCTTTGCTTTGATTATCATGGAGTTGGTCCATTAGCCTTTATTTGGCCATTTGCTAGTTTATGCTTTTAAGGATGGAACTCTTTTGCTTATGCTTGGAAGTATCATCAAGTTTGGTCAGATATTTTCTCCTTTATCTCTTTTATTTTATTTTTAGGATAACATCTTCATCTCCTCCCCTTCTTCAATTTTAAAAATCATCTCTCTTTTTCAAAGGATTCTTATTTTAAAAACTTTCACCACTCTAATAAATAAAACCTTAATTTTTTGTCAAGTGGCTTTTAATTCTTCTTTTCTTAAATAAATGTCAACGAATTTAATCATTTTGACTTCAATTCAAAAATAAAAAGAACCAAACTCATTCAAGTTGTTTCGTACTTTTATGCACCTTTTTTGTTTTCTTTGCGAGTTTAGACTATGCGTCATTTTTTTAGTCGGGTGCAAGTCTCTCAATCCCCATGGTTGTAGTTTGATGTAATTGAGTCTCTTATCATTTGTGGGGGTTTAGTGGCATACTCGTCAATTTTATCCGAGTTGGCACCCTCCCTATAATGATGTATGATTTCATGCCTTCATTCTCATGGTAGATTTGTAAGGCTATCCATTTGACAATGAAAATTTGTCTTTATTTAATTAAATCATTCAAAACCAACCAATTTTCACCATTTGTACCACAAACTACAGAGTTTTGATCTTACATTGCACATTGTAGGTACGTAGGCATGAGGTGGTAAACCGCTCCAAACACAAAAACATTAAAATTTAATTTTTTTCTCATCCCCCACTCTCATTTAAATAAACCATTTTCAAACCAAAAGCAATAAATTTTTCAAAGGGCTCCCGTGGAGTACCACAGACATTTTGGGTGTAATACCTTCCCATTTTGTAACCAATCCCCTTACCCTTTCTCTACTTGTTTCTTTAGCTTTTTTGATTTTAGATTCATTTTAGGATTTATTCGCTCTTTTTTCCTTTTCCTTTTAGAATAAAATAAAAGCGCGGTTGCGACTCTGTTTTCCTTGAGTTAAGTTAATCAATAGCTTATACTCATGATTTTTACCGCTATAGAAAAGTGGCGAATTTACTGGGGAGTAATCTCTAAGTGGGTTGCGGCCTACTTTGATTTATTTACTGCTTTGGTTTGATTTGTTTGTTATTGTATGTTCTATTTTGGTTTGGTGATCCTCTGTGAGTGAGATAGATCTTGTACCCAGATCTGAGAGAACTTATGATAGGACGCTGATATACTCGAGGAGATACGCGTGGAGTAGTTTTATGCGATGTAAATTCGAGAATCACTACTCAGTTAGGCTCTATCTGATTACTGATGTCATGGCGAGTAGTCGTATCATGGAATTACGTTTTAAACTTGAGTTGATCATGCCGAGGATCGTAGAACCCTTAACCCATCCAGGCCATTTTAGGAACATAGTGCGGAAGTATCTAGGTGTAGACCTATGGTGATTGTCACGCGATACTACAGTCGGACGAGGTCCTTTTGAGGAAATTATCGGTTGGGGAGTAGTCCAACGTACCGATAATATTCGAAGGATGGCAGCTAACTCTGGAAACCTCTGTTAGAACCCTTTTGGTTTTCTGCAGGTACAATGAAGAAAAACCTTAGTACATAACTTTGTGGGTTGGTGTTCTTATCCCTTAACTCCATGCTCATAACTCGGAACCTTGACCTGTGTGATTTGTGTGATCTTGTTTGTATTTGTTGCATACATGCACTCATGCATTCATGTGCATTGTTCTCAAGATTTCAAGAGACTTATAGGAACTTTTGAAAATATTTCAGATGTCTTTGGTCTCTAATATAGAAAGGAGGAATACTCGAAAGTACCATTTCAAGAATCCTAATTTAGGGGAGTTGAGAAAGCTCGGAACTTAGGTGATTTATACTGATGATTTCCTGAAACATTATAGTAGACTTTTGTTCATTCTGAAGATTGATTTACCGGAGGGAATTATTTGTACCTTGATTTAGTTTTATGATCTATTGCATTATTGTTTCACCTTTCCCGATTATCAGTTTGTGCCAACCTTAGAGGAGTATTCATATTGGATGGGTTTGTCGATTTTGGATAAGGAGTTCCTTTTCAGTGGGTTAGAAGAGGAGCTTATGAATAAAGTTATTGCCAAGGCTCTTTGTCTTAAGGAATCCGATCTTAATGGAAAGTTTGTTCCTAATGGGGAAAGCTTCTACTTCTCTCATTATGGGTAATAGAGATGTATTTGAGGCCATTCTCGCTTTTCTCATCTATGGTATTGTGTTGTTTCCCAATCTAGATGGTGTTGTTGATGAGCATGTTATTCATATTTTCTTGAAGAGAAATCATGTGCCTACTTTGCTTGGATATATGTAATATTTTATTCACCATAGGACTTCCAAAGGTGATGGATAGATTATTTGTTGTGTTCCTCTTCTGTATAAGTGGTTTATTTTGCACCTACCAAAGCCTAGCGCCTTTATTGAGAATAGAGAGAAGCGAAGATAGTCTCAAAGATTGATGCCTCTTGCTCATGCAGATATGAATTGGTATTGCTCATATTATAATATTGGAGTGCTTATTGATGCTTATGGAGAGTTTCCCAATGTGCCTATTTTTGGTACACGTGGTAGAATTAGTTACAACCCTATTCTTGCTAGAAGATATTTTAGGTATTGATTGAAGGAGATACCAACCAATCTTTGATTATCGAGTTTCTTCTTTCTTAATGATGTATATCATTTAGAGATGAAGAAAAGGATCGCTCATTCTTGGCATTTTGTTCACAAGAAAGAGAAGAGTCAGTTGGGAAGGGAACATTATGCTCCTTCCGAGTGTTACATTCAGTGGGTTTGATCTAGAGCTTGCAAGCTTAAGATATCTTATCGACCTGAGGAACCTTTGTTTCCTATATTGCCTTTATCAGCTTTTCTTCCTCCTGTTGATGAGAAGATTTGCTTCAAAAGGAGTTAGAGCATATGAAGCGAGAGAAAGAATCTTGGTTACTTGAGAAGATGATCTTATTGAGCTACTTGAGCGACGTGTCATAAATAATTCAAAAGTGCAAGAAGATTTATTTTCCTCTAGTACTTCATCTATGTCTCTCCCGTTTTTGGTGCATGAAAGCTATTGTGGACCAGCTTGTGAAGGATATAGAAGACACAGAGATTCGTTACAAGAAAGAGATCAAAAGGATCTACATGAAGTACCAACCTGATTTTGGGGTTTCTTCAGTTATGATCCTATAGGCTTAGTTTTCTTTTCTCTCATGCAATAGGATTGTTGAGACCTGTTCCCTTGGTAAACCGACTCATCATTACGGTACTCAGGCTAGTCAGAAGAAGAAGATTGATCCTCTGCAACAAGAGAACTGTGGATTTAGAACGTTTACCTTCTATGATGAACATTTTGATGGCTGATTAGAATGTCCACTTTGATGCAAAGATGAATGATCCTAGATTCGAGGAAATTGAGGATGGACTTTGCAATCTTGAGGAACAATGGAAGATGATGAAAACAGTCAATGCATCTGGGCTGAAGGCACATGACTTGTGTTTGGTACCGGATGTGGTTATTCCTCCAAATTTCGTAATTCCTGTCTTTGAAATATACAAGGGAGCTAGTTATCCAAAGTACCATTTGACGATGTTTTGTCGGAAGATGGGCGCTTACATCAAAGACAATAAGTTATTGATCCACTACTTTCAAGAGAGTTTATATGAGGTATCCTTGATGTGGTACAAGAAATTAGAAAGGAACCATATTCAGTCTTACGAAGACCTCGCTGAAGCTTTTGTGAAACAGTACAATTACAATATAGATGTGTTCCCTGTTTCGATGGAACCAGTGGCAGTTGCTCAAAATCAGCCACCATTACTCATTCCTTCTTCTCAAATGTCTGTTTAAAGGGCCGTCATCTCTAAGATTGTTCTAACACCCATTTCTGTGTATCCCAATGTGGGAAATGTGAAGAGATGTCTTAAAGAATATGCCAAAAGAGGAAATTTGTGAAAGGAAGTAGTTCTTCTAGCAGTTCAAATAGGTTTGTAAATAGTTTGTCCAAGAAGAAAGAACCAGTTGTTAATGCTATTTTACAAGAAAAGCATGAAGGATCCCAAAGCACAAGTAAGCAACAACAACAGGTGGACCAGTTTGATCTGATTCCGATGTCTTATGTGAAATTATTTCTGATATTGGTGGAGAAGGATTTGGTTTCAAACTAGGGATCCACCAACTATTACAGAAAGTCTCCTATGGTGGTATAAATCTGAATCTCATTGTGTTTTACATCCAAATGCACTAGGTCATGATATTGAAGATTGTTTTCCTTTGAAATATACAGTACAAAGGTTAACGCGAAGTGGTACTCTGTCTTTCGAAGACAATGGACTCAAGATACAAGTCACTGTTGTATCCCAAGAGAAGTGTAAAATAAGCAATCAACATCATCAGCAAGAGGCGTCGGTAGTTCCAGTTCTTAAGAAAAACCCTGCTCAAAAGAAAGAGCAATTTGATCCAATTCCAATGTCATATGTTGAATTATATCCTACTTTGGTAAAGAAGACTTTGGTTCAACCCAAGGATCCACCAGATATTCCAAAGAAACTTCCATGGTGGTATAAGCCTAATATTTGTTGTGTGTTCCATCAAGGGGAACCTGGTCATGACATTGAACATTGGTATCCTTTGAAGGCTGAAGTGCAAAAGCTAGTACAAAGTGGTGTTCAATCTTTTGAGGATAATGGACTTAATTTGCAAGCCAATATCTCAAACTGAGACAGTCCCTTCAGATCTCAAGTTCATTACTGCAATCTTATTTTGTAATCTTTTATGATTGTTAATGCTTTGTTTGCATGTAATAACTCATTTGTTTTGAATATTAATCATAATTCAATGAGTGTGTTTATCTTGAAGTAATCCATTTGCTTTCGCTCATTTATTTAGTTTCCTGAATTGCAATACCAACTTTTTGTTTAAACTCTTTGAGGGAGGATGATGAAGTTAAAACGCAAAATTTCTAGTTGTGTGCTTTTGAATAAGACTCTGCTGATGATGTAAGGCATTGTTTCATATTCCAAAACACTGAAGATATAAGGAAGATAATCCCTTGTTAACCCCTTTGAACCTTGAAGTAAGAGTTTCATGTCTAAATGAAAAAAACCTCACATTTAACCTTGGGGTATGGTAGTCTTCAGTTAATTTGACCAAATGCATATAAGGAAAGTACCATGGTTATCCCTCATCCATGAAGGAAGGAGACAGTCACAACCTTTTTAAGAAAAGTTAGATAAGCCAATGTCACATGATTTGTTAAAAAAAAGGTAGAAAGAAAAAGAAAAGTAAAAGCCCGCTAATTCAGAAAAAAATTGATTGAAAACAAATGACTTAAGTAAACCTGGGGCATCCCGCAGGACATAAAAAATTCAAAAAAAGTTAGTCCAGGCAAAAGTTAGGGAAAATAAAAAGAATGAGAATTGCGAAAAGTGAAAATAAATAATTGAAAATTAAAATCCTCATCAAAGAACAAATTGAAATTATGGTATGACAGATCCCATATGTCCTACAGGATGTCGAGATATCTGGTCTGACAGAAACAACAAGGCAAAGCATATAAAATAATAGTACTGAAAAAGGACAAACAACACAAGGATTGTTAACCTAGTTTGGTGCAAACTCACCTACTCTGGGGCTACCAAGCTAGGAAGGAAATCCACTATTAGTAGTATCAATTTAAAGCTAAAAAATCCCAGTTTACAACTTTTCACTTAATCCCTACCCAATGAAACTTCTACCTAAGAGTTCCTCAATCCTAATATATGAGCACACCCACTCACTTCCCTTCAATCACATACTGTGACAATTACAATTAACAAAATTAAACCAAAAGGCATACTTCCATGACAATACCTAGACAACATTCTTGACCAAGAACACAACTTGGATTTGCTTCAAAGCTTCATCCAAGAACTACACTCAACTTATTACCTACAGGCTTCTGAGTGAGAACACAACCTTACAACTCAAGGAACAACAATCCAACTCATAACTCGAGTAGATTACATACACCAACTCTCCTAAAGATTGGTTCACAAACAAAGACCTAATGTTACATCTTTTCTATTCACAGCTTGTTAACAAAATTAGGTTACAATGCTTCTATTTATAACTTATTTCCCAACTGGATTTGGGCCTTCAAAACAGCAATAACAAGGTTGCACAAAGTTTACAAATTAACCTCCTTGAAAATAGATCTTCAATCATTAGTTTCCAAAATCATCTCCTTATTTGGAAAGTATATATCTCTTTGTGAATTCTGATTGAATCTTCCATATCTTTAAATCAGCGCCACATATAATTGCATAATATCTCCAGAATATTCTGCATCTGTTAAAATATAACAGCATCAATCACTCCAGTTCAGCACATGCACGATGTCGTGTGTAATGTAGTAGGACATCTTCTTCGACATGTTCTAAAACAACAAAAGAAACCTCCAATATATTCTCCTCAAAATTAGGACTTCTATCATTAGCTCCAGAATATCTTCACAATTAGAACCTAAGAATTCTCCTTGAAAATACCTTGAAAAATAGTCTCACCTTGAATCTCTTAGTCCTTTAAAATAGTTCCACCTATGATAGCATAATATTCTATAGAATATTATTCATAATTCAAATCATAAACCCATCATTCCAGCTCCACAGACCAAGACGTCATGACATCTGTCTTTGATATCTATTTGTAACACATGACAGTAATGTTGTCATGACAGTTTCAGATGTTTCAACATCTAGCTCAGTATTTGCCAGTTATTAAAAGCCCATTTGTATTGATGTTTGTGCCACCATGTCAGGACATCTTGTTTGACATGTTCTTCCAAAATCTAGACCATGTTACTTTAATAATTAATAGTCATTTACCCCCTGTAATATAGACTTATTTTGATTTACCCCCCTTTAAAAAATAAATTTTGGATTACCCCCTAAAATTTTAAAATTCTAAGTCTTTTGCCCCCCAGGTAGAAAAATTACCCCCTGGAAAATATTTTTTTTCCGATTTACCCCCTGGTTTTAACACGCTTAGGGGGGTGCCCAAATATTTCAGGGGGGTAACCCAAAATTTATTTTTTAAAGGGAGGTAAATCAAAACTCGCTTACATTGCAGGGGGTAAATGACTTTTAACCTTTAATTTAATCATATGGAACTTCTTATTTAACATGTTCTATCCATATTAGCTTTACCAAACATAATATCGATCATAGAATTAACAATCTCCCCTTAGGCTTATTTTGGCTAAAACTAATTTACATACAGGTGTAGTAGTACCTCATGTAACATCATATCTTCATATTAGACCTCAATAGTACACACTATTACTTCTCCCCCTTTTTAGCCATAAAAAGACAAAGGCATAATAATAAATAAAGAGGTATATAGTCTCCATGAGCTTGAAACACACAAGCTTCACAATAACTATATCACTACAGCCACAAACTACACACTTCACGAAAATGCCAATAAAACAGGAACAGAACTCCCCATGTTTTATACAATCATTTATCCCCCTTAAACAAAAATTAGTCTGATCTTTTAATTCTGAAAGATTTTAAGGTTAACTCCTGATAAAATTAGAAAGTTATCCCCATGTCATGGATAATCAATACAGATACATATATAGCTCCCCATACCACAAGAACAACCAGAACACTTCTCAAACATAGTGCATCCATCCCAAGTTACACTCAAATTTGGTATAACTTTAGAATATATTAGAGGCACATGCAGTAGTACAGAAGTAGAAACCCAACCTCACAAAAAATAAAACATAAGCCTACTTCAGATATAGAATTCTCTGAACTAGGATGTCAAGACATTCTGTCTGGCGTCACAGCTACACAACAAACACACATAAATTCCAGGACATTTTTTCTGACATCATAGCTACACAACAATTCACCACTAAAGTTCCAGGCCTGATAACAATACAGACAGGTCCAACACACAAGTTGTCAGGAATAGTCGATCCTTCACTTCTAGATACCATTCAAACACCAATAAGAACCTATCACATTCAAACAACCTTTTAGTATATCATCCTTCTTCCTTTACCAAGAACCAGAAAGTATCCCCCTTGGATCTCATCCAGAAATATACCAGGATGCATGCTCGGATACCAATTGAAATTCTGGTATGACAGATCTCAGATGTCCTATAGGATGTCGAGACATCTGGTCTGACAGAAACAGCAAGGCAAAACATATAAAATAACAGTACTGAAAAAGCATAAACAACACAAGGATCGTTAACCCAGTTCGGTGCAAACTCACCTACTCTGGGGGGTACCAAGCCAGGAAGCAAATTCACAGTCAATAGTATCAATTTGAACCTAAATAATCCCAGTGTACAACTTCTCACTTAATCCCTACCCAAATAAATTTCTACCTAAGAGTTCCTCACTCATAGTATATGAGCATACCCACTCACTTCCCTTCAATCACATACTATGACAATTACAATTAACAAAATCAAACCAGAATGCATACTTCCATGACAATACCTAGTTAAGATTCTTGACCAAGAACACAACTTGAATTTGCTTCAAAGCTTCATCCAAGAACTACACTCAACTCATTAGCTGCGGGCTTTTTAGTGAGAACACAACCTTACAACTCAAGGAACAACAATCTGTCATACCCCAAATTTGTCCTACCTGTGCTATTTTATTTATTTAACCATATTAAAAAAAATCCAAAAAAATTACATACCATTTTTCTGTCTGATATTCGAAAAATTCAAAAATATGTCACTTCTTGTTTTGTCCTTATTATTTCCAAAATTTCAAAAAAAATGTATTTTCTTTTAGGCTATTTCATTTTTAGGCTCATTATTACTTCTAAAAAATCACTCTTCCATTTTGTTATCTCATTAAACTATTTCTTTTTTTTTTCAAATCTAGATTTTTATTATCATCACATTTTCTTGTTATTCCAATTAAAACTACAAAAATTTCCATCTCATTTTCACTATTATCATTATTATTATTTGTTTTATTATCTTTATTATTTTTCTTATTATTGCTATTTTTATTTTTTAATATTATCACTATCTATTCTATTTTTATAAAATCACATATTACTATTTTTTTATTATTATTCAAATTTATACTGTTATTTTTATTATTACTATTATTATTATTATTATTTTTTATTATTTAGTATTCTATTATTATCACTGTTATTATTAGTATTATTACTATTACTATTATTACTATTACTATTACTACTATAATATTATAGCTTTTTTAATTTTTCACCACTTAATTCACATTTTCTTTATATAGCACAACAAAATCAAAAATAATCTGTTACTAATTCACACAGCCTGTCAATAAATCACACACCAAAGTTTCTGTTATAACAATTTCCACTACCTCACTACAACAAACTTTTTGATTTTCACAGCTCACCAAATCTGCAAAATATCCACAAAATCTTTCAATCTTTATCCTCTAATTTCTATTCCATTTCCTATTTCACCCTCATTCAATCTATTCTACAAATGACAGCCTCTTTCATCACCATAGGAAGCTTGGATTAACCCACAAAAACCTCTGCAAAATAGAACAAAAGTTTCACAAAACCAAAAAAAATGTATCCATTATTTTCTCCGATAACTTCAACAAATCTCATTTTCATACACAAGCAACAACCATAAATAAACAAAAAACACATGCCTGCAAATCTTTCCTCCACTCATTCTTCACACTCATACCATAACACAATTTCCACATAAAAAAAACCCGCAACAATTTCAAACACTCAGACTTTTTTTTCTCTTTTCACTCTAACGAACCTCCAACAACTTTCATTACCATCCTTCCATAACCACCATAAACCCAAAAATCTCACAGCAACAACCTTCATAACATCAATAAACAACACAACTTTATCATACACTTTTAAACCAAACTCATAAAACTGTTTGTGAAACTGAGGGATGAAGATTTGAATGAAAACCAGGAACTGTCGTGAAAACCTGTAACCTTTGAAACTCACACAAACGCAAACCCAACAAAACCGATCCGTGAAACCACCATTCACCATCCTTCGAAAAAAGCCTTCGTCCGAACCGCCAGCCTCCAGAACCCTTAACGAAACTGCAACCGCCGCCGGCCAACCATTATCGCACGAATCTAATCCGCCAAAACACAGTTACAGACCTGAAACCACCGTCTTCATCATCACCATCAACACAAACCTATTATCACCTGAAAACTCTTGCCACCAGTAAAACACAAAACAACCCCCCGCGAAAACGAAGTCGTCGTTAAAGCGTTTTCCGGCAAAATCGAGAGGTTGAGGTGAGAGGTCGTCGTCGCCTTCTCCACTGAGAGACGTTGAGCGAATCCGAACCCTTACCGCCGCGGGGGCCACCGAGAAAGGCCGAAACTGTAATCGCCGTTGGGTGAGAGCCGAGAGCATTGAGGGAGATCTTGAATCGCGGTGAGAGAAGCTGATCGGAGAGAGCCCGTGAGAGACAGAGACGCGCGATTGAGAGGAGCGCCGCCGCTGAGCTTCAAGGGTAGGGTTTATTTTCTTTCTGTTAACGTGTTTGTGATGGAGAAGAGGGACAATGCTGCTTTTTTGTTTTAATAGCCTCTTTATGATTATTTATTTTCTTTCTTTTCTTTTTTTAATTTCAATTTCTTAAATTTTCTTTATTATTATTTTAATTATTTAGATTATTAGTAATTAATAGGTTATACATTTAACACAAAAAAAAAGTGAAAAATGTTGTGGCTCTGTGGTTGAAAACAAGTAGCGTGTTCCAATATGCTGCTGATTTTCTTTGTTTTTTTTTATATATATAACACTTTTAGGGTTAAAACTTATATTATGTGTTTTTGAGATTCACAAATTATGTTGGGCCATGGGCTAGACCTATTATGTTAACACACCCTTATCACACACAGACCCCTTTTTCATATTTTATTTTATATTTTAAATGATTACTACTTTCTTTTATCATTATTGTTATTATTAGAAAAATGGCTTAAAGAAAATTAATAAGAATTTTTATCTTTTTTATTTTATTGCGTTTTCGGGCCAACGATATAAAAAAATTTAAATTATTTCCAATATCTTAAATTGGAGAATTTAATTAATATGAGGCCTTTTATTTAATTTATTATATTATTCAATTACAACAAAACAAATTTAATTTAGTTTTTATTTTATCATATCATTTCGATTATTCAATATATTATTAAATTTATTATCGATTTAATTCAATTATTTGTATTTATAACCTTATTACAATTCAACTTAATTCACTTATTTATGTTTTTTCACAATTTGTTGCTTTAATCGAATCACGAATTAATGTAAGTCGAGTGCACCGTGCCTCGCCACCAAATCCTTCCAAACTCGAATATTCAAATATTTTCGTAATTAAATAACGGAATAACTGAATTCTAGAGTCTCGCATTCCTCGAATTCTTGAATGAACGCTCCTGAGGCTCGCCCCACGGGACGTAGTTCATTCGACTTTCCGTAATTAAAATACTTAATCTGCACATCAAATAATGAAAGAATTGAATTCTGGAGTCTAGCATTCCTCGAATTCTCGAATAAACTCTCCTGAGGCCCTCCCCTCAGGATGCAGTTTATTTACCCTTTCATTCTTGAAAAACACCAATCGAATCCAACATCTTTTAAAAATGAACATTATTTAATCCTTTCTATCTCGCAAACAAGTTAGCGCTTCCGCCTCCTATCGCGAGCAGACAAGCCAACACTTTGCAGTTAGAATGCGGTTTAAATAATCGTTCATTAAAACAAACCAACTAGCCAATCTTAGTACCACGAACTACGAGGCTCTGACTTTCCAATTGCACAAGGGAATACATAGGCACACAGATCTTACTCCTTGACGAGCACCCTAGGAACAAAACAACCCATTTCTCCTATTAACCTTATGTTAGAATCTTTCGCATTTACTTTTTATTATTTGAAGAAAACAGAAAGCATTAGTCAACATTAGATCCCAAGTTAAACTAAGAGGTTCCCGTTGAGTACAACGGACGTAAGGGGTGCTAATACCTTCCCCTTATGGAATCGACTCCCGAACCTAGAATCTGGTTTCAAAGACCTTGTTCTATCAGTTTTTTTAAAAAAGGTTTCTCGATATTTTCCTTTTCCTTAATTGGAATAAAATAAGTTCGGTGGCGACTTTGTTGTTTTAATTTTTATCCGCGGTATTTTTTTTCGCGAGGTCATATTTTTCGAGGTGCGACACAATCCAACTCACAACCCGAGTGGATTACACACACCAACTCTCCTAGAGAGTGGTTCATAAACAAAGACCTAATGTTTACAACTTTTCTATTCATGTCTAATTAACAAAAATAGGTTACAATGCTTCTATTTATAACATATTTCCCAACTGGATTTGGACCTTCAAAACAGCAGTAACAAGGTTGCACAAAGTCTGCAAATTAACTTCCTTGAAAATAGATCTTCAATCATTAGTTTCCAAAATTGTATCCTTATTTAGAAAGTATATATCTCTTTGTGAATTCTGATTGAATCTTCCAGATCTTTAAATTAGCACCCCTTTAAATCAGTGGCACATATGATTGCATAATATCTCCAGAATATTCTGCATCTGTTAAAATATAACAACACCAATCACTCCAGTTCAGCACAGAAACGATGTCGTGTGCGATGTTGTAGGACATCTTCTTCGACATGTTAAATAACAACAAAAGAAACCTCCAAGATATTCTCCTCAATGTTAGGACTTATATCATTAGCTCCAGAATATCTTCACAATTAGAACCTAAGGATTCTCCTTGAAAATACCTTTAAAAACAACTCCACCTTGAATCTCTTAGTCCTTTAAAACAGCTACACATATGATAGCATAATATTCTATAAAATATTCTGCATAATTCAAATCATAAACTAATCACTCCAACTCTACAGACCAAGACGTCATGACATCTATCTTTGATATTTGTCTGTAACACTTGACAATAATGTTGTCATGACAGTTTCAGAGGTTTCAACATCTGGCTCAGTTTCTTCCAGTTATTAAAACCCCATCTGTATTGATGTCTGTGACATCATCTCAAGACATCTTGTTTGACATGTTCTTCTAGAATATAGACCATTATAATTTAATCATATGGAACTTCTTATTCAACATGTTCGAGCCATATTAGTTTTACCAAACATAATGCCAATCATAAAATTAACACAAATTTGTGTAACTACCAAGTCAAAAGATGAAAGGGTGACTGTCATTGGATCTTAAACTGTCAACCTCATGGGTTCTTCAACCGTTAGTTTAATCCTTTTGAGAAATGCACCTTTGTGTCAATTAGCCGAATATAGGACTGAAGAACATCACGGAGATTGGGTGGGTACAAATAAAAATTTTAGCCTAAAAATTCTTTTTTCTGAAAACCATGAACCATACCAAGTTATAACCCTCAAAAGAACCAATTTAAGCAGGGTTTATTTTGAAAGCGTACTTCGACGAGATAGTGTTCCTGACTCCCATGAGTTGTGCTAAAATATCTTTGTTAGTATTTCATATGTATTCAAAAATCAATGTCGTATCCAAACTAGTGATTCATTCATAAGGTTTTGTGACATCTTTAAAAAAAATTTCAAGATAAACGTATGTTTTGCATTAGAATAATTATTCTCATAATTAACATTTTATGCTTGCATACATTTGTTTGACATCATGAAAGCTTACGTGTGAGCATCGGTGATGAATATAATCTTTTGAGGTCTGAAACTCTGATGAGTGATTGGCAATTATCTCAAGAATGACCATATGCAGGGGCATGCTTCCTGAAGACTTTGTTGAATATCAACAAGTTTGTTTTCCCATTTGTTGTTTTCAAATGGGGAAAATTTTTGAAGACTTTGTTGAATAAAGTGTGTGTCAAGTTTAGTTAATCTGGGGCAGTCATGTCAAGGATTCAATAGGTTTCTCCAAGAATTTGAAGACACTGGAGCATATTATTTCAAGTCTTTATGATACAAAGTCTTCTCTCAGTGTAAAATCCTTTGCAGACTAAATGGTTTGGTGTAAAAGTTATGTCAAGAATGGTAAAGTCTTTAAGTGTTTAACTTATTTTTCTCAAATCAGGGTTTGATCTGGTTGTTCCCAAACAAAATCCCTGAGAAGTCCTGGCATTTTGAAGTATTAATGATTTTGCTTCTCCAATATTGAGTAAGATTAAAGAATGTTTGCTACATGAGTATCCCTGGTTGAGTTTTAATCTTTTCCTCAGCAAAATTGTTATTGATTTGAGAAACAATGTTTTGTTTTACGGGAATCCTCAGCCGATTTCCGTTTTTTGATATGCAGCTTGAGTTGGTATAACTATCAGTTGATAGGTTTTCTCTTACCTAGTGTTGGTTATTGATTTAAAATCCCTAGCAACTGGACTTTTGGCTATGATGTTAACTTCTAGTATCTTCATGAGAATCAGCGAGTCTAAAATTTTATTGATAGATAAACCCTAGAGGTCTTTCTCTCATATCTCCAATAGATCTGCATGTGATGGTTTCTAGCAGGCTCATTTTATAATCCTCAGTAAGTTTTGCATCCTTTCCCCAGGCAGAGTAAGTGCAATGTTTATTAAAAGACATGATCAAATCTTATTTCTTAATAGAATGTCTTTGTCTCCAGCAAGGATTTTGGAAATATTTTCCATATCCCCAGAAGATGACAATTCCTCAACATTTTGGTATTCCTTTGTAGAGTTGATGATTGACACCCCAGTAGGTTTTTCTTTATTTGCACCACTGGTGAATTTTTATATGTCCCTCAATAGAGTTATAAGGATATTTATTCCCATCAGAGTTTAACAGGGATATTTCCTCTTTTCCCCAAGGAGTGTGGAAGATTTCATGTTACTGATGTTTCCCCAACATGTTATCTCCTCATAGTGGAATTCTTGATGATATCTTTTGTGGATTATTGAAGACTGACTTGTGGATTGAACCCCAACAATATTTCCTCAACATGAATTGAGCCTTGTAGTAGGATTTTATTCCTTTGATGGCTCTTGTTTTATCCCCTGCAGGATTTCCAGTTGAATCTCCAACGTGATTCCCAGCATTGTTGCTTGGGATTAGCTGAGTATCCGGTTGTTGTGGTGATTATGTCACCTGTTTATTATCTTTATGTTTGTTTCGTCAGCATAGTCATACGCATATTCATGCATTCGTTTTATGCATAACATCATATGATTGCATTTTTTGCAATCTTTGATACATCTTGTTCCCCGCTCTTTGGTTTTGATTTTCCCTGCAGAGTGTGTATGTTTTCTTCCCTCAAATATAGAGTGTCAACCATTAAGCAGATAATGTTTTTCCTTTCTAATTCCCCATTGAGTTTGTTCCTCGTGGATGATTTTAATTATGTTTCCTCCCTAGTTTATTATCTGGATGGGATTTTCTCCAGTTGAGATATTTCCTCCTTGGAATGACTCTTGTTTGACCGTTTCTCTCCAACTTGTTCTTGGATTGAACTTTGGTCCTCTTGTGAATATGTTACCTTAGTTTAAACACCGCTTTGGTGTTAGTAGGTAACATTCCTTCTTTTCAAGCTTATTGCTCTACTCCTACCCGGTGGTTGGTAGTTGAGATTTTATTATCTGCATATTTTCTACCTAGTAACAGATAGCAGATAATATCATATATTTTGGTTCGCCTACCCTTATTGGTAGTCGGTAATGTTGTTCCTCATATATTTCGGTTCGCCTATCCTTGTTGGTAGTCGATAATATTGTTCCTCATATATTTCGATTTGCCTACCCTGGTTGGTAGTCGGTAATGTTGTTCCTCATATATTCCAGTTTGCCTACCCTTGGTTGGTAGTCGGTAATGTTGTTCCTCATAAATTTTGGTTTGCCTACCTTTATTGGTAGTCAGCAATGTTGTTCCTCATATATTTCGGTTCGCCTACCCTTGTTGGTAGTCGTTAATGTTATTCCTCATATATTTAGGTTTGCCTACCCTTGGTTGGTAGTCGGTAATGTTGTTCCTCATATATTTCAATTCGCCTACCCTTGTTGGTATTCGGTAATGTTGTTCCTCATATATTTTAGTTCGGCTACCCTTGTTGGTAGTCGGTAATTTTTTTCCACATATATTTCGATTCACCTACCCTTGGTTGGTGGTCGATAATGTTGTTCCTCATATATTTCGGTTCGCCTACCCTTGTTGGAAGTCGATAATGTTGTTCCTTATATATGGTTCACCTACCCTTGGTTGGTAGTTGGTAATGTTGTTCCTAATATATTTTTGTTCGCCTACCCTTGTTGGTAGTCAGAAATGTTGTTCCTCATATATTTCGATTTGCCTACCCTTGTTGGTAGTTGGCAATGTTGTTCCTCATATATTTTGGTTCGCCTACCCTTGTTGGTAGTCGGTAATGTTGTTCCACATATATTTTGATTCACCTACCCTTGGTTGGTAGTCGTTAATGTTATTCCTCATATACTTCGGTTCGCCTACCCTTGTTGGTAGTCGATAATGTTGTTCCTTATTCATCTTTATTTTCGTGTGGCATTACATTCGGATGGCGATTTACATATTGTTCTTATTGCGTGTATTAGCACACATATTATATTGGCCGACCTCATTTGTAGGGTAATTACTCCGTAAATTACTCGGAAATTGCTTAACATAGACCTAAATGTGTCCCTACTTCGGAATAAAAATCCAATAGGATACTTGCACTTTCCTGGACCAGGTCTCATATTGGTCGCGTCATCCCAATGTTGGTTAATCATTTGCATTAGATCCACGACTTTTGAAGCTTGATGCGTAGTTGCTTTGGGCATCCCAATCTTTTTTCAAGTCTTCATCGAATTTGGGTATAATTGCATTGGTTAATCACTATAGTGTAAGATACTAAGCGGAATTGGTTTCTTTTTCGGTTTTGGCACTAGGTGCCTTGTTACTCTTTTGGTTGTGGATGATTAAGTTCACCATATTATTATTATGTATATATTATTATTACTACTACTATATTACTATTTTAATTTCCCTCTTGCACCTTATCCTCTTTACTTTATCTCTTACTCCCTTCTCCTCTTTTATTTTAATTATGTTTTATCCTCCATTATCATGTTTATGTTCATGTCATTATATCTTTGTGTTTTTTCTTTTGTCCATTTGGACACAAAAATATTAATAATGATTAAACCTCTAAAAAAATTGTGATCTTGATCTTGGACTATGGTTACTATCATTTTCATTAGAATTGGAGTTTTGGACTTAGATTCTAGGACACCTTCCATTTTCTTTTTATCATCATGGAGTTGGTACATTATCTGTTATTTGGCCATTTGCTAGCTTATGCTTTTAAGGTTTGAACTTTTTTGCTTATGCTTGAAAGTATCATCAATTTTGGTTAGATCTTTCCTCCTTTATCTCTTTTATTTTATTTTTAGGATAGCCTCTTCATCTCTTCCCCTTCTTCAATTTTCAAAACCTTCTTTCTTTTTCAAAGGATTCTTATTTAAAAAACTTTCACCACTTTAATAAATAAAACATTGACTTCTTGTCAAGTTGCTTTTACTTATTATTTTCTTAAATAAATGTCAATGAACTTAATCATTTTTACTTCAATTCAAAAATAAAAAGAGTCAAACTCATTCAAGTTGTTTTGTGCCTTTGTGCACCTTTTTTTTGTTTTCATTGCAAGTTTAGACTATGAGTCATTTTTTTAGTCGGGTGCAAGTCTCTCAATCCCCATGGTTGTACCACGAACTATGGATTTTTGATCTTACATTGCACATTGTGGGTACGTAGGCATGAGGTGGTAAACCTATCTAAACATAAAAACATTAAAAATTAATTCTTTTTTCATCCCTCACTCTCATTTAAACAAACCATTTTCGAACCAAAAGTAATAAATTTTTTAAAGGGCAACCGTGGAGTACCATTGACATTTTGGGTGCTAATGTCTTCCCATTTTGTAACCAATCCCCAAACCCTTTCTCTGCTTATTTCTTTAGCTTTTTGCTTTTAGATTCATTTTAGGATTTATTTGCTCTTTTTTCCTTTCCTTTTGGAATAAAATAAAGGGTTAATAGGTATTCACCCCCTGCAATATGAGCGTGTTTCGGTTTACCCCTTACCGTTGCCAAATGCAGGTTTTGGCAATGTTTTTTTTTAAAAATCATTGCCAAAAGGCTGAGAGGGGGAAAAGCAAAATTCTCTAACATTACAAGGGTGTAAATGCCTATTAACCCTAAAATAAAAGTGCGGTGGCGACTATGTTTCCTTGAGTTAAGTTAATCAATAGCTTATACTCACGATTTTTACCGCTACAGTTATTATTGACCATGTTGGTCTTTCTTATGGGTTGTGTGTTAGGCATGTTAAGCCTCACTCCCACTTGTTTGTTACTTGTAGTGTGGTGACAAACATGTGTTATATAATTTTTTGGTGGCTAGAGAGGACAATTGTCTTTCCAAGAGAGATTATCTAACTTTTTTTAGGTATTTTCTTCTTAGCGTTTTGGCTTGATTGAGAGGAAGGCTTACCATGATTTGGAATCAGTGGTGTGAACTATCGGGAAATCCCAAAATGGCCTCATATTTATAGGTACACTAATAGACTAGGGGAATATGAAAGATAAGAAAAATTATCTTTCTTGGAAATGTTATCTTGGTAAGTTCCCGAATTATTCATATTTTTCTAACCAACAAACGAACCCTATTATCTATCTAAGTCAATAGCGGTTTAAAAGTCTGACTTAGTTTTCTTGGAGTTATGGTTTTAAGATGCTCTTGGAGGAAATTGTTATGTTTATTAATTTTTTTCATAGAATCTATCTTGGTTTTATTGGTGGTTTAGGTGGTTCTCGAAGTTCTTAGTTCATATACCATTTTCATTTTTGTATTGATCTTTTGATAGGTTTGTTATCGAGGGGCTTTTGTGAAAATGCTTTCGTAACCTTATATGCATAATAGTTGAACTTTTTGTGAGTGCAACTTTTTGTTAGGTGTATTTTGCATGATGTCAAAACTAGGATATTTAACATTATTGTATATTGGGCGGTATCCTCTGATTCTCAATGTGCACCATAGCATTAGGAAGCATAAAAGAATTTGAAAACAAGTTCAAAAAGGTTCCATGCATAAAAAAAGCATCAAAAACTATTTTTGTGAAAACAAATAACCTATAGGTTGACACATGCATACTTCAGGTTGACACATAGAATAATTTTTTTCTTATGTGTCATCACATACGTTCTATAGGCCGACTCATGTGCTGCATTATTGAAGTCTGTAGCTTTTATTAGATGTGCTGCCTCTATAGGTCGGCACATGACCTTCACAGGTCGACACATGACCTATACAGTTCGACCTATTCGTCAAACAAGCCAGCACATAGCTTTCATAGTCCGACATGTGCAATGAATTTTCCAAAAATCCACAATTTTCTTCAAATATTTTGCATTATTTTGCCTCCTAACATGCATGCATATATATATATATATATATATATATATATATATATATATATATATATATATATATATATATACCTGCTACATGTATCATTTCTTTTCAATGATTTTGGTAAAATCATAAACAAAACCTGGAACATACTAAGAGTCATCATCATCTTTAACCTTGCTTTTATGCATATACACAAATAAAGTA
The DNA here is from genome assembly GCA_963966055.1 of Lathyrus aphaca. Classification (NCBI taxonomy): domain Eukaryota; kingdom Viridiplantae; phylum Streptophyta; class Magnoliopsida; order Fabales; family Fabaceae; genus Lathyrus; species Lathyrus aphaca. Next base: position 73,941,736 of record OZ014525.1, on the reverse strand, counting down.
CACATAATCATTGATTGTTTGGGTGTCATCTTGAATCAAGTTGATTAAGTCCAATTTAGCTTGTGGTATTGTAAATTGGGTTGAGATCTTAGGAGGTTTCAAATAAGAAAACCAAGATGAGTTTTTCCTTCAATATCAAAATGGGGATTTGAATGTATTGGACAAGATTACTCAAGTTTGAATTCAATCTAGTAAAGGCTTTGTAGGGTTGTGGTTCTTTGATAACACGAAAATGTATCGTATTTTTAGGCCCGATTCACATGGATTTGAGTTTTGATTTATTTGTTTTTTCTTAATTTATGTGATATTATGTTGGTATTTAATATGTTTTTAGGTAACTTGGATTAAATTGGATTAATTTACAAAAGGAATAAAATGAGGAAGAAATGAGAAGAAATGGAACAAGTAATATAAAAGCTGCATTTTCCACATGTGACGAGCGTCACAAGTATATACGATCATCATAAGAAAAGAAGGTGAGAAGGTCTTCACACTCATAAGACGACTGCCACAAGTAAAAAATGTGGAAGTTTTATTACGCAGCTTGGTCAAAACCTACATGAAGTCGTTCCTAATATTTCTCTCCTGAAGCAGACCAAACCAAGTCAATTGGAAGTCAAGTCTTCTTCAAGTCAAAGATTATTTCTCTTACATTTTCTCACTTCAATTTGAACATGAGAACTATAAATAGCAGCCTCTTCTACTTGAATTAGAATCTCCTTCTTGACGCATCTTTTGCACCATTTTTCCTTGTTTAGTTTTTAGGATTCTTTATTTCATGTAAAAGTAATAGTTATCCACACCGGAGGACTATTACGAATATTAGTTTTAGGATTCCATTTTATTTTTCCGTATTTTATTTTTCTGATTCGCATTCAAGAATTAAACAGTTCAATGTATGATTCAAGCATAAATTAATTCCAGGTTTATTTATTGTTATTTATCTTTTTCGTCTTCTTAATTAATCACCTATTTATATTTTTATCGCCTTCTTATTTAAATTTACGAATTATGTTTCCGTCTTTAGTTTATTATCGTACCTGCATATATATTTTCCTGTCCATGTCCAGCTAAATAGTTTTGAGTCCGGCGTATGAGGATCGTCGTTATCGACGAGACTCGATAAAAAATAATAGGTGCAAACTTATGATTAAAATTCTGTTTTGGTTTTCATTTCCAAGTTTAATTTAAATAGCTTTGTCACGAGAGTGAGAGGTTACTTAACACGGTTTTGTCACGAGAGTGAGAAATTAATTAAGGTTAGAACTGGCACAGTGAGAGCGTGGGGATCGAACCAGATAGTGGAAATTAGGCAACAAATCTAAATACAACGATAGAGCTTTAGATACGTTTAGGATAATATTAGCTTTCAAAATATATTTCTTAATTATCGGGCAAGCAAGAGAAAAATCTTTGGATAAGGTGTGAGAAGGAATTAAAATGTTAGTATAGTAATAGTAGTAATAGTATGTACATAATAACGGTATGTTGAACTTAATCATCCACAACCAAGCAAGTAACCGATTCCGCTTAGTATCTTACACTATAATGATTAACCGAGGCGATTAGATCCGAATTCAATGAAACTTGAAAGAAGATTGGGATATCCAAAGCAACTATGGATCAAGCTTCATAAGTCGTGGATTTTAACGCAAAAGACTAACCACTTTGGGATTACGCGACCAACACGAGGTCCAGTCTACGAAAGTGTAAGTATCTAATTGGATTTTTATTCTGAATTCTTGACACATTTAGGTCTATGTTAAGAAATTGCTGAGTAATTTAGGAAGTAATTACCCTACAAATGAGGCTGGCCAACACCAATTAAGGTGAACGATATTTGTGCTAATACATGTTAAAGAAATGATATAATGGATCATCCTCCGAAACACATGTCACACGAAAAGAAAAAATGGTAACGGTCTAATCTTAATTGAGATTTCACGTTTATTTATCAAAGGCAATCTATCATGATTCCAAAGTATAGAGAATGATTCAGATGATCATTCATCCATAGATTTGAAATAATGAAGATTAAACATATTTGAAAATCAACAATCGTCGAATCGGAGATCTCATCAACCAAAAGAAAATTAAGAGATGAAGAGAAATATGGATTTAATATTTTAAATTTAAAATTGATTAAACCATCATCAATATCAATCATCTCTCTAGGTGGATAAAAATCGACACCCAAAATTCATTGATGTTGATGAGATTTTATCAAAAATTAAGATCTAAAATAATAGTCCATAAAAACAAATACTAAAATATTTTTAAATCCTTTTCAAAAAATTTCCAAAGTGTAAAAAAATAGTAACAATAAAAAAATCAGAAAAAAACAATTTATAAAAAAGTAGAAACAATATTAAAGAAGAGTTTCTCTTAAAATAAAAAATAAAAAATGAGAGAAAAAATGCCAAAGGGGGGAGGGGAGGTGCATAAGGCCAAGGTGTGGATAGAAATTGACTCAATTGCACTAAGCCTAAACCAAAACTCATAAACAATTATAAGAAGAAAAAAATCAAGAATTATTCATCATCTTCCTCATTTGAAACCGCGTGCACTGTCGATACATAAGCACCACCACTTTTGAAATTTTGAGATCCGTCAAATCGGAGCGGCGGAGATCAACCTATATACCATTGCGGTCGTGAGAATGAGAGGATCGTGAATATTTAATTAGAATTAACCATCAATGCAAGAATAAAGCGAATCAGAGTTTCGAATAACCAACGAAAAGTTTCATCTACCTTCAAAAATATAAGCAAGACTTCTCTTCAACTTCTATTCTCCTCCTCTTGCTGTTGTGTGTTGAATTGGATGCTTGAAGTAATTTTTGATGAAGATTTGAATGGTTTTTTGAAGCTTTTAGAATTTAGCTCTAATGGAGTTTTGGAATTTTGAAGATGTATTTGTGCAGGGTTTTGAGTGGCTATCAAAGCTTGATAAATGAATATGATTGAAGCTCTATTTATAGAATGATTGGTAAACTTTGAATTGAAATTGAAATGTCATTTTGAATATCTTTGGATGCGTTTCGGTACATGATATTAGTGTGCTTGTTGCATTCGTTTTGATCCTTTTGTTTACGTTTCATTCAACGTTTATTTGTGTTTTGTTGTATCCGTGTGTGATGCGTTTATGTGTGTTTACGGCTTGTGTATTGCGTTTTCTTGATGTGTTCCGTGTTGTATGATGAAACTGGCTTGGAAGAATCAGCGTGAGAGGCTTGGCGTGATGTTGTCATTGGCTTGGAAGTGCATATACATGTGTCTTGCATAAAGTAGCTGGCTGGAAGGCTTGAAGTATGATGCGGCTGTAGTAGCGTGAAATGACGTCGGGAGTGAAGTGAAGCTGATGATGAAATGTGGTAGCTGGAGAAGTGATAATATGGAAAAGTATGTGGCTGTAAGCTTGGTTTCAAGTGTAGAACTTTGGTGGCTTTATGGCTTCGTGGAAGTGGGCCGATGTGCTCCTTTTCCTCTATATATATTTTTGTCAATTTATTTTGTATAAAAATGGAATGGGTTTAAGAAAAAATATTAGGTCTTAATTCTTTCCCTATTTTTTGGCAACTTTTTGGCATAGTGGTTTTGAAATTGAATATGGGATAAATCTAAAAAAAGGAAATGGATGACCATGGTTTGGATGAAATTTGGATATGAACATTAAAAGATAATTGGATATGGATTAAACAAAAAAAAAGATTATGAAATGATTTATGGATAGGTTTAGAAAAATGGATTTATGATGGATAATGGATAAATGGATACGAACGGTTGGATAATAAAAAATGGTTAATGAATTACATTTGGAAAATAAATTGAATTTGAAATAATGGAAATGGTTTAAAATGGGTATGAATAAACCACCACCATCATGCACACTACCACAAACTTCGATTTTTCAACCCAAAACCAAACTTGCACTGCTTCCACAGAAACTATTGATTACTGAACTATTCGTTATTAAAACAACGATCATCTGAATAAATCTTCCTCCAAATCTTTGATCAAAAGTTCTGAATCACTTCAAAATTCACCAGAACCAATTATCTGAAGAATACCGCACAACACAACTTGACTTTGAATAAGCATTGTCTGAGAAATAAACCACTGACATAAATATCTTGCAGTTGAAACAATCTTTTGATAGTTTGACCAAGATTAGGTCAAACTTTCATCTGAATCAAATCATAACTGAACAATCACATTAGATCTGAAGATATTGCATTGTCTTTGAAAACCTGCACACAGAGAGAAGAAGTTGTTGAAATAAGCGAGACTAAGAAACTTTAGATTAAACTGTGTGTTTTGAAAAGCACTACAGAGACATTATTATATATAAATAGATTACAACTAATTAAATGATATAGTCGATGTGGTACTATTCTATATACAAATATTCTTAACATTATATATATTTACATATATCAACACTCCCCCTCAAGCTTGAGCATATAAGTCAAATGCACCAAGCTTGTTACATATATAGTTAGTTCTAGGGCTTCGTAGAGATTTTGTAAACACATCTGCCAATTGATCATTAGAGTTGACAAATATTGTGATGATGTCGCTTGACTCGATCTTCTCTCTGACAAAATGACAGTTTATCTCAATATGTTTGGTCCTCTCATGGAAGACTGGATTTGAAGCAATGTGCAATGCATCTTGATTATCACAAATAAGTGTCATTGGTCTTGCTTCTTCAATTTGAAGTTCCTTGAGAAATTGTATTAACCAGATAAGTTCACATGTTGTCATTGCCATGGACCTATATTATGCCTCGGCGCTTGATCTTGCCACAACATTTTGTTACTTAATTTTCCAGGATATAAGGTTTCCTCCAACAAGTACACAATACCCAGAGGTGGATCGTCTGTCAGTAGGTGACCCTGCCTAATCAACATCAGAGTATCCAACTATCTGGGTATGTCCTTTATCCTCATACACAAGACCTTTTCCTGGAGCACATTTGATGTATCTCAGAATCCGGATAACATCATCCATGTGTTCCTGACAAGGGGAATTTAAGAACTGGCTTACCACACTGACTATAAAAGAAATGTCCAGACAAGTGACTGTGAGATAATTCAACTTTCCAACCAATCTCCTATACCTTCCTTAGTCAGATAGAGACTCCCCCTGATTAGGTAGTAGTTTGACACTTGGATCCATAGGAGTATCGACTGGTTTAGCATTTAGCAAACATGTTTCTTCCAAAATATCCAAAGCATATTTCCGCTGAGAAATCAACAAACCGTCTTTAGATTGGGCTACTTCAATACCCAAGAAATAATGGGGTTTACCAAGATCTTTTGTCTGAAATTGTTTCGAGAGATGTTGTTTCAACTGGAGTATTCCCTGTTGATCACTACCAGTTATGACAATGTCATCTACATACACAATAAGATAAATACACCCTTGATGTGAGTGACGATAAAAAACAGAATGATCAGCTTCACTACGGACCATACCAAACTGTTGTACTACAATGCTGAATCTGCCAAACCAAGCTCTCGGAGATTGCTTAAGACCATAAAGAGATCTGTGTAGTCTACAAACCATACTAGATGACTCCCCCTAAGCAACAAACCCAGGTGGTTGCTCCATATATACTTCCTCTTCAAGATCATCATGTAAGAATGCATTTTTTATGTCAAGTTCATGAAGAGGACAATGTAATGGTTGCAATGGCTAGAAGAAGTCTAACAGATGCCATCTTGGCTACAGGCGAAAAGGTATCACTATAATCCAACCCAAAAATCTGAGTGTATCCTTTGGCTACCAAACGAGCTTTAAATTGATCAATCTTCCCATTTGGACCAACCTTCACTGTATAAAGCCAACGACAACCTACTAAATATTTCCCATGGGGTAGAGGAACCAGTTCCCAGGTACCACTACTTTGAAGAGCACACATTTCATCAATCATTTCTTACCTTTATTGAGGGTGAGATAATGCTTCACTTGGAGTTTTAGGAATAGAAACAGAAGACAAGGAAGACAAACAAGTATACTGCAAAGGGGAAAGATGATGATAACATAAATCAATATAATGTGGAGAAGGATTTCGTGTTTGACGTATACCTTTTTGAAGTGCAATTGTAAGATCAGACTTAGGTTGCAGGATCGGATCCGGTGATGGCGAGAGCGTCGGAGGAGAGTCTGTATTGACCTCAGGGACATGTACGACTTCAAGGATAAGTACGACTTCAGGGGCAAGTACGACAGACGTTGGGTGACAACGTTGATATGTTTGAAGTGGACGAGGAGTGATAGGGTCAGCCGTAGGGGTATCTAGTGGATCAGGTTCCCTAGAATGATGAGGAATAGTGACAGGTGGGACGTCCGAAGGAGGTATAGGAATACTTTCCTATAGAGGTTTCGTAGTTACTTGGCTGGACTCAAAATATGGAACAGACTCGAAGAACGTAACATCGGAAGTTACGAGGTATCATTGTAGAGTATAAGAGTAGAAACGATAACCCTTTGGGATCGATGACAGCCAAGAAAGACACACTTTAGTGATCGAGCTAATAGTTTATCAAGACTAGGAGAGAGATTGTGTACAAAACACGTAGACCCGAAGACTCAAGGAGGAATTAGGTGAAGTGGAGAGTTTGGGAATAGGATTGAATAAGGGATTTTATTATTAAGGACATAAGAGGGCATGCGATTTATGAGGTAACATGCTATGAGCACCGCATCACCCCAAAACCGAAGAGGAGCATTACCATGGAGTAGTAGGGTCCGAGTGGTTTCTACGAGGTGCCGATTTTTATGTTCGGCTACCCCGTTTAGTTGGGGTGTATGAGGGCAAGATGTTTGGTGCAAAATACCATTGGATGACATAAAAGTTTGAAATTGTTGGGATAAATACTCACGTGCATTGTCACTTCTTAAGGTACGAATAGGCAAACCAAATTAGGTTCTTATTTCTCGATAAAAATTTTCAAAAATGGAAAAAAAATCAGATTTGTTCTTCATTAAAAATAGCCATGTGCAGCTTGAAAAATCATCAATAAATGTTACAAAGTACCTAGACTCAAAAGTAGACACAATATGCGAGGGACTCTAAACATTAGAGTGAGCTAAAGCAAAAGGGGATGCAACCCGTTTATTGACTCGATCGGGAAATTGACTATGAGTATGTTTACCTAACTGACAAGACTCACAATGTAAAGTGGATAATTTAGTTAAACTGGGAACCAACTTTTTTAGCTTGGGAAGACCTGGATGACCTAACTGCGCATGTATAATGAGAAGAGAATCTATGGTGGAGCATGTGATCGATGACGTAGAGAAGTAGTAGAGGCCTTGAGACTAACATCCGACGCCAATCGTGTGTCCCAAACTCCGATCCTGCAGAGTGACATTACTATTAGTAAAGGTGATAAAACAATTAAGAGAACGAGTTAAACGACTGACTGACAACAAATTAAATGGACAATTAGGTACATATAGAACATAAGTAACAAAGAGAGATGGTAAAATTTGAACAGTACCAATCCCTTGGGATCAGGTTTGAGAACCATTTGTGGCAGTTATAGTGGGTAAGAAACCAGAGGTAGAGAGGGAAGAAAAAATACCTTTATTACCAGTAACATGATCAGACGCACCAGAATCAAGGACCCAAGGACCTAGAGGATATGATTGAAGAAGAAAATAGATGAATTACCAGTGTGTGCAATCGAACCCGTGGAACTAGAGGCATGATTAGTCTGACACAACCTGAGAAAATCCTCGTAGCTTGGCATAGGGTTTTGAATAGAAGGTGAGGTCTGCATAGTGCATGGTGGGAAAGATTTTCCGAAACATCGTCGGAAGTTTTGCCGAAATAGTAACGGCAGCAGTGGCGGCAACAGGGTGGTTACCGGAGAATATTGGAAAAAAAGGCAAACCGGAATGACAACACGGTTTGCAAAAAAAAATATTTTCACCGGAAGACAGTGGGTCAACCGGGTAAAGCACGGTGAAGAAAGAATTGCCTCTTAGCAGGCTCTTATACCATCTTGAAATAAGCGAGACTAAGAGAAATTAAGATTAAACCGTGTTTTTTGAAAAGCACTACGGAGAAATTATTATATATAGATAGATTACAACTAATTAAATGATATAGTCGATGTGAGACTATTCTATATACAAATATTCTTAACACTATATATATTTGCATATATCAACAGAAGCAAATTGCGATATATTTTTGGTATTTTGGTTAGAGGTTAGCAAATAAAAACAAATAAAACAAATAAAGCAATGGTGATCCCTTGTGAGGTATAAACCTGCAACCAAGAAGGATAAACGAACCAGTGCGTGATCTTGTTTGTATGCATAATGCAAATGAGATGCGAAAAATCTTAAGGTCAAAAATTAGGGTGTTACAGCTGCCCATATATAAGTTTCTTCAATCCAGAGATATGAAGATTGACGTCTTTGTTTCGATAAGTTGGAAGGGACTTAAATATTTGAAAACCCAATTTATGGCCCTAAGAAGCCATAAAATGGCATGTAATGGAATGAAATGATACGAAATGATATGAAAGCATATGAAATGATATGAAAGCATATGAAATGTTATGAAAATATTATGAAAGCAAAGAAATTGGTGGGGAATAAAACGACACATAAATAGAATAAACGATGGGGATAAGGAGAATAGAACTCCGACGGGGAAAAACAACACACCACATGCTGGAGACCAGAACATGGCTCAGCTGAGGCAAGGATTTCCAAGAGTGGCATTGGACAGAAGGAGTCACAACATCCAATAGTGGCTTTAAATGAGGTGAGAAAATTACGGAAAGTTCATTAGAAGCACCCAAGAATGACATTAATGACTTTTACTGGGAATATCCGAGAGTGGAATCTGATAAAAAGAGAATCATAACATTCAACAGTGGCCTTGAATGAAATGAGAAAAGTCCAAGAAAGTACATCAGAAGTAATGATGATTATGCTACGGACGTCCGACAATAGCCTCAGAGAGAAAAGAATCACAACATCCAATAGTAGCCTTGAACGAAGTAAGAAAAGTCCCAGAAAGTACATCAGAAACAATGATGACTCCATTATGGACATCCGACAATAGCCTCAGAAAGAAAGGTAAATCATAACATCCAACAGTATCCTTGAATGAAGTGAAGAAAATTCCTGGAAAGTACATCAAAAACAATGATGAATCCACTATGGACATCCGACAATAGCTTTGGAAAGAAAAGAATCACAACATCCAATAGTTGCCTTGAACGAAGTGAGAAAAGTCTCGAAAAGTACATAAAAAACAATGATGACTCCACTATGAACATACGACAGTAGCCTTAGAAAGAAAAGAATCACAACATCCAACAGTATCCTTGAATGAAGTGAAGAAAGTCTCGGAAAGTACATCAAAAACAATGATGACTCCACTATGGACATCCGATAGTAGCCTCCAATAAAATGGTGTAAAATCTGAGAAAAATCATCTGGTAAGAAAAGATTCTAGAAAAAAACCAGAGCAAGGTATATCTGGACAAACATCAGATAGACACATGAAAGTTCCAGGAAAACATCAGAACAAAGGATACCATTTACCTAAAACAATATCAAATAAGGGTTTAACATATCTGGAATAACATCAGATAGAAACATGAAAGTTCCAGGAAAACATTAGAACAAAGGATACCATATACCTGAAACAACGTCAAATAAAGGTTTAACATATCTAGAACAACATCAGATAGAGATGAAAGTTCCGGGAAAACATCAGAACAAACAAGGATATCTAGAATAATATCGGGTGAGAAAAGACAAACAAGTACTTTTGTAGGTGCCACGTAAGTTGGACTTTGATCATAAGATAAGATGTTGAAAACAACAAGATCTCGAAAAATGCATATGAGGACTAAAACACTCATTATGTAAACGTACACGAAATGGGGACTAAAACACCCAATAAAATGCATATAAGGACTATAACTCTCATATATGCAAACATAAATGAAGCTGGGGACTAAAACACCCAAGTCAATATGAAAGAAAATGTTGATAACTAGTTTAGACTCTTAGGGGATTGGAAAAAGATGGAAGACGGATTCCTCAACACGGAGATCACTGCCATTCTTCTTGGACATTAGAGATTTTTTTGTTGAACATATCTCTGTCTCACTGGTAAACTGTATCAAGTTGATAATCTTTTGAGAAAAGTCATGAAAATCTTCTTGGGTATTCTTGAAAAAGATTTCTCCAAATTTAATGACTGATGAGGGTAAACTAATAATGGATTCAGTTCCTAACTATTGTCGGAGAAAATTGATCAAATCTTTGAAATGAAAGTCAAGAGAATAAGTAGATCATAGCTTCAGTTCTTGAAATGAATGTTGAGAAGATGAACCCAGTATCAAACTTGAAAAGAAATCTTCTGATTAACCAAATCTGAGAATAACTTGAATTGAGAAACAAATTTTGAACCAAAGGATCTGGAAGGAACTTACCCTTGATAGGATCTCTAACCAAGTTTCTCAACTGTTTGAAAATTCCATTGATGAGGAAAGTTTATTTGCAAATAAAAGTGTTTGTACAAACCTGGTAATTTTAATGCAAAGTTCATTCAAAATTTTGAAATTAAAAATCTTTTTTGGAATGAAATTTATTGATGTAAAGTAAATGAAAACATTGTCAAAACACGGCGGTTGAGACAAAAATGAAAGTTAAATCAAATATAAGAAATAAATGATTGGTAACAAACTTGGGAGTCAGTTTACGCAACCTTGTTGTAGTATGCCTTTCAAAAGAAAGCTATATTCAATTAGGTCTTTTGAAGGTTGTAACTTGGTCTGGTTCACGGTTTTTGAAACAAAAGATATAGGCTCAAAGTTTATTTATACCCAATCCAATCTTCATGATGATCTTCAGTCCTACATCCAATTAATTCAACCTATGCATTCAAGCTCCAAGAAATTTGGGATTTTGCACAGATGAAGATGGTTCATAAGTCAAAGGATTTTGAGATAGCCGACACTCCTTCCTTTTGTTATTTCTGGTGAGGACTTTGGTCAACTCATCTTGCTTTTGTTGAGGATTTTGATGACCTATTGATTTATCTTTCTTTTATCATCCCTAACTTTTGCCTGAACTGTGTCATTTGAACTTACAGTCAGCGAGATGCCACAGTTTTTTCCTAAGTCTCCTTCACAGGTTTTGACTTAGCGGGCTTTGATTTTTTTATCATCATTTTTTTTCAATATCCTTTTTTATGTGAAAGATAATGACTGCCTGGATTAATGATTACGACGAACCATCATTGACTTTTGAATTGAAAGACATCTTCGGCACTTCTTTGCTGTATGCGAAGGAAAGCTTGTGATTGCAACTTTTATTGAAAGGTACCTTGAATGATTCTCTTGTACTTGAATGTACATTCAAATTAAATGAGAACTACCCATCCCCAGGCTAAAATTGCGAGTTTTTTTGTATAGAAAGAAACTCCAACTTCAAGGCTCAAAGGGGTTGACAAGGGATTAACTTCCTTATTTCTCTAGTGTTTGCTATTTGAAACAATTCTTGTATATCATCAGCCAAGTCTCAATTGAAAGCACACCAACAACAATTATGGGTATCTCTTTTTCATCATTCTCCCTCCAATCATTGTAAAAGTTTGAGAAAAAAATGAACAAGAAATATAAAGCATAAAGATGAAAACAGTGAATGAAACTGAATCAAAACATTACAATGCTCATTTCATTAAAATCAACATGTAAGTACAAACAAAGTTTAAAGGAAAACAAAGAAAATTTGCAACAAAAAAAGAAACAATGGCCTAGTGATCCATCAACAACAAGGATGAGTGTCCTATTTGAGATTTTGGCCTTGAAGATAATTTGACTTGTTAAAGTCATCTGAATATTCACTTCTCATGATCTGGAAAAAGATTGTTGACAACAATAGGATCAGTGTCTTAAAAGGTGATAATCTTATTTCTAACAAGCTCTTGCACTTTAGCCTTCAATGAAAAACAGTGTTCCAAGTCATGACCAGTTCCACCTTGATGAAACTCACAGTGAAGACCCGCTCTATAGCCATCTGGAAGAGGATCTGGAATAGGAGGAGCAGGCCTAGTAGTAATCCAACCTTTCTGGACCAGGTAAGTATACAACTCAGTATAAGTCATAGGTATAAGATCAAAGTGACCCCTGGTCCTAGCATTACGATTCTGGTTCTTATCAGCGTTCCTTTGAACTAATGGAACATTAATCATAGGAGCAACTGCAGCATGGTATGATTGTTCATGGTGTTGTTTCCTACAACGAGTTCTCCCAACAACACTTGCTTCACCAGCAAAAACATTGACTTGAGGCATGATAATCCTCTGGGGTTGAGTTTCCCTAGTGGTTAAACCCAGTAGCATCTCCATGATCTGACTCACATTTCTTTTCATCTCATCAAGTTCGTCCTTAACTTTCTTATTGTGTTGGGCTTGATTTTCCATTCTCAATTTGACAGCAACTCTAGTTCCGTATTTGTGTTGAGGAAATAGCTTGACACATGACAGACAACTGAAGAAGGAAGCAACTGGGATGAGTTCCCACACAACTTGGATGAATGCAAGAATATGCGAGAATGCAATGATATGCAATGTTCACTTCCATTTTCAGGGAAACAACTCGATTATTACAAACATGGTAAACATCGAGAACAATCATGAAAAATCTTGACAAAAAGGGATAATTTTTTTGTCCAATATTTGCAATAATCTGAATTATTTTCCTTGAGAAATGGTTGTGATGATGTTTATGATGAATGCATGTATGCAACAACCACAAACAAGATCACGCAAAGCACACAGGTTCAAAGGTTCGGATCACGAGCATGAAGTCAAGGGATAAGAACCAACAACCCCCAAAGGTATGTACTAAGGTTTGTCTTCATTATACCTGCTGAAAAACAAAAGATTTCTATCAGAGGTTTCCGAAATTACCAGCCATCCTTCGTAGATCATCGGTATGTTGGACTGCTTCCCAACCGATAATTTCCTCAAGAGGACCTCGTCCGAGTGTAGTATCGCATGATAACCACCTCAGGCCTACACCTGGATGGCTTCCGAACTACGTTCCTAAATTGGCTTGGATGGGCTAAGGTTTCTATGGTCCTCAGTATGATCAGCTCAAGATCGAAAAATTAATGCCATGATACGACTACTCACCATGGCATCAGTAATCCGAGAGAGTCTAACTGAGTGGAGATTATCAAATTGATATCTCTTTGGACTACTCTGTCGTTTATTACTTCGAATATCGTCGTCCTATCATAAGTTCACTCAGATCTGAGTATAGGATTTATCTCACTAATAGGGGATCACCAAACCAGAACAGAACAAGCAATAACAAACCAAAATAAACCAAAACAGTAAATAAATCAAAGTAGGTCGAACCCACTAAAAGACTAATCCCCAGCAGAGTCTCCATTTTTCTGTAGCGGTAAAATCAAAGTGTAAGTTATTGGTTAACTTAACTCAAAGTAAACAGAGTTGCCACCGCACTTTTATTTTATTCCAAATGGAAAAGGAAAAAAGAACGAATAAATCCTAATGAGTCTAAAGGAAAAAACTAAAAGAATTGAGCAGAGAACGGGTGAGGGGGTTGGTTACAAATTAGGAAGGTCTTAAGCACCAAAAATGTATGTGGTACTCCACGGGAGCCCATTGAAAAAATTATCGCTTTTGGTTTAAAAATGGTTTGTTGAAAGAGATTGAAGAGATGAGAAGAGAATTTTTTTTAAGATTTTATGTTTGACGAATGTCGCTCCCAAAAGATGAGACTGAGCTCAAATAAGGTACAGACGCGAACGGTCGGCGAAAGGAGGGTGTGAGAACACACAGAAGTGAACTCACAGGAAATGAAAAGAGTCGCCATCTAGGCATTTTTATCCCGGAGGAAAGGCAATGCTGCATAGACCTAGAAAGATATGGATAAGACGGTCGCGAACCAGAGAGACTGAGAAAGGGGGTTGGTTACAACCTGGGAAGGTATTAGCACCCAGATTGTCCGCCGTACTCGACGGGATCCACGCTTAAAAGATTTGTGTTTTAAAGGGGTAGTGTCAGTGCAATTTGTGTACAAAAGAGCTGGAACAGGATGTACAAGTGTCTGTGTAAAAGAAAAGTGAAGTGTAATATATACAGTGTCAGTGTAGGAACAAGAATGAAATGCTCATGATAATGAGGCTTAAAGAATGAGACTGGAAAGAGGGGAATATACAGAGACTTTTGTTCGATAACTGTTAAGTTATGCCTACGTATCCTCTCGTGCAATGAGGAAGTCAGAACACCGTAGTTCGACCCAAAGAGACTGAAAGATGAATGGACTGATGAACTGCTTGCTTGTCTATGCTCAAGTGTATGACCTGTCTGGCTCAGGTGCAAACTGTCTTGCATTAGACGGAAGAAGCAAGTTCTCGGTTGTGAGTGAAGATGATGAGAAAAGAATCTCGGAGGAGACGATTATTGTTTGTTTTTTGTGTTTTTAGTCTTTTATTGCATTTTGAAGTTTGTCATAAGTTAATGAGCTTAAGCTTAAACCAATGGTTAGTAAACTCATCACATCTTCCCTCTGATTAGGGGTAATGAGAATACCTTAAGTGTGAAGTCAGCTTCTCACACTTAGTCACCTTTGATGCAGGATTAAGATCATTAACCTATTTGTGATTATTTAGATGTTTTTGGTGTTTTTGTTTAGTGTTAAGTAATGAGGTTAAGCCATAATCAGGGATTAAACAGACTCATTACACCATCCTAATAGAAGGATAATAGATGAGAATGTTTAAGCTGAGGAAGACTCCTCAACTTAATCCATGATTAGGGATTAAACTCATGACAAAAACAAAACCTTTATTAAGTGGATTTTAGTTAATGGTAAGATGATGAAGTGATTTTTAGGGTTTGTAAGACAACTTGAGGGGGACTTGTCCATTAACACTAGGGTTAGTCCTTCTTAACCAATTAAGGAAGAATTAGAACCCTAATGCAAGGCCCAAGTTACAAGTTTGGTGTCTTGATTGATTATTAAGTGAATTGATTAAGGGATTTAAACACATTAAGGGTTTAACACTTAGGATTAAAGTTATACACTCCATCCTAATAGAAAGATGCAGGCATAAGCTTAATCACAAAGCCTTAAAGCCTTTAGGGTTTAGTCCCTGATTATGGGATGAGAAGAGGAGACTCAATGAGACACAAAGGTAAAACTAAGTGGGGAGACTAATCAAAACCCTAATCATTGTCATGCTTGGTTGTTCCTAAGGTTTGTGAGGTTTACAAGAGATATCTTCAAAGGAACCACCAGGAAGCAGATGAAAGGAGCAAAGAGAAGCAAAGTAACTTGCTTCATTTAAGAAGACAAGTCACTTGAGGAAAGAAGGTGAGAAGAAAAAGAAATAGCAAGCTCAATCTCAAACACAAAACAAAATGCAGCAATGATGCATAAGAGAGATGAAAAGAAAATGTGAGAAGTGAAGGCAAATTCACTTCTCAAAGTTGCTTACCACCTGAAAAGTTAGTGAAAGAAATGCAATGCAATGCAAAATGAGATGAAATGGCATGATGCAAATCAAAACCAGAATCATATATGAGATGATAATGATGCTATGAGATGATGCAAACATGAAACAAGGCATGAGGATGATCACATGAACATATGGATGCAAGAGAAGCATGCTTAGAACCATGAACATACATGAAAAGTTATGGAATGCAAATGACATACAACATGGAAAATGAAAGATGAAATGATCAAACATGCTTCTAATATGTCTTAAGATGTCTAATGGATCAAATGGATGCACAAAATGCTATGGCAAGTCATGGTATGCAAGCAAATGCAAGATGAATGCAAAAGAAAGCCCAAATTAGGGTTTATCATCAATGCAACAAACAAAAATCAAAACCAGAAGCAAACATCATGATAAAAAATTGAAAGTGCATTCAAGGGAACCCTAACCCTACACAAACTCACTGCCCAAAGGAGGGGATCCAATTCTTAACCTATTGAAAGTTATGAAATTCCTAAGATTTCTAGGGTTTTAGGGTACCTTAACAAGAAAAATGCAAAACAAATTGAAAACACAAGATCAAATCATGCCAATTTAATCCTATGAACTACATGATATGCAAGACACAATGCAAAAAGAATCAAAGTCCAACTCTCATTGGTTAGGCAGAAATGAATTTTCAAAGATTGGATCAAAATATTGCTTTGAAGTGATTTTAATTCCATTAAAAATTGTCAAAAGACATCAAGATCAAAAAATAAATTTGGTTTGAGGGTTGGACAATGTTTCTAAATGATTTTAAAGGTTTCATGAATTTTTTTGTGATTTTTAAATACCTAAAAGTATTTTTAATTAATTAATTCTCATTAATTAATTAAAAAATAAACTTTTAAATGATTTAAAAATATTTTTAATGCAAAAAATAAAAATGAAAATGTTTTTGGTTTCTGAAAATTAATAAAAGTTTGTACAAAAATTTTCAGAATTTTTAAAATTGTTTTGCTATTTTAAATAAAATGCACAAATTAAATGAATAAAAATGAAAATAAAACTAATTAAATGAGAAGTATGCAGGATGGAAGGCTCAGATTGAAACTGGGGAAGGGCCTGTTGACTTGGCGCGTAATCCAATGGTCACAATTCAAATCTGGTTAATTAACTAATTAAACCTAATTAATTAAGTTAAATGGAAATTATGAATTAATGATATGATCTAAGCCACTGGTCCACACGCGGGAAACATAATCCTAGGGTCCAGATTCAAAACACACTAATTACTCAGCTAAACCCTAATTAGGGCAAACTAACCTCAGGCGGCCGGAACAGTGGTTCCGGTCGTCTTCTCCGGTGGGTCAAAAACCCTAGAACATGCTACAGGCCACCATTCATCAAATTGAAACCAGGGAAATGATCCTCTACCCAAACCCCATTCAAATCACCCCTCAAACAACATTTATAACCCAAGAACAGAGGGAATCGAAGCAAACAAGTTTCACGGGTGAAGTTTTAGAGAGCTATGAAATGATCATTTCTTCACTATTTTTAATTCCAAGGACATCAGCATGATCAGCACAACATACACTTTCATTTTATAACAAGAAAAACAAGCTCTGTGAAAAAGTGTTCTTGGCCATACCTGAGCTGGGAAACTTCAATGGTGAGCTTCCAGAACCTTCCACTTGTGCAAATGAACTCCCTTGGCCCTTCTGAAGCTAGTGGGATGCTTCAAAACCCTTGTTGATGGCTGATTTGTGAAGGTGAGTTCTGGTGTAGCAGATTTCACAGTTGTGTTCTAGGGGGTTTCAAGCTGTTTTAATGGTGGATTCTGGTTCTTTGGAGGGTGTATGATTCATTGGTGAAGGAAAAATGAAGGTTTTATGGATGTATAGAGAGATTCGAAGAAGAGGAGTTTTTGACAGATTTTGGAGTGTGCTGTAATGTGTGTGTTCCAGGCTTGCTTCTCTATTGTTTTATGACTCTTAGACAATCCATAAACAATCCCAGCAATCTAGGAGGGCAGGTGTACACTGTGGGATTGGTATGGGAGATTTTGCCAAAAAGTCAAGTTGATCTGTACTTGCAGCATGGGCTATGGCATCAACAGTCTAAAGGCTTGTCTTGCCTCAGCTTGAGTCAAGGATGGCCCTTGGATGGCTCATGAAAGTCTGCTGCATTTGGATCATGAGTTGAGAGAGATTTTGCAACTTGCCCACTTGTGTTATTTCATGATTTTGGCCATGTGAATGTGAGAATTCTTGCTGGATTTTTGATGTGGGATGCTTCACTAGGTCATGCCAATGCATTGAAACCAGCTAGTGATCACATAACTCCTTTGAGAATGATTTTGCCAAAAATCCCTCTTTGCATTTTCATGAAGAATGACTTATGGATACTTGAAAATCAAGGCACAAAAATGAGAAATCCCTTGGGCCAATTCTGATTTTAGGTCATGTATAGCATTGGCATGATGATTAGAGGTCATGTTGAAATCACATAAAGGCTTGCCATGAGAAATTGCAAGTTTTCCATCTTGTGCAAAAGTGGATTTTTAATGATTTTGCTCAACTTTGCAAGGCCATAACTTTTGATCCAAAATGAATTAGGTCATGTTCTTGTACTTTTTGAAAAGGGAATGATCCATTCTAAAACTTTCATGACCAAAGTTTTTCCATTTGAAGCATTTTTGAATCAAAAGTAAAGGTTGAAAAAGTTTCCTAAAATGGCAAATTCATTAAAAGTCAAACTTTTCCAAAAAAGTCAACTTTGCAAAAGACTTGAAATTCTTCAATTTTGTGAACTTCCAACTTCTTCTATGATCAAATAAAGATCATATACAATCAAAATGATGAAGAACACCCTTTGGTTGGGTCATTGGGGGCCTCAGATGCCCTGATTTTACACTGACTTGCTTGAAAAGTCAACTCTTGATCAGATGACTTCCCCATGGAATTTCTTCATGAAAATTGATATGCATACTCCCTATACCATATAGAGACCAATAGAAACAAGAATGACCAAAAAAATTGGAGTTATGGCCTCTGAAACCAAAACCCTAATTCTAGGTCATCTGTGCAGTCAAACCTGGCTCTGCTTCCATGCCATTTTCAGTTCTTGTGATTTTTTGACATTCTTGAATTTGAGAGGATATAATGTGATGTTTGAACATACATGGACCCCTTTGAAGTGATTGATGACCTTTGGAGTGGCTCAAGAAGCTCTTGGATTGCTCAGATCACAAACCCTAGATGCAGATGACTTTGAACCAATGCAATGAATCAAAAATGTAATATGAGATGCTATGATTGAGTTTATGCATATGAAATGATCACAAGCCATGGTGTGAATGGGTGAGGGAAAATTTGGGGTGTTTACAGCTGCCCCTATTCAAACATGAGTTAGTTGTGCAGGTTGTAAGCAACGGCTTAACAGGCAAACAAGATAACTTGTGGTTGAATACCAAAGACAGTCCAAAATTTGCACTCACAGAATGAAGAAGAAAAGGGATATAGATTGTAAAAGAAAAATAAAGTATATTGTAAAGTGTAGGCGACGGAGGACGACCGTCGAGCAGAGGACGACTGCTGGGTAAAGAGCAATGACGGGGACGGCCGACATGCTGGAAAAGTGCGGAAAATAAAGCAATGACGGGGACGGCCGACATGCTGGGGATAAAAGGGATTACGATGGGGACGGCCATCAAGTAAAGTTATAAGATTCTCTGGGGATTAATGAAAAATGACGGGGACGACCATCAAGTTCATAAAGTAACCAACGATGGGGACGGCCATCGGGATAAACTGATGAAGGACGATCATCAGGAAAAGGAAAAGGGACCACGACGGGGACGGGGACGGCCATTGGGTTAAAGAATAAATGAAATAAACAGATGATGAGGTACGGTCATCAAAGGTGAAGGACGATCACCTAGCAGGGGACGGCTGCTCTGTTGGGGACAAGATGAGGGACGATCATCTAAGGCGAAGGACGATCACCTGGCAGGGGACGGCTGCCGAAAATATCGCGACATAGGACGAATGCCGGATAAAAGGTCAACGATGGGGACGGCCATCGGACGAGCATGATGAGGGACGGTCATCAAGAGGTAAAGGACGATCACCTGGCAGGGGACGGCTGCCGAAAATATCGCGACATAGGACGAATGCCGGATAAAAGGTCAACGATGGGGACGGCCATCGGACGAGCATGATGAGGGACGGTCATCAAGAGGTAAAGGACGATCACCTAGCAGGGGACGGCTGCTCTCAAGGTTTATCATGACGTAGGACGAACGCCAGATAACAAGATCAACGATGGGGACGACCATCGGATAAAATGATGAAGGACGATCATCAAAAAGGTGAAGGACGATCACCTGGCAGGGGACGGCTGCCAAATATCACGACACAGGACGAGTGTCGGATAGAAAAGAAATTTGTTTTGCTGGCAATTTACTGGGGAATAGTAAACACGGACGAGTGTTTATATCCAAGAAATAAAAGGTATAAGTGTCTAGATGTTTGTGTATAGATTAAAGATGCGGACGAGCATCCTTAAGACTACGATACGGACGAGTATCGAGTAGAAACAAATACTGACACGCGTTCAGAGATGATGATACGGACGAGTATCAACTGGTTAACAGAGAACGCGGATGAGTGTTGAATCTGAGGGGACTCTTCTGGGGAATAGTAGGCACAGACGAGTGTCTATATTCAAGAAGACAAAAGTGTTTGACACAGTGTATGGATTAAAGATGCGGACGAGCATCCTTAAGACTATGATACGGACGAGTATCGGGTAGAAACAAACGCTTGACATATGTTCTGAGATGATGGTACGGACGAGTACCAACTGGTTAACAAAGAACAAGGACAAGTGTCGAATCTGATGGGATATAAGTGGTGTATACAAGATACGGACGAGTATCTGTATAAGTAAAATGAGAGTAAAAGTAGTGTATGTTTGAGTGTTCAACCTGCTGGAGAGAGTGACACAGACGAGTGTCAAAAGGAGAAGAGTATAGTATAAACAAGTATCTGATATACAAAGTGTTTATGTTACTGTGCTGGGGGAAATGACACGGACGAGTGTCAAGGAATTGTATATATAAGTATCTGTGAGTGCAAAGGGGACGCTTTGGCTTTCTGCTGGGGATATGACACGGACGGGTGTCAAGAAATACCTGAAATATGGATGGTCTGTTTGCAAAGAGTGCTCGGGCGACTTTACTGGGGAATGATGACACAGACGGGTGCCCAAAGGAGTGTGTATTCGTATTGGTGAATGTGAGGCAACTGCTTTAGCTCTTTGCTGGGGAATCTGGGGAATATTCTGTATATTGGTGGATTGTTATTATTCACAAGTGTTTGGTTCAGAACATGGCTTATGATTATGCAATATGTTTGATTTTTTGCCGTAATGCTCCGTATTAGACGAAATGTTACGCTCTGTGGGGTGAATATGATGCGAATGCTATGATTATGCAAAGGTACCGATCCGGGATTCGGGTCCCGTTGCCGTGAAGATCCCTGGTCGATCTGCTTGAAATGGACATCCCAGCTGGGGATGAGATCATTGGTAGATCTGATGAGACGCATCTGCTTGGGGAAATGGGTCAATGATAGACCTATTCTAGTAAATGAGGGACCCAGCTGGGGTTTGTAGAAGCTCTCGTCACTCTGTTGTGATTCCTTCATGCGTTGCTCTTCTGGATGGAGGCTGAGGCTCTGTGGGGAAGTGGTTCCCTAGCTTTTGTACTTGGCTGAGGAGGAAGAATGATTGGTGCCTCGGCTGGGGAGAAAAAATAGCAAGTGGCAACTCAGCTGGGGAGAAAGCACTTTGGGTGCTAGGACTGAGTGTTGATTTGCCAACTTGCTGGGATGAAGCTTACATGCCCCATGTTGTGCCTTGAATACCTGCAATCCTGTAAAGACAGAGAAACGCACAAGTAATCCCGAGGTATCCTTTACCGGATTCCGTCATAGGAGTTAGACACTCCCGAGAGTAAGTATATTCCCTGCAAGCACGTATTTTATTTTTGAAGATAAGCATTTGTATTCATGCAATCAGTATTTTAAAGACATCAGACATTGCAAAATAAAAATGAAGTGTACGAGATGAATCATGACTGAAAATCTGATTTTATTAATTCATGTGCCCTGAATTGGCAAGATACAGTCAAAGAAACATATCCCCTGAAATGAGGAGATTGTTACAAATTGAGAAACAAAATGCTGGCAATGTTGACTACGCTTCAAGGAGCTTCCTTCTTGCTATGACTCGTATGACATTTGACGTTCTTCGCGTCTTGCTTTCTGAAGAAGGCTGATTCTGAAAGAAGCTTGATCTTTTCGAAGCTTACCAAGTTGTAAGTGATATAGACGAATTCAGAATGCAGTTGTTCGCTTATTCCCTTATTTTGCATGGATCGCCCTTTCGGGTTTTCAATCCATCGGGATACCCATTTTTGCCTGAGTTGTCCAATGCGGCTTTTCAACTCAGCGGGTGTATGTTTTTTTTTTATTTTCCCTTATTTTTGCCCGAGTCTTTTATTCTGTTTTTGACTCGCCGGGATGCCCTATTTTTGCCTGGACTTACATTCTGTTTTTGTGTCCAGCGGGTCATTTTTATGCGAAGTATTTTTTAACTGCATCTGAATTCACAGGGGACGGGATGTCTTCACCATCCATGGTGCTGAGCATCAGTGCTCCACCAGAGAAAACTTTCTTTACTACAAATGGTCCTTCATAGTTTGGAGTCCACTTGCCCCTGTGGTCTGTATGAGGAGGGAGGATTCTTTTCAGCACAAGATCTCCTACTTGGTATTCTCGGAGCCTAACTTTCTGATCGAAGGCTCTCTTCATTCTTTTCTGATATAACTGCCCATGACAGATTGCAGCCAATCTTTTTTCTTCAATCAGACTCAGTTGTTCGTATCGGGACCGGACCCATTCTGCTTCGTTTAGCTTAACATCCATTAATACCCGTAGGGAGGGTAATTCAACTTCAACAGGTAGGACTGCTTCCATACCATACACAAGTTGATACGGTGTTGCCCCAGTGGACGTTCTGATTGACGTGCGGTACCCATGCAAGGCAAATGGTAGCATTTCATGCCAGTCTTTGTAGGTGACTACCATCTTCGGCACAATCTTCTTAATGTTCTTATTAGCCGCCTCAACAGCGCCGTTCATCTTTGGCCTGTAAGGAGAAGAATTGTGGTGCTGGATCTTGAAGTCCCGGCATAGCTCTGCCATCATTTTATTGTTCAAATTAGAACCATTGTCAGTAATGATTCGCTCGGGAACTCCGTATCGACAGATGATATCTCTCTTCAGAAATCTGGCTACCACTTGTCTTGTAACGTTTGCATAGGAAGCCGCTTCGACCCACTTGGTGAAATAGTCAATGGCAACCAAGATGAACCTGTGGCCATTCGAAGCAGTTGGCTCAATCTTGCCAATCATGTCAATGCCCCACATAGCGAAGGGCCAGGGTGAAGACATCACGTTCAGAGGATTGGGAGGCACATGTACCTTATCCGCATAGATTTGGCATTTATGGCATTTTCTGGCATAGGCACAACAGTCGGCATCCATTGTGATCCAGTAATAACCTGATCTTAGCAATTTCTTAGCCATGGCATGCCCTCCTGCATGGGTACCAAAGGATCCTTCGTGCACCTCGTGCATCAACAAGTCTGCTTCTGTTCTATCAACGCATCTGAGGAGTACCATATTAAAGTTTCTCTTGTACAGGGAACCATCAGTGTTCAGGAAGAAACTACCAGCAAGCCTTCTCAAGGTCTTCTTATCATTGGAAGATGCCCCAGGTGGGTATGTTTGATCCTCCAAGAAGCACTTAATGTCATGGAACCAAGGCTTATCATCTTTGACAACATCTGCTGCGAACACATATGCTGGTTTGTCAAGTCTGGATACTGAAATTTGAGGTACAAAGTTGGCAGCTTGAACTTTGATCATTGACGAGATGGTAGCCAGAGCATCTGCAAACTGATTCTCGTCCCAAGGGATATACTCAAGCTTGACCGTTGTGAAGAAAGTCAATAACCTTCTTGTATAATCCCTGTAAGGTATCAGATGATCCTGGTGGGTGTACCACTTGCCGTTGGTTTGATTAACTACCAGAGCTGAATCTCCGAATACAGTCAATGTCTTGATCCTGAGGTCAATAGCTTCCTCAAGACCCATAATGCAAGCTTCGTATTCAGCTTCGTTGTTAGTGCAGTTGAAGGTGAGCTTTGCCGAGAAAGGCATGTGAACTCCCTTATGTGTAATGAGTACTGCACCAACACCACGACCGTTCATATTAACAGCCCCATCAAACATCATTGTCCATTCTTCTTCCGGGTCAGGCCCTTCAGTGTGAACAGGCTCTTCATGATCTTTCGCTTTTATGAACATGATGTCTTCATCAGGGAAGTCAAATCTCATAGGCTGGTAATCATCAATAGATTGCTCAGCAAGATAATCAGACAATACACTGCCCTTGATGGCTTTCTGAGATGTGTACTGGATGTCATATTCTGTGAGGATCATTTGCCATCTTGCAACCCGTCCGGTAAGAGCTGGCTTCTCGAAAATGTACTTGACTGGGTCCATTTTTGATATCAATAAGGTAGTGTGGGTCAACATATACTGTCTCAGTCGGCGAGCAGCCCACGCTAAAGCACAACAAGTTATCTCGAGCAATGAATAACGTTGTTCACAGTCGGTAAACTTTTTGCTCAGGTAGTATATTGCATACTCTTTTCGACCAGACTCGTCATGCTGGCCCAGCACACACCCCATCGACTCTTCTAATACTGTCAAGTACATTATCAGAGGTCTTCCTTCAACTGGAGGCATAAGGATTGGTGGTTCTTGCAGGTATTCTTTGATCTTGTCAAAAGCCCTCTGGCAGTCTTCATTCCACCTGACCGTCTGTTCTTTTCTTAACAGTTTGAACAAGGGTTCGCAGGTCGCAGTAAGGTGAGATATGAACCTTGAAATGTAGTTCAATCTACCTAAGAACCCCCGAACTTCTTTCTCATATTTTGGTGCAGGCATTTCTTGAATGGCTTTGACTTTATCAGGGTCAACTTCAATCCCTTTCTCGCTTACAATAAATCCCAGCAATTTACCGGATCGCACCCCGAATGTGCATTTGTTGGGGTTCAATTTCAGTTGGTACTTCCTCAGACGCTTGAATAGCTTCAGCATATTTACCAGGTGGTCTTCTTCTGTGAGGGACTTGGCAATCATGTCATCCACATAACATTCGATTTCTTTATGGATCATATCGTGGAATAATGTCACCATAGCCCGTTGATATGTTGCACCAGCATTCTTCAGTCCGAATGGCATCACCTTGTAACAGAACGTGCCCCAGGGCGTGATGAAGGTTGTCTTCTCCATGTCTTCAGGTGACATCTTGATCTGATTGTATCCTGAAAATCCGTCCATGAAGGAGAATACCGAGAACTGAGCCGTATTATCAACCAATACATCAATGTGAGGTAATGGGAAATCATCTTTCGGGCTGGCTCTGTTCAGGTCCCGGTAGTCAACACACATCCTCACTTTGTCGTCTTTCTTAGGCACAGGTACTATATTAGCAACCCACGGTGGATAGCTAGTGACAGCAAGGAACCCGGCGTCCCACTGCTTTTGTACCTCTTCCTTTATCTTCATTGCCATATCTGGGCGAGTACGACGCAACTTCTGTTTTACTGGCGGGCAGTCTTCTTTCAATGGCAGCTTGTGCATGACGATATCGGTGTTCAACCCTGGAATGTCTTGGTAAGACCAAGCAAACACATCTGCATACTCCCGAAGCAGATCAATTAGTTGTTCTTTCACTGAGTTTTGTAGGCAGGCCCCGATCTTAACTTCTTTCACATCTTCATCTTTACCAAGATTAACTGTTTCAATCTCCTCCTGATGAGGAATGATAACCTTCTCCTCTTGCCTTAACAACCTGGCTAGCTCTTCAGGAAGCTCAAAATCTTCTTCAACCCCTTCATCGGCTTGATTGATTGGATTGTCAAAGTCATACGAAGCCATAGCTGTGCTGTTGTCGGTGCGGTCTGAGAGGCACTCTCTGCAAGGGTTTAGATTGTTCATTTTAGTGATTGATTTTAATCTTTGTTTAGAAAAAGTGAAATGAAGTTTATCATTTTGAAAACATTGCCATTTTATTTTTGTACAAAAAGAAAAATGGAAAACAGTGAGCAGAAAAGAGAAAAAGACTCATTTGCAAAAGATGTCTGATTATCATTGATTGATCTGTTTTGCACAAAATTACAGATGGCCCGATTACAAAATGAGTCTTGTCATCTTGGGCAAGATGCAAGACTTGATGCATGCTTAAAATATACAGGAAATAATAATTACTCTGCAGGAGTAACCCTTATAATTTCCTGGGAAGACCAGTTTGAGATACGGCTCCCCGGGATCCTTGGACGTATCCAGCTCTCCAGGTTGCGCTCATCTTTCGACTCATCTTCCAAGTTGTTTACTGCATCGGGGGTGAGCATCCCCCCACTAACAAAACTGGGCTTCTTAGCAGCCTCTGCTTGATCTTGTTGAGTTGGTTTGTAACCCAACCCAAATCTGTCCTCCTTCTTTTCCACGGGCAACAGCTTGCCCCAGCCTTGAGCGGTTCCTTCTTCAACAACCTTCCGGGCTTGTTGATAAGATGTCATTGAGGTTCCAGGTACAACGGACGCTTCATTTATGTTCAAGGCCTCAAACCCTTGACTCATAGTTTCGTGGATCTCCCCATCCATCTCAATGTATTTGTATGTAGCCAGGTGACTAACAAAAATATCTTTTTCTCCACAAATAGTAACGACTTGGCCCTCCCACTCGAATTTTAACTTCTGGTGAAGGGTTGAGGTCACGGCGCCAGCGGCGTGTATCCATGGTCTACCCAATAGGCAGCTGTAGGCAGGCTGTATATCCATCACGTAGAAGGTCGTTTTGAAAGTCTGTGGGCCAATCGTTATAGGCAACTCAATTTCTCCCAGAACTGATCTCTTAGAACCGTCAAAGGCTCTCACTACCAAGTTGCTGGGGCGTAATGCCAATCCTTCATATTCCAGCTTCACAAGGGCTTTTTTAGGTAAGACATTGAGGGATGACCCTGTGTCTACCAGTACATGGGAAAGAACTGCACCCTTACACTCCAGGGTAATGTGCAAAGCCTTGTTGTGATTGCGGCCTTCCAAAGTCAAATCAGTGTTGGTAAATCCTAGTCCATTACTAGCGTTAACATTTCCAACCACGGCCTCCAACTGATTGACGGTAATCTCCTCTGGCACATAAGCTGCGTGCAAGACTTTTAGTAGTGCGTTCCGATGAGCCTCGGAGCACATTAGTAATGATAAAATGGAGATCTTGGAAGGTGTCTGGTGAAGCTGGTCCACTATCTTGTAATCACTTTTCTTGATGATTCTCATGAATTCATCAACCTCTTGATCAAAAGGGGTTTTCAAAGCTTCTTTAACAGCTTGTTCTTCTTGCACCATGCTCTTCCCTTTTGCCTTGGCAGCAGCTTCTGCTTCAGCAATGGGTCTTGGAATTTGCGGGGCAAAGAGACGTCCGCTTCGAGTGAAGCCTCCGCCTCCTCCCACATTGTCTATTTGTGGTGAAGAAGTTGATGATTCAAGAGTGATTTTCTGTCCTTCGCAGTATAGATCGGAGCCGTAATGCCAAGGGATGGCATTACTGCTTTCGTAAGGAACTGGCCCAGGCACCGTGATAGTGACTGGACTGATAGCAGCTGCAGAAGGGACCATGATAGTATGTGGATCATAGTATATTGTGACTGGTGCTCTGATAGGAGTGGCATTTTGTGAGTTGTAGGCAGAATCATTTGCAGGGTCATAATAAATTGTAACCATTGAGACACTTTCATTGTTTGTGGTTGATGTTGTAGGAGACCATGTCGACTGGATGGGTGTTGCTGTTGTAGGAGATTCTGAATGAAGGGGTGCTGAAGTTGTAGAAGGGATGTATGTTGATATTTGGTCCGTTGAAGTGACAGATGAAACATTTGTTGATGAGATTGAAGAGTTGTTTGGAACAATTGTTGTTGCAGTTGTAGAAGACTCTGGGGCTGTTGTTAAGGAGATTGCCGGATTTGTAGGTATTGATGTTGTGATTTGAAGCAGGCCACTTTGGATGAGACCATCTATGCCATCTCTCAAGTTATCACACCCATTCACTGAAATGTTGCAATAAGCACATCCTAGCTCACATCCAGGGAACATTTGACATTCAAGGAGTTGAGCTTTAATCTCTACCAAGGGTGTCCGAATCTGCCCCACACTGGTTATCAAGTAAGACGGCTTATCTTCCTCAATAGCATTGATTCTGGGTCCTCCGTGGTTGGGCATAGGGTTTTTGTTGACATTTGGTGGGGGTGCAAAGTTTAGAGCTTTGGAATCCACTAGGTCCTGTACTTTCATGTGCAAAGCTCTACACTTCTCTGTACTGTGGCCAGGTGCATTTGAGTGAAAAGCACATCTGGCGCTGGCGTCATAATTTCTGGGTAGACTGGCAGGATCTGGAGGTGCCAATGTCCTTAGCTCAACTAGGTTGAGTTTCAGGAGTTGTGGAAGTAATGTGGCATAAGGCATAGGGATCGGATCGATCACCCTATTGGCCTGAGATGGTCTCTGTTGATATGGTCTTTGCTGATTGTTGTTGCTGGTGTTGTTGTAGTTTCTCTGAGGAGGATACTGAATTTGTTGCTGGTAATTTTGTTGCTGTGGTTGATAAGCTGGTTGTGGATGAATTGGAGCGGGAATGGTGACTGCTGCCACAGACCTATGAACATACTGGGGTCTGCCCCTGCTGGTATGGATAGCATTAGTCTCACCAGTTCTTCTTGGGCCCACAAAAGGCTTTCTTGGGTTGCTGGACGAGCTTGCACCGTTGTCAGAAATTTTGCCCATCTTTAATAGGCTTTCAATTCTTTCTCCAGCTATGACTACATCTGCAAAGCTGGTGGAAGAAAAGGCAGCTAGCCTATCAATGTATGTCCCTTGGAGGGTGTTCATGAACATATCAGCCATCTCCCTCTCTGACATGGGTGGCTGGACAGCAGCAGTAAGCTGTCTCCACCTCTGGGCGTACTCTCGGAAGCTTTCTCTGGATGATTGTGACATTCCCATCAGGAGGGTCCTGTTGGGAGCCATATCCAAATTGTACTGGTATTGTCTAATGAAGGCCTCAGCCAGGTCCTTCCAGCACCTGATGGTTGCTCTAGTCAAATGAGAGTACCATTCCCTTGAAGCTCCTGTTAAGCTATCCTCAAAATAAAACATCCATAGCTTTTCATCCATGGTATATGCCTTCAGCCTCCCCAGAAAGGATTGTAAGTGGGTTCGCGGACAGGAAGTTCCGTTGTACTTCTCAAAGCACGGAGGTTTAAACTTGTGGGGAATCCTGACCCCGTCCACTAAGCCCATGTCCATAACATCAAAAGCCAAGGAGTTTTGAGACTCCAAGGACCTTAATTTTTCAGCAATTTCATCTAGCCTTCTGTCATAGGCTTCATCCCCAGCTCCCATCACTGTGAACTGATCTTCCTGGGGGTCTTCTTGCAGCACTCTACCTGTAGTAGCATTCCCTTGTACATTAGCAGGGATGTTGATCTCTGGATGAAGGTGGGGCCCAAATACAGGTGGGTTGATATGAGGCTGAACCCTCTCATTGTTGCTTGTTCCACCAGTCCCTAGATGGGGGTCTTCCTGAGTCTGCCTCTCCACCAAAGCTCTTAATCTTTCTTGGCTCTGTGCCAATCCATTCATCACCTCCATAAACTGGGTCATCTGATTTCTCATTTCCAGTCTCTCATTGGCCATTTGAGTCCTGACCTCTGTAAGGTCCTACTGTACTTGGTCCATTTGTATGCCCGGAAGGTTGTGGCGGGTGGGATATCTGTGTGGACGGTTGAGTGGGAACACCCGACGTCGAGCAATAGTTCCTGAAGTCACAAAAGAGTTAGTAACAAAAACAAAACAAACCTACAAAACAAACAAAGGTTAGTATGCAATGCAGTATGCTTATTTGTTTCCAAGGTATCCGGCTTGGCACTTGGTTTTGACCTTTCCAGACCCCTGAGGAAGATGCTGTTTGCTGTTGCTTAGGAGAAAAAGAACTCGAATGAAACAAACTAATGAATATATTACAAATGGAGAATCATACATAGTTTGTTTTTTTTACAATACATGCCCTCTGAGGGGTCAAAATACAACATAAGAAAAAGAAAAGTACATGAAATGAAAGTAACAACAAGCAAAGGTCAGACACCAAGACCAAACTCATCCTCCTGAACTTCCTTTAGAAGTGCTTCAGTCACAGGATCAGCTGGACGCTCTATGAGGTTCCTAATAAGAAGATTCCTGGTAGCAACAGCTGCAGTTAGCTTCTTGTGTCTGCCCTGGTCCTTTGACCTCTTCACACCAGATCTGAGTTTCAATTCTGAGATCTCCCTCTGGGCTGCTAGCAGGGCTTCCTGTTGCTCTTTTGCACTAGCCTCCAACTGCTCAATCTTGTCCTGAGTCCTCTTATCTTCCTGAGTACGAGCTTCGGTGATCCTGACCCACCTAGCTTGACTCTCTTTCAGATACAAATCAATCCTGGCCTTTTGGAACTGAGCCTCCTTGCAGGCATTCTTCAAGATCTGCTCTCCAGCCCTTGACTTCTTAATGTAGTCCTCTGACTTTTCAATCCTAGCTAGATGCTCCACCTTTAGCTTTTCTAACCTCTCAATGTCCAGCCGACCGTCACTCCTCTCCCAGAGGGTCTTCTGTAGAGTCTGAGTCAGATTCTCATTCCTCTCTTTCAGTTTCTCAAACTCCTCTAAGCTGACAGTGGCAGGAGGTGGTGCTGAGGATGGTCCAGGTGCATCCTCAATGGTGAAGGGCATCCCAGAAATTTGTGCCCTGGCATGAGACCACTCATAGTACTGAGCTGAGGCCACATTGTTGCATCTCCCAAGAATGGCCATTCCTTTAGTCTGGACATTGTCCCAAGCCCAGGATGCTTGCCTGACAATAGCCAGATTAGGCTTAATTTCACAATAAAGGGTCTCAGCCAGATCTTGTGCTCTAGGAGGGTGGACCAATGCATAGCCCAGTTGTCTCTTGAATAACGGAGGGTTGTAATTGATGCAACCCTTCACTCCTATCAGAGGTACATTGGGGAACTGCCCACAACTGGTAATGATGTCCCTGCCCTTAGTGCTCTGAGTGCACCACCTGATATCAGCTGAGGTCAAAGCAATGAGTCTTCTAGCCCAATTATTTTGCTGGTGAGGATTCAAGAATGCATCAGTCTTGGGCAAGTGTTTGAGCAGCCAGGTATGGAATAGGGGAGCACAACATCTCACCAATCTTCCTCTTTGCTTTTCATTTCTTTGGTGGATAGAGTAGTAGAAATCTCCCAGTAAGGTGGGCACTGGGTTCCTCAGGATGAAAAGATGGATTGCATTCTTGCTAATAAACTTAGGCTCATCTGCAAATAATATAACCCCATATATGCTTAGGGCTAATAATGCACAGACTGCCTTCCACTCTCCCAAGGAGGCTTTCAGGATAGCCTGAGAGGTCAAGAAATCCAAGTGTAGACCAGAGATTCCAGCCTTGGTAGTCATATTCTGCCCAATCAGACAAGGTTCCAGGTATAATGCCTTTGCTACTTCTTAATTACTGGGAAAATCCATCTCAGGGTTGAAGGGGACACCACCCCTGACAGGTACACCAACCAATGATGAATACTCCTCTAATAAAGGCCCCAACTGAAAATCCTGAAAGGTGAAGCACCTCAGAGGGGGATCATAGAACTGCAGGCAAGTATGAATCAAGCTCCTCTGGGAAGGGTCCAAATCCACAACCACATCAAGTATGCCTCCATGATGTTCTCTGAAAAGTGGTATATGGTCTGGAGTAATCAAGGCTTGGACCTTCCTGATGCTAGCTAGCTCAGGCTCAAAGAAATGATAGGAGATGTTACTCTTCTTGGGTGCCATGTTGCTGAAGAAGAGCTGAGACAGATGCTGATGTTGGAGAATAGTATTGAAGATGGGCCACTGACAGGCTGAGACTGGTGGTGCAGGTGACTGAAGCAGGTAGCTGATGGGGATAGCTGAAGCAGATACTGATGAAGATAGGTCTATGCTGATGAAGGGGTCAAAACCAAGCCAAAAGTATAGTATGGATACCCTGAAAAACAAATAAGCAAATGTTAAAATGATGCAATGATGATGTATGCAAATGATATGCAAGGGTTTGTGATCAAGCTGGATCTGATTAAATGCCTTGATATAGGTCCATGTATGTTCAAGAAATCCAGATGGAAGTTCATAAGTCCAGTAACCAAGGTGGGGGACTCAAATAAAGAGTCACATGTCCAGGGTTAAAATCACAAGAACTGTCCCAAAATGGAGTACTCTTAATCAAAACAAAGTAACAGGGTATACTGAGGTCAAGGGTACCTGCAAACCTGTAAACAGCCCAACCCCCCTCACAGGTGGTGTTCTAGAACAAGGATCCTCAGACTTGGATCAGTTATGAGAAGTGTAAACACTTCTAACCCGGAGGTACAGTGTTTACAATAACCATAAAAGTTCCTCCTCTAATTCACCTCAGTTTCTGAAGGTCAATACTAAAGGTCATCCAGACTTAGCAGGCTTCCCAGATAGCCCTAGCACTACAGGAAATTTGTAGCACAGAGTTCTCAAGAAGAAACCCATATCTGAACCGTGTTTCATATTCCCGCACCAGACCGAAATGGAATGGGAAAGAACATGAACCACTCTAGCCTAGTTGTCACTCAGGTCCCAGGTATAGGACCTCAACTCTCAATAGAACACCCACCCACCAAAGCAACAAAACCAGATCCAGCCAGCACAGTATGACAGTATGATATATGTAAAGCTATAAAGAAAGCAATAAATAACTGTACATAAAGTAGTAAACAAAATAAATATACAAACACAGATAGCACATAACACCCCCGTAAACACAAATCAAACAAGCGCTAGGAGGGACCCACAAAATGAACCAGAAGCCCTGGTTACAGTAAAAGGCTCCCCAGCAGAGTCGCCAAGCTGTCGCTCCCAAAAGATGAGACTGAGCTCAAATAAGGTACAGACGCGAACGGTCGGCGAAAGGAGGGTGTGAGAACACACAGGAGTGAACTCACAGGAAATGAAAAGAGTCGCCAGCTAGGCATTTTTATCCCGGAGGAAAGGCAATGCTGCATAGACCTAGAAAGATATGGATAAGACGGTCGCGAACCAGAGAGACTGAGAAAGGGGGTTGGTTACAACCTGGGAAGGTATTAGCACCCAGATTGTCCGCCGTACTCGACAGGATCCACGCTTAAAAGATTTTTGTTTTAAAGGGGTAGTGTCAGTGCAATTTGTGTACAAAAGAGCTGGAACAGGATGTACAAGTGTCTGTGTAAAAGAAAAGTGAAGTGTAATATATACAGTGTCAGTGCAGGAACAAGAATGAAATGCTCATGATAATGAGGCTTAAAGAATGAGACTGGAAAGAGGGGAATATACAGAGACTTTTGTTCGATAACTGTTAAGTTATGCCTACGTATCCTCTCGTGCAATGAGGAAGTCAGAACACCGTAGTTCGACCCAAAGAGACTGAAAGATGAATGGACTGATGAACTGCTTGCTTGTCTATGCTCAAGTGTATGACCTGTCTGGCTCAGGTGCAAACTGTCTTGCATTAGACGGAAGAAGCAAGTTCTCGGTTGTGAGTGAAGATGATGAGAAAAGAATCCCGGAGGAGACGATTATTGTTTGTTTTTTTTTGGGTTTTTAGTCTTTTATTGCATTTTGAAGTTTGTCATAAGTTAATGAGCTTAAGCTTAAACCAATGGTTAGTAAACTCATCACATCTTCCCTCTGATTAGGGGTAATGAGAATACCTTAAGTGTGAAGTCAGCTTCTCACACTTAGTCACCTTTGATGCAGAATTAAGATCATTAACCTATTTGTGATTATTTAGATGTTTTTGGTGTTTTTGTTTAGTGTTGAGTAATGAGGTTAAGCCATAATCAGGGATTAAACAGACTCATTACACCATCCTAATAGAAGGATAATAGATGAGAATGTTTAAGCTGAGGAAGACTCCTCAACTTAATCCATGATTAGGGATTAAACTCATGACAAAAACAAAACCTTTATTAAGTGGATTTTAGTTAATGGTAAGATGATGAAGTGATTTTTAGGGTTTGTAAGACAACTTGAGGGGGACTTGTCCATTAACACTAGGGTTAGTCCTTCTTAACCAATTAAGGAAGAATTAGAACCCTAATGCAAGGCCCAAGTTACAAGTTTGGTGTCTTGATTGATTATTAAGTGAATTGATTAAGGGATTTAAACACATTAAGGGTTTAACACTTAGGATTAAAGTTATACACTCCATCCTAATAGAAAGATGCAGGCATAAGCTTAATCACAAAGCCTTAAAGCCTTTAGGGTTTAGTCCCTGATTATGGGATGAGAAGAGGAGACTCAATGAGACACAAAGGTAAAACTAAGTGGGGAGACTAATCAAAACCCTAATCATTGTCATGCTTGGTTGTTCCTAAGGTTTGTGAGGTTTACAAGAGATATCTTCAAAGGAACCACCAGGAAGCAGATGAAAGGAGCAAAGAGAAGCAAAGTAACTTGCTTCATTTAAGAAGACAAGTCACTTGAGGAAAGAAGGTGAGAAGAAAAAGAAATAGCAAGCTCAATCTCAAACACAAAACAAAATGCAGCAATGATGCATAAGAGAGATGAAAAGAAAATGTGAGAAGTGAAGGCAAATTCACTTCTCAAAGTTGCTTACCACCTGAAAAGTTAGTGAAAGAAATGCAATGCAATGCAAAATGAGATGAAATGGCATGATGCAAATCAAAACCAGAATCATATATGAGATGATAATGATGCTATGAGATGATGCAAACATGAAACAAGGCATGAGGATGATCACATGAACATATGGATGCAAGAGAAGCATGCTTAGAACCATGAACATACATGAAAAGTTATGGAATGCAAATGACATACAACATGGAAAATGAAAGATGAAATGATCAAACATGCTTCTAATATGTCTTAAGATGTCTAATGGATCAAATGGATGCACAAAATGCTATGGCAAGTCATGGTATGCAAGCAAATGCAAGATGAATGCAAAAGAAAGCCCAAATTAGGGTTTATCATCAATGCAACAAACAAAAATCAAAACCAGAAGCAAACATCATGATAAAAAATTGAAAGTGCATTCAAGGGAACCCTAACCCTACACAAACTCACTGCCCAAAGGAGGGGATCCAATTCTTAACCTATTGAAAGTTATGAAATTCCTAAGATTTCTAGGGTTTTAGGGTACCTTAACAAGAAAAATGCAAAACAAATTGAAAACACAAGATCAAATCATGCCAATTTAATCCTATGAACTACATGATATGCAAGACACAATGCAAAAAGAATCAAAGTCCAACTCTCATTGGTTAGGCAGAAATGAATTTTCAAAGATTGGATCAAAATATTGCTTTGAAGTGATTTTAATTCCATTAAAAATTGTCAAAAGACATCAAGATCAAAAAATAAATTTGGTTTGAGGGTTGGACAATGTTTCTAAATGATTTTAAAGGTTTCATGAATTTTTTTGTGATTTTTAAATACCTAAAAGTATTTTTAATTAATTAATTCTCATTAATTAATTAAAAAATAAACTTTTAAATGATTTAAAAATATTTTTAATGCAAAAAATAAAAATGAAAATGTTTTTGGTTTCTGAAAATTAATAAAAGTTTGTACAAAAATTTTCAGAATTTTTAAAATTGTTTTGCTATTTTAAATAAAATGCACAAATTAAATGAATAAAAATGAAAATAAAACTAATTAAATGAGAAGTATGCAGGATGGAAGGCTCAGATTGAAACTGGGGAAGGGCCTGTTGACTTGGCGCGTAATCCAATGGTCACAATTCAAATCTGGTTAATTAACTAATTAAACCTAATTAATTAAGTTAAATGGAAATTATGAATTAATGATATGATCTAAGCCACTGGTCCACACGCGGGAAACATAATCCTAGGGTCCAGATTCAAAACACACTAATTACTCAGCTAAACCCTAATTAGGGCAAACTAACCTCAGGCGGCCGGAACAGTGGTTCCGGTCGTCTTCTCCGGTGGGTCAAAAACCCTAGAACATGCTACAGGCCACCATTCATCAAATTGAAACCAGGGAAATGATCCTCTACCCAAACCCCATTCAAATCACCCCTCAAACAACATTTATAACCCAAGAACAGAGGGAATCGAAGCAAACAAGTTTCACGGGTGAAGTTTTAGAGAGCTATGAAATGATCATTTCTTCACTATTTTTAATTCCAAGGACATCAGCATGATCAGCACAACATACACTTTCATTTTATAACAAGAAAAACAAGCTCTGTGAAAAAGTGTTCTTGGCCATACCTGAGCTGGGAAACTTCAATGGTGAGCTTCCAGAACCTTCCACTTGTGCAAATGAACTCCCTTGGCCCTTCTGAAGCTAGTGGGATGCTTCAAAACCCTTGTTGATGGCTGATTTGTGAAGGTGAGTTCTGGTGTAGCAGATTTCACAGTTGTGTTCTAGGGGGTTTCAAGCTGTTTTAATGGTGGATTCTGGTTCTTTGGAGGGTGTATGATTCATTGGTGAAGGAAAAATGAAGGTTTTATGGATGTATAGAGAGATTCGAAGAAGAGGAGTTTTTGACAGATTTTGGAGTGTGCTGTAATGTGTGTGTTCCAGGCTTGCTTCTCTATTGTTTTATGACTCTTAGACAATCCATAAACAATCCCAGCAATCTAGGAGGGCAGGTGTACACTGTGGGATTGGTATGGGAGATTTTGCCAAAAAGTCAAGTTGATCTGTACTTGCAGCATGGGCTATGGCATCAACAGTCTAAAGGCTTGTCTTGCCTCAGCTTGAGTCAAGGATGGCCCTTGGATGGCTCATGAAAGTCTGCTGCATTTGGATCATGAGTTGAGAGAGATTTTGCAACTTGCCCACTTGTGTTATTTCATGATTTTGGCCATGTGAATGTGAGAATTCTTGCTGGATTTTTGATGTGGGATGCTTCACTAGGTCATGCCAATGCATTGAAACCAGCTAGTGATCACATAACTCCTTTGAGAATGATTTTGCCAAAAATCCCTCTTTGCATTTTCATGAAGAATGACTTATGGATACTTGAAAATCAAGGCACAAAAATGAGAAATCCCTTGGGCCAATTCTGATTTTAGGTCATGTATAGCATTGGCATGATGATTAGAGGTCATGTTGAAATCACATAAAGGCTTGCCATGAGAAATTGCAAGTTTTCCATCTTGTGCAAAAGTGGATTTTTAATGATTTTGCTCAACTTTGCAAGGCCATAACTTTTGATCCAAAATGAATTAGGTCATGTTCTTGTACTTTTTGAAAAGGGAATGATCCATTCTAAAACTTTCATGACCAAAGTTTT
Organism: Lathyrus aphaca; assembly: GCA_963966055.1. Taxonomy (NCBI): domain Eukaryota; kingdom Viridiplantae; phylum Streptophyta; class Magnoliopsida; order Fabales; family Fabaceae; genus Lathyrus; species Lathyrus aphaca. The sequence goes on along the minus strand of OZ014525.1, from coordinate 73,904,668 downwards.
TCCATTTGAAGCATTTTTGAATCAAAAGTAAAGGTTGAAAAAGTTTCCTAAAATGGCAAATTCATTAAAAGTCAAACTTTTCCAAAAAAGTCAACTTTGCAAAAGACTTGAAATTCTTCAATTTTGTGAACTTCCAACTTCTTCTATGATCAAATAAAGATCATATACAATCAAAATGATGAAGAACACCCTTTGGTTGGGTCATTGGGGGCCTCAGATGCCCTGATTTTACACTGACTTGCTTGAAAAGTCAACTCTTGATCAGATGACTTCCCCATGGAATTTCTTCATGAAAATTGATATGCATACTCCCTATACCATATAGAGACCAATAGAAACAAGAATGACCAAAAAAATTGGAGTTATGGCCTCTGAAACCAAAACCCTAATTCTAGGTCATCTGTGCAGTCAAACCTGGCTCTGCTTCCATGCCATTTTCAGTTCTTGTGATTTTTTGACATTCTTGAATTTGAGAGGATATAATGTGATGTTTGAACATACATGGACCCCGTTGAAGTGATTGATGACCTTTGGAGTGGCTCAAGAAGCTCTTGGATTGCTCAGATCACAAACCCTAGATGCAGATGACTTTGAACCAATGCAATGAATCAAAAATGTAATATGAGATGCTATGATTGAGTTTATGCATATGAAATGATCACAAGCCATGGTGTGAATGGGTGAGGGAAAATTTGGGGTGTTTACAACGAAACGTTCATTTCATGCCTACGTACCCACGACGTGCAATGTGGGATCAAAACCCCATAGTTCATGGTACAAATAGTGAAAAATTAATGTGTTGGATTGATTTTAAAATGTAAAAGATAAGTCGTCATTATTTAGCGAATAATTCCACTAGAAAGAATGAATCATATCTAAACATATGAAAATGGTTAAAAGGAAAAGTGCACGAGGGAACTGCCCTGGATTGAATGAGTTTTGCATCTTTTTAAGTCTTTTGAAAAAGGTTTCGAAATACTTATATGGTTTAGCATTTATTAAGAAATGAAAAGAAAAGAGTAAAGTCGCTTGACCTAGGTCAAGGTTTGATTATGAAAGTGGTTAAAATTTGAAAATAAAGAAGGTTTTGAAAAGAGTGGGAAGTTTTGAAAATTAAAGAAGTGGAAAGAGATGAAGAGGCTAACCTAAGACTTAAAGTAAAAGCTAAAGTAAGAACAATAGAACTGTATGGCGAGCACTTCTTCAAAGCATAATCAACAATATGACTTCATCCTCATAAAAAAGTGAACTAACCAAAGGCTAAGGTCTCTGGTCCATAATAACTCGAGCAATGGGAATGATCCTAAAATATATGTCCAAAACTCCAAGTCCAATGCAAAGGATAGCGACCATAGTCCAAGATTAAAGTCAGAAGTTTTTTTAGATGTTTAATCCTTTATTAATATTTTTGTGTCCAAATGGAGAAAAGAAAAAGCACAGGGAAGTGGGCCGATGGGCTCGTTTTTCCTTGTAAACACCCCAAATTTGCCCTCACTTTTTCTCACATCATGGCTTGTGATCTTTTCATATTGCATTACATAAACATCTCACTGCATAGTTCATTTCATCTGCATCTAGGGTTTGTGATCTGAGCAATCCAAGAAGTGATCTGAGCCATCTCAAAGGCCTTGAAGCTTTACAAAAGGGTCCATGTGTGTTCCATGATCATGATATGCTCCCCAAAGTTCATAAAAGTCAAGAGATCACAAAGCATTGCAAAGGCATGAAGGCAGAATGAAGATTTCATGCACAAATGACCTAAAATTAGGGTTTTGGGTTTGAGGCCCTTAACCTCAATTTTTTTTGTCATTCTTGATTCTAATGGTCTTAATATGTTATAAGGAGCATGTGTACCAAATTTGATGAAGGAATTCATTGTGGAAGTCATCTGATCAATTGGTGACTTGTTGTGTAAGAAAAGTCAGAATCAAGGCATCTGAGGCCCCCATCAATGGAACCAAAGGGTCATTTTCATCAATTTAAGGTTCTATGATCTTTATTTGATCTTAGAAGTGGTTAGAAGTTCACAATATTGAAGAATTTCAAGCCATTTGCAAACTTGCTATTTTTGGACATGACTTGTAATGGAAACTTTCCATTTTGGGAAAGATTTTCAACCTCCTCTTTCTTGATAAAAAATGCTTCAAATGAAAAATCCTTATACACACTCCTCTGATACTCATCTGTATCTTGTATGTATCATCTCCTCAGTAGATCAACACTCGTCTGTGTTCCTTGATTAACCAATTGATACTCGTCTGTATCATCATCCTTAAACACGTGTCAGCGTTTGTTTTTATCGATACTCATCCGTATCGTGGTCCTAAGGATGCTCGTCCGCATATTTAGTCTATACATACTGTCAAACACTTATACCTTTAATTTCAAAGTGTAAGCACTCGTCCGTGTTTACCATTCCCCCAGTAAGTCACCAACAAAAACAATCTTTTCTATCTGACATTCGTCCTATGTCGTGATATCTTTTCGACAGTCGTCCCCTGCCAGGTGATCGTCCTTCACCTTTGGATGACCTTCCCTCATCTTATCCCCAGTGGAATCCCCATTGTTGGAACTTTCTATCCGACATTCGTCCTATGTCGCGATATCTTTTTAGCAGCCATCCCCTGTTAGGTGATCGTCCTTCACCTTATGATGACCGTCCCTCATCATTTATCCGATGGCCGTCCCCATCGTCGACCTTGTTATCCGGCATTCGTCCTATGTCGAGGTAATCCCCGAGAGCAGCCGTACCCTACTAGGTGATCGTCCTTCACCTTTTGATGACCGTCCCTCATCATTATTTCATTTATTCTTTCACCCGATGGCCGTTCCCGTCGTGGTTTATTTCCCCTTTAACCTGATGGCCGTCCCTGTCAGTGCTTACCTCATTTCTTCAATCCCCATAGAGTTTTATTTCTTCACCCGATGGTCGTCCCCATCGTAGTCTCTTTATTTCCCAGCGTGATGGTCGTCCCCGCCATTGCCTTACTTACCGTTTTTATCCCCATCATTCGTCCTCTGCTCGATGGTCGTCCTCCATCTCTTTCATTTAATACTCATACTATACTGCTTGTTACAATTTATATCCCTTTTCTTCTTCTTCCCAGTGAGTGCAAATTTCGGACTGTCTTTGGTATTCAACCACAAGTTATCTTGTTTGTCTGTTAAGCCAGGCGCTTACACCCTGCACAACTAACTCATGCTTGAATAGGGGCAGTTGTAAATACCCCAAATTTTCCCTCACTCTTTCTTACATCATGGCTTGTGATCTTTTCATATTGCATTACATAAACATCTCATTACATCTCACTGCATAGTTCATTTCATCTGCATCTAGGGTTTGTGATCTGAGCAATCCAAGAAGTGATATGAGCCTTCTCAAAGGCCTTGAATCTTGCCAAGAGGTTCCATGTGTGTTCCATGATCATGATATGCTCCCCAAAGTTCATAAAAGTCAAGAGATCACAAAGCATTGCAAAGGCATGAAGGCAGACTGAAGATTTCCTACACAGATGACCTAAAATTAGGGTTTTGGGTTTGAGGCCTTTAACCTCAAGTTTTTTGGTCATTCTTGATTCTAATGGTCTTAATATATTATAAGGAGCATGTGTACCAAATTTGATGAAGAAATTCATTGTGGAAGTCATCTGATCAATTGGTGACTTGTTGTGCAAGAAAAGTCAGAATTAGGGCATCTGAAGCCCCCATCAATGGAACCAAAGGGTCATTTTCATCAATTTAAGGTTCTATGATCTTTATTTGATCTTAGAATTGGTTATAAGTTCATAAGATTGAAGAATTTCAAGCCATTTGCAAACTTGCTATTTTTGGACATGACTTGTAATGGAAACTTTCCATTTTGGGAAAGATTTTCAACCTCCTCTTTCTTGATCAAAAATGCTTCAAATGAAAAATCCTTAAACATGAAAGTTGTAGATTGGATCTGCCCATTTTCAAAAAGTACAAGAACTCCTCTTGATTCATCCTAGAACTCAAGATATGATCTTTCAAATTTGGGAAAAGTCCTATAATTTTCAAGTTCATGCCAAAGAGGGATTGTTGCAAAATCAAGTTTCAAGACTTCTAATGACCTCTAATTGACCTCTAAGCATCATAACAACATCACCCAACTTGCCTTGATCAGAATTGGGCATTGGACCTAAGGTTTTCATGACTTGTGATCCAAGAAATTTCAAAGAGGGAAGTTTGTAAAACCTATGCAATCTTGCAATCCAAGCCATCTAGCTCACAAAATATGATCCAAAGGCCATCCTTGATGCAAGCTGAGGCAGGACAATCCCCCAAGCCAGCTCTGACCCGTGCCCATACCTCATAGTACACATTCTTGACTTTTTGCAAAAACCTCCCATACCAATTAGCCTGTGCCACAACAACTTTCTGATCAATCCCATTGGCCTATACTAACATCATGGACTTCATTACACAACACGCACAAGCCTGAATCAACCCTAATCTCAGTTTCACAAAAAATCCCCAAAACATTCATCTCTTCGAATCTCATCACACAAGCATCAAACCTCAAATCTTCTTCCACCAATCATCTCTACACATCATAAGGATCACAAAGCAACCATCAAAATGGCCTGAAACACTCCCAAACAGAAATATGATTTCTGTCACACCAGAACCAAACACCACAAACTATACATTCAAAGCTTGTTCTAAGCTCTCCAGAAGCTTCAAGGGATCAAGTGGAGTGGTTTTGCACAAAGGAAGGGGTCAGAAAGCTCCAAACTAAAAAGCTTCAACTCAGGTAATCATCAAGAACAAATTTTCCAGAAGTTGTTTTTTAAGTTACAATATCAATCTACATGCTCCTCTGATCATCATGATGTGTTTGGTTTTGAAAATGGTTGAGTATTAAGCATGTATTGACCTTCTGAAACTTTGCCCGTAAAAAATATTTTTGTTTGATTCTCTTGATTGATGCAATGTAAATGAATTTCGTGGCTTGATTCTTGTTTAATGTTGTTTGGGGATTGATTCTGGAGATTTAAGGAGTTTGAGGTGGCCTAAGGAGTGAGATGGAGTGAAGAGCTGGCCGGAGAAGACGACTGGAACACTGTTTCGGTCGCCTGAAAAAGATTAGGGCTTAATTAGGTTTAAATGCCAATTTGAATGTGGGTCGTAGGATGAGTGTTTCCCGCGTGTGTTGGATGGCTCAGATTGCCTCATTAAAACCCTAATTCTGATTTATTAAATTAATTAGGTTTAATTAATTAATTTTTCCAGATTAGATCCTGACACTCCATCTGCGCGCGCAGTCAACCAGAATTCAAACCTGGACCTTTATATCAGTTGACTTCCATTTTATTTGATTTTAATTTCATTTTATTTCATTTTCCTTCCATATTTATTTTAAAATAGAAAAAAACAATTAAAAAAAAATCTCATTTTCTGCATTTTTACTTCAAATATTTTTCTTAACTCAAAAACATTTTTTATTTTAATTTTTGCATTAAAAAAGTATTTTTAAAACATTTAAATGTTTTATTTAATTAATTAATTGATTTTAATTAATTAAAAATACATTTAGGTTTCTAAAAATCACCAAAGAATTCATGAAGCATTCTTAGACATTTAGAAACATTTTCAAACTCACCATACAAATTTCTTTTTAGGTTTGATCCCATTTTCACAATTATCTTTGAATTAGGGTTCATAAATTCCACATTTTTTAACCCTAACTTGAAAACTTCATTTCTGCCTAACAATGATGAGTTTAAACTTGATTCTTTTTGCATTGTTTCACATATTGCATATATTTTCTAGGTTATTTATCTCACATTTTTGCATTGCATTTTCAATATGATTTGCATTTTCCCTTTAGAAGCACCAAAAAACCCTAGTTAACTTAGAAATTTCATAACTTTGCCTAGGATTAGCTTCTGACCTTCTCCTTTGGGTAGTGATCTTGTATATGATTAGGGTTTGTTTGAGTTCAATTTCAAATTTTTATCATGATATATGCTTCTGTTTGGTCATATGCATCTCATGTTGTCTTAAAACCCTAATTTCTCATGTTCATTTGCATTCATCTTTGCATATCTCAATCATATGAACTTGACATGACATTTCAAGCATTTGTATGACATCTTAAGACATGCTTGAACATTTCTTGATCATTTCTTCATTCATTTGCTATGCTTTGAACACATTACATTTCATGAACATCCATGTGTTTTCATGCTTCTAAACATGCTTCCATTGCATCTCATCCTTGTATGAACATTCATATGCATCATGTATGTCTTTGCATCATCTCATAACACATTGGCCTTGCATATGCACTTCTATTTTTGGCCTTTACATCTTTATCCATATCATTTCCTTTTGCTTTATGTCTTATGCATCCATACTAACATTTCAGGGGCTTATGGTAAGTTGTTTGGGATGTGGATTTGCCTTCACATCCCACCTCTTCTCATCTCTTCATTTGCATATTTACTTGTCTTTTAAGTGAACTTGCTTAACTTATGCTCTATCCCTCTTACTTTCTTTCTTTTAAGTTACTTATCTTCTCCAGGAAGTAAGTAACTTATTCTTTCTCTCCTTCTCTTTTCATCTGCTTCTTCTTCCTTGGTGGCCTCCTGAAGATCTTTCTTTAAGCCTCACAAACCATAGGACATCCAAGCATGATAATATTTAGGGTTGTATATATCCCCCTAGATTTTTACCTTTGAATCTCCTTGAGTCTCTCTTCTCATCTCATAACTAGAGGCTAAACACTTAAAGCTTTAGGACTTTGAATTAGGGTTATGCCTGCATCCTTATATTAGGATGGAATGTATAACTTTAATCCTTAGTCCCTAACCATGGATTAAGTTTAGGAGTCTTCCTCATCTTAAGTGTTCTCATCTATTATCCTTTTCATAGGATGGTGTAATGAGTTCACTAATCCCTGATTAGAGATTAAACTCATTTCTTAACACTAAACAAAAACCCAAAAAAACATCTTAATAATCACAAGTAGTTTAATGATCTTAATCCTACATTATCATGGTAATTAAGTTGATATGCTTATCTCACACTTAATTAGACTCATTATCCCTAATCAGGGAGTACATAATGAGTTTACAACCTTTGATTTAGACTTAAGCTCATTGTCCTATGCAAAACACCCAAAACAATATAAAATCTGAAAACACAAAAACAAACAATGATTGTCTCCTCCGGGATTCTTTTCTCATCACACTCATTCACAAACGAGAACTCTCTTCTTCCATCTAATGCAAGACAGTTAGCACTCGAGCCAGACGAGTCATACACTTGAGCATAGACAAGCAAGCATTTCACAGTCAAAATCTTTCCAGCCTCTTTGAGTCGAACTACGGTGTTCTGACTTCCTCATTGCACGAGAGGATACATAGGCATAACTTAACAGTTATCGAACAAAAGTCTCTTTGTCCCCCCCTCTTTCAACATTCTTTCTAAGCCTCAGTCTGTGAGCACTTACTTTTCCTTTTTGCACTAACACACATTTCATTCTCCCTAGTTTTTCATACATAGTTTAGCACATACACTACCCCATTTAAACACAATCAAGTAAGCGTGGATCCCGTCGAGTAAGACGGAAGATCTGGGTGCTAATACCTTCCCAGGTCGTAACTAACCCCCTTTCTCAGTTTCTCTGGTTCGCAACCGTCTTATCCATACCCTTCTAGGTTTATGCAGCATTACCTTTCCTTCGAGATAAAAATGTCTAGCTGGCAACTCTATTCAACCTCAACCTCCAACATCGCCGACGGTTCGCGTCTGCACCGGGGGACGTAAAGTCTTTTCGGGAGCGACAGCTTGGCGACTCTGCTGGGTATACCTTTGCAACTAGGGCTTCTGGTTCTTTTGTGGGTTTCTCCTATCGCTTGTTTGATTTATGTTTATGGGGGTGTTATGTGCTATGTGTGCTTTTATTTTTGCTTTATTTATTGCTTTCTGTACAACTTTATTTACTGCATTTACTTTATCGCTTTCATTTATTGTTTTATGCATTTCATTTATTATTATCATATCATATCTATGATGGATTTGTTGGTTTGCCTTGGTGGGAGGGGTATTCCAGTGAGAAAGGTCCAACACAAAGGCCTGAGTGACAGATATAGGATTAGAGTGGCTTCATATTCTTTCCCATTCCATTTCGGTCTAGTGCGGGAATATGAAACACGGTTCAGACATGGGTTTCTTCTTGAGAACTTTGTACTACGGATTTCCTATAGTGCTAGGGCTATTTGGGAAGCTTGCTAAGTCTAGATGACCTTTTTAGATGACCTTCAGCATCTGAGGTAAATTAGAGGAGGATTCTTTATGATTAGGGTAAACATTGTACCTCCGGGTTAGAAGTGTTTACACTTCTCATAATAAATCTGAATCTGAGGATCCTTGTTCTAGAACAATACATGTGAGTGTGTGGGGTTGTTTACAGGTTTTCAGGAACCCTTGGCCTCAACATACCCTATTACTGATATTGTTTTAAGGTTACACTATTTTGGACTGATCTTATGAAACTCTGGACTTGTGACTCTTTATTTGAGTCCTCCACCTGGTTACTGATTCTCAGACCTTCATCCGGACTTCCGAACACTCATGGACCCTATCAAGTTTGACATCCATCATCACCCGTAGTGAAGGAATCTCGACTTTGACTGGTAGGACTGCCTCCATACCATACACAAGTGAAAACGGTGTTACCCCAGTAGATGTCCTTAATGATGTTCGGTACCCATGCAAAGAAAACGGTAACATCGCATGCCAATCTTTTTTTGGTCACTACCATTTTCTGCATAATCCACTTGATGTTCTTATTGGCCGCTTCAACAGTGCCATTCATCTTTGGACGATATCATGAAGAATTGTGATGCTGAATTTTAAAGTCCCGACACAGTTTTGCCATCATCTTGTTGTTAAGATTGAAACCATTATCAGTAATGATTATCTCAGGAACTCCATATCAACAGATGATATCTCTCTTCAGAAATATGGCTACCACTTTCTTAGTGGCATTGGCGTATGATGTTCCTTCCACTCATTTAGTGAAGTAATCAATGGCGACCAAGATGAAACGATGGTCGTTGGAAGCGGTACACTCAATTTTTAAAATCATGTAAATGCCCCACATAGCAAAGGGACAAGGAGAAGACGTGACATTCAACAGATTTGGAGGCACGTGCACTTTGTCTGCATATATCTGGCATTTGTAACATTTTCGGGCGTATGAACGCCAATTTGAATCCATGGTCATCCAATAATACCCCGGTCTCATTAATTTCTTTGCTATTGCATGTCCTCCAACATCAGTACCGAAAGAGCCGTCGTGCACTTCTTACATCAACAGGCTTACTTCTTGCTTATCCACACATCTAAGCAGAAACATGTCAAAGTTTCTCTGGTACAACACATCATTTGAATTCAAGAAGAAACTACCAGAAAGTCTTCTCAAAGTCTTCTTATCATTAGAAGATGCCCCTATTGGATATTTCTGACTCTTCAGGAAGCACTTGATGTCATGAAACCACGGTTTATCACCAACCACTAGATTAATTTCAAACAAATATGTAGTCATATCTAGGTGAGAGACATCAATATTAGGTACATAATTCCATTGAATCACTTTGATCATAGAAGCCAAAGTTTCCAATGCATCAGCGAACTAGTTTTCCTCACAGGGTACATAGTGGAGCTTTACTGTTGTAAAGAAAGTCATGAGTCTTCTTGCATAATCCTGGTATGGAACTAATTGAGGTTAGTGAGAGAACCATTTTCCATTGACCTGATTAATCACAAGAGTTGAATCTCTGAATATATCGAGGGTCTTAATTCGATAATTAATCGCCTCCTCTATACCCATGATGCAAGCTTCGTATTCCGCTTCATTGTTAGTGGAACCAAAAGTTATCCGGGCAGCAAAGGGAAAATGAACACCTTCAGGAGTGATTAGTACTGCATAAATTCCATGACCGTTCAAGTTGACAGCCATCAAACATCAAACTCCATTTGGATTCAGGGTTAGGCCCCTCCTCCACGAGTGGTTCCTCGCAGTCTTTAGCTTTAAAGAACATGATGTCCTCATCAGGGAAGTCAAATCTCATCGGCTGGTAATCATCAATAGGTTTTTGTGCAAGATAATCAGACAAAATACTTCCTTTGATGGCTTTCTGGGAACTATACTGGATATCATATTCAGTCAACACCATTTGCCAACGTGCATCTCTTCTGATCAATGTTGTTTTCTCAAAAATATACTTGACAGGATCCATTTTTGAAATCAGCATGGTCATATGAGTGAGCATATATTGTCTCAATCTCTTAGCAGCTCATGCAAGTGCACAATATGTCTTCTCAAGCATTGAGTATCTAGATTCACAATCATTGAACTTTTTGCTCAGGTAGTAGATGGCGTGTTCTTTTCTACCTGTCTCGTCGTGCTGACCGATAACACAACCCATGGATCTTTCAAGTAGCATCAAATACATGATGAGTGGCCTTCCACTTTTTATTTTCTTAATAGCTTGAAAATCGGTTCACAAGTGGCTGTGAGGTGATATATGAACCTTGAAATGTAGTTCCATCTACCTAGGAAACCACAAACTTCTTGTTCTATTTTTGATATAGGAATATCTTGTATAACTTTCACTTTGGTAGGATCAACCTTGATTCCTTTTTGGCTCATAATAAAACCCAATAATTTACCGGAACGCACTCCGAAAGTTCACTTTCTCGGATTCAACCTCAATCGAAACTTTCTCAACCTTTCAAACAACTTTTTCAGATTAACTAGATGTTCTTCTTCTATTCTTAACTTGGAAATCATGTCATCCACATAACATTCAATCTCTCGATGAATAATATCTTGGAATAATGTTACCATAGCTCGTTGATACGTTGCCCCGACGTTCTTCAAACCAAAAGGCATCACCTTATAGAAGAAGGTACCCCACGGGGTAATAAATGTTGTCTTCTCCATGTCTTTCGGGGCCATCTTAATCTGGTTATATCCGGAGAAGTAATCCATGAAGGATAATACCAAGAACTGTGTAGTGTTGTCAACCAATACATCAATGTGAGGTAAAGGAAAGTCATCTTTAGGAATTGCCATATTAAGGTCCCGATAATCAATGCAAATTCTGAATTTACTGTCTTTCTTTGGAACGAGCACAATATTAGCCACCCACGATGGATAACTGGTTACAGCAAGAAACCCCGCATCCCACTGCTTCTGAATCTCTTCTTGATCTTCATGGCCATATCAGGACGGGTCCTATGAAGCTTCTTCTTAACTAGAGGAAAATCCTCTCTCAATGGCAGCTTATTCACAACAATGTCGGTATCGAAACTTGGCATATCTTGATACGACCAAGCAAAGATGTCGACATATTCATGCAGCATGCTAATCAACTCTTCTTTCACATTGGCCTGCTGACTAGCTCCGATATTAATCTATTTCTTTGCATCCTCGGAACCAATGTTGATAACCTCTATTGTCTCCTGATGAGAATGAATGACCCTTTCCTCTTGTCTCAATAACCTAGCCAACTCTTCAGGGAGTTCACAATCTTCCTCACCCTCTTTTTTGGCTTGATAGATTGGATTATCAAAGTCATACTTGGCCATAGCAAAATCATTATTAGTGGAATCCGAGTGATCAAGTCTGCATTATTGAGGAATCATGCTTTATTTTAGAATGAATTTTTGAAAAGAAAGATAAAATAAACATTTCCATTTTATTATTTTTTGTGAAAAAAATTAAAAATGAAAGAAAAGGAACACAATTTTGAATGCAAAATGTATTTTATTCATAATAAAAATAAATTGCAAATGCAACATGTGGCCCTACAATGGATCTTTACACCTTGGGCAGAGTGTAAGATTTGACATGCATATGATTATGAGAAAAACAAGGAAAATTACTTTGTCTGAAGAGTAACTTGGACAATGTCTTCAGCGGACCAGTTGTTCAGCTCTTGTCCCGGGACACACGGGCGCAGCCAGTTGTCGAGATCATAGTCGTTGTCGACATCATATTCACTGGTAGCACATATCTGATCTGGATTGATGATACATCCATTGTAGAAGGTAATCGGCCCCTTGAGCTCTGTTGCAGCCACTTGATACAGTTGATAGCCCACACCAAACTTGTCTTCCTTCACAAAGACTTCAACCATTTTGCCCAAGCCTTGGGCGTTACCAGCTTTAACCACTTCCACTACATGCTTGTAGGAAGAAATAGAAGTATCAGTATGCTCTTTCTTTTGGAGATTTTATGCTGATGTTCACTGCCTTAAATGTTTGACACAACATCTTATGGACTTCTCAATCCATCTCAACATACTTGAAAGTCGATAAGCGAATGAACAAATATCTTCTTCCCCGTATATGGTCACCTGACCGTCAACCATATACTTCATCTTTTGGCGCAACCTGGATGTCATTACACCTACAGCATGAATCCACGTCTGCCAAACAAATAACTATATGCTGGTTGTATATCCATCACATAGAACATGCATTTAAAGACTTAAGGACCAATTTAAACCAGGAGCTATATCTCTCCAAATTCATATCGTTTTGAACCATCGAAACAACTTACCACCAAGTCACTTGGCCTTAGAATAATCCCCTCAGCATCTAACTTATTTAGAGCCATTTTCGGTAATACATAAAGGGAAGAACCCGTATCTACCAGCACATGGGATAGAACTTTGCCTTTACACTCCATGGTGATGTTCAAGGCTTTGTTGTGATTTCGACCCTCAAAATTCAAATCATAATCCGTAAAACCTAGCCCAAGGCCATAATTGACATTAGCAACAACATAGTCCAGTTGATTGACAATGATATCTTGGGGTACGTATGCCATGTTTAGTACTTTCAGTAGTGCCTCTCGGTGAGCCTGAGAACTCATAAGCAACGACATGATAGAAATATTTGATGGAGTTTGGTTCAGCTGGTCGACCACATTATAATCCCTCTTTTTTATTATCCTCATAAACTCCTCAACTTCTTTCTCGAAAGTACTTTTCTGAATGGATTCTAAAATAACAACTTCTTCTGTTGCCACCTGTTTCCCCTTAGCTTTAGCCGTTGCCTTAGCTTCAGCATTGGTTCTCAAATTTTGTGAAGCAAACAATTGTCTACTTCAGGTAAAGCCACCAAGACCTCCAACATTTTCAACACCAGAGTCACTCACACTCGGAGTCTCCACTTCTTGTTTTTTGTCTTAGGTAGTATACATCGACACCAAGGTTCTAAGGAATAACCTTCTCACTTGTATAAGGAACTGGTCATGGTATCGTGAGGGTAACAAGACTCACTACATTAGGCACAATGATAGTGGCAGGTGGTGGTCTAGCTGGAACTTGAATCTCAACTGGTGTGTAATAAATGGTGACAGTCGATAAATCATCATTCTCTCAATTCATCTGATCAAACTATAGACACCCTTTATCAATCAACCCTTGAATACTAGCCCTTAGCTTATCACATTTGTTGTTCTGATTAACACAGTCAATACAACCTTTTTTCACATCTGGGGAACACCTGCCCCTTTAACAATCTGGCCTTCATAATCATAAGAGGAGTTTTCACTTTGTTCACATCTATTACAAAATTCAAACCCTCCCCATCATCAACAACATTAACCTTAGCCCCACCATGGTTTAGCATAGGGTTCTAAATCACATTCGGAGGAGAAGAGAAGTTAATGTCCTCCACATCAATCAAATCTTGAACTTTCAACTGGAGAGCCATGTACTTTTCAGTGGTGTGCCTCAGAGCACCTGAAAGAAATGCACAACAGGTGTTCGCATCATACCCTCTAGGTGGAGTCCCTACAAGTAGCACCAATGTCCTTAACTCAACCATATTCAACTCTAATAACCTTTGCAACAAGCTAATGTAAGTCATATGAATTAGGTCAATAACACAATCAACTGGCCTCATTTATTGTTGATACGGCCTCTGTTGTTTCTGATTGTTTTACTGCTGATTATAACGTGGTTGTTGTTGTGGCTGGTGAGATGGAGTTGGAATAGTGACCGCAGCTACCTGAGAATAAGAATCGGGACGACCTCTACCCCTTGCTCTTCCTCTGTAAACAACATTGGTTAGCCTTCCCTTCTTCTTGGAGGACCAGCAAATGATATTTTTGTCCCTGAAGAGCTAGCACCACTGACATCTTGTATCTTTCCGAGTTTCAAAAACAATTTCAATTCTTTCTCCAGCAATCACTATATCCGCAAACCCAGTCGAAGGACAAGCAACCATCCTATCAAGAAAATAGTTCCCATAAACATATCTTCCATCTCACGATCCAACAATGGGGGTTGAACCATGGTAGCAAGCTGGAGCCATCTCTGAGCATATTCTTTAAAACTTTCCTTTGTACTCTGAGACATACTCTACAGCTGAATACGATTGGGAGCCATTTCTATATTGTACTTGTAGTGTTTGACAAAAGCCTCAGCTAAATCTTTATAATTCCTGACAGAAGCCCGACTCAACTTCATATACCACTCTTGAGATGCCCTAATGAGGCTGTCTTGAAAGTAGTACATCCACAACTTTTCATCATTAGTGTGAGCAATAATTCTTCCCACATAAGATTGCAGATGGGTCTTAGGGAAAGTAGTATCATTATACTTCTCGAAGGATGGTGGCTTTAACTTGTGAGGAATTCTCACCCCATGGACCAAGCCCAAGTCAGAAACATCAAAGCCTAGAGTATTCTGAGATTCAATGGATTAGATATTCTCAGCCATTTCCTCAAATCTCTTATTTATCGTAGCATTATGAGTGTCCATCTCTCCATCAATAAAGGTGAATTGATCCTCTTACCCGTCTATCTCACCATGATAGGCATAACCAGCATTACGACCATTCTCTCCACCTGGAGTTCTGGTTGCATTCATAACAAGGGTGACCAGTGGGTTGCCTTGTGGAGTAGGAGTACCATTTGGATTTCCCTTATTGCCTTGGTTTCCCGTATTACCTTTAAGATTTTCCTCTGTCCGCTCGACCACTAACCAAAGCATTTCCTGGTTTTGAGCCATACCAGTCATGAGCGTCATGAACTGGTCCATCATATTTCTCAACTCAGCCAATTCAACTTGCATTTTCTCCATGATCCTGAGTTTGTTTTCTCTCTGAAAAAAATGTGATATGCTTTCTATGCTTGCTATGCAAATGTTGTGCTTTTCATTCTCAAGCTCATTTGTGTCCCAATTCTGGTATTCAATAAGAACAGAGAAATCCATATGGCTATTTGGGATCTGACTTTTGAGAAGAAACAACAATACAAGGCTCATATATGATTGCCTTGATTAAACCGAGTCTTGAACAAGTGTCAGTGCATGGACAACAATTCAGAATACTAGCAATACCCAAAGTCATAAAGAAGCTCATAAATCAACAAAAATTCCCCAAAGGGTTAAAAGTCTTACAACATTCAACATTCAGAAAATGTAAAAACAATGATTCCCACAACAAGCCTGTGAGTAATCAGGTACAACAAGAAATTAAGTCCTACAAAACTCTACATCTTTGAATCTCCAACTAATCTTCTTGACAGCTTCGAACAACTGAGCTGCCTTCGGGTGTCTAGGTTCTTCAATCATTCTCTGGATAAGGAGGTCTCTCTAATCAAAAGATGCATGCAAGGAACTAATTTTCCAATGAAACCCTTCTTCGTCCACCCTACTAGAATTTGGCTCTGATCTAGCCTTCTTAATCTCAACCCGAATCTTGAGTTCAACAATCTCCTTTTGAGCATCCTCCAACAATCTTTGATTCTGCCCAAGTCTTTGAAGATATTTTTGGCGCTGTTCATGGGCCCTTTGAAGTTCTTCCCTTTGACTCTCCACCTGGCCTTGCAAACCTTCAATCTTCAGCTTAAACTCTTTTTCTATCTTATTTTATTGCCTCTGTTTGGCTTCCCATTGTTCCTGTCAAAGGGTAATAGCTTTGTTTGCTTTAGCCAAATATTTGTTAATCCTTCTCCGCTCACTAGCCTTGTTTATCTTAGCTAGACCATTTTTACGGAAATAAACCTCTCTTTCCTCAAATTCTTTTTTTTGTCTTCCATGGCCTTCTGAGCAAAGTGAACCTTCTCTTCTAATTCCCGATTGACATGGACCAAGTGTTGGTGAAGACCATTGGTTTCATAATTTTCAACTCTGACTTTATGGAGTAAGGATTTCAACTTTTGGAATTCTTCAATGGGCACAGTGGTTTGTGGCTCAACCACTTTAGGATACAGAGGTGGCTCCACTAAGAATGGAAGAAGCATAACCTTTACACGATGCCCCAACCAGTCAGCATAAGGTGAATATGTCTTGGGATCTATCTTCCCAGATTATTTCTTTCCTTTCTGGACTCTGACAGTCCAAGTCTGAGAAATATGAATAGATATTTCTTCATTTCCCTTAGCTAGAAAGTACAAGGAATATGCTACCTCTTCTTCCTTTGGAGGTGCCTTCAACGGGTATCCAAATTATTTGATGGCCAACACCAGGTTATAGTTAATTCCCCCTTTTCTTCCGAGCAAAGGTACATTTGGGAAATCACCATAACTAGTAAGAAGCTTCATTCCAGCAATGTCCTTGTTATAACACCAAGTAATATCGACAACAGTCAAACCCATCAATCTCTTGGACCACTTAACAGTATTTTTGAGTTCCACAAAGGGTCATGTCTTCAGAAGGTGATGAACAAACCAAGTGTAGAATAAGGATGCACAACAAGATACCAATCCCCCACACTTTTTCTCATTCTTGTAATGGACGGTATAGCAAAAATCTCCCAACAAAGTTGGGATGGGGTTCCTCTTGATATAGATAGCTACAACATCCATACTCACAAAATCCTTCTCATTTGGGAACAAGACAATCCCATATACAATCAAAACAAGAACTGCATTGAATTCTACCCCACTCTTGCTTTCTAGCACACTTTTTAGCTTCAGAAATCAGAAACTCCAAGTGAGACCCTTTACTGTTCCTCTTCTCTTTAATGTTGCCATCAATCAGAGTCATGCTCAAATGAGTTTCTTTGGAAATGTCTCCATTCGAAGGAACTCTCGTAGAAATGTAGAAAGGAAGACTTTCCCTGATTGGAACCCTCAAAATGCTAACAAGTTCTTCCAGGGAAGGCATCAAGATGTAATCAGTGAAAACAAAACATCTCAGTTGAGGATCGTAGAACTGAAGGAGTGTATTCCAACCATCATGTTGCTCTGGAGAAGCTTTATCCATATAACTCAGAATCATCCTATACTTCTTCAGGAAAGTATAATGCATATTGTTCTTTCTGAGAGCACTTTCAGCCATCTGGAATAAAAACACAGAATGCCACTGGAATTGGGAACACTGGATAATTACCTGAGAAAGAAAAACACAAATGATTAATGATGGTATGATGCGATGCACGGCATGTGATCAGTGACATGTGTCTGGTGTAAGTGTTGAACAATGAGCCAAGTGTTTGTGTAGAACCATAATAATAACATGTTTGTACATAACCCAAGTTGAGAACCATAAACAATATAGAACCAAATCACTTCTCATAGAACACACAGATGAAGCGGGTATGTAGGAGGTTATGGTTCCAGCAAACATGTAAATAATCCCCATCTCACAGGTAATGCTAAGGGTCAGCTTCTCTGACTCTCAGGCCGAGAAGCGATAATACGGTCACCGTTTCCAGTTTGTCATTATACACTAATAGAGGAGGTCTCCAGTGATTCCTACAAACAAGCATCTCACATAAGTCCCCATCTTCAAGCACTGAGGTTGAGAAGCAATAGTATATTCATCCTGAAGGCTACAATACTATCGCCAAACGAGGAATTCTTTGATTGAGTTCTTATAAGAGAACAAGGCTATCCTATGCGAGTTCTCAGTGGTCTGCCACTGTCACCACTTGAGAGGGTTGTTTCCACAAAGGTTCTCAGTGATTGGTCCCTAGATGCACATAACTATCAAGGTCATATCCTAGAATAGGGAAAACCCCTATAACAAAACATTTCCAAGACGGTCGCAATCTGGGTGTGGAACTCACTACTAATTGCATGACAAGATATCATGACAGTAAAGTGATTGTCCATGTTAAAGTCTATGGTGCACTCGAGCCTGGGTATTAGGCTCATCTCACAACAACTCCCATCCTACCAAGAAAACCAGACAGTCCAGCATAATAATGCATGAAATGTAAATGTGGAAAGTAGTAAATAAAGTAAAATAATAAATTGTACATAAAACAGTAAAACTAAACTAAAGCACACAACAACAAACAGATAAACACCCAAAGAAATAGAAACAGACAGGCGCTAGGATTGACTTGCATAGGGGAAAGTGTTTGATTATT
Organism: Lathyrus aphaca; assembly: GCA_963966055.1. NCBI lineage: Eukaryota > Viridiplantae > Streptophyta > Magnoliopsida > Fabales > Fabaceae > Lathyrus > Lathyrus aphaca. The sequence continues at coordinate 73,886,296 of OZ014525.1, read as the reverse complement.
TGAGATTGCTTTTTGGGTTGGAGACGAGTATTCAGATAGTCAAAATATACAATATGTATCCAAATACTCGAGGAAAAAAGGGGTCATACGCCTAACTAGTCCTTTTTCATCTAAATTATTCGCGAAAGTTATTTGATATAAATTATAGTCCTTTAAAGATGAAAAGTACTTGGGAGGAAAGTTATATAGCAGGCTCCAAAATACTCGGGGAAAAGGGAAGCATACGCCAAACTAATCCTTTTTCATCCATTTATTGTGAAAATATTTTGATGCGAAACATATTAGAATTTTGGGTTAATACCTATTTCCAGCCCTGCCATATGGGCGTGTTTTGAAAAATCCCTCTGCGAAAACAAAAGTTGTAAAAGTTTTGATTTACACCTTTATCAGGCCATATCATCAAAAATACTGATGTGGCATCCATTTTTTTAATTTTTAATTGGAACGTAATGCCACCTCAATTAATTAGTAGTTGCAATGACTTTTTTATCCTTATCAGATTCTTTACAAAAAATTTATTTTATATTTGTTGTTGTTGTTGTTGTTGTTATGCCATCGAAGCAAAATCGCCATACAACCAACGAAAACCTTGGAGTCTTGAAAGATGAAACCATGAGTGTGTACTGCGTTTTGTTGTCAAAGAATAACTAGAGGATCTGAGCCTAACAACATATCTTGGAAGAAATCATCCACTTGGCATAAAGATGAAGAGGGTGAAGAGAAACAAGTTTTGTCGAAATCTATGAGTGAGTTAGCAAGAACAATGTTGTTGTTTAATTCTTGATCACACAAACGACGTCGTCTTTTCATCTAACATCATGTTTTGTTCTAGTTCAAACAACATAGGAAACTCTGGTGTTTCAAAGTTGAACACGTCGTCCCAACAAGGCATAATAAATTCAAAAAATGACGTTGTTTCGTCTAACAAGTTTGTCTCACCTTGACATTCTCTGAAAACTTCGCAAGCTTCATTTTGTTCCTCTGATTGCTGCGACTCACCAGAGTTAGTTTAAAAATTTTAAACTGAAGTTGGAGAAGATCGAGGAACATAATGATCTTTTTTCGGAATCGTAACCGAAGTTACCAGACCCAGAGGCTTCTGGGTCAGTGTCAGCGTCTGCGTCGATAATTACTTTTATTTCGGTTTTCACGGTGGAGGCTTCTACTTATATCGGTGTTTCTCTTTGCGACAGTGTGATAAAGTTTGTTTCTCTCTACAAGGGTTAGAGTTTTTGTAAAGCGGAGGGTAAAAATGGGTTGAATGCAAGGGTTAGGGTTACCGTTTTTGTAAAGAATCTGATGAGGATAAAAAGGTCATTTCAATTACTAATTAATTGAGGTAGCATTCTGTTCCAATTAAAAAATAAAAAATGGATGTCACATAATTATTTTTGATGATGTGACCTGATAAAGGTGTAAATTAAAACTTTTAAAATTTGTTAAGACTAGTCTTGCAACTTTTTTTCGTAGGGGAATTTTTCACAACACGCCCGTATGGCAAGGGTAAAAATAAGTATTAACCCTAGAATTTTTAAAAATGACAAGTACTCATAAGACAAGCTATACATTAGTCTTCTAAGTAATCGAGGGAAAGAGAAGCATACACCAAACTATTCATTTTTCATCCATTTATAAAAATGTTTTGGGTAATTAAGTCAAAATGGCTTTGATTTTATTTTGAAAAAGATACTTAATGTTGATCAAGCTTTTTTATTTGCGTTGGGAAATGAATTATGAAATGATTTGATTTGGTTTTGAAATGGTTTGAAATTAGCAATTTTTAGTGAAATATAATTTTTGAAAATTGCTTGGTGTTGACCAATCCTTTGATTTTTATTTGAAAGATTGATTTTATTTTGTAACCAATTAATTATAGATTTTCAAAACAATTTCACACCTTATCATTTCACACCATGTTTTTTTCTTCAGAAAAATACTTTCATTAATTGCATCCTTTCATGGCTCTTTCATTATAGCTTTTCAAAACAATTTCACACCTTATCATGAATTGTCAAGAGCTATGTCTTGATTCAAAAGGGTATGAATGGAATATAAAAGGAGATTTATTTTATTTGATCAATTCACCTCTTTCAAAAATCTCTTCCTAAAATCTCTTACCAAATTTCACTGCATCATCAGTAAAAGTTCAAGCATCAAGAACTTATGCATTATTTTCATAAATCAAATATTGTGAAAAATTCTTGAGCACTTAGAAATATATTGTGATGTATCATATTGATTTAAAGATAAGAAATTATACAAGTTAGGATTTATTTTATCCTACTGCTTCAAACTTTCATTTATCAAAAACTCATATAGTTGTATAAGTACCTTGTTTTCCAGGATCGTTGGAAAAAACGGATTGTTTTCTTTTTTTTTTTGTAAAATAACAAGGTGGTTTTCCTTATTGATTTAGTTAGAAGCTTATGTATAGGGTTGTATAAAGTTATGACTATAGTAAAATCTCTTATAAGTGGTAGGGAGACTAGATGTACTCTTGGATTATGAGGGAGACTTAAATATTATGTGTTCTTTAATTTTCTTCATGTTACAACTTTCATAAACTAACATCAAACCAGTAAAATAAAGACACACTCCTCTAAAAACCATAAAATATCAAACTAATCAATTCACCCCCTCTCTCTTAGGTGTATTATACTCTTACTGAGACTGAAGTCACTATGACCATGAAGGACATTCCAAAAGCTCCTGAAGGTAGTGTATGTACAAGCCTTTAAGAAAACGGAAGAAAATTGCTTCTGATTCTTAGAAGGTGGTTCAGAATCCCCCTAAGAATAAGGTTGTACATCAGGCAGACGTTCATAAGAAGGTTCAAAAGTTGGTCTCCACAATTGTCTTGATGCCTACCAAGGCAAGGAGTGAAGCCACTAACAAGACACCTCAGAAAGCAGTCACTTTTGATCTGGATGAGCCTGTAAAGAAGAAGAAGCTGAGGAAGATGGTGCTTCCAGAAGTTGAATAAGAAGAATATGAATAACCTCTGATCAAGATAACCAAGGTTGTGAAAGAAGGGACAATATTGATAACATCTAATACTCTCAATTAGGTTATGGAAAAGCCTTCTATTGGTGAAGCTTTATTGAAGTGAGTAGAAGCTGAAGTTGGGGAAGAAGCTATGAGGAAGGGAGATAAAGGTCCTTCTGATGTTGGTACTTCTCTTGTGTATGAACAAGCTACGTCTCTAGAAACTATTGAGGAAGAAGTGCAACATATTTTAGATGCTGCATAAATTGTTGACACGGGTAATCATCTGAATTATATCTTAGATAATATCTTACATTCTTCTAATTCCCATCTCATGACTAAATCACCCACACCAACACCGCCTCAATCACCTACACCCTCATCAGAACACACACCTTCACCAAAACATGACCAGAAACCAACCCATGAATGAAATTCTCTTAACATTGGTCAGATCCTAAAAGACTTTTCTCAAAAATAAAATATCCCTTCAATATCTATCTTAGTAGAATTAACAAGTAACCTAGTTAGTGAGTTACCTTTTGATCAAAACCCGCTAGCATATACTCCCTCTGATCTCAAATATAAGAACCTTTATAAAACAATCACACCCTTTAAGAAAAATGTTTGAATGCATTTAAATATTACTCTCTTTCTAATTTTACCCCTACTTTTTGCTTTGGAAATCGTTAAAAACATGGAAATATGAAGAAAAATAGGGATATATTTCAAATAATGGCATTGAATGTAATAATTATTGATGTCTTTTGCTTATATTTAAGACCCTTGAAATTTTGTTTGCATATATTTGAGACTGGAAGGAGTATTTCTGATTTTGAATAACCACATCCCATTAACAATATGCTTGAACCACCCATTAAGGTTTTTAGTGTTAAGTCATCTAGTTCTAGCTCAAGTTATAATTTTGATGAATAAAACTTAAGTCCTCTTAATATCAGAATTTCTTAGAAAATATGTCAGAACTTCTCTACACATCAAAATAAATAATTAGGGAGCATATTTGTTCTTTATAATAATAGATTATTTGTTATCATCAAATTTGTTAAGGGGTGTAGAATCAAACTCTTGTTCTAACAATCTCTCCCTTTTTTGTTGATGACCAAAACTTATATATTTTGATAAGTCAAGTGAGAACATAAAGCATTAGAAACTCCCTCTGAGTTAAAAACTTCCTTGAAGATGTTTGTTCAGAGCTTTGGATGGAAGTTCTTATAGACATTTTTCCTGCTTGCTTATCAACGTGTGAAACAGGTTAGGTTAATCAGTAAATGTTAAAATGTTTGGGACTTAGCCCCAGTGTACTGTTATATTTTATGTTCTCCCTCTTTTTGTCAGTAATAAAAATGCAATAAAAACATATAAAGAGAACTAGAGAAATTCATTGAAGATAAGAAAAAACAATAAAAGCAACAGAAATAAAAACTACTGAAACAGAAACACAAGATGTAAGATAAGGTTGTGGAGCAGGAGGAAGTCGTGTGAACAATGATTCCAAGAGACTTTTGATCTGATTGTTTGATTCCACTTGCTTGCCTATTGTTCCCTTAATTTCTTCGTTCGTTTCATCATGTTTATACAATCTTTTCTTGACAACTTCATTCTCTTTCTTCAACTCTTTCAGAGTTTTCAGCACTAGAGAGGATGGAGTTGTTTTAATAGAAGATACCATATTCTCAGAGTTTATTGCAGGGTCTTTCTCTGGAGATGTTGCAACTAACTTTCCTTTGTCTTCAGCAACGACCAGAGTATGATGTTCAGAAGGAGGTTCCTTAAGTTCTGAATCTAGAGGAGCTTTCCAGGGAGTGATGTCTAGTTGATGTATGAGTTTCTTTTTCCAGAAGCTTAGAACTCGTTCCTTGAAGAGTTTCAAATGTTCGCAGAAGTTTTGTTAAGTTATTTCATATATGAGCTCCTTCATCTTCTGAGATTCATAATTAAACCATTTTCTTAACCGAGTCCAGAGATAATCAGAAGTAGTTGGATTCAGATTTTCCATGTAGGAATGCTTCAGAGAGTTTACCCATTCCTGTATTTCTGCCTCAACTGCCAATAGTGAGTTACCAACATCTGATTTGGATGGTTTTGGTATTGGTTTGGGAATGGCTATTTTCTGAGAAAATGAGGAAAGATTGTCCAGAGCTTCTAAATCAATTATGGTTCTAAGGGGATCTTCTTAGAGGTTTGTTGGAGTTGAAGAGTCTGAAATGATGATAGGAGAGTTATCTGGTGTTGAGACATAAGAAAAGAGAGAATATGGAGTGGTAACTTCTTGTGTAGGGTTGGTGAAGATATTTAGTGGTTGAGAGGGCAGTTGATACCAGGCATAAATGGTGTGGTATTAGGCAATAGTTCAGAGTTTTGATTTGGATTTTTTGGTTGAGGGGGTTCGAAGAATGGTTGAAATTGATCAATGTCATATAGAACTTGTGCAAGTTCTGGTTGTGTTTCAACAAAGTGGCTAGGAGTTGAGTTAATCAAGGGATTGGTGTCAATTTCCATGTCAAAATCATCAATAGTTTGCGGTGAGGTATTCTCAACATGTTTGGGAGATAATGAGAGTTCAAATGTTGTTCCATCACTTTTACATGCATCCAGGTATCTAAGGACAATTTATGGGTGTGTGTCCGTTGAGAAGAGAGGAAAATATTTCAATGGGATTTTTCTGGTGGTGATGACTCCCTTTGTATGGAGAGTGAGATCCTTCTTGATAGTTTCTATGATTCTTATATTCTTGAGGTTCTTGGCGTTGAATGGTTTTCCAGCACATGTCTCTAGATTACAAACTTTTTAAGCTTTAGTCAGATGTTTTATCAGCTTGTTCTCTGTCAGAATATCTGATATTGGTCTTCCTAGAGGGATCTAATCTCTCTTGGTTTTTTTCTTTTTCTCTTGTTTCCTTGACACTGTTTTTAAGATGATTAAACAGACTGTAGGGGAGATTAACATTCGTCTTGGTTGAAATGAAGTATAGCAGGTATTATTGATCAATGTTGATGTAGTCTGAAAAGCTTATTGGCATACTATGACTGATGCATCCCATAATGATTTTAGCCCAAATTTTGTGGCGATCCTTCAGATCTTTAATCTTATTAGTGTTGTCTAGAGGTGAATATTTCTTTGGATACAGTTATTAGGTAAGAACTCTTTTCTATATCACTACATCTAATGTCGGTTCCATCATGATCAATGAGTTTTCCAATGAGATCTTCGGTGATGATGATCTTATTTCCCATTACATATGAGGTTACCTAATGATTTGAAGTAGTTGCAAAAATATAGAACTCCTTAACAAGTTTGGGAAAGATTGGACCCATTAAGTGATCAAAGTACTTTGACCACCCTTGAAACTCAACCTCGGGAGTAAGGCCATACCCATTTTCTTTCATGCTTTCAAAATCAACTATGAGTTCACATAGAACTTCAAAAGAGTCAATAGGAGTGAGGAGAGTTCTTGAAGGATCAACATATATTTCTTCGTTGATTTGGTTAGCATGATCTTGAGATTGCGTTTGTTGAGAGCACGAAGCCATTGTTCACAAACTTAGGGTTTTGGAGAACTCAAAGAGGAAAACAAGAATTGTAGGAAAATAGGAGAGAGCAAGGTGAGTGAAAATGTGAGTTTTATGAGGCAAATGTGATATATATATATATATATATATATATATATATATATATATATATATATATATATATATAAGAGGACCAATGGATAGAAAATAAGAAATTAATGAGCTATTAACACAATAAACATAATGATTAATGGCCATAATGATTTATGACAAGGGAGATTGCATGAAACTTTTGAGAACAGTTATCGATGTGACTGGAGCCTCAAGTTATCAACTCAAATGTTTCAGTCTCTCAGAGTTTGAACACATGTTCAGCTTCATAGGATAACCTAGAGCTTAGGATGACAAATGTTGATGACGTGAACTGTGTGATCTATCCCTGAAGTGAAAAGTTTTCAGAAAAACCTTCAGATCTTCTAGATAGATTCTGAGGCAATTTTGCTTCTCATTTCTAAAGAACTATTGGTCAGATGTTCACAAAAAATAAAGGAAATTCTGAAGGTTAATTATACATAAATTACCTTTTCATTATGGACATAATTTCATATTGAGATGTTTCAAAATAAAATTAAATCTATCTTCAGGAAGGGGTTTAGTGAAAATATCAGCCCATTGATAGTTTGTGTCTATAAATTTTAAAAAGAGAATTCCCTTATGAGTACAGTCCCTTATGAAGTGATGTTTAATTTCTATATGTTTAGCCCTAGAATGTAAAATAGGATTTTTAGAAAAATAGATAGCAAAAGTGTTATCACAGAGGATAAGAATGTTACTCTCATAAGTATGAAAATCCTCAAGTTGATTCTTCATCCAGAGCATCTGAGTACTACATCCAGTTGTAACTATATATTCAGCTTTAATAGTTGATAGAGCAATGGTGGATTGTCTTTTGCTGGATCAAGAGTTAAATTGTCTCCCAGAAACTGGCAGCTTCCATAAGTACTTTTCCTTTCTATTCTGTTTCCAGCAAAGTCAGCATCGTAGTACCATACTAATCTATATTTTATGGATTTTCTATAACAAAGAGAAAGATTAGTAGTACCTTTCAGATACATGAAAATTCTCTTAACTGCTGTTAAGTGAGATTCTCTAGGATCTGATTGGAATCTGGCACAAAGGAAAACGTTATATAGAATATCAGGTCTTCAAGCAGTTAAATATAAGAGAGAACTGATCATACCTCTATAGAACTTATGTTCTACTTTTTTACTTACCTATTCCTTTTCTAGAATGCATGTGGGGTGCATATGAGTTTTTGATGGCTTACTTTCTGACCTATAAACTTTCTTTAGAAGTTCTATAACATACTTTCTTTGATGTATGTAGGTTCCTTCCGGATTTTGATTGATTTGAATTCCCAGAAAGAACTTGAGTTCACCCATTAAGCTCATTTCAAATTCTGCCTGCATAGTGTTAGCAAATTCTTTGCCCATAGAACTTTTAGTAGATCCAAAAATTATATCATTGTAAACACCCCAAATTTTCCCTCACTCATTTCACCATGGCTTGTGATCTTTTCATTAGCATAAGTTCAATCATAGCATCTCACATTGCATTTTTTGCTTCACTGCATTGGTTCTAAGTCATCTGCATCTAGGGTTTGTGATTTGAGCCATCCCTGAGCTATCTGAGCCACTCCAAAGGTCTTCAATCATCTCATGAGGGTCCATGTATATTCAAGCATCATATTATATCCTCCCAAGATCAAGAAAGTCAGGAAATCACAAGAACTGAGAAAGGCATGGAAGCAGAGCCAAGCTTAACTACACAGATGACCTAAAATTAGGGTTTTGGTTTCAGAGGCCATAACTCCAAATTTTTTGGTCATTCTTGTTTCTATTGGTCTCTATATGATGTAAGGATCATACATACCAATTTTCATGAAGAAATTCAATGGGGGGAGGCATCTGATCAATAGATGACTTCTTGAGCAAGTCAGTGCAAAATCAGGGCATCTGAGCCCCCCAATCATCCAACCAAAGGGTCTTCTCCATCATTTTGGGTGTATATGATCTTTATTTGATCTTAGAAGAAGTTATAAGTTCACAAAATTGAAGAATTTCAAGCCATTTGCAAAATTTCCATTTTGGGAAAGTGACTTGTAATGCAAAATTGCCATTTTGGGAAAGTTTTTCAACCTCCTCTTTTTGATTCAAAAATGGTTCAAATGAAAAATTATTGGTCATGAAAGTTGTAGATTGGATCATTCCCTTTTCAAAAAGTACAAGAACTTGATCTAATTCATCATAGAACTCAATTTATGGCTTTGCAAATTTGGGAAAAATCACAAAATTTCAGTTATGCACCAAAGAGGGAAGTTTGCAAAAACACTTGCCAAAGCCAAATGTGACTTCTAATTGACTTCTAAGCATTGCACAAACATCATACATGACATAAAATTCAGAATTTCCCAAAGAAATTCCAAGTTTCATGCCTTGAACTTTACAAAATCCAAAAGGAGCCAAAACTTCATGAATTTGCAAGATGGATCAAAACCTCTCACACACTTGCTGAATCACCACAAAACCTTTTCCATGGTTATCCTTGAACCAAGCTGACTCGAGCCATGCCTTGAAACAGCCACTGAACCAGCCCATACCTCAAGTACACCAACTCTTGACATTTTTGCAACTTGCCCATACCAATCAACATAGGCCAGCACCCACCCTCTGACCTATCCCAACATGATATGTGTACCAAAAGGAAGCCATTCCATAACACAACACAGGATGGAACCTCCAAGAACACATCATACACAAAAACCCTCAAATTTGCAAAAGCTTTCGAATTTCACAACTCAGCCAACAAATCTCCAAACTTTTTCCACCATTCAACTCCATAATCATCACTGATCATTTCCCACACTTCATTTTGCCTTGAAACACACCATACCCAAAACACGATTTTCACATTGCTTGGACTGAACTTCTGCCAACTTCATTTTGAGGCCATTTAAACTCCAAGCAAGCATTGCAAGCTCTTGAGGGGAATCATTGGAGTTGATTTGAGGCAAAGAACTGGTCAGAAAGCTCCTGGTTTGAAAGCTCAACTTCAGGTAGCCATGGCATTTATTTTTCCAGAACCTTCATTTTATGTTATAGAATGATTCTATGTGTTCCCCTGATTGCCATGATATGTTTGGTTTCAAAAATAGTTGAGAAATAAGCATTTCATAAGCTTCTGAAATTTTTGAGATGTTTTCCGTTTTGCTCTGATTCTTGTTTTTGATGATGAATAAATGAATTTTGATGGCTGATTCTTGTTGGGGTTGATGTGGGGATCATTTATGGAGAGTTTTAGGGCTTGGGGTCACGTATAGAGTGAGATAGCACAAGTGGATAGCCGGAGAAGATGACCGGAACACTGTTCCGGTCATCTGAAAGTGTTTAGGGTTCAGATTAGGGCTTAATGACGTAATTAGCGTAGTTTGAATCTCAGCCATCCAGATGCGCCCGTTGGTCAATTCCCTCCCTTTTTATTTGAATCTGGGCCACTGGATCAGCATACTTTCATTTAAATTCATTTTAATTTCATTTTAACTGCATTTTTTTCTACATTTTATTAAAAATAGCAAAACACTTTTAAAAAAATTTATTTTTTGCATTTCCCTTTCAAATATTTTTCTCATTCTGAAAATAATTTTTATTTTATTTTTTGCATAAAATTCGTATTTTTAAAATATTTAAGTGTTTATTTTAATTAATTAATTAATGAGAATTAATTAATTAAAATACCATTTAAGTTTCTAAAAATCACCAAAAAAATCACATTGCATCTTGATACATTTAGAAACATTATCAAACCCTTCAAACAAATTTCTTTTTGGTTCTTGACCTATTTTGACATTTTTCTTTGGAATTAGGGTTCTTAAAAGTCAATATTTTTACCCTAACTTAGAAAAATCCATTATGCCTAACCATGAAGAGTTTGATGATGGTTCTTTTTGATTTGCATTCCTCATGTCATGTAGTTGCTAGGATAAAATTGGTTTGAATTTATTCTTCATTTTCAATTTGTTTTGCATTTTTCATTGTGAGGTCCCTTAAAACCCTAACCAACTTAAGAAAATCATAACTTCCATTAGGTTAGGATTTAGGTCTTCTCCTTTGGGAAGTGAACTTGTATGGGTTTAGGGTACCTTTGATCCCATTTTCAATTTTTTATCTTGTCATTTGCTTCTGATTTTGAATTTTGCTTTGTATCTTGTACATAAACCCTAATTTGTATCTTCATTTGCATTCATTATTCATATGCTTGCATACATGGACTTGCCATGACATTTTATGCATTCACTTGACTCATAAGACATCCCAAGACACATTAGAATCATGTTTGATCATTTCTTCTTCCATTTGCCATGTCATGCCTTCATTTCATTTCATATGCATCCATGGTCTTTCATGCCTCCTTTCATGCTTCATTTGCATCTTCATCACTTGTATGATCATCCACATCTTATGACATACATTTGTATCATCCCATAGCATCATTTGCCTCATGATATGCTTCTGGTTTTGGTTTGCATCTTTGCATTTCATCTCATTTTCATTTCTTTTCATTTGTTTGTTGCTAACTTTTCAGGTGGTAAGTGTTTGAGAAGTGAATTTGCCTTCACTTCTCATAATTTCTTCTCATCTCTCTTATGCATCATTGCTGCATTTTACTTTTGTATTAGAGTGAGCTTGCTCATTCATGCTCCCTCCTCACTTTCTTTATTCAAGCAACTTATCTTCTTAAGTGAAGTAAGTTGACTTGCTTCTTTCTGCTTCTCCTTTCATCTGCTTCTTCCTTGGTGGTTTTTTCTTGAAGATCTTTTGCAAGCCTCATAAACCCTACGAATACCCAAGCATGATCACAATTATGGTTTGATTAGTCCCCCTTTAGTTTTCTGCTTTGTGTCATCTTTGTGTCTTCTCTTCTCATCTCATAATCAAGGAATAAACCTTAAAGGCTTTAAGGCTTGGTGATTAAGCTTATGCCTGCATCCTTTTATTAGGATGGAGTGTATAACTTTAATCCTAAGTGTTAAACCCTTAATGTGTTTAAATCCTTTAATCAATCCACCTAATAATCACTAAGACATCAAGCTTGTAACTTGGGCCTTGCATTAGGGGTATAATTCTTCCTTAATTGGTTAAGAAGGACTAACCCTAGTGTTAATGGACAAGTCCTCCTCAAGTTGTCTTACAAACCATGAAAATTCACTTCTTAATCTTACCATTAACTAAAATCCATCTTAATAAAGGCTTTGTTTTGTCATGAGGTTAATCCCTAATCATGGATTAAGTTGAGGAGCCTTCCTCAGCTTAAATGTTCTCATATATTATCCTTCTATTAGGATGGTGTAATGGGTCCATTAAATCCTTGATTATGGCTTAAACTCATTACCTAACACCAAACAAAAATTCAAAAACATCTAAATAATCACAAGTAGGTTAATGATCTTAATCCTACACCATCATGGTAATTAAGTGTGAGGAGTTTATCTCATACTTAAAGTATTCTCATTACCCCTAATCAGAGGGAGGATGTGATGAGTTTACTAACCCATTGGTTTAGGCTTAATCTCATTAACTTATGACAAACACCAAAAAGCAATAAAAGATTGAAAACACAAAAACAAGCAATAATCGTCTCCTCCGGGATTCTTTTCTCACCTCATTCATTCACAAACGAGAACTCGCTTCTTCCGTCTAATGCAATACAGTTAGCACCTGAGCCAGACAGGTCATACACTTGAGCATAGACAAGTAAGCAGTTCACAAGTCAATTTATCTTTCAGTCTCTTTGAGTCGAACTACGGTGTTCTGACTTCCTCATTGCACGAGAGGATACGTAGGCATAACTTAACAGTTATCGAACAAAAGTCTCTGTATATTCCCTCTCCTCCAGCATTATTCTTTAAGCCTCATTTTCTTGAGCTTTGCACTCCTATTCTCACACTTCACATATTTCACTTCACTTTCTTCCAGCACTGACACTTGCATTCTTTCCAGCATTGATACACAGATTGCACTGACACTACCCCTTTAAAACACAAATCTTTTAAGCGTGGATCCCGTCGAGTACGGCGGACAATCTGGGTGCTAATACCTTCCCAGGTTGTAACCAACCCCCTTTCTCAGTTTCTCTGGTTCGCGACCGTCTTATCCATCTTTTCTTAGGTTTATGCAGCATTACCTTTCCTTCGGGATAAAAATGCCTAGCTGGCGACTCTTTTCATTCGTTTCCTTCGTCGACCGTTCGCGTCTGTACCCCATCTGACCAGGTGTCATTTGGTGGGAGCGACAGCTTGGAGACTCTGCTGGGGACCCTTATATTGCAACCAGGGCTTCTGGTTCTTTTTGTGGGTTCCTCCTAGCGCTTGTTTGATTTGTGTTTACCGGGGTGTTAGGTGCTATGTGTGTTTATTTATTTTGCTTTATTTACTGCCTTATGTACAGCTTTATTTACTGCTTACTTTACAGTTTTTATGCATCATGCTGTCATAACTGTCGTTGCTGGATCAGGTTTGTTGTTTTGGTGGGTGGGGTTCCATTGAGAGTTTAAGGTCCTATACCTGGGACCTGAGTGACACCTAGGCTAGAGTGGTTCATGTTCTTTCCCATTCCATTTCGGTCTGGTGCAGGAATATGAAACACGGTTCAGATGTGGGTTTTTTCTTGAGAACTCTGTGCTACAGATTTCCTGTAGTGCTAGGGCTATCTAGGAAGCCTGCTAAGTCTGGATGACCTTTATTATGACCTTCAGAAGCTGAGGTGAATTAGAGGAGGAACTTTTATGGTTATTTTAAACACTGTACCTCCAGGTTAGAAGTGTTTACACTTCTTATAACTGACCCAAGTCTGAGGATCCTTGTTCTAGAACATCACCTGTGAGGGGGGTTGGGTTGTTTACAGGTTTGCAGGAACCCTTGGCCACATCATACCCTGTTACTATTTTGTTTAAGAGTACTCCGTTTTGGACAGTTCTTGTGATTAACCCTGGACATGTGACTCTTTATTTGAGTTCCCCACCCTGGTTACTGGATTTCTCAAACCTCCATCTGGACTTCTTGAACATGCATGGACCTTATATCAAGGCAGATAATCAGATCCATCTTGATCACAAACCCTTGAATATCATTTGCATATTCATCATTGCATCATTTAACATTTGTTTATTTGCTTTTCAGGGTATCCATTTCACTATATCTTGGTTTTGGTTTTGACCCCTTCATCTGCATAGACCTCTGCTTCAGTTATCTCCATCCTCACCAGCACCAGTCTGTCAGTGGTCCACCTTCAGCATCTCAGTCTGTGAATCTTCATCAGCACTTATCTTCAGCTTCTTCGGCAAGCACTTATGGCTGCTCCTAGGAAGAGCAACATATCCTACCATTTCTTTGAGCCTGTGTTGACTGGTATCAGGCAGGTCCAGTCACTCATCACACCTGATTATATCCCTTTGTTTAGAGAGCATTATGGAGGAATCCTGGATATGGTTATGGACCTTGACCCTTCTCAGAGGAGCATGATCCACACATGCCTGCAGTTTTATGACCCTCCTTTGAGATGTTTCACATTCCCAGACTTTCAGTTAGGGCCTCTACTGGAAGAGTTTTCTTCATTGATTGGAGTACCTATCAGGGGTGGAATCCCTTTCAACCCAGAGATACCAGCTCCCAGAAATGAAGAAATAGCAAGGGCATTGTACTTGGAGCCTTCCCTGATTGAGCAAAGTATGACCACAAAGGCTGGGATCCCTGGTTTACACTTGGACTTCTTGATTTCTCAGGCCATCCTGAAAGCTTCTTTAGGAGAGTGGAGGGCAGTCTGTGCACTGTTAGCCCTCAGCATATATGGGGCTATACTGTTTGCAGATGAGCCTAAATTTGTCAGCAATAATGCCATCCATTTGTTTCTCCTGAAGAACCCAGTACCTACATTGCTGGGAGATTTATATTATTCCATCCATCAGAGGAATGAGAAACAAAGGGGGAAGTTGGTGAGATGTTGTGCTCCTTTGTTTTACACCTGGCTGCTCAGACACCTACCTAAATCAGATGCCTTCTTGAACCCACACCAACAGAAGAATTGGGCCAAGAGGCTCATTGCTTTGACTTCAGATGATATCAGATGGTGCACCCAGAGCACCAAAGGCAAAGACATCATCACCAGCTGTGGACAGTACCCAAATGTGCCTCTGATAGGAGTAAAGGGTTGCATTAACTACAATCCTTTACTGTTTAAGAGACAACTGGGTTATGCCTTAGTTCACCCTCCCAGAGGACAAAATTTAGTTGAGACCCTATATTGTGAAGTGCAACCTAATTCAGCTGTTGTCAAGCAAGCTGCCTGGGCTTGGGACAACATCCTGACAAAAGGAGTAGCTATTCTTGGAATATGTAATAATGTTGCTTCAGCTCAGTACTATGATTGGTCCCGTACTAGAGCTCAGATCACCAGAATGCCTTTCACCTTGGAAGACATGCCTGGGCCATCTACTGTACAGCCAGCAGCAACTGTTAGCCTGGAGGAATTTGAGAAGCTGAAGGAAAGGAATGAGAAGTTATCTGAGGCTTTAAAGAAAACTCTTTGGGAGAGGAGTGATGGTCTTCTGGATATTGAGAGACTGGAAAAGCTCAAGGTTGAGCATCTGACCAAAATTGAAAGGACCGAGGACTACATAAGGAAAGCAAGGGCTGGGGAACAGATATTGAAGAATGCCTGCAAGGAGGCTAAAATTCAGAAAGCTAGGGCTGAGCACTATCTGCAAGAGAGTCAGGCTAGGTGGGTCAGGATCACCGAAGCCCGTACACAAGAAGACTAGAAGACTCAATCCAAGATTAAGCAGCTAGAGGCCAATGAGAAGAAGCAGCAGGAAACTTTGTTGGCAGCCCAGAAGGAGATTTCAGAGTTGAAGCTCAGAGCAGGATTGAAGAGATCAAAGGACCAGGACAGGCACAAGAAGCTGACCACTGCTATTGCCACCAGGAACCTCCTTATCAGGACCATTACAGAGCACCCAGCTGGTCCGGTGCCTGAGGCCCTCCTGAAGGAGGTCAGAGAGGATGAGTTTGGGCTGGATGTCTGATCCTTTGCTTGTTTTTTGTTTCCAGTTGATGTACTTTTCTTTTGTTATGTTTTGACCCTTCAGGGGCATGTATTGTAAAACAAACTATGTGTTGTTCCTCATTTGTAATATATTTTATTTTGTTTTTCATTTGGGTTTTCTCTCAACAACATCAAGCATCTTCCTCGAGGTCTGGAAAGGTCAAAACCAAGAACCAAACGGGATACCTTGGAAAACAAATAAACATACTGCATTGCATACTAACTTTGTTTTTGTTTTGTAGGTTTTGTAATTATTATTGTTTCTAACTTTGTTGTGACTTAAGGAAACATTGCTCGTCGCCGAGTGTTCCCTGTCAACCGCGCGCACCGATACCCGACTCGTAACAACCTTCCCGGTATTCAAATGGAACAAGTACAGCAGGACCTGTCTGAGGTCAGAAACCAGATGGCCAATGAGAGAGTGGAGATGAGAAATCAGATGTCTCAGTTTATGGCAGTGATGACTGGCTTAGCCCAGAGTCAAGAAAGGTTAAGAGAGCTGGTGGAAAGACAAACTCCTGAGGAGCCTCATCTTGGAACAGGAGGAACTAGCAACAATGAACGGGGTCAGCCTCGTATTGACCCACCAGTATATGGACCTCATCTGGATCTAGAGGTTAACATCCCGAAGAATGTGCAAGGTAACACTACTGGGGGCAGAGTCCTGCAGGAGGATCCCCAGGAAGAACAGTTTACTATTATAGGAGCTGGGGATGAGGAATATGACAGGAGATTGGATGAGATTGCTGAAAAGTTAAGATCTTTGGAATCTCAGAATTCTTTGGGCTTCGATGTAATGGACATGGGCTTAGTGGATGGGGTGAGAATTCCCCACAAATTCAAACCCCCATGCTTTGAAAAGTACAATGGCACCTCCTGTCCACGCACTCATCTACAATCTTTCTTGGGAAGGCTCAAGGCGTATACTATGGATGAAAAGTTGTGGATGTTCTACTTTAAGGACAATCTGACTGGGGCTTCGAGAGAGTGGTATTCGCATTTGTCTAGGGCCACCATAAGATGTTGGAAGGATTTGGCCGAGGCTTTCATCCGTTAGTATCAATACAACCTGGACATGGCTCCCAATAGGACCCTTCTAATGGGAATGTCTCAATCTTCTAGAGAGAGCTTTCGGGAGTATGCTCAAAGATGGAGACAGTTGGCTGATGCTGTTCAACCACCCATGTCAGAGAGGGAGATGGATGACATGTTCATGAATACATTGCAAGGGATTTATATTGATAGGCTGACTGCTTTCTCCTCTACCAGTTTTGCTGACGTAGTCATAGCTGGTGAGAGAATTGAAAGTCTCTTAAAGATGGGCAAGATCTCCGACAATGGTGCTAGTTCTTCCAGCAATCCAAGGAAACCATTTGTAGGACCCCGAAGGGCAGGTGAAACTAATTCCATTCATACAAGCAGGGGCAGGCCTCAATATGCTCACTGGTCAGTAGCAGCTGTTACCATTCCAGCTCCAATTCCACAGCAACCAACATATCCTCCACAACAACCACAGTATCAACAACAACCTCACTATCAGCAACAGTCTCATTTTCCGCAACAAAGAACCTACAACAATAGTAATAACAACCAGCAGCAGCGTCCTTTCCAACAAAGGCCATAACAAGCCAACAGGATGATTGACCCAATCCCAATGCCGTATGCTGCACTCTTGCCACAACTCCTGAAGCTCAACCTAGTTGAGTTAAGGACATTAGCACCTCCAGATCCTCTTAATATGCCAAAGAACTATGATGCAAATGCCAGGTGTGCATTCCATTCAAACGCATCAGGGCATAATACTGAAAAATGCAGGGCCTTACAGATGAAAGTCCAAGATTTGGTGGACTCAAAAGCTCTCAATTTTGCGCCTCCTCCGAACGTCACAAGAAATCCAATGCCTAGTCACAACGGGCCTAGGATTAATGCTATTGACGAGGGCAAACCATCCACATTAATCAACAGCGTTGCACAAATCCGGACACCTTTGGTTGAAATCAAAGCTCAGCTGTTAGAATGCCAAGTGTTCCCCGGATGTGAGCTCGGTTGTGGATATTGCAGCATTGCTGTTAATGGGTGTGAGAGACTGAGAAATGGCATAGATGGTCTTATTAAGGATGGCATCCATCAGATTACAACAACAGCTACTACAACTCCAACAATTCCTTCATCAACAATCACGGATACTCCTACAATGTCAGCAACCATTGTTCCAACAGATTCTACTACAACTCTAACAACTGCCCAATCAATCACTTCAATGGATACAAGTTCAGTCACCATCCCTTCTACAACGACAACATCCATTACTCCATCAGTTCCTACTACAACTTCAACACCCACTTCGTCTACAACATCAGCAACAGTCAATGAAAGCGTCTCAACGGTTACGATATACTACGATCCTGCAAATGTTCCTACCAATAACTCACAACAAATTACTGCTCCCGTCAGAACTCCGGTTACCATATATTATGATCCACACACCATTGTGGTCCCCTCTGCAGCTGATATCAGCCCGATCACTATCACAGTGCCGGGACCAGTTCCTTATGAAAGAAATAATGCCATCCCTTGGCATTATGGCTCAGATCTATACTGCAAGGGGCATAAAATCACCTTAGAATCATCAACTTCTTCACCTCAGATAGACAATGTGGGGGGAGGCGGAGGCTTCACTAGAAGCGGACGTCTCTTTGCCTCACAAATACCAAGACCTGTTGCTGAAGCAGAAATTGCTGCTAAGGCAAAAAGGAAGAGCATGGTGCAAGAAGAACCAGTTGCTAAAGAAGCTGTGAAGACTCCTTTTGATCAAGAGGTTGATGAATTCATGAGAATCATAAAGAAAAGTGATTACAAGGTAGTGGACCAGCTTCACCAAACACCTTCCAAAATCTCCATACTATCATTGCTAATGTGCTCCGAGGCTCATCGGAACGCACTATTAAAAGTCCTGCATGCAGCTTATGTGCCGGAGGAGATTACTGTCAATCAGTTAGAGGCTGTGGTTGGAAATGTCAACGCTAGTCATGGACTAGGATTTACCAATGCTGATCTGACAACGGAAGGTCACAATCACAACAAGGCTTTTCACATTACCTTGGAGTGTAAGGGTGCAGTTCTTTCTCACATACTGGTAGACACAGGGTCATCACTCAATGTCCTACCTAAGAAAGCCCTTGTGAAGCTGGAGCATGACGGGTTGGCACTACGCCCAAGCAACTTGGTAGTGAGAGCCTTTGACGGTTCTAATAGATTAGTTCTGGGAGAGATAGAATTGCCTATAATGATTGGCCCACAGGTTTTCAAAGCGACCTTCTTTGTGATGGATATACAACCTGCCTACAGCTGTCTATTGGGTAGACCATGGATCCACGCCCCTGGCGCCGTGACATCAACCCTTCACCAGAAGTTAAAATTCGAGTGGGAGGGCCAAGTCATTACCATCTGTGGGGAGGAGGATATCTTCGTTAGCCAGCTGGCTACTTTTAAATACATTGAAATGGACGGGGAGATTCACGAAACAATGAGTCAGGGGTTTGAGGCCCTTAATATCAATGAGACATATACTATACTGGGAACTTCCATCACCTCCTACCAACAAGCCCGGAAGGTTGTTGAAGAGGGTACTGCTCAAGGCTGGGGAAAGCTGCTGCCAGTTGAGAAGAAAGAGGACCGATTCGGGTTGGGTTACAGACCAACTCGACAAGATCAACCAGAGGCTGCAACGGAGCCCAAGTTTGTTAGTGGGGGGATGCTCACCCCGGATGCTGTGAATAGCTTGGAAGATGAGTCAGAAGACGAGCGCAACCTGGAAAGCTGGATACGTCCAAGGATCCCGGGGAACCATGTCTCAAACTGGTCTTCCCAGGAAATTATAAGAGTTACTCCTGCAGAGTAATTATTATTTTCCTGTCTTTAAAGCATGCATCAAGTCCTACATCTTGCCCAAGATGTCGGGAATCATTTTGTAATCGGGCCATCTTGTATTTTGTGCAAAGATCAATTAATGAATATCAGGACATCTTTTGCAAATGAGTCTTTTCTTTTCCGCTCACTATTTTTCATTTTTCATTTTTCATTTTTTTGTACAAAAATAAAATGGCAATGTTTTCAAAATAATAACCTCATTTTCACTTTTTCTAAGCAAGATAAAATTGATCACTAAAATGAACAAATCTAAACCCTTGCAGAGAGTGCCCTCCAGACTGCACCGACAATAACACTACTATGACTTCGTGTGACTTTGACAATCCGATTAATCAAGACGATGAAGGGGTTGAAGAAGATTATGAGCTACCTGAAGAACTAGCCAGGTTGTTGAGACAAGAGGAGAAGGTTATAACTCCTCATCAGGAGGAGGTTGAAACGGTTAATCTTGGTACAGAAGAAAACCTGAAAGAAGTTAAGATCGGGGCCCGTCTGCAAAGTTCAGTGAAAGAGCAACTGATTGACATGCTTCGGGAGTATGTGGATGTTTTTGCTTGGTCTTATCAAGATATGCCAGGGTTGGACACCGACATTGTTATGCACAAGCTGCCTCTGAAAGAAGACTGTCTGCCAGTAAAATAGAAGCTTCGCCGTACTCGCCCAGATATGGCAATGAAGATAAAAGAAGAGGTACAAAAGCAGTGGGACGCCGATTTCCTTGTTGTGACTAGTTACCCGCCGTGGGTTGCTAACATTGTACATGTTCCTAAGAAAGATGGAAAAGTGAGGATGTGTGTGGACTATCGGGATCTGAACAGAGCCAACCCGAAAGATGACTTCCCTTTACCTCACATTGATGTATTGGTTGACAATACGGCTCAGTTCTCGGTGTTCTCCTTCATGGATGGATTTTCAGGATATAATCAGATCAAAATGTCACCCGAAGACATGGAGAAGACAACTTTCATCACACCCTGGGGCACATTCTGTTATAAGGTAATGCCATTCGGACTGAAGAATGCTGGTGCCACCTATCAACGGGCTATGGTAACATTATTCCACGATATGATCCATAAAGAAATTGAATGTTATGTGGATGACATGATTGCCAAGTCCCTCACAGAGGAAGACCACCTGGTGAATCTCTTAAAATTATTCAAGCGTCTGAGGAAGTACCAATTGAAGTTAAACCCCAACAAATGCACATTCGGGGTGCAATCTGGTAAGCTGCTGGAATTTATTGTAAGTGAGAAAGGGATTGAAGTTGACCCTGACAAAGTCAAAGCCATTCAAGAAATGCCTGCACCGAAGACTGATAAGGAAGTTCGGGGGTTTCTAGGTAGATTGAACTACATTTCAAGGTTCATATCTCACCTTACTGCAACCTGTGAGCCTTTGTTCAAGCTGCTGAGAAAAGAACAAACAGTCAGGTGGAATGAAGACTGCCAGAGGGCTTTTGACAAAATCAAGGAATACTTACAAGAGCCTCCGATCCTTATGCCTCCAGTTGAAGGAAGACCTCTAATAATGTACTTGACAGTATTAGAAGAGTCAATGGGGTGTGTGTTGGGCCAGCATGACGAGTCTGGTCGAAAAGAGTATGCAATTTACTACCTAAGCAAAAAGTATACCGACTGTGAACAACGTTATTCATTGCTCGAGAAAACTTGTTGTGCTTTAGCGTGGGCTGCTCGCCGACTAAGGCAGTATATGTTGACCCACACTACCTTATTGGTCTCAAAGATGGACCCAGTTAAGTACATATTTGAGAAGCCAGCACTTACCGGGCGGGTTGCAAGATGGCAAATGATCCTCACAGAATATGACATTCAATACACATCTCAGAAAGCCATCAAGGGCAGTGTGTTGTCTGATTATCTTGTTGAGCAACCCATTGATGATTACCAGCCTATGAGATTTGACTTCCCTGATGAAGACATCATGTTCATAAAAGCAAAAGATCATGAAGAGCCTATTCACACTGAAGGGCCTGACCCAGAAGAAGAATGGATTATGATGTTTGATGGGGCTGTTAATATGAATGACCGCGGTGTTGGTGCAGTACTCATTACACTAAAGGGAGTTCACATGCCTTTCTCGGCAAAACTCACCTTTAACTACACTAACAACGAAGCTGAATACGAAGCTTGCATTATGGGTCTTGAGGAAGCCATTGACCTCAGGATCAAGACTTTAACGGTATTTGGAGATTCAGCTCTGGTAATCAATCAAACCAACGACAAATGGTACAATCACCAGGAGCATCTGATACCTTACCGGGATTATACGAGGAGATTACTAACTTTCTTCACCACAGTAAAGCTTGAGTATATCCCTCGAGATGAAAATCAGTTTGCAGATGCTCTGGCTACCATTTCGTCCATGATCAAAGTTCAAGCTGCCAACTTTGTGCCTCGGATTTCAGTATCCATACTTGATAGACCAACATACGTATTCTCTGCGGACCTTGCTAAAGATGAAAAGCATTGGTTCTATGACATCAAATGCTTCTTGGAGGATCAAACATACCCACCTGGTGCATCATCCAATGACAAGAAGACATTAAGAAGGCTAGCTGGTAGTTTCTTCCTGAATGTTGATGGTTCCTTGTACAAGAGAAACTTTGATATGGTACTCCTCAGATGTGTTGATAGGGCAGAAGCAGACTTGTTGATGCACGAGGTGCACGAGGGATCTTTTGGTACCCACGCGGGAGGGCATGCAATGGCTAAAAAGTTGTTAAGATCAGGCTAGTACTGGGTCACAATGGATGCAGACTGTTGTGCTTATGCCAGGAAGTGTCATAAATGCCAGATTTATGCAGATAAGGTGCATGTGCCTCCGAATCCTTTGAACGTAATGTCTTCGCCATGGCCCTTTGCCATGTGGGGCATTGACATGATAGGCAAGATTGAGCCGACTGCTTCAAATGGCCACAGATTCATCCTGGTAGCCATTGACTATTTTACCAAGTGGGTTGAAGCAGCTTCGTATGCCAATGTCACCAGGCAAGTGGTAGCCCGATTCCTGAAGAGAGACATCATCTGTCGGTATGGAGTGCCCGAGCGAATCATTACTGATAATGGTTCCAACTTGAATAACAAAATGATGGCAGAACTATGTCGGGACTTCAAGATCCAACACCACAATTCTTCTCCTTACAGGCTAAAGATGAATGGCACTGTTGAGGCAGCTAACAAGAATATCAAGAAGATTGTGCAGAAGATGGTGGTCACATACAAAGACTGGTATGAAATGTTGTCATTTGCCTTGCATGGGTACCGTACGTCAATCAGAACGTCCACTGGGCAACACCATATCAACTTGTGTATGGTATGGAGGCAGTTTTACTTTTTGAAGTTGAATTACCCTCCTTACGGGTACTAATGGATGTCAAACTGAATGAAGCAGAATGGGTCCGATCCCGATACGAACAGCTGAGCCTGATTGAAGAGAAGAGATTGGCTGCAATTTTTCATGGGCAGCTGTATCAGAAGAGAATGAAGAAAGCCTTCGATCAGAAAGTCAGACTTCGAGAGTACCAAGTAGGAGATCTTGTGCTAAAAAGACTCCTTCCTCCTCATACAGACCACGGGGGCAAGTGGACTCCGAATTACGACGGCCCATTCATAGTAAAGAAAGTTTTCTCTGGTGGAGCACTGATGCTCAGTACTATGGATGGTGAAGATTTCCAGTCCCTTGTGAATTCAAATGCAGTTAAAAAATACTTCGCATAAAATGACCCGCTGGACATAAAAACAGAATGTAAGTCCAGGCAAAAATAGGGCATCCCGGCGAGTCAAAAACAGAATAAAAGACTCGGGAAAAAATAAGGAAAAAAAATATACACCCGCTGAGTTGAAAAGCCGCATTGGACAGCTCAGGCAAAAAATGGGTATCCCGGTGGATTGAAAACCCGAAAGGGCGATCCACGCAAAATTAGGGAATAAACGAACAACTGCACTCTGAATTCGTCTGTATCACTCACAACATGTTAAGCTTCGAAGGAGTCAAGCATCGGTCAGAATCAGCCTCTTCAGAAAGCGAGATGAGAAGAACGTCAATGTCATACAAGTCATAGCAAAAGGGAAGCACACTGAAGCGTCATCAACATTGCCAGCACCCTTTTGTTTCTCAATTTGTAACAATCTCCTCATTCCAGGGGATTTGTTTTCTTTGACTGTATTTGCCAATTCAGGGCACACAAATTAATAAAATTAGATTTTCAGTCACATGCTGTCGTGCATATTTTATCTTTATTTGCAAAAATGTCCGATGTCCTTAATGTAATGGTTGCATAAATACAGATGCGTCTTTTCTAAATTACATGCTTGCAGGTGTCATACCCCAAATTTTACCCCTAATCGCTCATATCATAATCATACATTCATCGCATTTAGCAGAGATTTTTCCCGATTTATTTTTCTGTTGCTTTCTTCTCATTTTCTAGCTTTCATTTTTAATTTAATTTCTCTTTTCTTATTTATGACTTTTTTATTTCATTTTCGTATTTTTAATTTTAATTTCTATTTTCGTTCTATTTGTAAGTTCCTATTTTAAAATTTTATCTCAATTTCTATTTCTAATTTTTAGTTCAACGCTCAAATTTTTTCTAAACTTATTTGTTATTTCTTTTCATTATCAAGTCCCCATTCCTAAAATAATTTTTATTTCATTTTCAAATTCTTATTTTTGACTTTATTTTCCATTCTTCAATTGTTGATTTTATTTTCAAGTTGTTACTTCTAATTCAATGTCAATTTCTAATTCATTTTTATTTTTTTTTTAATTTCCAAATTTATTTCTCAAATTCTAAATTAATTTTTAATTCCAAGTTTATTTATTTAAGTTTATAAGTTATTTTCAATTTTCAATTTATTTCTTTTTTAATTCATTTCTAATTTAAGTATTATATTTAGATTCTAGTTTAAAACTTTTATTTCCAATATTAAGTGTCAAGTATAAATCAAAGCTTTAGTGTAAATAATCAAATTTATTCCATAATGTTGTTTTGTTACAATTACATAGAAAAAAGAAAGGAAATTGTACAAAAAAATTCAGCAAGAATACAAAATTCAGCCTGCTCCAAATCAAACAAAATCAGCATGCAGCCACCAACCAAAATCCTGCTCCACTCACAGCAGCAAAATTCAGACTGCTGTCCCCTTTCCTCCAACCCTTCACCTACAAGCAAGGCAAAAAAATTCAGTCCAAAGGCACTACAAATCAGTCCCAAAGTTCAGCCCTTAACAGTCATAAAACATACACAAACTTAGCCTCAAAAACCACTGCAAACAGCTCTCAAACATTACAAAAAATTCAGCCAAATACACTCTGTTACAAGCCTTAAAAGACAACATCAATACAACCTCAAAACTCAGCCACAAAACTCACTCAAACAGTCTCAAAAATAACCACAAATTCAGTCCAAAAACACAAAAAAATCCAGCCAACTTAAACTTCAAAAAGAGGAAAAAAGGAGAACAAATTTCAGCATACAACAAGAAGTGGAAGAGGAATAAGAAGCTTACTACTCGTGGACTCTTCACCCCGATAACGTTCGGGTCGGTATTGGTTCTTTTTCCTTCACCTCCTTTTTAGCATTTTTTGTTCATAGTTATTTTCATTTAAGTCAAATCTGCATATATCAAAACAAAAGTCACATATAAAAAAAAACTTCAAAAAAATATACTTAGAATCACTACAACAAACTCTCTGCTTTTTCTCTTTCACTCACAACTACAGCATACCACCATCATCAATAACAACCCCAGCCACATAACCCAACCCTCTTCAGACGCAATCACAAACCTCTCATAACTTTCACCACTGCAAACTCAGAAACTCATCCCTTTTTAAAACCAGAAAAAACTTACTTTACAAAACCCGCAAAGACCCTTGCACTGTCTCAATCCGCTGTACAAACTACTCCCTTAACAAGCTGCACCGAAACCCTCATTCACCAACCTGCAAACCCCAACTCTCATCAACACAACAAATCAACATCCACCTGCAAATCGCCATCACCTGCCATAAACAAAAACAACCAGAGAAAATAAGATGGAGTGAAAATCAAAAAAATAGAAAATCCATGTCAGTTGAACACCAGAACAGAGACAGAAACCAAACTACTCCAAACCTGAAACCAAGACTCCTCCATTCACCACCTGTGAACCTCAATCCGCCGCCATCTAACTATCACCGAAACATAATCCTTCCACAAAACCGCTCGCACAACCAAACCTGTTAATTGTGAAACTGAACCGAATCACAAAATCCAGAAAATCCAAACCAAATCCATCATCATAGAACAAGTTGAAAACAAAACCGTGAAAAATTGTGAATCCACCGTGAAACTCAACCCTCTTCAAGCTCCTTCACCGAAACCATTTCACAAATCCACACTCCACCATACCGATTTGTTTCCCTTCTCCAATAACCGGTAACCAGCCAACAGCCCCAACCATCACAAACACCTTTCACCGAAACACACAACTGAAAACACAAATAGACACAAACAAAATCTGAAAACCAATCCACAGAAAACCATTACTCAGTCCTTCATCTCTTGAACCAAACATTACCGAATCCGCGAACTATTGCAAATCCAAACAAAACCACCATAAGCCACCAATCTTAAGCCCCCGTGACACTGTGAACCGAAACCATCAAACCAACGTAACCCGGCCATCAAAAAGCCACCACCTTCAGCCACACAATCGCATCACCACTGCTGGCCCACATCAAATCTGACCCGTGAACAAACCACCATCCTCGTCAGCCTTCACGAAATCCATTACCGAGGTACCCTTTCTCCATAACCTGTGAAACCTCGAACAACCAAGCTGACCCATCCATCAAACACCGCAAAATCCTCAGAACGGAAATCACCGTGAACAAGCCGCAACCAGAGCCAATCTCACCACAACAACCTTCTACAGACTCATTTCCTCAGACAAATCAGAGGCAAATTCAGAAATCAAATCAGAAACAGTGTGAGAAGAGAAGAGAGTCTAAACCTTCAATCCTGAAACACCCATCACCATAACACCACCAATTTTCGACTGAAGCCACAACCAGAACCGATCCGTCAAACCGCAGCAAGCCATCATCCTTCAACAACAATCCCTTCAAAACCAAAAAAAACACGATAAACCAGGGGGCCTGTCAACAAAAAGGAACAAAAAGAGATTCACCTGAAATTCTGAAAAAACAGAACAGTCTTGAACCAGAACCTCCATTCAACTTCCCTTTTTTTATGAATCGTTCGCCGCCGGCCATCCTCCCTCAGCTTCACCGCCATCTCCAAACAGAGCCTTCACTCAAACTTTGTTCACCATCAAAAATCACCCCTGTCAGAAAACATAAACGCACCAAACAAAATCCAGAAAACGCAATGAGATGAAGGTCGAACCTAGAAATCGCAAACGAAACCAAAACCTCACCTACACGAACCTGTTTTCGAAACTGACACAAGAAGAAAATTCAAAATGTCAAATTCACAAAATCTGCCACCACCAAAACCAAATCCAGCAACTCATAAAACTGAACCGTTCAACCATTCGCGAACACCAAACCTGCCGACCAATGAACCATAACCCAAACTTTAAACCAAAACCGTGAACCATACCGTGCCGACGCGAGCGAGCCACCACCGGAAAACAAAGCAGAACCAAATCGCAAAACTGAAGCAGACGCCGCCGGAAATCCTTCATAATCGTTTCCGACGAAACCCCTCACCACCGTGATTGAGCCGTCGCGAGTGAGAGACGAGTGGGAAGCCGTGAGCATCGCCGTTAACTATGAGCAGAGCGAACGATTCAGACGGAGAGGCCGCAAGTTTCTGGCCGCCGTTTCTCTTTTTCCAATTTCAAAAGTTAGGTTTTGCTTTCTCTCTGTTAACGGGTTTGTGTTGAAGAAGAGGAACTGAGCTTTTGTTTTTTTTTTACAAAGAAAAATCTCTAAAAAATACTTTATAAATCAATTAAATATTATGTTTTAAATAATTAGAATAATTAAATATTTAGTTAATTAATTTTCTTTTCTTTTCTTTCGTTTAAATATATATGAAATAAATATAATACTTTAACTTTTAACATTATTATTATTATACTTAGTTTAGAAATTTATATATATATATATATATATATATATATATATATATATATATATATATATATATATATATATATATATATATATATATATATAAAATAAATAAAAAAAAAACATTTCAATTTTAATTTTCTTTTCTATTCTATTATTATATTTAGTTAAGAATTATATACATACAAAATAAAAAAAAATAATGTTTTAATTCTAGAATTTTTTCTTTTTTTATTATTATCGTTATAAGTAGTTAAAAAAAAAGATGTATATATAATTTCTTGATTTTATTTTTGGGGCCGATGATATTACAAAGTCACGATAAATCGTTTCCGATTAATCGTGACCCATATGAGGCCATGCATTTATTTATTTCTATTCCATGCATTTATTTATTTTTCAATTCATTTATTTATTCTATTTTATTTCATAACTTACTTCACTTTATTTATTTTATTATTTATTTATTCCTCGCACTTTTACACCATGCTAACTTCATTTCAAAAATAAGAATTCTTTGGTCCAACGCCAAGTGAACTTCACATACACTTCACTCACACACGTAAGTCGGTCGTTTACGATCGCCATCTGCACAGTTCCTTACACTTCACAGCTTTCTAACTTAAGCAAATTAACGCACTACGCTTGTTTTCCACCCCCGCATTCTCGATCCATATATCGAGCCATAGCCTGGTTACTAAGCCCTTTCACTTTGCATTTTCTATTTACTTCATTCAGTTTATTTTTGCAAGTAGCAACCTTTGCCTAGTCTTAGGAGCTTGCACCTTTTTATTTACTTGCTTTTCAATCCAAAAGGGAAAGAACTCCTGCAGTTGACTCAATGTCATAGGAAGTTTAGCCATCCCTCATCCTTAGGTCCTTAGCCATTAGGTCCTTAGCTTTTTATTTTACAACTTTTTGTGACTTTCTTAAAGTCACGTGAGTGTTTGCCATAACACTTACCTTCCCCCACGAACCTTGAGCGTAACCAAGTGTTCGTTAATCCTTAGGAGAACTACGAGTGCTCTGATTCTATACCCGATACGTAGGCATCGATGCGATGTTGTGCGAGCACCATTAGAAATAAAACCTTAGGTTCCCATAATTTTAACAACCAATAAACAACAAAAACACAAATATTAACAAGAGGTTCCCGTAGGATACTGCGGATGCTTAGGATGCTAACACCTTCCCTAGGTATAATCAACCCCCGAACCTAGTTTCTCCTCATTTAGGGTTTTTACGATCTTTTTCCCTTTTCCCTTTGGATTAAATTAAAGTCGGTGGTGAACATAAAAGTTTTGTGATTCAAGCTTAATCAATAGTTTGGTATCCGATTCTCACCGCAACTGCAGGGAATATATTTCTTACTCCTAGGAGTCTCCAAAACTCCTATGATGGAATCCAGTAAGGGATACCTCGGGGTACTTGTATGTTTTCTTTGTCATGACAAGATTGCAGGTATTCAACACACAAACAGGGGGGTGAAAGCTTCTCCCCAGCAAGCTGCCAAATCATTATTCCCTCAGCACATCTTCCAAATAGCACCAGAGAAGCTCTCTCCCCATCAGAAGGTGCTCTTTTCCCCAGCTGAGTTGTCAGATATTATCATCCTCAGCAAAATCCATACAGAAGTCTATAGGAAGATCGATCAGTGATCTTTCTCCTCCCCAGTCAAGACAGGGAACCATCTCCTCGCAGAATTCCAACCTCTATCCTGAAGAGCAATATCTGAAGATCTCACAACAAAGTAACGAAAGCTTCCACAAGCCCCAGCTGGACTCCTCATCATTAAGATAGGTCTATCAGTGACCTACTTCCCCAAGCAGTCAATCATATATCAGATCTACCAGTGATCTCATCCCCAGCTGGGACATTCTTTCAAAGAAGATTAGCCAGAGATCTTTACGGCAACGGGATCCGAGTCCCGGATCGGTACCTTTTACATAAATCATAGCATTTGCATCATATCTTCCCCCAGAGCGTAGTATTCCGTCTAATACGGAGCATTACGGCAAAAATCAAACATATTGCATAATCACAAGCCATGTTTTGAATCAGTCACCTGTGAATATTGACATACTATCAACAACATGCAGAATGCCTCTCAAATTCCCCGACAGAATATCAAAGCATCTTCTTCATATTCCCAAAAATATAGAAACATACTCCTTTTGGCACTCGTCTGTGTCATTTCCCCAGCAGAAAGCCAAAGCATTCCCTTTGCACTCACTAATGCATATATCTACACACTCTCCTGACACCCGTCTGTGTCACCTATCCCCAGCATAGTTGCCTAAACACTTTGTAAACCCAAACCTTTGTTTGTATTAACTTATACATTTTCTCTTTTGACACCCGTCCGTGTCACACTCTCCTCAGCATATTGAACACTTGTGTGTGTCTCACTCATGTTCACTTTTTACTCATACAGATACTCGTCCGTATCTTGTATACACACTTAATTCCCCTCGGAGTCGACACTCGTCCGTGTTCTTTAATAACCGGTTGGTACTCGTCCGTATCATCATCTCTGAACATGCGTCAGCGTTTGTTTCTACCGATACTCGTCTGTATCATAGTCCTAAGGATGCTCGTCCGCATCTTTAATCTATACACAGAGTCAAAACACTTATACCTTTCTTTCATTGAATGTAGACACTCGTCTGTATCCCAATTGTTCCCTATCTGACATTCGTCCTATGTCATGATACTTCCGGCAGCCGTACCCTGCCAGGTGATCGTCCTTCACCTTTTTGATGATCGCCCTTCATCATTCCCCCAGCGGAGTCTCCATAATTTGAACCCCTTCCTATCCGACATTCGTCCTATGTCGTGATATTTTAGCAGCCGTCCCCTGCTAGGTGATCGTCCTTCACCTTTTGATGATCGTCCTTCATCATTTTTATCCGATGGTCGTCCCCATCGTTGATTCTGTTATCTGACATTCGTCCTATGTCATGGTAAACCCCGAGAGCAGCCATAGCCTGCTAGGTGACCGTCTTTCACCTCTTGATGATCGTCCTTCATCATGCTTGTCTGATGGCCGTCCCCATCGTCGACCTTTTCTATCCGGCATTCATCCTATGTCGTGATACCTTTGGCAGCCGTACCCTGCCAGGTGATCGTCCTTCACCTTAGATGACCGTCCCTCATCTTATCCCCAACAGAGCAGTCGTCCCCTGCTAAGGTGATCGTCCTTCACCTCTGATGGCCGTACCTCATCATTTATTTCATTTATGTTTTAACCTGATGGTCGTCCCCATTATTACCTTTATCGTTAATTCCCAGAGAGTTTTTGTTCTTTACTCGATGGTCGTCCCCATCATGATCCTTTATTTCCCCAGCATGTCGACCGTACCCGTCATTACTTTATCCCCAGCAGTCTCCCTCTGCTCGACGTTCGTCCTCCGTCGCCCGCACTTTATAATCATACTTTACTTTATTTTACAATCTATATCCCTTTTCTTCTTCATTCAGTGGGTGCAAATTTTAGACTGTCTTTGGTATTCAACCACAAGTTATCTTGTTTACCTGTTAAGCCGTCGCTTACATCCTGCACAGCTAACTCATGTTTGAATAGGGGCAGCTGTAAACACCCCAAATTTTCCCTCACTCATTTCACCATGACTTGTGATCTTTTCATTAGCATAAGTTCAATCATAGCATCTCATATTGCATTTTTTGCTTCACTGCATTGGTTCTAAGTTATCTGTATCTAGGGTTTGTGATTTGAGCCATCCTTGAGCTATCTGAGCCACTCCAAAGGTCTTCAATCATCTCAATAGGGTACATGTATGTTCAAGCATCATATTATATCCTCCCAAGATCAAGAAAGTCAGGAAATCACAAGAACTGGGAAAGGCATGGAAGCAGAGCCAAGCTTAACTACACAGATGACCTAAAATTAGGGTTTTGGTTTCAGAGGCCATAACTCCAAATTTTTTGGTCATTCTTGTTTCTATTGGTCTCTATATGATGTAAGGATCCTACATACCAATTTTCATGAAGAAATTCAATGGGGAGGCATCTGATCAATAGATGACTTCTTGAGCAAGTCAGTGCAAAATCAGGGCATCTGAGGCCCCCAATCATCCAACCAAAGGGTCTTCTCCATCATTTTGGGTGTATATGATCTTTATTTGATCTTAGAAGAAGTTAGAAGTTCACAAAATTGAATAATTTCAAGCCATTTGCAAAATTGCCATTTTGGGAAAGTGACTTGTAATGCAAAATTGCCATTTTGGGAAAGTTTTTCAACCTCCTCTTTTTGATTCAAAAATGCTTCAAATGAAAAATTCTTGGTCATGAAAGTTGTAGATTGGATCATTCCCTTTTCAAAAAGTACAAGAACTTGATCTAATTCATCATAGAACTCAATTTATGGCTTTGCAAATTTGGGAAAAATCACAAAATTTCAGTTATGCACCAAAGAGGGAAGTTTGCAAAAACACTTGCCAAAGCCAAATGTGACTTCTAATTGACTTCTAAGCATTGCACAAACATCATACATGACATAAAATTCAGAATTTCCCAAAGAAATTCCAAGTTTCATGCCTTGAACTTTACAAAATCCAAAAGGAGCCAAAACTTCATGAATTTGCAAGATGGATCAAAACCTCTCACACACTTGCTGAATCACCACAAAACCTTTTCCATGGTTATCCTTGAACCAAGCTGACTCGAGCCATGCCTTGAAACAGCCACTGAACCAGCCCATACCTCAAGTACACCAACTCTTGACATTTTTGCAACTTGCCCATACCAATCAACATAGGCCAGCACCCACCCTCTGACCTATCCCAACATGATATGTGTACCAAAAGGAAGCCATTCCATAACACAACACAGGCTGGAACCTCCAAGAACACAGCATACACAAAAACCCCCAAATTTGCAAAAGCTTTCGAATTTCACAACTCAGCCAACAAATCTCCAAACTTTTTCCACCATTCAACTCCATAATCATCACTGATCATTTCCCACCCTTCATTTTGCCTTGAAACACACCATACCCAAAACACGATTTTCACATTGCTTGGACTGAACTTCTGCCAACTTCATTTTGAGGCCATTTAAACTCCAAGCAAGCATTGCAAGCTCTTGAGGGGAATCATTGGAGTTGATTTGAGGCAAAGAACTGGTCAGAAAGCTCCTGGTTTGAAAGCTCAACTTCAGGTAGCCATGGCATTTATTTTTCCAGAACCTTCATTTTATTTTATAGAATTATTCTATGTGTTCCCCTGATTTCCATGATATGTTTGGTTTCGAAAATAGTTGAGAAATAAGCATTTCATAAGCTTCTGAAATTTTTGAGATGTTTTCCGTTTTGCTCTGATTCTTGTTTTTGATGATTTAAATGAATTTTGATGGATGATTCTTGTTGGGGTTGATATGGGGATCATTTCTGGATAGTTTTAGGGCTTAGGGTCACGTATAGAGTGAGATAGCACAAGTGGATAGCCGGAGAAGATGACCGGAACACTGTTCCGGTCACCTGAAAGTGTTTAGGGTTCAGATTAGGGCTTAATGACGTAATTAGCGTAGTTTGAATCTCAGCCATCCAGATGCGCGCGCTGGTCAATTCCCTCCCTTTTTATTTGAATTTGGGTCACTGGATCAGCATACTTTCATTTAAATTCATTTAAATTTCATTTTAATTGCATTTCTTTCTACATTTTATTAAAAATAGCAAAACACTTTCAAAAAAATTTATTTTTTGCATTTCCCTTTCAAATATTTTTCTCATTCTGAAAATAATTTTTATTTTATTTTTTGCATAAAATTTGTATTTTTAAAATATTTAAGTGTTTATTTTAATTAATTAATGAGAATTAATTAATTAAAATACCATTTAAGTTTCTAAAAATCACCAAAAAAATCACATTGGATCTTGATACATTTAGAAACATTATCAAACCCTTCAAACAAATTTCTTTTTGGTTCTTGACCTATTTTGACATTTTTCTTTGGAATTAGGGTTCTTAAAAGTCAATATTTTTACCCTAACTTAGAAAAATCCATTCTGCCTAACCATGAAGGGTTTGATGATGGTTCTTTTTGCATTACATTCCTAATGTCATTTAGTTGCTAGGATAAAATTGGTTTGAATTTATTATTCATTTTCAATTTGTTTTGCATTTTTCATTGTGAGGTCCCTTAAAACCCTAGCCAACTTAAGAAAATCATAACTTCCATTAGTTTAGGATTTAGGTCTTCTCCTTTGGGCAGTGAACTTGTATGGGTTTAGGGTACCTTTGATCCCATTTTCAATTTTTAATCTTGTCATTTGCTTCTGATTTTGAATTTTGCTTTGTATCTTGTACATAAACCCTAATTTGTATCTTCATTTGCATTCATTCTTCATATGCTTGCATACATGGACTTGCCATGACATTTTATGCATTC
This sequence comes from Lathyrus aphaca, assembly GCA_963966055.1. Classification (NCBI taxonomy): domain Eukaryota; kingdom Viridiplantae; phylum Streptophyta; class Magnoliopsida; order Fabales; family Fabaceae; genus Lathyrus; species Lathyrus aphaca. The sequence goes on along the minus strand of OZ014525.1, from coordinate 73,852,182 downwards.
ACTTGACTCATAAGACATCCCAAGACACATTAGAATCATGTTTGATCATTTATTCATCCATTTGCCATGTTATGCCTTCATTTCATTTCATATGCATTCATGGTCTTTCATGCCTCCTTTCATGCTTCATTTGCATCTTCATCACTTGTATGATCATCCACATCTTATGACATACATTTGTATCATCCTATAGCATCATTTGCCTCATGATATGCTTCTGGTTTTGGTTTGCATCTTTGCATTTCATCTCATTTTCATTTCTTTTCATTTGCTTGTTGCTAACTTTTCAGGTGGTAAGTGTTTGAGAAGTGAATTTGCCTTCACTTCTCATAATTTCTTCTCATATCTCTTATGCATCATTGCTGCATTTTACTTTTGTATTAGAGTGATCTTGCTCATTCATGCTCCCTCCTCACTTTCTTTCTTCAAGCAACTTATCTTCTTAAGTGAAGTAAGTTGACTTGCTTATTTCTGCTTCTCCTTTCATCTGCTTCTTCCTTGGTGGTTTTTTCTTGAAGATCTTTTGCAAGCCTCATAAACCCTAGGAATACCCAAGCATGATCACAATTATGGTTTGATTAGTCCCCCTTTAGTTTTTTCCTTTGTGTCATCTTTGTGTCTTCTCTTCTCATCTCATAATCAAGGACTAAACCTTAAAGGCTTTAAGGCTTGGTGATTAAGCTTATGCCTGCATCCTTCTATTAGGATGGAGTGTATAAACCCTTAATATGTTTAAATCATTTAATCAATCCACCTAATAATTACTAAGACATCAAGCTTGTAACTTGGGCCTTGCATTAGGGATCTAATTCTTCCTTAATTGGTTAAGAAGGACTAACCCTAGTGTTAATGGACAAGTCCTCCTCAAGTTGTCTTACAAACCATGAATTCACTTCTTAATCTTACCATTAACTAAAATCCATCTTAATAAAGGCTTTGTTTTGTCATGAGGTTAATCCCTAATCATGGATTAAGTTGAGGAGCCTTCCTCAGCTTAAATGTTCTCATCTATTATCCTTCTATTAGGATGGTGTAATGGGTCCATTAAATCCTTGATTATGGCTTAAACTCATTACCTAACACCAAACAAAAATTCAAAAACATCTAAATAATCACAAGTAGGTTAATAATCTTAATCCTACACCATCATGGTAATTAAGTGTGAGGAGTTTATCTCATACTTAAAGTATTCTCATTACCCCTAATCAGAGGGAGGATGTGATGAGTTTACTAACCCATTGGTTTAGGCTTAAGCTCATTAACTTATGACAAACACCAAAAGGCAATAAAAGATTGAAAACACAAAAACAAGCAATAATCGTCTCCTCTTTCACTCACAAACGAGAACTCGCTTCTTCTGTCTAATGCAAGGCAGTTAGCACCTGAGCCAGACAGGTCATACACTTGAGCATAGACAAGTAAGCAGTTCACAAGTCAATTTATCTTTCAGTCTCTTTGAGTCGAACTACGGTGTTCTGACTTCCTCATTGCACGAGAGGATACGTAGGCATAACTTAACAGTTATCGAACAAAAGTCTCTGTATATTCCCCCTCCTCCAGCATTATTCTTTAAGCCTCATTTTCTTGAGCTTTGCACTCCTATTCTCACACTGACACTTCACATATTTCACTTCACTTTCTTCCAGCACTGACACTTGCATTCTTTCCAGCATTGATACACAGATTGCACTGACACTACCCCTTTAAAACACAAATCTTTTAAGCGTGGATCCCGTCGAGTACGGCGGACAATCTGGGTGCTAATACCTTCCCAGGTTGTAACCAATCCCTTTTCTCAGTTTCTCTGGTTCGCGACCGTCTTATCCATCTTTTCTTAGGTTTATGCAGCATTACCTTTCCTTCGGGATAAGAATGCCTAGCTGGCGACTCTTTTCATTCTTTTCCTTCGCAGACCGTTCGCGTCTGTACCCCATCTGACCAGGTGTCATTTGGTGGGAGCGACAATCATCTAAGTATATTTAACAGATCATAATTTTATTTTTAAATGATTTACAGAATAAAGTTGTGTCTAACTTCCCTCTGGTAAAATCAGTTTCTAAGAGAAAGTTACTTAGTCTATCATACGAAGCTCTAGGAGCTTGTTTTAGACCATATAATGATTTCTTAAATTTATAAACATATTCTGGATGTTTTGTTTTTTCAAAGCCAGGGGGTTTATGTACATAAAATTCTTTATCAATGTAACCATTTAAAAAAGCACTTTTAACATCCATATGATAAAAAGTGATGTCATTATTTACAACAAATGAAATTAAAAGTCTGATAGATTTTAACCTTGTGACTGGAGCAAAGATTTATGTAAAGTCTATCCCTTCTTGCTGACTATAACCATGTGCAACCAGTCGTGCTTTGTTTTTGACAACTTCTCCTTGTTCATTCAACTTGTTTTTGAAGATGCATTTGGTTCCAATGATGTTGAAGCCTTTGGGTTTATGAACTAGATCCCATATGTCGTTTCTGGTGAACTGATTTAATTCTTCCTGCATTGCGAGTATCCAAACATTTTCTGAGAGTGCTTCATCAATGGAAGTGGGTTCAATCAGAGATACTAATCCCATGAGAGACTCTTCAATATTTTTGAAGGAGGATCTTGTTCTGATTGAATCATCTTTCTTTCCCATAATTTTATCTTCAGGATGTGCTAGTATACTTCTGGATTGTCTTTTCTGGACGGGTTCTTTAAAAGTTGTTGTGACATTTGTATTGTCTTTTTCTGTATTTGGCTGTTCTTCTGATGATCTAATTTCAGTACTTGTAATTTGAACTTTTATTTTTGTAAGAGATTCTCCATGCTTTAGATTTTGAAGGCCAAGCTTATCATCAAATCTGACACAAATAGATTCTACCACATTTTGTGTTTATGTGTTATATATTATATATCCTTTTGAACATACAAAGTATCCTAACATGAAACATTTTTTTGCCAAATGGATGAAAGTAAGAAATGTTGGATTTTTTGTCTTTCCACAATTCATATGGAGTCTTTTCCATAATAGGTCTTATAGAGATTCTATTCTGAATATAACACGTTGTATTAACTGTTTCTTCCCACAAGTGTTTAGCCATGTTAGTCTCATTGATCATGGTTTTGGCCATTTCTTGTAAAGTTCTATTATTTTGTTCCACAAATTTGTTTTGTTGTGGAGTTCTAGGACAAAAGAAATCATGAGAAATGTCATTTTCATTTTAAAAAATCCAGTTTTTTGTTTTCAAATTCCCCACCATGATCACTTCTGACTTTTACAATTCTAAACTCTTTCTCTTTGAACTAGGTTACAGAAAGTAGAGAATATAGAGAGTGACTCATCCTTGTGTCTTAAGAACTTTACCCATTTACATCTTCTTTAGTCATCTACGATCACTAATCCATAGATCATTAAAGCTATTTTGCTTATGGCTATGTTTTAGCTAGGAATTCTTGAAAACTATAGTCATACTTTTTTATGATTCTATTAGAACAAGTTAAAACTTCTGAGTCAGATTCTTTCTGAGATGCTTTCTTAAGTTTTGAGATTGTTTCTTTTAGCTCAGAATTTTCTACTTTTAGTTTCATAGTCTCTTCAGAATCATATACCAGACCATGTTTCAGGTTCTTGTATATGAGTTGAAGTTTATGATATTTTTCAAGAATTTATGATATACTATCTTCTAATTGAGATCTAGAACATTTAGAGAATACCTCTTTTGCTTCTGAGTTCGATCCTGATTCTGATGAGTTCGTGTCATCTGATATATTGGCCATTAAAGAGATATTGGAATGTTCATTTTCTGATTCTAATTCTACTTCAGAAGATTTTGAGTCATCCCAAGTAGCCATAAGACTTTTCTTCTTGTCTTTGTTAAATTTCTTTTTTGGATTTTCTTTCTGTAATTTAGGACAGTCACTTTTGTAGTGTCCAAGCTCCTTTCATTTATAACATACCACCATTTTGCTTCTTAACTTTTTGTATCCAGAGGATGATTCAGGATAACTGTTTGATTTTCTAGGATTTATGAATTTCTTTTATCTATGCTTCCATAGTTGTTGAACCCTTCTGTAGAGGAGTGATAGTTCATCTTCTTCTGAGGACCACCGATGCTTTATTCTTCTGCCTGAAAAGCTTTAGTTTCATATTTATTAGATTTAAGAACAATAAATTTATCTTTCTTCTGGGGTTCATCTTCTTCTAGTTCTATCTCATGACTTCTCAGTGAGCTGATCAATTCTTCAAGAGATATTTCGTTCAGGTATTTCGTTCAGTGAGCTGATCAGTTCTTCAAGAGATATTTCTAGTTCTAGTTATATCTCATCTTTATCCAGAACTTTTGATCCAGCAACCATAATTTGAAACCTTAAGAAGATTTTCTCAATTGTTTCATCTTTTTCCATTTTGAAGGCTTCATACTTCTGGATGAGTGCAAGAGCTTTAGTCTCTTTGACTTGAGTGTTGCCTTCATGCGTCATTCTCAGAGAATCAAACATGTGTTTGGCAAATTATCTGTTTGTGATCTTCTCATATTTCGTGTGCGAGTAGCGCTTAAGAGAATCGTTTTGGCCTTGTGATGATTTCTGAAATCTTTCTTTTGTTGATCTGTCATATTTCTTCTTTCAATCTTCTGACCATTTTCTCCAATAGGATGAGTGTAATCATCAGTCACCATATCCTAGAGATCACCATCGTGAGTCAGAAAGAAACTTTTGATTACGTCTTTCAAGTAATCAAAATTTTCACCATCGAACACTGGGGGTCTGCCATTGATTTTGTCATTCTGGTTGTCGTTGTTGTTCTGAACAGGTTCTGCCATAGTTTTTTCTTGTAGGATCTTTTTCTGACACGCTTAAGTGTTAGCACCCAAAACCAGACACCCTGATGCTAATTGAAGAAAAGAAAAACATAAGAAAGGGGTTTGAATTGGGGTTTTCAAAAATTAAAACAATATGACACGTTTGGTTATCTTGGTTCGTTTGAACTCAAACTACTCTAGATCACCCGCCAAGGTGATTTTACATCTCTCAAGCGAGGTCTTAATCCACTAATCAAGACTTTGATTACAAAAACACAAAGACTTTTGTCAATGTCTTCTTGAGATAGAACCACAACTTGATATCTCAAGGAATTACAAAATAACAATTAAAAATGTGTATAAGAGTGTTTCTAGTAAGCTATATCACACCTGTGATATTTACAGAAAATAAAAGCGAAATAATAACTTGTTGAATATTTATTTTGTATGCACGCAAGTGTATATCATCCTTTCATGAACTCATTTATATAGTTGAAGCCTTTTAGATCCGTTGGAGACATAAGAATCTATTTTTGGAGGTTGATAAAAGTTGTTAATGCACTTTCCAAAAATACAGAGCTTGTCTGGTGCTAATTGTTACTCCTTCATTGTCGTTAATTAAAATGTAACGCATAAGAGTATGCTTTGAAGTTCTGAATCATCAGAGTCTTTTAATCTTGCAGCTTTAGTGCTGAGAGTATGATACTTGAATTACATTGGTTCCAATTTTCTTAGCAGATATGTCAGAACTTCTCTAAACATCAAAACATAGGGAGCATATTTGTTCTTTATAATAATAGAGTATTTGTCATCATCAAAACTGTTAAGGGATGTAGAATCAAACTCTTGTTCAAACATATTAATATTTATTCAAGTGTGTTGGACCATAGACTAAAATTTCATGAATAATCCAAGTATTGGATATGACTATGAACATCTTAAGAGAAGCTTAAAGACAATAGTCTGATGGATCAAAAGCTGAAGACCAGACTCTGAATAAGTCAACGTCTAAAGGTCAGAGTCCAAATAAGTCATCCTCTAAAGGTCAAACTTTGAAGAAGTCTGCCTCTGATGATCAGAACCTAAGTTGTAACGCCCTGTATAATATATACCTAGAATAATATCATACAAGTGTTTGTTTGGTATTGACACCATCATAAGTGCCTAATAACATAATTCACATTCTTGACCAATTCTAAAAATAATACAAACTATTGTACAAGACATGGAAATTATACAAAAATAAAAATACTAAGATCAATACAATATCCATCATTGTACAAAAGATAAAATACACAGCAGAAAAACTACGTCTATGCTTCACTTAAAACATCTCTAGCATAGCTCCACTTGTAAACCAAACCTGCAAAGAAACCTGAAAAGCAATAACAATAGTGGGGTGAGATATCAACATCTCAGTGAATTCCCTATTTTATGGATTCTCTCGGCTCTACAAGGTTCTATAAAATCCTACTCAAGTCGGGGGAAAGCCTAGACCTTGAGTTCACAATCTCACACTCATATGGAAACATGTCTTGAGTTCACTAACTCGAAAAGTATCACTAATCCGAAAACCATGAAGGCATCCCCAATTCCCGTCCTCTCCCACGCCTAAGACTCGGCACGAGTCATGGATCCTTGTATTACTTGGCATACAAAATGGATTCGGAAAGAAGAGGTATTAAACTTACAATAGTCACTTCACGTGTGCCATAAACCACCACAAGTCTCTACATATAAATATGTTCCATTTGTTTGGTGTTTGCAAGAGCTTTCTATCGATATAAAGAACGCTTCAATCGGACACCCGGGTCAAAAGTTACAGATGTTTTAAGAAAAGAAAAACATTTGAAAAACTGCCAGGGGCGCCCGACGATCATCATTTTGCTCGGCAGTGCCCCATCGCCTGCTGCTTCACCTGATGATCGCAACGGCACAAGCCCAAACTCAGAAAATTTCAAGACATAGATTTTATTCTCATCGCCTCCTACTTCCGCCTGGCGGTCAAGCTTCATCACCCGACGCTCAAAGTGTCGCCCAATGGTTTGCATCAGAACTAGAATTTGAACTTTGTGTTTCTAGGATTCCAAAAGCCCCCAAAATCCACCATTTTCATACCATAACATTACCAAACACCAAATAAGTATTAACAATTTATCACGTGCATATTATAACCATACTATGCAAATTATATCGATTTTCATCTGTTAGATTTCATTGATTTGCACTTTAAGCATTTTATCACAAAACCTAACTTAAGCTAAAATCATCTCTATCTCTAGAACTTAAAGCTTCTATCTAGAACCCACCTTGCAAATGAAGAGGAGTTTGATGAAGATTGATGGAGGAGATTGATGAATCTAGGCTTTTCCTCTTCTTTCTCTTCTCTTCTCTTACCAACTTCTTTCTTCTAATTTTCTCTTCTTCCTTTTCTTTATATATATATATATATATATATATATATATATATATAATACTTATTATTATATAATACAATGATATAAAAATATCTCCAATTGATATTTTATCGTCCAATACCAATTGCTCAATTATTAGAGTTACCTAAAATATCTCTAACTCTAATGTACCAATTAACAAAATCTCAAGGTTGAATAATATTAATCAATTAATTATGGATTCAACAGTTGCTCTAATTATCTGAACATATAATTCTCGAAGCATATCGGAATCCAATTGAGTCCATTTAATATTATCCATAGCACTTAATTAAATACGGGGTATTACATCCTCTCCTCCTTAAATTGAAATTCGTCCACAAATTTCCTTTAATCAAATATAACAACAATTCGTAACACTGATTTAGGTCCATAATTATCATTACTTCCATTACATGCTCTAACTTGTTCATTTCCAACCTGACTTCACGACTCAAAATCTTCGTTTCACAAATTATCATGTCACGTCCTTACTCATACACTTGTTCCAATATTAGGTTAACTTCTAACTCATCTTTCCGAAATTCATCTGTCATTCCATATTGAAATACTTAGTCACCTCTTACTTTCAGAAAAATGTACCACTCAAGTTCCTTCCATTGAGTCATAAAACAAACTGTAATACTTCATCTTGATTCGGGATAACAAACATTCATCAAACCTCCAAAAGGTATTTTAATGAATTTTTATTCTCATAAAATCATTAACAAATACTCTTACTCAAATCCTTCAATCAATAAAATCACTTCTAAATTCGTCAAAAAACCTCTTTACCAATCCCACTTGGCCTGATGTCATACATTGTAGCCATGCACATCCGATATTTCATCTCTTTGCACCACGCCAAAAGAATACACACTTAGAACGAGATCTTCTTATTTCCAATCTTATAAGTAACCATCCATTTAATTCTTATTTATTCGACTGAACGCTTTCATCCATCACCTTCCACTACGCGACTCAACTCTAATAATGGAACACCACAAATTCTTAGGCCTCATTAGGTAGCTAACTGTCTGCGACAAAACACACTTATCCATTGGAATCCCTAATAACTAACGATATAAGAACTTACTCACATCCAATGGTAGAACATTCTCCTTGCCGACACACCATAATTAACAACGGTCTAACACTCTCAAAACGGTAAAGGTAAAAAGGTTATATTATTACAATTGTAACTGGTGATTACTCGATTTCGTATAGGTTATTTCGAATCATTTCATGCATATTTAGTCGCAATGTCATCGAGTCTTCGTTGCATTTTGTATCATTTTACTTATGTTTTATTTACTTTGTGTTTTTAGGACCTAAACAAGCTAGATCAAAGAAAAGAGCAGAAATTATAGCAAAGTAGTTGAGAAAGGAAGAAAAATGAAGATTATGCCTCTTCTAGGTGAATGGAATTCTCCATTCCCTCAAAGGGACCGAATGGTGTTCGCCATTTTCCCAAAATGACAGAATTGTGCTAGCATCCCAATGGCGTTCAACATTGGCATATGGCGTTCGTCATGCGTCGCGGGAGCAGTTTTCAGAGGCAGTTCACAACAGTTTTGGCTCGTTTGAATTCAAATTTCATAACCGTTTTAGAGCCAAACTTCCTTCTATAAATAGGGCACTTCAGATCTGCATTTCATGTGGTCAATACCCCGCGGAAGCTCTGCCGAAAGCTCTACCGAACTAGTTAATTACTTAGCCATAGTGATAATTGCTCACACTGAGTGATTATCACATCATTTGTATCATTTATTTTATGTTTCTGTTATTGTATTGGATCCCTTTTACATCAATACAAGTTTTATTTTCGTTTATTACAAGTTATACTTTATTGCTTTATCTAATTTTTCTCTGTGCTTTAACTTACTGCATTTTGTATGTTCATGTTATACACCTTTCATAAAAAAACCATAAAATATAATTTTATTAAAATTAAATTAGTATGTATGTTTCTAAATTCAGTAACCTAAATATGTTAACATTAAAATGAACTATGATTGGCTAGATTTGTATGAGCCTGTAGATTAAGGACAGTTGTCTCGACGGGACTCCGTAGGATAACCGAAACATTTCATATGCTTGAATTTCTGGTTTTGTTGTCTAAGTTAAATTTAGGCAAACTAGTCGCGTTGGCGAGAGGCTGCTTACCAGCATTTAGTCACAACAATGAGAGATGCACTAAGACGAGTCCAACTGAGCAAACGTTTGAGGTACGCATCAGATAGTAGGCACAAAATACTGGAACCTAAACACAACGAGTGTGCTTTAGGTATTTCTTTTCGGTCTTATCTGTTTTCAAAGAATGTCCTTTAATTACCGAGCGAGTGAGAGCAAATTCTTGGGATTATCGGGCGTGGCTCGGTCAAAAGCACGAGAGTGTGAGGTCAAGCCTTTAAATTGGTATTTCCGTCAGAATAACTTCATCATTCATTTCAGCCCCGGATCCTATAGAGTCCCTAAGAACCCCGAAAATCATTCTACGGTCTCGTTCTCTCTATTTGTTTTAAAACCCTCTTCTTAATTATTTCTTTATCGCCTTTTCTCGTGACAACCTTTAGCTTTAGCCTTACACCGCAATTATAGGACACTCCCTACTGACTATCAATCCCTGTGGGTTCGGAAATCTTTTAAAACTACGCGATACCTTGTATGTTTGTTGTATCAATCCGACCAAACACATAAAGTCGCGATCATGTTTTTGGCACCGTTGTCGGGGATTGAATTAGTCCTTGTTGTATCTCTTTCGTTGCACAATAATAACTTAGGCAATTTTTCCTTTAATTTTCAATTTGTCAATCGTATGCCCAACACTCGCTCTCGAAGTAAAGAGCCAGTGGAACTGATTGACGAAATCGAGCGCTTTGCTTTATTTAGGCGCCAAATCAACGATTTCCATTTAAGATATAACCTTCCATATCCTATCGTTTCTTATTCACACTCAGAAACCGAAACCGAATTTGAGAAAAACATTGCTCAACCACCGCAGAACTGTCCACTCAAAGATTTTGTTGTCTCATCGCAAGATGAACCACATAGCAGCATTGCTGCCCCGAAAATTGAAAGACGCGATTTCGAGTTGAAACCTTTGCTATTACAAGCCGTTCAACAGAACCAATTTTCAGGAAGTCCTACGGACGATCCAAACCTACATTTATCTGTTTTCGTGCAAAATACTGACACTGTGAAAGCGAATGGAGTTAGACCAGAAGTAATTAGACTCCATATTTTTTCGTTCTCTTTAAGAGATAGAGCTGTAGCCTGGATCTAGTCTCTTCCTGCAAATTTTGTCACCTCATGGGACGATCCAAAAAGAGTCTTTTTGACCCATTATTTCCCTCCAAGTAAGACAATTATGCTAAGGGCTGAAATTAATGGATTTAAGCAAAACGAAAATGAATCTCTTTTTGATGCATGGGAAAGATATAAAGACAAGATGAGGCTTTGTCCACATCACGAACTCGAAAAATGGATGATAATCCATACTTTCTACAATGGTATATTGTACAACACAAATGAACCTAAGTGCCACCGTCGGTGGTGCTTTAATGGATAAACCGTACGAAGAAGTCGTTGAACTCATTGAGAACATGGCTCAAAATAACTTCCAATGGGGAGGAGAACACGCTTCTGTAGAGAAATCAATTCCGAAAGGCAGAATATATGAACTTAATGCAATAAATCGCATACATGCTAAAGTGGATGCATTAACCCAAAAAATTGAGAATTTGACCGTAGCACAACCAGCTTCTACTGTAGCTGCTGTGTCTCATAACTGTGAAGTATGTGGAACCCTTGGACACATAAATGTTGAATGTTAGTTGTTAACTGGTGTTCCCATCGACCAAGTGAAGTATACACAAGGAACCCCGTACTCAAATACCTATAATCCTGGCTGGAGAAATCACCAGAATTTTTCGTACAAAAACAACAATGCCTTGCAACCACAATGTTCAACACCTGCTGTACCACCTGGTTTTCATAAGGGAGGACCATATGCTCCACAAGCACCTAGAAAGTCGAAACTGGAGATTATGATGGAAAATTTCATAAACGCCCAGATACAACAAAATAAGGAATTTGCGAACCAAAACGCCCATGCGAGCGAATTGATGAGACAAATGACTAGTAAGCTTGATTCAATGGCTACGCATAACAAAATGTTAGAAACCTAAATTTCTCAAGTAGCCCAACAACAACCAACCATACCAGCTCCGTCTGGAACTTTTCCTGGCCAACCTCAACCTAACCCGAAGGGACAAGCAAACATCGTAACCCTGCGGAGCGGAACCGAATATGATGGACCGATAGACCTGAGACTTATAAAACCATCCATGTATCAAAGTCCAAAGAAAGAAACTGAAAAAGGAAAATGAACCAAAAACCAATGATGTGAATGATAAGAGTGACGAGGTCGTGGAGAAGGAAACACCCTATGTGCCTCTGCCACCATATAAGCCACCTATACCCTATCTGCAAAGATTAGCCAAAAAAATGAAGGACAATTTAATAAATTCATAGAACTTCTAAAACAATTAAACATTACCATACCATTCACAGAAGCCATAACCCAAATGCCTTCATATGCGAAATTCCTCAAGGAAATTCTATCTAACAAGAAAAAGCTCGAGGATAACGAAATTGTTATGCTCACTATCGAGTGTAATGTTATTATTCAAAATAACATGCCACCTAAGCTTAAAGACCCAGGGAGCTTTTCAGTACCCTGCATAATAGGAAAGTACATTATAGACAACGGTCTATGCGACTTAGGAGCCAGTGTTAGTTTAATATCGTTATCTACATGCAGGAGACTTGAATTAGGTGAAATGAAGCCAACTAAGATGACTCTGCAACTTTCAGATTGTTCTCTCAAGTATCCTGTAGGTATGCTGGAGAACATCCCTGTTTGAATCAGTCAATTCTTCATTCCTACCGATTTTGTGATAATGGACATAAAGGAAGACTACAATGTCCCTATTATATTAGGGAGACCGTTTTTAGCAACAGTCGGAGCCATAATCGATGTTAAGAAAGGAAAACTGACTTTCGAAATAGGGGAAGAAAAAGTTGAATTCATTTTAGCTCAATTCTTGAAAGTCCCGGCTATTAATGACTCGTGTTGTTCGCTAGAAATCATCAATGAATGCGTAAAAGAATTGGAAGTGAAATTAACAGAATTCACTGAACCTTTTATACTCGAAAATGAAAGTTGTAGCGAAACATTCATCGATGATCGTTAGAAAGAATGTCTTGCACTAACACCTGAACCATCATCCAATGAACAAAAACCTTACGTATAACTGAAAACGTTACCCAAAAATCTAAGGTACGGATTCTTAGACACAGAGCTTTAAAAACCAGTCATAGTTAATGCAGACTTGGGACAAATAGAAACTGAGAAGTTACTTGATGTTCTAAGGAATTATCCAACTACACTAGGATATAATATCTCTGACCTCAAAGGGATAAGCCCATCCATTTGTATATATTGAAGTATGATGGACGATGACAATAAGACTTCTAGGGAACATCAAAGAAGGATAAACCCTATCGTAGGTGATGCAGTCAAGAAAGAAGTACAAAAACTCTTAGCAGTCGGTAACATATATTTGATATCAGACAACAGCTGGGTCATCCCAATACATGTCGTGCCTAAGAAAGGAGGAGTAATAGTTGTTAGTAATGAGAAAGGAGAGTTAATAGCAAAACATATTCAAATCGGATGGAGGATGTGCATAGACTATCGAAAACTAAACAAAGCCACTTGAAAATACCATTTTCCTTTGCCCTTTATAGATCAGATGCTTGAGCGATTGGCTAAACATTGATATTTCTGCTATTTAGATGGATATTCAGGATTCTTTCAAATTCCCATTCATCCCGACGGTCAAGAAAAGACTACATTTACTTGTCCTATGGAACCTTTGCATATAGATGGATGTCGTTCGGATAGTGCAATGCACCTGCAACATTTCAGAGATGTATGATGGCCATCTTTTTTGACTTTATAGATAATATAATGGAGGTATTTGTGTATGATTTATCAATATGTTGGCAAAGCTTCGAAGGATGTTTGTCAAACTTGGAATTGGTTCTCGAGAGATGCGTCAGAGTCAATCTGGTGCTGAATTGGGGAAAATGTCATTTTATGGTCCGAGAGGGGATTATGTTAGGACATGTTGTATCCGAAAGAGGGATTGAAGTAGACAAATCCAAAATAGAATTAATAGAAAACCTTCAATCTCTGAAAACCGTTAGAGAAATCTGCAGTTTTCTTAGACATGCCGATTTTTACCGACGATTCATCAAGGACTTCTCTAAGATCACCAAACCAATGACCAAATTACTAATGAAAGATGTTGAATTCATATTTGATAAAGACTGTTTAAAAGCCTTTTAGCTACTAAAGAATGCTCTAATTACCGCACCCATCATGCAACCACCAGATTAGAGTGAACCTTTTAAAATAATGTGTGATGCTAGTGATTTTGCTGTTGGCGCTGTTTTAGGTCAAAGAAGAGACAAAAAGCTTCATGATATTTACTATACAAATAGAACCTTGGAAAGTGCACAACTGAACTATGCTACCACAGAAAAAGAACTTCTAGTCGTTGTTTTCGCGTTAGATAAATTTCGTTTTTATTTAGTAGGCGCAAAAATAATTGTCTATATCGATCATGCCGCAATTAGATATTTGCTATATAAAAAATGCTAAACCTAGACTTTTAAGATGGATCCTACTTCTGCAAGAATTAAATTTGGAAATAAAAGATAAAAAAGGAACCAAAAACGTAGTAGAAGATCACCTTTCTAGGATAGAACACCAAGAACTGAAGCGAATTCCCATTAATGATGATTCCCCGTATGATAGACTTATAGCCCATATGGAAGAAGAAAAGAAAAACTAAGGAAACCCTTTGGAATTTCAAGAACACAACGAAGTTTGTGTTGAGTAGAAGCCTCACTGCCTTGGTACGTTGATTTTGTCAACTACCTAGCAGTAGGAGTGCCTCCACCTGATTTAACTTACCAGCAAAAGAATAAATTTTTTACAACCTAAAAATTTACTATTGGGATGAGCCCTTACTCTTTAGAAGAGGCGTTGATTGAATATTCTGTCAATGTGTCCCGGAATCCGAAATAGAAGATATCATATCTCTCTGTCACGCCACACCATATGGAGGGCATGTAAGCACCTCTAAAACTTGCGAATAATTCTACAATCTAGGCTATTTTGGTCTAACCTTTGGAAAGACATCCATATCGCTGTTTAGAACTGCGACCGGTGCCAACGCACAGGTAACATTTCTAGACGCGATGAGATGCCACAAAAGGGTATTCTAGAAGTAGAAGTCTTTGACGTGTGGGGTATTGACTTCATGGGCCCTTTTCCTCTTCTTTTGGAAACAAAAATATACTTGTTGCATTCGATTATGTGTCAAAGTGGATCGAGGCGATAACTTCTCCCACCAACGATGCACAAGTAGTTATTAAGTTGTTTAAGAATACTATCTTTCCTAGATTTGGAGTACCAAGAGTTTTCATAAGTGATGGAGAATCTCATTTCATTTCCAACATATTTGAAAAAAAATACTACTCAAATATGGGGTCCAACACCGAATAGCGACACCTTATCACCCTCAAACCAGCGGACAAGTGGAAGTATCCAATAAAGAGATTAAAAAAATACTCAAGAAAATCGTTGCAATATCTAGGAAAGATTGGTCAACTATACTTCGTGAAGCTCTTTAGGCATATAGATCTGCTTACAAAACTCCTATAGGGACCACCCCATTTAAACTGGTTTATGGAAAATCGTGTCATCTACCTGTAGAACTTGAGCATAAGGCTTATTGAGCCATAAAGACCCTCAACACCAATTACATGGCATCCGAAGTAAAGAGGATTTTAGATATCCATGAACTTGAAGAACTAAGACTTGATGCCTATGAAAATGCCCGTATCTATAAAGAAAGTACCAAAAAGTGGCATGACAAAAGGATAACAAGAAGAGAGTTTAGAGAAGGGGGTCCAGTTCTTCTTTTCAACTCCCAACTTAAATTTTCCCAGGAAAGTTACGTTATAGATGGTCTAGACCATTCAAAGTTACTAGAATTCTAAGTAGCGGTGCAATCGAAATCAGAGGAAATTCGTGTGAACCATTCATTATAAATGGGCATAGACTTAAGCATTACCATTCAACGGAAAATAAAGAATTATATTCCAGTTGCAAGTTGGAAGAGCTTCCCGCTCCTCCAGACGACTAAAATCCTTTCTGTTATGATGTCGAGCTTCCGACATTATACGTAGCGCTCTGTGAGAGCTTAAATCATAAATCTTAGCTATATTATTTGTTTTTGTTTGTACATGCAAGTTGTTAGAACCTTAGTATTTAATTTCTTATTATTATTATTGCTAGTATTAATATTAACACGTTAGTTGATACTTTTGTGAGCATATGTTTTCGTTACCGTCATTACCATGATTATTTTCATAATATTTTTCATAATTGTTATTAGCACTAACCCCTGTATGTGTAGTTTATTTACCCTAACAATATATTATTTTCTTTAATTTTTCAGGTTCGCTGTCCTTAGGATAGTTTTGCCATTCTCGATCATGCAAACTTTTGAAAATTACACCGTCGTGTTCAAGAATGACCTTCAGAGGCGTCGCTTTGAGGCTCTTTCTCAAAGAGACTTTGCTCTGTCAATTTATCCTGATGACTCGACTACAGTTACCTTTGGCATTAGGGATAATGTTTCTTACTTCTTCAGCCAGCTCGCTTGGACCAAGTTTGCTCTAGCTAGAAAATTCAGCACCTACCATAACATGGCCTTGGAATTCCTATGTTCCCTTTATTATGAACCTACTCGTGGATATGGATTTGGCCGTGGATTGACCACCTTCCGTTTGTTTGGAAATAAGTATCATTTCACTCATCATGAGATGGTTGAATTGTTGGGATTAACCAATGAACCAAATGATGTCATGAAAACCCCGAAAGATGCCTTTACCAGTTATGACATTGAACAATTTTGGGATACTATAACAGTTGACTACCATCCTGACCCTAATTCCATGTCCTCTGAGAATATTCACAACCCTGGAATTAGGTATTTCCATAAGATCCTGGCTCACACTCTTTTCGGGAAAGAAGAGAATGTTTATGTTGTATCCCGAGATGAGCTTTACATCATGTTTTGTGCCTCCCAAGGAAGGTCGGTCAATGTTGCCCCGTACATGTTAGCTAACTTCCTTAAGCTGGCCCGTGGCTCTTTCCACCCTATTATCATAAGAGGATTAGTGACTATGATTACTAATGCCATTGGCATGCGCTACCATCTGAACCGTTCTATCATTTTCGGTGGCATTCTCCTAATGGATATTAATTTCTGTTTTAACTATGGGATCATAGCCAACCTAGGACCGGTGGAATTTGAATTGCTAATTGATAATACCATTGTCCATGCCTTTACCTTGCCAAATCATGAGAGGACGAGTGTTCATAACAGAGATAATTGGTTGTATAATTTGAATATGGTGGATGAAGTATTTACTCCACCAAGTTCACCACAACCTTATGAGCATATGGATACCACCACACCTCAGGAAGCCACAAACAGTTTTACCAATGTTGTATGTGCTACTTTCCATACCAGCATAACCATACCTGATGCCATTTACGCACTTCAAGTTGGAGTAGATGATCTCTGTACTGAAATGGAATCACTCAGAGTTGATCACATTCAGTTCGTGGATGTCGTGAATGAGCAATTTAATCATCTTTATCAGACCTTGTTTTCACTCTGCAATGTCGTCGACTCCTTAGTCGGGAGACTCGGCGGATAGTTCTCGCGTTGTTGATATTTTCCCTGATTTCCTTAGGATATTTTTAATTTCATGTATTGTTTTTCCCTTTCCTGTATTGTAAGCTTTGACTAAGTGTTTCTCTGTCGGAATGCCGACACGTATTTGTACCGAATCTTTTTCTTTCAAGTTATACAATTCCCTTTTTCTTTAATTGTGTTTACATTTTTATTCTTCACATAATTTTATTCCATCTCATTGAAAACAAACAAAAAAATATAAAAATGATAAAAACAAGGCCA
Source organism: Lathyrus aphaca (assembly GCA_963966055.1). Lineage (NCBI taxonomy): Eukaryota > Viridiplantae > Streptophyta > Magnoliopsida > Fabales > Fabaceae > Lathyrus > Lathyrus aphaca. Next base: position 73,834,832 of record OZ014525.1, on the reverse strand, counting down.
AAAATAATCAACCAGAAGCATAACCCTCTTCTCTGAGGTCACGGGCTACGCATTAGGACAATGGCATTCGCCATTGCCTAATGGTGTTCGCCATTTGTCTTCAGAGGCAGAAGGACGTGCGTGTTCTAACGTAGCTTCTTTTCCCATTCCATAAATTTTTACTCCTTTTCTTTTCCACCTTTTCAAATACCTCTACCAACCAACCACCCTAATAACTCCCATTAACTTCTAATTAATCATCCTAACCACTTAGATTCCATTTTCTAATCTATATAAACCCCTTTTCACCATCATTTCTCATCACCACAAAACAGTATCACTTCCTACCATAACCCACTTCTAAAATCATCTTTATTTTCTCTCAAATTTCAGTATGGAAGCAAACCAAAAGGTTGATTACATGGGCATTGTGTTCTCCGAACGAGAAGTCGATAACACCATGCGCAAAGATTATCACTGCATATCTAAAAGAGATGTTGAAGCAACTAGGTTTCCTGACCTGGAAGCACTTCGTACCTTGGGTATCATGCAAAGCGTCGCTTGGATGCTGAGAAATTTAGGTATGACTCATTTCTGCACTCTTTGTAATAGTTAATTCCATTAGGTTGACATATTAGTTTCTTAGTTTGCTTCGCTATGTGCATGATATTTCCCCTACTTCCGAAACCATACACTTTAGGTTGCTTAACCAGGATTTTTCACTTACCCATGAGAGAATTATGGATATTTTTGAATTTCCAACAACGGCTAGAGTCGCGACCATCGCACCCCTAGAGAGTGGGTTGCAAGGTCGTGCCTTTCAGTTTTGGAGTGACATTACTTGTCTGAACACTGACAAATGGGAAGGACATAAGGCCACCTCCATTCAAAACCCGACCATTAGAGTTCTTCACCGAATCCTTGCTTCCACCATTTTTGGTCGTAAGAACACTGGTAATGTGAATTCCAAAGACTTGTACTTCCTTCACTGCGCTTTGAACCAAACTCCAATTGACCCTGTTCCCTTTTTCCTTGCCCACTTAGTAAGTGTATCTAACAGAGTCAGTGGAGCCATTTGCATTGTAGCGTAGTCACCACCATTGTTAAGGCTCTTAACCTTGATTATGTTAAAGATGAGAATTGTTTTGAGAGTGTCGTTGCCGACTTAGATTTCTGGAAGAGCGCGAGGCTTGTCAAAAGTTTACCTGATGGCAGGTACCGCCTTCTTATTCATGAGCATGAGCACCATAGTTTTTCTTTGCCTACCCCTATTCGTATTGATGGTGTGTATGCCCGCCAACTGGTTGCTTGCTACTGAGCAAGAGGGTAGGCATGCTGCGAGACAGGCTGCCCAGCAGACCTGTCCTCATCCCCGTGTTTCTGACGCACCTGGTCCTAGTACCGCACCATACACTACACCTTTGTCTAATGATTTTGTAGGTATGTGAGGACCGCTAGATGAGATCTTATCTAAACTCAGGCAGCGGAGAGAGAAGGATGAGTAGCGTGAGAAGGAGTTCTACGAGCATCGAAACAACCAAGTGGAATTCATGGCCCAGACAGATCTTGTACTGAGAGATCTTACTACATAGATGGTAGGTCTGCACAGAGAGGTGTGTAGCCTTATAGCCCAGAACCAACCCAAGGATCCAGATGCCAGAGAGGATCATCATCAGCGTCGAGGCCATGCCCGCCGCCACTGATTTCATTCCAGGTTCCATCGCTCCTTTCTTTTTCACCTTAAATTAAAAGATTGAGGAGAATGTTTGATTTAAGTGTGGGGAGGAGTCGTTTATCGCTTTTTATTTATCGCTTTATGTTATTTCCTATTTTCTAGGTTAGTTTCCTTTTTTCTAGGTTAGTTTCCTTTATTTTTCTGTTTGGTTATCGAGTCATATGCTTGTCTGAGTCGTCGTTTACCCTATGTTTTTGCATAGTCTGAAAATTCCCCAAAATTTAAATTTTTTTCTCGACTCAAAAGGCAGGACACACTTAGTATAGGTTGTTATCTCTTGATTTAGGCTAGGTAGGCAGACTTGTAAAATTTTTGTCAACATCACAACCGTCTTTACACCTTAGAGTCCCCAGTATGCGATATTAGTTTAGATATGTATTATGTTGTGACCTTGTTCCTAGTTTCTTTTATTTTTCCTCTTGATTAGTTTATTTTAGCATTTAGCACCATCCTTCATGCGAACTAAGTAACGAACTGGTGCAAATATGTGTTAATCTCTATATAAAAAGGGAAGAAATTTTTTTTGTTATTGTGCTTTCGTAGAAAATGTGAATTAAAGACATGTTCTTACTAAGTTAGGTGGTCCTCACCCGATCACTTAGCCCAAAGGATCATAATCTTGAAATTCATAAGAAGAAAAAAAAAGCAAGAAAGAAAAAAATGTTGAATAAGAGATCACACTAACAGGATCGATTACCATGTAAGCAAAGGGATAACGGGTTTAATGTGATTGCGTTAGAATGAAAGAGAGGTGAATAAGAACAAAAGTTCGTAGGTCACACTATAATATCATGATTTGAGCCGATATTGCATAGGAAGGAACTCTTTGTCCATTTTTGTGTGGAGATGTGTCATTACGATACTCTTGTTTTCATTATTCAGTACCTACCTATTTGCCTTAGCCTAGCAACCTTGCGCTTGATCGTTTCCGTTGTGCCTACGAGTCGAAACACCGTGTTTACCTGTTTTTATTCGCATTAGGGAGTTTGCTTGGGGACAAGAAAAACTCTTAGTGTGACGGAGTTTGATGACTCAATTTCGTATAAGTTATTTCGACTCATTTCATCCATATTTAGCCGTAATTTCATCGAATCTTTGTTGAATTTTATCATTTTACTTATGTTTTATTTACTTTGTGTTTTCAGGACCTAAACAAGCTAGATCACAGAAAAGAGCGGAAATTATGGCAAAGCAACTGAGAAAGGAAGAAAAATGAAGATTCTACCTCTTCTAGGTGAATGGCGTTCTCCATTCCCTCAAAGGGACCAAATGGCGTTCACAATTTTCCCAAAATGACATAATTGTGCTAGCAACCCAATGGCGTTCTCCATTGGCATATGACATTCTCCATGTGTCGCAGGAGCAGTTTTCAGAGGCAGTTCACAACATTTTTGGCTCGTTTGAATTCAAATTTCATAACCGTTTTGGATCCAAACTTCCTTCTATAAATAGGGTACTTCAGACATGCATTTCATGTGATCAATACTCTGCGAAAGCTCTGCCGAAATCTCTAACGAACTAGTTAATTACTTAGCCATAGTGATAATTGCTCACACTGAGTGATTATCACATCATTTGTATCATTTCTCTTCCCTTTTTGTTGTTGTATTGGATCCCTTTTACATGAATACAAGTTTTATTTTCGTTTATTACAGGTTATACTTTATTGCTTTATCTAATTTTCCTTCGTGCTTTAACATACTGCATTTTGTATGTTCATGTTATACACCTTTCATAAAAAACCATAAAACAAAATTTTATTAAATTTAAATTAGTATGTATGTTTCTAAATTCAGTAACCTAAATATGTTAACATTAAAATCAACTATGATAGGCTAGATTTGTATGAGCCCGTATATTGAGGACCTTCGTCTCGACGGGACTCCGTAGGATAACCAAAACGTTTCACATACTTGAATTTTTGGTTTTGTTGTCTAAGTTAAATTTAGCCAGACTAGTCGCGATGGCGAGAGGCTTCTTACCAGCATTTAGTCATGACAGTGAGAGATGCGCTAAGACGAGTCCAACAAAGCGAAAGTTTGAGCTACGCATCAGATAGTAGGCACAGAACAATGGAACCTAAACACAGCGAGAGCGCTTTAGGTATTTCTTTTCGGTCTTATCCGTTTTCAAAGAATGTCCTTTAATTATCGAGCGAGTGAGAGAAAAATCTTGGGATTATCGGGCGTGCCTCGGTCAATATTGCGAGAGTGTGAGGTCAAGCCTTTAAATAGGTATTTCTGTTAGAAAAACTTCATCATTCATTTTTATCCCGAAAAGACACCTGGTCAGATAGGGTACAGACGCGAACGGTCGGCGAAGGGAGAAAATGAAATGAATAGAGTCGCCAGCTAGGCATTTTTATCCCGAAGGAAAGGTAATGCTGCATAAACCTAGGAAAGATATGGATAAGACGGTCGCGAACCAGAGAAACTGAGAAAGGGGGTTGGTTACAACCTGGGAAGGTATTAGCACCCAGATTGTCCGTCGTACTCGACAGGATCCACGCTTGAAAGTTTGTGTTTAAAAGGGGTAGTGTGTGTGCTATCTGTGTGCAAAAGCTGGAAAAGGAATGTACAAGTGTCAGTGCAAAAGGTGAAGTGAAATGCTCAGGAATGAGGCTTGAAAGAGAATGCTGGAAGAGGGGGGGAGACACAAAGACTTTTGTTCAATAACATTTAAGTTATGCCTACGTATCCTCGCATGCAATGAGGAAGTCAGAACACCGTAGTTCGACTCAAAGAGACTGAAAGATAAATTTGACTGATGAACTGCTTGCTTGCCTATACTCAAGTGTATGACTCATCTGGCTCGAGTGCTAACTATCTTGCATTAGACGGAAGAAGCAAGTTCTTGTTTATGAATGAGTGTGATGAGAAAAGAATCCCAAAGGATACGATTATTGTTTGTTTTTGGTGTTTACAGTTTTTTTATTGTTTTTGGAGTTTATCATAAGTTAATGAGCTTAAGACTAAATCAAAGGTTGTAAACTCATTATATCCTCCCTGATTAGGGATAATGAGAATACTTAAGTGTGAGATAAGCATCTCAACTTAATTAACATGATGATGTAGGATTAAGATCATTAACCTACTTGTGATTATTTAGATGTTTTTTTTGGTTTTTGTTTAATGTTAAGTAATGAGTTTAATTTCTAATCACAGATTAGTGAACCCATTACAACATCTTAATAGAAGGATGATAGATGAGAGCACTTAAGCTGAAGAAAACTCATCAACTTAATCCATGGTTAGAGATTAAATTCATTATATAACAAAGAATTTATTAAGTGTATTTTAATTAAGGGATGAGATTAAGAAATAAGTTTTATGGTTTGTAAGACAACTTGAGGGGGACTTGTCCATTAAACACTAGGGTTAGTCTTTCTTAACCATAAAGGAAGAATTAGAACCCTAATGTAAGGCCCAAGTTACAAGTTAATGTCTTAGTGATTGTTAGATGGATTGATTAAGAGGTTTAAACAGATTAAGGGTTTAACATTTAGGATTAAACATGTACACTCCATCCTAAGATAAGGATACAGGCATAACCCTAATTCCAAAGTCCTAAAACCTTAAAGGTTTAGTCTCTAATGATGAGATGAGAAAAGAGACACAAAGAAGACTCAAAGGAAAAATTCTAAGGGAAACTATCAATCCTAGAAGTTATCATGCTTAGACATCCTATGGTTTTGTGCGACTTAAGAGAAGAAGTCTTCAAGGAAGCCACCAGGGAGAAGCAAGATAGGAAAGAGATGATATGAGAAAAGAAAGAAAGGAAGAGAAAAACAAGTGAGAAAGCTCACTCAAGGACAAGTAAAAAAGCAACAAGGATGCAATATGAAGGTATGAGAAGAGGTGGGAGGTGAAGGAAAATCCACCTCCCAAACAACTTACCATTAACTCTGAAAAGTTAGCACAATATGCATAAGGAAAGAAATGAAATGAAACAATGCATATGCAAGGGCAAAGACCAAGACCAGAAGCATACACATGATGTAAATGATGCTATGATTTGATGCAAAGGCATACAAGATGCATGTGTGTGTTCATACAAGAGGATGAATGCAAAGGAAGCATGTAAGAAGCATGAGAACACATGGATGTTTATGAAATGAAATGGATACAAAGCATGGCAAATATATGGATAAATGATCAAGCAATGTTCAAGCAATGTTCAAGCAATGTCTTAAGATGTCTAAGATGGCATACAAATGCTTAGAATGGCATGACAAGTTCATATGTTCATGCAATGCAATGGAAGATGCAAGTAAAGATGCTAAATTAGGGTTATATGGCAACATGAGATGCAAATGACCAAAAACAGAAGCAAATGACATTATAAAAAAATTGAAAATGCATTCATAGGAACCCTAATCCCATATGATATCACACCCCAAAGGAGAAGGTCTAACTCTTAACCTATTGAAAGTTATGATTTTTCTAAGTTTGCTAGGGTTTTTGGATGCTTCAAAAGGAAAAATGCAAATCAAATTGAAAATGCAAGATAAATTCATGCCAAAAATAACCTAGATACTACATGATATGTGTAAAACAATGCAAAAAGAACCATCTTCAAACCCTTCATGGTTAGGCAGAAAAGATTTTTCAAAGGTTAGGGTTTTAAAATGTGATTTTATGAACCCTAAATTCAAAGAAAATTGTCAAATGATGATCAAAACCAAAAATAAATTTGTAGGAAGGGTTTGAAAATGTTTATAAATGCGTTAAGATGCAACATGATTTTTTTTGTAATTTTTAGAAACCTAAATGCTATTTTAATTAATTAAATTCAATTAATTAATTAAAATAAACATTAAAATATTTTTAAAATACAATTTTTTATGCAAAAAATAAAATAAAAATTATTTTTAGGTTAAGAAAATTATTTGAATCAGAAATGCAAAAGATCAAATTTTTGTGATGTTTTTAACTATTTTTAATAAAATGTACAAAAGAAATAAAGAAAAATGAAATAAAAATACAATTTAATGGAAGTCAACTGATCTGATGGCCCGGGTTTAAAAGGAAAAAGGAGGGAATTGACTGCGCGCCAGATCCAAGGGTCAGCATTCAAACTGACCTTAATTATGTTTTAAAATTAATTAAACTGAATTAACCCTAAGTGAAATGATCCTAGCCACTCGTTGCTAACCCTAATCTTCATCTAACGGTCACAAACACAACTGGGGAATTAATCACAGAATTAACCCTAATGACTTTCAGGTGGCCGGAGAAGACCTCCGGTCATCTTCTCCGGCCAACCAAAACACCTAACTTCTTCCCTAGGTTAAATCAAGAGCTCTAAAGCTCCAGAATCACTCCCCTAACATCCCTAAGCAAGAATCAGCCATCAAAACACATTTATCATTCCTTAAAAACAAGATTTGAAGCAAAACGTGAAACTGAACAGAAATTTCAGAAACTCAATACATGTTTAATACTCAACCATTTTTAAAACAAATTACATCAGCATGATCAATGAAGCATACAGAATCATTTAGGAACTTAAAAAACGCATTTCTGGAAAAAATGTTCTTGAGGTTACCTGAGATGAAGCTTTGCTGTCTAGAGCTTTCTGGCCACCTCCTTGGTGCTTTTCCACTCCAAAGAACCCCTTGATGCTTCTGGCAAGCTTGAAACAAGTTTGTATGGACTATTTTGAAGGTTTTAGTTCAGAGCATGTCAAAATCTTGATTTTGTTTGAGATGGTTTCAGGCTAATATGAGGGGTGGGAAATGATCCTAGGGTTATGTGGAGATGATTGGTGAAAGAATTTTGAAATTTTGATGGGTGGTTTGAGAGATTCGAAGAGATTAAGTTTTTGAGAGGATTTTGTGTTCTTGAGCTCTGATCAGTTTCAGCCCTTTGTGTTGTGTGTTATGGCTTGCATAATGTCAACATATCATGTCTTGATAGGTCAGAAGAGTGGTTGTGGCCTATGCTGATTGGTATGGGTGATCTTGCAAAAAGTCAAGCTTGGTTGTACTTGAGGTATGGGCACGGGTCAGGGCTGGATTTGGGCATGGCTGAGCTCAGTAGAGATCAAGGAAAGCTTATGGATCAGATTTGATGAGCTGGAACACAGGGAACTAGGGTTTGTATGAGTTTTGCATATTTTCCCTCTTTGGTGTATCTTGTGATTCAAGGCATGAAATATTGTGGTTCCTTGGGAAATTCTGAGTTTTTGAAGTTGCTTGATCATGTTTTGAAGTATTTGGGCACATTATAAGTCATTAGAAGCCTTGGCAAGTGGTTTTGCAAAAATCCCTCTTTGGTGCATTCTTGAAAATTATAGGATTTTTGCCAACTTTGAAGGATCATAACATTAGTTCCATAATGAATCAAAACATGTTCTTGTACTTTTTGAAAAGGGAAATACCTAATCTACAACTTTCATGACCAAGAATGTTTCATTTGAAGCATTTTTTATCAAGAAAAAGGAGGTTGAAAAACTTTCCCAAAATGGAAAGTTTCCATTACAAGTCATTTCCATTTTTGGCAACTTTTCAAATGATTCAAAATTCTTCAATGTTGTGAACTTCCAACCTCTTCTGAGATCAAATAAAGATCATAGAACTTCAATTTGATGAAAATACCCCTTTGGTTCCATTGTTGGGGCCTCAGATGCCCTGATTTTGACTTAACTTGCTCAGGAAGTTACCTAATGAACAAATGACTTCCACAATGAATTTCTTCATCAAACTTGGTACACATGATCCTTATAACATCTTAAGAACATTAGAAACAAGAATGGCCCAAAAATTTGGAGTTAAGGCCTCTGAAACCAAAACCCTAATTTTGGTCATCTGTGTAGTGAAAAACCCTAGCTCTACTTCCATGCCTTGCCAGTTCTTGTGATCTCTTGACTTCCATGAACTTTGAGGGACATAAAATGATGATAGAACACACATGGACCATCTTGGAAAGCTTTGAGGCCTTTGGGATGGTTCAGATGGAATCTTGGATTGTTCAGATCACAAACCCTAGATGCAGATGAACTTGAACTATGCAGATGAAACAAATATGCAATACGAGGGGGTATGCTTATGCTTATACAAAGATCACAAGCCATGGTGTGATATGAGTGAGGGTAAATTTGGGGTGTTTACAGCTGCCCCTATTCAAGCATTAGTTAGCTGTGTAGGATGTAAGCCCTTAGCTTAACAGACAAACAATATAACTTGTGGTTGAATACCAAAGACAGTCCAAAATTTGCACTCGCTGGATAGAAGAAAAAAAGGGATATAAATTGTAAAAGGTAGTATAGCATGATTATCAAATGCGGGCGATGGAGGACGACCATCGAGAAGAGGACGACTGCTGGGGATAAAGCGGTAAGTAAAGCAATGATGGGGACGGCCGACAAGCTGGGGAGATAAAGAGACCATGATGGGGACGGTCATCGGGTAAAGAAACAAGATTCTTTGGTTAAAGTAAATGCAATTATGGGGACGGCCATCAGGTTCGGAAAGTAAAGTAAACAACGATGGGGACGGACATCGGGTTAAAGGATAAATGAAATAATGATGAGGGACGGTCATCAAAGGTGAAGTACGATCACCTAGAAGGGGACGGCTGCTCTTTATCACGACATAGGACGAATGTCGGATAGAAAAGGTCGACGATGGGGACGGCCATCGGACAAAATTATGAAGGACGATCATCAAGAGGTGAAGGACGATCATCTAGTAGGGTATAGCTGCTCTCAGGGTTTATCACGACATAAAACGAATGTCGGATAACAAGATCAACGATGGGGACGGCCATCGGATAAAATGATGAGGGACGGTCATCAAGAGGTGAAGGACGGTCACCTAGCAGGGGACGGCTGCTAAATATCACGACATAGGACGAATGCCGGATAGAAAAAGGGTTCCAATAATGGAGACTCCGCTGGGGAAAGGATGAGGGACGGTCATCCATAGGTGAAGGACGATCACCTGGCAGGGGAAGGCTACCGAAAGTATCGCGACATAGGACGAATATCGGATAGGAGAAAAGTTGTTTTGTTGGTGACTTACTGGGGAATGGTAAACACGGACGAGTGCTTACGCTCAAGAATTAAATGTATACGTGTTTGACGATGTGTATAGATTAAAGATGCGGACGAGCATCCTTAGGACCATGATCGGACGAGTATCGGTAGAAACAAACGGTGACACGTGTTCAGAGATGATGATACGGACGAGTACCAACTAGTTAACAAAGAACACGGACAAGTGTCGAATCTGTGAGGAGTGTTATATATATGAGATACGGACGAGTATCAAAGACTTCTGTATAAATATGAGTGAATATTGGTTTATTGGTGAAGTATGAGCAAGACACAGACGAGTGTTTGACTTGCTGGGGGAGTGTATGACACAGACGAGTGTCAAATATGACTATATATAAGTTATGAACAAATATTTGTATGTGAGAGTGTAAAAGGTGTTCTGGCGACCTGTGGAGATAGGATGACATGGACGGGTGTCGGAAAGAGCGTGTTATAAACAGGTGTTTGGTTTACAACAAGTGTTATGGCAATCATGCTGGGGGATTATGACACGGACAAGTGCCAAAAGAAGTGTGTAGGTATCTGTATTTGAGAGTGCAAAGGGGATGCTATGGCTTATCTGCGGGAAATAATATGACACAGACGAGTGTCATAAAATGATATATATGAACAGGCATTTGTGTGGGAAAGTGCAAAGGGGACGCTTTGGCTTTCATTTGCAGGGGATACGAGCTTTTATATATATTGCTGATGAGATACTGATGGTATTTGCAGGTGACTGGCTTGAACCTGGCTTGTGATCATGCAGATGTTTGATTTTTGCCATAATGCTCCGTATTAGACGGAATGCTACGCTTATTTCGGTGATTTATGATGCGAATGCTATGATTATGCAAAAGGGAAACCGATCCGGGATTCAGATCCTACTGTGACAAAGATCTCTGGCTGATCTGCTTGGAGGGGTATCCCAGCTGGGGAAGAGATCATTGGTAGATCTGTAAGGAGATATAACTCTGCTTGAGGAAATAGACCACTGATAGATCTATCTGCAAGGAGAATTCAGCTGGGTAGAAGTAAACTTTCATCACTTTGTTGTGTAAGAGTTTCAGGTATTGCTCTTCTGGGGAGAGGTTGGAAATTCTGTGGGGGAGATTGGATGGGGATGCTCCTGTTGAGTAGACCTGTGTTGGGGATGAGGAGGCTTTGACAACTCCGCTGGGGAAAAGCATTCCAGATGCTGCTTAGGGAGGAGGTATGTTGGGGAAGTGTGCTTGGCATGCCCAATGTTGCGTATTGAATACCTGCAATCTGCTAAGACAAGAGAAACGCACAAGTATCCCGAGGTATCCCTTACCGGATTCCGTCATAGGAGTTAGATATTCCTGAAAGTAAATATATTTCCCGCAAGCATTTTATTAAGAATGGATCATTTGTTTTATGCAAGTATCATATCATGAATACTGGACATTTTGCAAACAAAATAAAAATGTACAAAAAGAGGTGTGACTGAAAATCTGATTTTATTAATCTGGGTGCCCTGAATTGACAAATACAGTCAAAGAAACAAATCCCCTGGAATGAGGAGATTGCTATAAATTGGGAAAATAAAAGTGTTGGCAATGTTGACGACGTTCCGGTGAGCTTCCTTTGCTATGACCTGTATGACCTTGACGTTCTTCTCATCTTGCTTTCTGAAGAAGGTTGATTTTGACTGATGCTTTATCCTTTTGAAGCTTTCCGTGTTGTGAGTGATATAGACGAATTCAGAATGCAGTTGTTCGCTTATTCCCTGATTTTGCGTGGATCGCCTTTTCGGGTTTTCAATCCACCGGGATACCCATTTTTGCCTGAGTTTTCCAATGCGGCTTTTCAACTCAGCGGGTGTACATTTTTTTTTCAATTTTCCCTTATTTTTGCCCGAGTCTTTTATTCTGTTTTTGACTCGCCGGGATGCCCTATTTTTGCCTGGACGTACATTCTGTTTTTATGTCCAGCGGGTCATTTTATGCGAAGTATTTTTTAACTGCATCTGAATTCACAGGGGATAAGAATTTTTCACCATCCATAGTGGTGAGCATCAGTGCTCCACCAGAGAAAACCTTATTTACTATGAATGGGCCATCGTAATTAGGAGTCCACTTACCCTTATGGTCTGTATGAGGAGGAAGGAGTCTTTTCAGCACAAGATCTCCCACTTGGTATTCCCGAAGCCTGACTTTCTGATCGAAGGCTTTCTTCATTCTTTTCTAATACAACTGCCCATGACAGATAGCAGTTAATCTCTTCTCTTCGATCAGATTCAGTTGATTGTACTAAGACCGGACCCATTCTGCTTCGTTCAGTTTTACATCCATCAATACTCGTAAGGAGGGTAGTTCAACTTCAATAGGTAGGACAGCTTCCATACCATATACCAGCTGATAAGGTGTTTCCCCAGTAGACGTTCTGATTGAGGTTCGATACCCATGCAAGGCAAATGGTAACATTTCATGCCAGTCTTTGTAAGTAACCACCATCTTCTGCACAATCTTATTGATGTTTTTGTTAGCTGCCTCAACAGCGCCATTCATCTTTGGCCTGTAAGGAGAAGAGTTGTGATGTTGAATTTTGAAGTCCCGACACTGTTCTGCCATCATTTTGTTGTTCAAATTGGAACCATTGTCAGTAATGATTCGCTCGGGTACTCCATATCGACAGATGATGTCTCTTTTCAAGAATCTGGCTACCATTTGTCTGGTGACGTTTGCATACGAAGTTGTTTCAACCCACTTGGTGAAATAATCAATGGCTACCAAGATGAATCTGTGGCCATTTGAAGCAGTCAGTTCCATCTTTTCAATCATGTCAATGCCCCACATGGAGAAGGGCCAAGGTGAAGACATCACGTTCAAAGGATTTGGAGGCACATGCACTTTATCTGCATAAATATGGCATTTATGACACTTTTTGGCATAGACACAACAATCTTCATCCATTGTGATCCAGTAGTAACCTGATCTTAATACTTTCTTGGCCATTGCATGTCCTCCAGCATGGGTACCGAAAGATCCTTCATGCACCTCGTGCATCAACAAGTCTGCTTCTTTCTTATCAACACATATGAGTAGCACCATGTCAAAGTTTCGCTTGTATAATGAACCATCAGCATTAAGGAAGAAACTACCGGCCAGCCTTCTTAATGTCTTCTTATCATTGGATGATGCCCCAGGTGGGTATGTTTGATCCTCTAAGAAGCTTTCGATGTCATGGAACCACAGCTTTTCATCTTTAGCAATGTCCACAGAGAATACATATGCTGGTTGGTCTAGTCTGGATACCGAAATCCGAGGCACATAATTTGCAGTTTGAACTTTGATCATGGAGGAAATGGTAGCTAAAGCATCTGTGAACTGATTCTCGTCTCGAGGGATGTACTCAAGTTTGAATATTGTGAAAAAAGTCATTAATCTCCTCGTATAGTCACAGTATGGGATCAGATGCTCTTGGTGGGTGTACCATTTGTCGTTGGTCTGATTGATTACCAAAGCTGAATCTCCAAATATAGTCAAAGTCTTGATCCTGAGGTCAATGGCTTCCTCAAGACCCATGATACAGGCTTCGTATTCAGCTTCATTGTTAGTGCAGGAAAAGGAGAGTTTTGCCGAGAAAGGCATATGAACTCCTTTAGGTGTAATGAGTACTGCACCAACCCCACGACCATTCATATTGACAGCCCCATCAAACATCATTGTCCACTTTTCTTCTGGGTCAGGCTCTTCAGTGTGAACAGGCTCTTCATGATCTTTTGCTTTTAATTACATGATGTCTTCATCTGGGAAGTCAAATCTCATTCGTTGATAATCATCAATGGGTTGCTCAACTAGATAGTCAGACAGTACACTCCTTTGATGGCCTTTTGAGATGTGTACTGAATGTCATACTCTGTCAGAATCATTTGCCATCTTGCAACCCTTCCGGTAAGTGCTGGCTTCTAAAATATGTACTTGACGGGGTCCATCTTTGAGATTAACAAGGTAGTGTGAGTCAACATATACTGCCTTAATCGGCGAGCAGCCCATGCTAAAGCACAACAAGTTTTCTCGAGCAGTGAATAACGTTGTTCACAGTCGGTAAACTTTTTGCTTAGGTAGTATATTGCATACTCTTTTCGACTAGACTCGTCATACTGGCTCAACACACACCCCATTGATCCTTCTAATACTGTCAGGTACATTATTAGAGGTCTTCCTTCAATTGGAGGCATAAGAATTGGAGGTTCTTGTAGGTACTCCTTGATCTTGTCAAAAGCCTTCTGACAATCTTCGTTCCACCTGACCGTTTGTTCCTTTCTTAACAATTTGAATAGGGGCTCACAGGTTGCAGTAAGATGAGATATTAACCTTGATATGTAGTTCAATCTACCTAAGAACCCCCGAACTTCCTTTTCGGTCCTAGGTGCAGGCATCTCCTGAATGGCTTTGACTTTGTCAGGATCAATTTCAATTCCCTTTTCACTTACGATGAATCCCAGCAATTTACCGGACCGTACCCCGAATGTGCATTTGTTGGGGTTTAGCTTCAGCTGATACTTTCTCAGACGCTTGAACAACTTCAGCAGATTTACCAGGTGATCTTCTTCAGTGAGGGACTTGGCAATCATGTCATCCACGTAGCATTCAATTTCTTTGTGGATCATATCATGGAATAACGTCACCATAGCCCGTTGATAAGTTGCACCGGCATTCTTCAGTCCAAAAGGCATTACCTTGTAACAAAATGTGCCCCAAGGTGTGATGAAGGTTGTTTTCTCCATGTCTTCGGGTGACATCCTGATTTGATTATACCCAGAAAAACCATCCATGAAAGAAAATACTGAGAACTGAGTTGTGTTGTCGACCAATACATCAATGTGAGGTAATAGGAAGTCATCCATCGGGCTAGCTCTGTTCAGGTCCCGGTAATCCACACACATACGCACCTTGCCATCCTTCTTAAGCACTGGTACAATATTAGCAACCCACGGCTGGTAACTAGTTACAGCAAGGAAACCGGCGTCCCACTGTTTTTGTACTTCTTCCTTAATCTTCATGGCCATATCTGGGCGAGTACGGCGCAACTTTTGCTTCATTAGAGGGCAATCTTCTTTTAATGGCAGCTTGTGCATAACAATATCCGTATCTAAACCTGGCATGTCTTGATAGGACCAAGCAAAGACGTTGACGTATTCTCGAAGCATGTCAATGAGTTGTTCTTTTACTAAAACTTGCAGACCGGCCCCAATCTTCACTTCTTTCAAATCCTCTTCGGTACCAAGATTAACTGTTTCAACCTCCTCCTGATGAGGAGTGATCACTTTCTCATCTTGCCTCAACAACCTGGCTAACTCTTCAGGTAACTCATAGTCTTCTTCAACCCCTTCATCAGCTTGATTAATTGGATTATCGAAGTCATACAAGGTCATAGCAGTGCTGTTGTCGGTGCAATCTGGAGGATAATCTCTGCAAGGGTTGAGATTGGTTCGTTTTAGTGATCAATTTTAATCTTGTTTAGAAAAAGTGAAAAGGAAGTTATTTATTTTGAAAACATTGTCATTTTATTGTTTTGTACAAAAGTGAAAAATGAAAAGACAGTGAGCGAAAAAGAGACTTGTTTGCAAAAGATGTCTGATATTCATTGATAATCCATTTGCACAAAATTACAATATAGCCCTATTACAAAATGAGTCCTGACACCTTGGGCAAGATGCAGGACTTGATGCATGCTGAAAAAAGCAGGAAATAATAATTACTCTACAGGAGTAACCCTTATAATTTCCTGGGAAGACCAGTTAAGGACTTGATGACCCGGGATCCTTGGACGAATCCAACTCTCCAGGTTGAGGTCGCTTTCTACCTCGTCTTCCAGGTTGTTAACAACATCTGGGGTGAGCATCCCCCCACTGATGACTTGGGCTCTTTAGTAGCCTCTGATTGATCTTATCGGAATGGTTTGTAACCCAAACCGAATTTGTCATCCTTCTTCTCCACTGGAAGCAACTTGCCCCAGCCTTGGGCATTACCATCTTCAATAACCTTCCGGGCTTGCTGATAGGAGACAATTAAAGTACCCATCCTATCCTCCTGGGATGCAGCAAATACATCAGTCGTCGCCTCATTTACATTCAGGGCCTCGAACCCTTGGCTCATAGTTTCATGGATTTCACCATCCATCTCAATGTATTTGTATGTAGCCAGATGGCTAACAAAGATGTCCTCCTCACCATAGATGGTGATAATATGTCCTTCCCACTCATATTTCAATTTCTGGTGAAGGGTCGACGTAACTGCACCAGCGGCGTGAATCCATGGTCGATCCAACAGACAGCTGTAGTCCGGCTAAATGTCCATCACATAGAAAGTAGTCTGAAAGACCTGCGGACTGATTATCACAGGCAGCTCCACCTCTCCAAGAACAGACCTCTTAGAGCCATCAAAAGCCCTGACCACAAGATTGCTTGGCCGGAGAGCTATTCCATCATATTCGAGCTTGACAAGAGCTTTCTTCGGTAAGACATTGAGTGAGGACCCAGTGTCTACAAGAACATGAGATAGTACATCTCCTTTGCACTCCAGGGTTATGTGCAAAGCCTTGTTGTGGTGACGTCCTTCTGTTGTCAAATCAGTATTGGTGAAACCTAGCCCATGGCTAGTATTGACATTAGACACCATCGTTTCGAGCTGATTCACTGTGATCTCTTCTGGCACATAGGCAGCATGCAGAACTTTGAGTAGTGCATCCCGATGAGCTTCGGAACACAACAGCAGGGATAGTATAGAGATCTTAGAAGGATTCTGGTGGAGCTGGTCCACAACTTTGTAGTCACTTCTTTTAATTATTCTCATAAACTCATCCACATCCTGATCGAAGGATGATTTATGAGTCTCTTTTGGTGCGGGTTCTTTAGGTGCCACACTTTTCCCTTTGGCTTTGGCAACAGCCTCTGCCTCAGTACTAGTTCTTGGAGCTTGTGACGTGAAGATGCGTCCTCTTCGGGTGAAGCCTCCGCCTCCCCCGACATTATCCACTTGTGAGGTAGGAATTGAAGAATCAAGAAGGACTTTTTCTCCATTGCAGTAAAGGTCAACACCATAATGCCATGGTACATCATTGTCTTTATCATATGGAATAGGCCTTGGCACCGTGATGGTGATTGGGCTCACTGCAACAGAAGTTGGAATCGTTATTATCTGTGGATCATAAAAGATAATGACAGGACTTCTTATAGATGTTGGTGGTGATGAATTGAAGCTTTATTGTTGCTGAAACTGTTGATGAGGTTGTTGTTGAAAGTTGCTAGAGTTCGGGACTGTTGTCGGGTCATAATAAATAGTAACTATGGAAACATCATTGCTAGTGGTTGCTGAAGTTGTAGAAGGAGATGAAATGGAACTGTTGTTTGTTGAAGTAATGGAAGAAGTGGTTGTTGAAGTTGTAGACGAGTCAGTAGAAACAATTGTTGTTGCAGTTGTAGGAGAATCATTTGTTGTTGACAAAGGAATTGCTGGTGTTGTAGAAGCTGTTGTGGTTATTTGCAGAATACCTTCTTGGATCAAGCCATTGATGTCATTCCTCAAGCTTGCACACCCGTTCTCGGAAACCTTGCAAGATTCACAACAGGTATCACAACCTGGAAACACTTGGCATTTCAAAATCTGGGCTTTAACCTCTGCTAGAGGTGTCTGAATACTTGCAATATCTTCTATTAAACTCATGGGTGAACCTTCCTCTATAGCATTAATCCTTAGCCCACTGTGGCTTGGCATAGGATTTTTCATGACATTGGGAAGTGGTGCAAAGTTCAGGGCCTTTGAATCTACCAGATCCTGGACCTTCATATGCAGAGCCCTGCATTTTTCCGTGGAGTGACCAGGTGCATTAGAATGAAAAGCACACCTAGCATTGACATCATAATTTATCAGAAGGTTCTGAGGATCAGGCGGAGCCACTGTCCTTAACTCAACAAGATGAGCTTTAGGAGTTGTGGCAGCAATGTGGCATATGACATTGGAATAGGGTCAATCACCCTGTTGATCTGAGATGGCCGCTATTGAAAAGGGCGTTGTTGTTGATTGTTGTTATTGTTTTTGTAGGATCTCTGTTGAGGAAACTGTGGCTGTTGAGAAAATGTTGTGGTTGTTGAGTATACTGAGGAGGTGGAGCAGGGATAGTGACGGCAGCAACTGATCTGGGCAGATATTGGAGTCTTCCTC
Source organism: Lathyrus aphaca (assembly GCA_963966055.1). Lineage (NCBI taxonomy): Eukaryota > Viridiplantae > Streptophyta > Magnoliopsida > Fabales > Fabaceae > Lathyrus > Lathyrus aphaca. The sequence continues at coordinate 73,816,892 of OZ014525.1, read as the reverse complement.
TTCCCATATGTACAGAATTTGTTTCACCGGATCTATGGGGCCCAGCAAATGGCTTCCTCGAAATGCTTGAACTGGCACCGTTGTCGGAGATCTTTCCCATCTTCAGTAAGCTCTCAATTCTCTCCCCAGTTATTACCACGTCTGCAAAGCTGGTGGAAGAAAAGGAAGCCAATCGGTCAATATAGGTACCCTGGAGAGTATTCATGAACATGTCTGCCATCTCCCTTTATGACATTGGGGGTTGAACAGCAGCAGCTATTTGCCTCCACCTTTGGGCATATTCTCTAAAGCTTTCACGGGAAGATTGTGACATTCCCATCAGAAGGGTTCTGTTTGGAGCCATGTCCAGATTATACTGATACTGATGGATGAAAGCTTCAGCCAAGTCTTTCCAATTTCTTATTGTGGCTCTGGTCAAGTGGGAGTACCATTCCTGGGATGCCCTTGTCAAGCTATCCTCGAAGTAAAACATCCACAACTTCTCATCCATGGTGTAGGCTTTCAATCTCCCCAGGAAAGACTGAAGGTGAGTACGTGGGCAGGATGTGCCATTATATCTTTCAAAACATGGGGGTTTGAACTTGTGAGGAATTTTCACCCCTTCCACCAATCACATGTCCATGACATCAAAACCTAGAGAGTTTTGGGATTCAAGAGACCTTAGCTTCTCTGCAATTTCATCCAACCGACGGTCGTAAACTTCGTCTCCAGCCCCAACCACAGTAAATTGCTCTTCTTGAGGGTCCTCCTGCAAGGCCCTTCCTCCAGTAGTGTTACTTTGGGTGTTTCTTATGGAATTGATATCTGGGTTCAGATGAGGTCCAAAATCTGGTGGATCAGTGCGAGGCTGCACGTGATCATTGTTACTGGTACCTCCTGTACCTGGATGGTGTTCCTCAGGAGTTTGTCGCTTAGCCAACTCCCTCAGTCTTTCCTAGATTTGAGCTAAACCAGTCATCACTGTCATAAATTGATTCATTTGGGCCCTCATCTCTGTCCTTTCATTGGCCATCTGGGCCCTCACTTCAGTCAAGTCTTGTTGAACCTGATCCATTTGTAATCCCGAAAGGTTGTTTCTTGTCGGATACCGGTGCACTCTATTGACAGGGAACACTCTTCTGCAAGCAATGTTTCCTGAAACCACAATAAAGTGAGAAACAACAAAACAGAAACCTACAAAACAAATAAATAATGTTAGTATGCAATGCAGGATGCCTATTTGTGTTCCAAGGGTATCCGGTTTGGTTTTTTGGTTTTGACCTTTCCAGACCACGAGGAAATGCTGATGTTGCAGAGAGATTAAGCCCACAAAAATAATACAAACCATATATATTACAAAGAGTGAAGATACATAGTTTTGATTACAATAAAATCCCCATGGTGGGTCAAAATACAACAACAACAGAAATACAATCAAAATGAAGTACAAACAAAAAGAGTCAAACATCCAATCCAAAGTCGTCCTCTCTAACTTCCTTCAGGAGAGCCTCAGTCACTTGACCCATTGGGTGCTCTGTGATAGTCCTGATAAGGAGGTTCCTGGTGGCAATGGCATTGGTCAACTTCTTGTGCTTATCCTGGTCCTTTGATCTCTTCAACCCCGCCCGGAGTTTCAACTCAGAGATCTCCTTCTGTGCTGCTATTAAAGTTGCCTGATTCTTCTTCTCACTAGCCTCTAGTTGTTCTATCTTAGCTTGAGTTCTTTGATCTTCCTGTGCACGGGCCTCAGTGATCCTGATCTACCTAGCCTGGCTCTCCTCTAAGTAATGCTCTGCCCTAGCCTTCTGGGTCTTAGCTTCCTTGCAAGCATTCTTCAGTACTAACTCTCCTGCTCTAGCCTTCATGATATAGTCATCCGTCTTCTCAATCTTGGTCAAGTGCTCAATCCGGAGCTTCTCTAACCTCTCATTATCTAGACGGCTGTCATTCCTCTCCCAGAGGGTCTTCTTCAAGGCTTCAAATTTCTCAAACTCCTCTAAGCTAACGGTGGTTGCAGACTGCACTACTGATGATCCAGGTATATCCTCTAAGGTGAATGGCATCTGGGTGATCTGTCCCCTGACACGAGACTAGTCAAGATACTGTGCTGAAGCTATATTGTTGCACTTGCCCAGAATGGCTGTCCCCTTAGTCTGAATGTTGTCCCAGGCCCAAGCTGTCTGTCTGACAATAGCAGAGTTGTGCTGGATGTAACAATAGAGGGTTTCTGTCAAGTCTTGCCCTCTTGGGGGATGAACCAAAGCATACCATAATTTCCCCTTGAAAAGCAAGGGGTTGTAGTTGATGCAACCTTTTACTCCAATCAAAGGCACATTAGGATATTGCCCACAGCTAGTAATGATATCCTTGCCCTTGGTGCTCTGAGTGCACCATCTGATGTCTTCTGATGTAAGGGAAATCAATCTCTTAGCCCAGTTCCTTGGCTGATGAGGGTTCAGGAAAGTGTCTGACTTTGGCAAGTGTCTTAACAACCAACAGTGATAGAGGGGTGCACAACATCTGACAAATCTTCCTCTTTGCTTCTCATTCCTCTGATGCACTGAATAGTAGAAGTCTCCAAGCAAGGTAGGAACTGGGTTCCTCAGTAAGAACAGGTGAATGGCATTCTTGCTTACAAATTTTGGCTCGTCTACAAACAAGATAACTCCATATATGCTGAGGGCTAGGAGTGCACAAACAACATCCCACTTCCCGGCTGCAGCATGCAGGGTGGCCTGGGAGATCAAGAAATCCAAGTGAAGGCCTGGAACCCCAGCCTTGGTGGTCATGCTCTGATCAATGAGGGTAGGCTCCAAGTGCAATGCCTTAGCTATATCTTCATTCTTGGGAGCAACCATCTCAGGGTTGAAAGGAATCCCTCTCCTGATAGGGACACCTAACAACATGGAGAACTCTTCCAGCAAAGGTCCCAACTGAAAGTCAGAGAATGTGAAACATCTGAGAGGAGGATCATAAAACTGCAAGCAAGTGTGAATCATGCTCCTCTGGGGTGCATCCAGGTCCATGATCATGTCCATTATGCCTCCATAATGTTCCCTGAATAATGGGACATGATCAGGAGTGATGAGAGACTGGATCTTTCTGATGCCTGTCAGAGTGGGCTCAAAGAAGTGGTAAGTGATGTTGCTCTTCCTGGAAGTGTCCATGCTGATAAATGGATGCTGGTGAAGAAGACTGAGGAGAAACCCTGATGAAGGTAACTGCTGAAAACTGATGAAGATAACTGGAGAAGGTGCTGAAGAAGGGTCTCTGATGAAGACAACTGGAGAAGAGTACCTGATGAAGACAAACTGATGAAGGTTCCGGAGAAGATAACTGAGGAAGTCTGAGCAGCAAAACAGATCAAAATCAAACCAAAGATAAGAAAATGGATACCCTATAAAACAAATAGGCAAATGTTAAATGATTCAAAATGATGTATGCAGAATGATATGCAAAAGGTTTGTGATCAAGTGCTGGATCTGTTATCTGCCTTGATAGGGTCCATGTGTGTTCATAAGTCCGGATGGAGGCTTAGAAAACCAGTAACCAGGTGGGGGACTCAAATAAAGAGTCACAAGTCCAGGGTTTTCACAAGAACTGTCCAAAGTGATGCATTCTTAAAACAAAACTGGTAACAGGGTATGATGAGGCCAAGGGTTCCTGCAAACCTGTAAACATCCCAACCCCCTCACATGTATTGTTCTAGAACAAGGATCCTCAGACTTGGATCAGTTATGAGAAGTGTAAACACTTCTAACACAGAGGTACAATGTTTATAATAACCATAAAAGATCCTCCTCTAATTCACCTCAGATGCTGGAGGTCATAAAAGGTCATCCAGACTTAGTAGGCTTCCCATATAGCCCTAGTACTACAGGAAATCCGTAGCACAAAGTTCTCAAGAAGAAACCCATGTCTGAACCGTGTTTCATATTCCCGCACCAGACCAAAATGGAATAGGAAAGAATATGAAGCCACTCTATCCTATATGTCACTCAGGCTCCCGGTATGGAACCTTAATCACTCAACAATCCCACCCACCAAAGCAGACAGGAGATCCAACACAAATGATATGATAATAACAGTATGAAATACATAAAACTGTAAATGAAAGCAATAAAGAAAGTTGTACATAAAGCAATAAATAAAGAAATAAATAATAAGCACAAGTAGCACATAACACCCCCATAAACACAAATCAAACAAGCGCTGGGAGGAACCCACAAAAAGAACCAAAATCCTTGGTTGCAATATAAGGGTCCCCAGCAGAGTCGCCAAGTTGTCGCTCCCTCGAAAAGACACCTGGTCAGATAGGGTACAGACGCGAACGATCGGTGAAGGGAGAAAATGAAATTAATAGAGTCGCCAGCTAGGCATTTTTATCCCGAAGGAAAGGTAATGCTGCATAAACCTAGGAAAGATATGGATAAGACGATCGTGAACTAGAGAAACTGAGAAAGGGGGTTGGTTACAACCTGGGAAGGTATTAGCACCCAGATTGTCCGTCGTACTCGACGGGATCCACGCTTGAAAGTTTGTATTTAAAAGGGGTAGTGTATGTGCTATCTGTGTGAAAAAGCTGGAAAAGGAATGTACAAGTGTCAGTTCAAAAGGTGAAGTGAAATGCTCAGGAATGAGGCTTGAAAGAGAATGCTGGAAGAGGGGGGAGACACAGAGACTTTTGTTCAATAACAGTTAAGTTATGCCTACGTATCCTCGTATGCAATGAGGAAGTCAGAAAACTGTAGTTCGACTCAAAGAGACTGAAAGATAAATTTGACTGATGAACTGCTTGCTTGCCTATGCTCAAGTGTATGTCTCGTCTGGCTCGAGTGCTAATTGTCTTGCATTAGACGGAAGAAGCAAGTTCTTATTTATGAATGAGTGTGATGAGAAAAGAATCCCGAAGGAGACGATTATTGTTTGTTTTTGGTGTTTACAGTTTTTTTATTGTTTTTGGAGTTTGTCATAAGATAATGAGCTTAAGCCTAAACCAAAGGTTGTAAACTCATTATATCCTCCCTGATTAGGGATAATGAGAATACTTAAGTGTGAGATAAGCATCTCAACTTAATTACCATGATGATGTAGGATTAAGATCATTAACCTACTTGTGATTATTTAGATGTTTTTTTTGTTTTTGTTTAATGTTAAGTAATGAGTTTAATTTCTAATCACAGATTAGTGAACCCATTACACCATCCTAATAGAAGGATGATAGATGAAAGCACTTAAGCTGAAGAAAACTCATCAACTTAATCCATGGTTAGATATTAAATTCATTATATAAAAAACCTTTATTAAGTGGATTTTAATTAAGGGATGAGATTAAGAAATGAGTTTTATGGTTTGTAAGACAACTTGAGGGGGACTTGTCCATTAAACACTAGGGTTAGTCTTTCTTAACCATAAAGGAAGAATTAGAACCCTAATGTAAGGCCCAAGTTACAAGTTAATGTCTTACTGATTGTTAGATGGATTGATTAAGAGGTTTAAACAGATTAAGGGTTTAACACTTAGGATTAAAGTTGTACACTCCATCCTAAGATAAGGATACAGGCATAACCCTAATTCCAAAGTCCTAAAACCTTAAAGGTTTAGTCTCTAATGATGAGATGAGAAAAGAGACACAAAGAAGACTCAAAGGAAAAAGTCTAAGGGAAATTATCAATCCTAGAAGTTATCATGCTTAGGCATCCTATGGTTTTGTGTGGCTTAAGAGAAAAAGTCTTCAAGGAAACCACCAGGGAGAAGCAAGATAGGAAAGAGATGAGATGAGAAAAGAAAGAAAGGAAGAGAAACACAAGTGAGAAAGCTCACTCAAGGAAAAGTAAAAAAGCAACAAGGATGCAATATGAAGGTATGAGAAGAGGTGGGAGGTGAAGGCAAATCCACCTCCCAAACAACTTACCATTAACTCTGAAAAGTTAGCACAATATGCATAAGGAAAGAAATGAAATGAAACAATGCATATGCAAGGAAAAAGACCAAGACCAGAAGCATACACATGATGTAAATGATGCTATGATTTGATGCAAAGGCATACAAGATGCATGTGTGTGTTCATACAAGAGGATGAATGCAAAGGAAGCATGTAAGAAGCATGAGAACACATGGATGTTTATGAAATGAAATGGATACAAAGCATGGCAAATGTATGGATAAATGATCAAGCAATGTCTTAAGATGTCTAAGATGGCATACAAATGCTTAGAATGGCATGGCAAGTTCATATGTTCATGCAATGCAATGGAAGATGCAAGTAAAGATGCTAAATTAAGGTTATATGGCAACATGAGATGCAAATGACCAAAAACAGAAGCAAATGACATTATAAAAAAATTGAATATGCACTCAAAGGAACCCTAATCCCATATGATATCACACACCAAAGGAGAAGGTTTAACTCTTAACATATTGAAAGTTATGATTTTTCTAAGTTTGCTAGGGTTTTTGGATGCTTCAAAAGGAAAAATGCAAATCAAATTGAAAATGCAAGATAAATTCATGCCAAAAATAACCTAGATACTACATGATATGTGTAAAACAATTTAAAAATAACCATCTTCAAAACCTTCATGGTTAGGCAGAAAAGATTTTTCAAAGGTTAGGGTTTAAAAATGTGATTTTATGAACCCTAAATTCAAAGAAAATTGTCAAATGATGATCAAAACCAAAAAGAAATTTGTAGGAAGGGTTTGAAAATGTTTCTAAATGTGTTGAGATGCAACATGATTTTTTTGGTAATTTTTAGAAACCTAAATGCTATTTTAATTAATTAAATTCAATTAATTAATTAAAATAAACATTAAAATATTTTAAAAATACAATTTTTTATGCAAAAAATAAAATAAAAATTATTTTTGGGTTAAAAAAATTTTTTGGATCAGAAATGCAAAAGATCAAATTTTTGTGATGTTTTTAACTATTTTTAATAAAATGTACAAAAGAAATAAAGAAAAATGAAATAAAAATACAATTTAATGGAAGTCAACTGATCTGATGGCCCAGGTTTAAAAGGAAAAAGGAGGGAATTGACTGCGCGCCAGATCCAAGGGTCAACATTCAAACTGGCCTTAATTATGTTTTAAAATTAATTAAACTGAATTAACCCTAAGTGAAATGATCCTAGCCACTCGTTGCTAACCCTAATCTTCATCTAACGGTCACAAACACAACTGGGGAATTAATCACAGAATTAACCCTAATGACTTTCAGGTGGCCGGAGAAGACCTTCGGTCATCTTCTCCGGCCAACCAAAACACCTAACTTCTTCCCTAGGTTAAATCAAGAGCTCTAATGCTCCAGAATCACTCCCCTAACATCCCTAAGCAAGAATCAGCCATCAAAACACATTTATCATTCCTTAAAAATAAGATTCGAAGTAAAACGTGAAACTGAACAGAAATTTCAGAAACTCAATACATGCTTAATACTCAACCATTTTCAAAACAAATTACACCAAAATAATCAGTGAAGCAGAAAGAATCATTTAGGAACTCAAAAAACGCATTTCTGGAAAAAAAATGTTCTTGAGGTTACCTGAGATGAAGCTTTGCTGTCTGGAGCTTTCTGGCCACCTCCTTGGTGCTTTTCCACTCCAATGAACCCCTTGATGCTTCTGGCAAGCTTGAAACAAGTTTGTATGGACAGTTTTGAAGGTTTCAGTTCAGAGCATGTCAAAATCCTGTTTTTGTTTGAGATGGTTTCAGACTAATATGAGGGGTGGGAAATGATCCTGAGGTTATGTGGAGATGATTGGTGAAAGAATTTTGAAATTTTGATGGGTGGTTTGAGAGATTCGAAGAGATGAATTTTTTGAGAGGATTTTGTGTTCTTGAGCTCTGATCAGTTTCAGCCCTTTGTGTTATGTGTTATGGCTTGCATAATGTCCATATATCATGTCTTGATAAGTCAGAAGAGTGGTTGTGGCCTATGCTGATTGGTATGGGTGATCTTGCAAAAAGTCAAGCTTGGTTGTACTTGAGGTATGGGCACGGGTCAGGGCTGGATTTGGGCATGGCTGGGCTCAGCTGAGATCAAGGAAAGCTTATGGATCAGATTTGATGAGTTGGAACACATGGAACTAGGGTTTGTATGAGTTTTGCATATTTTCCCTCTTTGGTGTATCTTGTGATTCAAGGCATGAAATGTTGTGGTTCCTTGGGCAATTCTGAGTTTTTGAAGTTGCCTGATCATGTTATGAAGTATTTGGGCACATTAGAAGTCATTAGAAGCCTTGGCAAGTGGTTTTGCAAAAATCCCTCTTTGGTGCATTCTTGAAAATTATAGGATTTTTGCCAACTTTGAAGGATCATAACTTGAGTTCCATAATAAATCAAAACACGTTCTTGTAATTTTTGAAAATGGAAAGACCTAATCTACAACTTTCATGACCAAGTATTTTTCATTTGAAGCATTTTTGATCAAGAAAGAGGAGGTTGAAAAACTTTCCCAAAATGGAAAGTTTCCATTACAAGTCATTTCCATTTTTGGCAACTTTTCAAATGGCTCAAAATTCTTCAATCTTGTGAACTTCAAACCTCTTCTAAGATCAAATAAAGATCATAGAACTTCAATTTGATGAAAATACCCCTTTGGTTCCATTGTTGGGGCCTCAGATGCCCTGATTTTGACTTAACTTGCTCAGGAAGTTACCTAGTGAACAAATGACTTCCACAATGAATTTCTTCATCAAACTTGGTACACATGATCCTTATAACATCTTAAGAACATTAGAAACAAGAATGGCCCAAAAATTTGGAGTTAAGGCCTCTGAAATTAAAACCCTAATTTTGTTCATCTGTGTAGTGAAAAACCCTAGCTCTGCTTCCATGCCTTGCCAGTTCTTGTGATCTCTTGACTTCCATGAACTTTGAGGGATATAAAATGATGATAGAACACACATGGACCCTCTTGGAAAGCTTTGAGGCCTTTGGGATGGCTCATATGGAATCTTGGATTGTTCAAATCACAAACCTTAGATGCAGATGAACTTGAACTATGCAGATGAAACAAATATGCAATACGAGGGGGTATGCTTATGCTTATACAAAGATCACAAGCCATGGTGTGATATGAGTGATGGAAAATTTGGGGTGTTTAAACTCCACGCAACTCATTGTAATACCTCAAAAGTTTACCTCTCATATCCTCAACATTTTTGCATAGCATTTAGCATATATAAGTTCACAAAATAACCAAAAACATTGCATCATGTGTAGCATGGATGAGGCATAAGTATGTGGTCAATGACTGGAGAAACTAAAGGCTATATAAAGGCAATCAAAGGGCCACAAAGTTTCTCAACATTGAGCAAAGGGTCCACAACATCCCACAAGTTCTAATTTGAAGACACAAGTCATAAAATGTTTTGGTTTGATCAAGGAAGGCAAGCAGTGCAACATCTCCTGATAAAAATAGCCAAATTAGGGTTTCATTTCTATTGGGTTTCTACATGAAGTTTTTATTCAAAGTGGATTTCATTTCCTTATATATGATGACAAGTGCCTAGGGTCCAAATTTCATCCACAAATTCATTTTGGAAGAGGTCCAATTGGCCAGATGATTGAAAATCAGGGATTTGGGGAAAAGTCAACCATGCTGAGGAAAAAGTAAACTCCTGACTTTTTGAGATCAAAATCATGAAATTAGGGTTACAAGGATCCTATGATTCAAATTTGATAAAAAATTAAGGAGGAATCAAGAGAAATCAAGAAAACCAAAACTTACCATTTTTGGAAAATTAGGGTTTCCAAAAATGGCAAGTTTTGGCCATTTTTGCAGCATCTTTGAGAGAGGCCTTCTCCCAAAATATGAGGGCTATCAAAATTCTACTTGGATCCAATTAAAGAGGGCATCTTGACCTTCAAATCCATAGGTGGAACTCTTTCATAGCATTAAAAATGAGTGAGATATGATCTTGCCAAGTTGGAACAATTCAAGGCCCAAGGCAAGTCATGGGCAAGGCAAATGCAGGAAAGTGCGCGCGCCTTGCAGGACAATCCATCAAGCATGTGGTGGGCAGAATGTCAAGCCATTTTTCTTTGTCAAAAAGTCCTCAAATGAATTTTTGGTGAACTACAAAGTTGTTCCCCCTATATGATTGCAACAACTTTCATGTTCAACAATTTTTCATTTGATCAAAGTATGAAGAGTTATCTAAGGTCAAAGTAGGGGTCCTCCACTGATCAAGTCACAAGCAAGTTTCCTAGGCATGCCAATGATCTTCAGGCCCAAGGGTGCAAATTTGTGACTGAATGTTCATGCACCAATTTGAGGTGCTTAGAGGCAGTGTTACATCATTGTATCAACATCAAACATGTTCTACATATCACCACCTTCAATTTGATTCCAAAGATTGCATGTAATGGTGACTTGTGCTTGAAGGTACATGCTTTTGAAGATCAATGTAAGCAACTGGTTTTCTTGTATGACAAGGTATTGCATTGTGCTCAAGATTCAGTCAGTCCATCTGGCTTGTATCATTCAATATCACTTGGCCATGAAGCATTGCATTAGGATGTACATGATCTTATGGATGCCTACATACTAAACCTTCCCTATACCATCATCCAAGTTCAAGCCAACTGAATGAGAGTAAACTTGCTGCAAACATGATCAGAATAGCTTCACTTTGTTTCATTACAACTCATCATAAGAGACATGTTTTATTCCACATCTGATACAACTCAAGGCAAGCAAGTGCATCATGCACACTCATCTTGCAAGCATACCTCAACTACCATGTTCATCACTGCATGAGATTACCTCAAAGCTGCACTGATATACAAGCCTTTGCATCAAGTACACCATAAGTGCCATAAAGCTTGCAAATGACTGAGCTCGAGTAGAAACTTCCAAAACACACAGTTGGCATAACCGATCTAACTAACTTGACTCACTCTAACAAATTCAACTCAGTTAACCAGGGTTCTAAACCTGGTTCTAACTGTTAATCAGAGTTCAAGGACCCTATAAAGGCAAAAGCTTAGTGCATTTTGAAGCTCTCCTTCAATTTTGCTCGAAATCCACAATAGAACTCTCACATTTCTCTCTGCAATCTCTGCAAATTCTCTGATAATTGAAGAGGATCAAGCTTCTTCAATCATCAACATTCATCATCTTCTTCTTGGTGCTTTTCCAATCTTCATCAGAACTACATTGCCATGGAGGAACTTCTCTGAATCATCCAATTGCACCATTGCAATATCACTACATTTTGATTCGAGCAACCTCAATCTTCATCTCTCTAGCACTAATCTTAATCCAGCTATCATCTTCAACAAGTGATACTTCTCTGTGTTATGAGTTTCGTAGCTATATTTGAGATCAGGAGAGTGAGGCGAGCATTGTTGTGGTTGTAGATTTAATTTTTAGGAAGAATTGGAGAAGCCCTAGGTCAGGGGTGACCGGAGGTCACTTCCGGTCACCTGAACAGTAACCCTAGGTCGAAGATGAAATTATAACACATCCCTTGGATTGTCTTGATCCCATGCTCCAGATTGAGCCATCACATTAAAATTCTTGTGCCACTCACGTGCCCCAAAGTCAACCAAAGTCAATAAGATGCTCTTCGCACCCCCTGTGCAATTGACCTAAGCCCATTTAGTTCATTTCTTTGCTTTTTAGACCCCCCCAGGCCCAATGTCTTTTAATTCATTTTATTTCTTTTTCTCATAAATTTACAATTTCGTTTCTTATTTTTAAAAATACCAAATTACATCAAAAAATTCCAAATAAATTCATATAGGATCCTCTCAATTTTCTCTAATTTTCCATCTTTTTAGATTTTATTTTTATTCATTTTTTAAATCAAAATTAATTTTCACACTAATTGTTTCACAATTTCCCCATTTTGAACCATCCATTTTGTATATTTTTGTTCTCATAAACCACAAATGTTAAGGACCCCATTATTTTTGAATTCTTTTAAGAGCTCATTAAACTTCCTCAAAATAGTTTTCTCTAGATTTTTAGGTTATGTTTAGGTCTACTTGAGTCCATGTTTTCCACATTGATCACATAAACCCTAATTGTGTTCCAATGAGCCTTTCACCACTCAAAAATAGGAATTGTCAAGAGATTTTTTGTACACATGCTACTCTCTGGATTTTGTATTGATTTGTTGAGTTTCATAATTTTCTTAGGCCATTTGATATTTTTTCTAAGTTACTTAAGTCCTTAAGTCATTTTTGGTCCCTTTTAGAAACCTCATTCATTCCTTTTGAATAAGGCATTCATGCCATTGTTATAAGGTCTTGATTTTGAGTCTTTTAGATCCTATTATAGGTCCTATAATGATGTATATCCATCTTGGGTTATCACTTTTTTATTTTATTGCTTACTTGCTTCATAAGTCACACATGTGTCCATTTGCCCTAATTCTTCTTCTCCTTCCCTCTTAAGACTTCTAAACCTATCTCACGAGCATGTCAACCATGTTACATCATTGTTATGCATCTTATAAGTGTTTCACAATCATTTTTATGCATTCACTTCTTCCCATAAGTCTTCATGCTTCATTTAATTCCATATGACACTTTGAAACTCCAAAGTCAAACCTTTTGTCCCCTTAATCCTAATGGTACTTACCCTAGCTCATTTGTGGTCATTTGTGAGTCTTCATTCCATTCTAAAACTTCATCAAGCCCCTGGTTTTTGTGTGGGGATTTCAAATCCTCTTGTGCATGTTTGAGTCTTACCTTAAGATTTTTCTTCTCTTTGAAGTTTCACTTGCATTCCTTCTTATGTTCACACCATCACTCACATAGTTTGCATTATTTTTACTTGGATCTTTTCACCTCTTGTAGTATGAACTATTAGGAGACTTTAATGTGATGTTAACCCCTGGATTTTCCATTTACTTTAGGGTTTATACCTTTTGGGTTTACTTAGTCCTTTAAGTTTCTTCATGTAACTTCACCTTAGATCTTATTAGGGTTTAGCCTTTCCTTAGGACATATTTTGAAGTTGTCCACCTTTGTAGTTTTAGAAACTTTTGAATTGATTTAGCTACTGAATTTTTAAGCCTACCATCTTATAAGTTTCTTAGACTTAGTTAATTAGCCTTAGAAGTTCACTAATATCTTCCTTAGATAGTGTGAATGTTTGTGAAGATTTACCATGTAATAATTGTTCATTTTGCTTCATCATACTAATATTTGTTTTGTAGGGGGGAAGATGAGGTAATCACTATATTCCTTATCTCTTATGCATATTTTTTTTGCCTTAGCACCTTTGTTCTTTGTTCATAGGTTCCCTTTTCTCTCTTTAGATTCAACTTAACTTCCTTAGGAAGTAAGTTGAATTCTAACTTGTTCTTTCTTTTCCTTAGGTTAGAATACCTCATTAACCATAGGACCACACTGTAAAAACCCCAAATTTTCCCTCACTAAGTTCACACCATGGCTTGTTATCTTTCATTTTGCATAAGTCTAATCATACCACATCATATTGCATATTTGTTTCATCTGCATAGTTCAAATTCATCTGCATCTAGGGTTTGTGATTTGAGCAATCCAAGGATCCATCTGAGCTACTCCAAAGGTCTCCAATCATTCCAAGAGGGTCCATGTATGTTCTATCATCATTTTATATCCCTCAAAGATCAAGGAAGCCAAAAAATCACAAGAACTTGGAAAGCATGGAAGCAGAGCTAGGGTTTCACTGCACAGATGACCTGAAATTAGGGTTTTGGTTTCAGAGGCCATAACTCCAAATTTTTTTGGTAATTCTTATTTATAATTGTCTAAATATGTTATAAGGATCATATGTACCAATTTTGATGAAGGAATTCATTGTGGAAGTCCTCTGTTCACTGGGTAACTTCTTGAGCAAGTCAGAGCAAAATCAGGGCATCTGAGGCCCCCAACAATGGAATCAAAGTGGATTTTTCATCAAATTGAAGTTATTTGATCTTTATTTGATCATTGAAGTGCTTGGAAGTTCACAAAATTGAATAAAAGTGAGCTAAACCAAAAGTTGCCAAAAATGGAAATGACTTGTAATGGAAACTTTCCATTTTGGGAAAGTTTTTCAACCTCCTCTTTCTCAACCAAAAATGCTTCAAATGAAAAATTGTTGGTCATGAAAGTTGTAGATTGGATCATTCCCTTTTCAAAAAGTACAAGAACAAGTTCTAATTCATTGTGGAACTTAAGTTATGGCTTGGCAAAGTTGGCAAAAATCACATAATTTTCACTTTCACACCAAAGAGGATTTTGTGCAAATTCACATACCAAGCCATTTTATGACTTCTAATACACTTCTATGCATCATACAAACATAGTGCATTGCCTAAAAATCAGAATTGGCCCAAGAATCATCTCATTCTATGCCTTGCACATGAAGAAATCACAAAGGGGGCCAAACTTCATAAAAATTGCAAAATGATACACAACCATGCTTCCACTTGCTGAATCACCACAAAACCAATTCCATGTCTCTCCTTGATCTTTGTTGAGACATGACAAGCCAAAAGCCAGCTGCAACATGAGCTCATACCTCAAGTACAAGTTTTGTTGACCTTTTGCAAGAGAGCCCATACCAATCACCATAGGCCACAACAACTTCTCTGACCTATCAAAGCTTGTTATGTGGATCAAACACAGCTCATATCACACAACACACAAGCCTAACAGTTCAGAATCGTCAAGTTCCCAAAAATCACCCCAAGAGCAAAAGCATTCGAAACTCACAGCACACACTCAAACTCAAAACTTCCTTCATCAATCAACTCAGCATCACAAGAGGATCATTTCCCACCCTTCATTGCAACCAAAAAGCCCCCAAAACTGAAACACGATTTCTGGCCAGTTGAAGAACAACCATCCAAACTAGCCATTAAAAACTTCCTCCAAGCATCGAAGCATCACCAGGAGGATCATTGGAGTCGTTTTGAACCAAAGAGGAGGCCAGATAGCTCAGGTTAAGAAAGCTTCACTTCAAGTATCCTCAAGAACAAATTTTCCAGAAATGTGATTTTAGGTTATAGAAATGTTCCTTATGCTTTGCTGATCATCATGATGTATTTACTTTTGAAAATGAGTGAGAAACAAACATGTATGAAGTTTCTGAAATTTCTGTTGGATTTTTCGTTTTGCTTCGAATCTTGATCTTGAGTGAAAATAAATGGATTTTGTTTTTGGATTTGTGTTTATGGTTGTTAGTTGAGTGATTCTGGAGAGTTAGGGGGTCTGGGGTGGCCTAGGGTGGAAGTTAGGGTGAAGAGCTGGCCGGAGAAGATGACCGGAGGTCTTCTCCGGCCACCTGAAAGTCATTAAGAGGTTAATTAGGGTTTAGGGTTAGTTTGAATGATAGTCGTAGGATCTTGCTTGCCCGCGTGTTTGGATGGCTCAGATTGCCTCATTAAACCCTAACTCTCATTTAATTAGTTAATTAGAATTAATTAAAACAAATTAACTCAGAGTGAATCTCAGCCACTCATTTGCGCGCTGGTCAACACTTCCCTCTCCAGTTTAAATCTTGTCCCTTGGATCAGCCTACTTTCTCTTATTTTAATTTTTATTTCATTTTTTATCATTTGTTTTGCATAATTTATTTAAAATACTTAAAAATTTCCAAAAATATTTTCCTTCTGCATTTTTAATTCAAACATTTTTCTTCACCCAAAAATATTTTTATTTTTATTTTTTGCATTAAAAAAATCATTTTTAAAATATTTTAATGTTTATTTTAATTAATTAATGGAAATTAATTAATTAAAATAACATTTAGGTTTCTAAAAATCCCAAAAAAAATTCACATTGCATCTTAGGACATTTAGAAACATTGTCAAACCATTCATAATAATTTCTTTTTGGTTTTGATCCAACTTTGACATTTTTCTTGAATTTAGGGTTCATAAAAATCCCATTTTTGAACCCTAACTTCAAGAATTCTTTTCTACCTAACCATGAAGGGTTTGACATTGGTTCTTTTTGCATTGTTCTTCATATAGCATGTAGTTCCTAGTTATTTTTAGCATGAATTTATCTTGCATTTTCCAATTGATTTGCATTTTTCCTCTTAAGGTACCTTAAAACCCTAGATAACTTAGAAAAATCACAACTTTCGTTAGGTTAAGAGTTAGACCTCCTCCTTTGGGGTACAATATCATATGGGGTTAGGGTTCCTTTGAGTTCATTTGCAATTTTTTATCTTATGTTTTGCTTCTGTTTTTGACTTTTACATCTCATGTTGCCTTAAAACCCTAATTTCTCATGTTCCTTTGCATACATCTTGCATATGCATCCATACATGAATTTGCCATGACATTTTTTGCATTCATATGACATATAAGACATCTTAGGACATATTAGAATCATACTTGATCATTTCTTCATTCATTTGCCATGATGTGCATTCATTTCATTCCATGAACTTTCATGAACTTTCAAACTTCAAAGCATGCATCATTTGCATTCCATCTCTTGTATGAACATTCATAACACTTGAAATGTCTTTGCATCATCTCATAGCATCATTTGCATCATGTGTTTGCTTCTGTTTTTGGTTTTACCTTTGCATATGTTTCATTTTCATCTCATTTCTTTCCTTTATGCTAACCATTTCAGGTGGTAAGTAACTTGAGAAGTGAATTTTCCTTCACTTCTCATTTCTATTCTCATTCTTCTTATGCATCCTTGCTGCATTTTCATTTGCCTTAGAGTGGGCTTGCTCATTCATGTTCATCATTCACTTTCTTTCTTCAAGTAACTTATCTTCTTCAGTGAAGTAAGTAACTTGTTTCTTCTGTTTCTCCTCCTTTCATCTGCTTCTTCCATTGGTGGCTTCTTTGAAGATCTTTCTCAAGCCTTACAAAACATAGAAACATCCAAGCATGATAATAATTAGGGTTGTGATTAGTCCCCCTTTAGCTTTTACCTTTGTGTCTTCTTTGTGTTCCTCTTCTCACCTCATCATTAGAGACTAAACCTTTAAGGTTTTAAGACTTTGGAATTAGGGTTATGCCTGCATCCTTCTCTTAGGATGGAGTGTATAACTTTAATCCTAAGTGTTAAACCCTTAATTTGTTTAAACTTCTTAATCAATCCATCTTAATAATCACTAATACAATAGCTTGTAACTTGGGTCTTGCATTAGGGTTCTAATTCTTCCTTCATTAGTTAAGAAGGACTAACCCTAGTGTTAATGGACAAGTCCCCCTCAAGTGGTCTTACAAACCATAAAATCCACTTCTTAATCTCACCATTAATTAAAATCCATTTAATAAAGGTTTGTTTTGTCATGAGTTTAATCCCTAATCATGGATTAAGTTGAGGTATCTTCCTCAGCTTAAGTGTGCTCATCTATTATCATTCTATTAGGATGGTGTAATGGGTTCACTAATCCTTGATTGTGGCTTAAACTCATTACTTAACACTAAACAGAAAACTCAAAAACACCTAAATAATCACAAGTAGGTTAATGATCTTAATCCTACATCATTATGGTAATTAAGTTGAGATGTTTATCTCATACTTAAGGTATTCTCATTATCCCTAATCAGGGAGGATATAATGAGTTTACAAGCCCTTGATTTAGGCTTAAGCTCATTAACTTATGCAAAACACCAAAAACAATAACAAAACTGAAAACTCAAAAACAAACAATAATCATCTCCTCCGAGATTCTTTTCTCACCATTTTCACTCACAAACGATAACTTGCTTCTTCCGTCTAATGCAAGACAGTTAGCAATCGAGCCAGAAGAGTCATACACTTTAGCATAGAAAAGCAAGAAGTTCATCAGTCAATTTATCTTTCAGTCTCTTTGAGTCGAACTACGGTGTTCTGACTTCCTCATTGCACGAGAGGATACGTAGGCATAACTTAACTGTTATCGAACAAAAGTCTCTGTGTCTTCCCCCTCCTTCAGCATTCTTTTCTAAGCCTCAGATCCTGAGCAATTCACTTTCTTGCACTGACACTTGTACATTCTTTTCTAGCTTTTGCACACAGATAGCACAGAAACCTACCCCCTTTTAAACACAAATTTTCAAGCGTGGATCCCGTCGAGTACGACGGACAATCTGGGTGCTAATACCTTCACAGGTTGTAACCAACCCCCTTTCTCAGTTTCTCTGGTTCGCAACCGTCTTATCCATCTTTTCTTAGGTTTATGCAGCATTACCTTTCCTTCGGGATAAAAATGCCTAGCTAGCAACTCTATTCATTTCATCTTCATTTCTCCTCTTGCCGACCGTTCGCGTCTGCACCGGGATGCAAATCTTTGGGAGCGACAGCTTGGCGACTCTACTGGGGACCCTTATATTGCAAACAGGGTTTCGGGTTCTTTTTGTGGGTTCCTCCTAGTGCTTGTTTGATTTGTGTTTACGGGGGTGTTATGTGTTACTTGTGCTTATTTATTTGCTTTATTTATTGCTTTATGTACAACTTTATTTATTGCTTTCATTTACAGTTTTATACATTTCATACTGTCATTATCATGTGTTGGATTTGTGTTCTCCTTGGTGGGTGGGTTTCATTGAGTGATTAAGGTCCTATACATGGGACCTGAGTGACACATAGGCTAGAATGGCTTCATATTCTTTTCCATTCCATTTCGGTCTGGTGAGGGAATATGAAACACGGTTCAGATATGGGTTTCTTCTTGAGAACTCTGTGCTACAGATTTCCTGTAGTACTAGGGCTATCTGGGAAGCCTGCTAAGTCTGGATGACCTTTTTATGACCTTCAGCATCTGAGGTGAATTAGAGGAGGATCCTTTATGGTTATTGTAAACACTTTACCTCCGGGTTAGAAGTGTTTACACTTCTCATAACTGATCCAAGTCTGAGGATCCTTGTTCTAGAACATTACATGTGAGGGGGTTGGGTTGTTTACAGGTTTGCAGGAACCCTTGGCCACATCATACCCTGTTACTAGTTTTGTTTTAATAATGCATCACTTTGGACAGTTCTTGTGATTACCCTGGACTTGTGACTCTTTATTTGAGTCCCCCACCTGGTTACTGGACTCCTAAGCCTCCATCTGGACTTATGAACATACATGGAATTTTACCAAGGCAGATAAACAGATCCAGCACTTGGTCACAAACCCTTTGCATATCATTTGCATACATCATTTTTGCATCATTTAACATTTTCTTATTTGTTTTACAGGGTATCCACCTCCTTATCTTTGGTTTGGTTTTGACCCCTTCTGCTGCTCAGACTACTTCATTTATCTTCTCCAGCACCTTCATCAGTTTGTCAATGGTTCTTCTCCAGCTATCAGAGACCCATCTCTAGCATCTCATTCAGTGGCCTTCATCAACAATTACTCTCAGCTTCTTCACCAGCATCCATGGACACTTCAAGAAAGAGCAACATCACATACCACTTCTTTGAGCCCACCCTGACTGGCATCAGGCAGGTCCAGTCCCTCATTACCCCTGATCATATTCCACTATTCAGAGAGCATTATGGGGGCATTTTGGATATGGTCATGGATTTAGATGCATCTCAGAGGAGCATGATCCATACTTGCTTGTAGTTTTATGATCCTCCACTCAGATGTTTCACATTCCCTGATTTCCAGATGGGACCTTTACTAGAAGAGTTTTCCTTGTTGTTAGGAGTTCCTGTCAGGAGAGGGATTCCTTTCAACCCAGAGATGGTTGCTCCCAGAAATGAAGACATAGCAAGGGCATTGCATTTGGAGCCTGCCTTCATTGATCAGAACATGACAACCAAGGCTGGGGTTCCAGGCCTTCACCTAGACTTCTTGATCTCCCAGGCTACCTTGCATGCTGCTATAGGGGAATGGAAGGCTGTTTGTGTACTTCTAGCCCTCAGTATATATGGGGTTATCTTGTTTGCAGATGAGCCCAAGTTTGTGAGCAAAAATGCCATTCACCTGTTCTTATTAAGGAACCCAGTTCCTACCTTGCTTGGAGACTTCTACTACTCAGTACATCAGAGGAATGAAAAGCAAAGAGGAAGACTGGTCAGATGCTGTGCTCCCCTGTATTACTCTTGGCTACTAAGACACTTGCCAAAATCAGATGCCTTTTTGAACCCTCATCAGCAGAAGAACTGTGCTAAGAGATTCAATGCCTTGACATCAGATGACATTAGATGGTGCACTCAAAGCACCAAAGGCAAGGACATCATTACTAGATGTAGGCAATATCCTAATGTGCCTTTGATAGGAGTGAAAGGTTGTATCAACTACAACCCTTTATTGTTGTAGATGTTTAGAATTGGCAGAATTTTTGACCAACAAGAAGTGTTGAACTTAGTTCAGGATGTCACACCAGATGTTGTGACATTATCAAACAGAGTATAAGTTAATGAACTTAGTTCAGGATGTCACACCAGATGTTGTGACATTGTATAAGTTAATGAATTAAGTTCAGACATCAGGATGTCACACCAGATGTTGTGACATCTCAAACTTGCTACCAGACTTAAATGATGCATAACAGAACTGAGTAAATTCAGGGAATTTATCTGGAATTAATTGTGAATGGATAAACAATACAAGGCGCATCTGTAGGGAGCTTAGTTATCTGATTTCAGTATAACAGAATAACTACCTCACCTAGAATCAAGGAAGTAACAAACCCTAATTCAAGGTGATGACAGCATGCATATCAGGACTGGATAATCTACAGAAAGCCCAAAATCCAAGCATCTATTTAAGGAACAGAAACTCTCAGAATAGAGTACGAAATTAAGAAGACTAAATAGGGTGTTTGTGTTTAATAGCAGGTTTTAGTTGTGTATCACTTTATGAGCTTTTAAGCAAAAAGTGTATTGTGTCTTGATTGAAACTGTTAAGTAAAATCAAGCTGTTGTGTTTGAAGTGTGACTTCAATTTTATTAAACTTGTAACATATCACTGTGTGATTGAGGGGGAGTGAGTTGGTACTCATATCTAAGTTGTGTCTTAGGTAGAAATTTCCTTGGGTAGATATTAAGTGAAGGATTAAACTGGGTGGTTTAAGTCCAGAATTAATATTACTTATATTGGATTTCCTTCCTGGCTTGGTAGCCCCCAAATGTAAGTGTGGAGATACACTGAACTGGGTTAACAATTTCCTGTGTTATTTAATTTACCTGCACTTTAAGTTTTTTTTAAGTCTTCAAGTGTTTAAACATCCCATTCGACATCACGTACCTGATCCCAGAATTTCAATTGGCATCAGAGCAGGCACCCTGCTTGTTTAACTGGGTGAGATCTAGGGACTGCAAATTTTGGGAACATGGACAGAGATGTAGGATCTGTGAATAGACCACCTATATTGGATGGATCCAACTATGACTACTAGAAGCCAAGAATGGTAGCATTCTTAAAATCACTTGATAGTAGGGCTTGGAAAGCAGTCAACAAAGGATGGGAGCACCCTGTCCAAGACAATAAGGATGGGGAAAAAGTGTTGAAACCTGAAGAAGAGTGGAGCAAGGAGGAAGAAGATTCAGCACTTGGAAATTCCAAAGCCTTAAATGCCTTATTCAATGGCATTGATAGGAACATATTCAGACTTGTGCATCACTGTGAGCTAGCCAAAGATGTTTGGGACACTCTCAAAACCACTCATGAAGGAACATAAAAGGTGAAGATGTCAAGACTTCAAATTCTCACCATCAAGTTTGAAAACTTGAGAATGAAGGAAGATGAGACAATTCATGAGTTTTACATGAACATCTTGGAAATAGCTAATACTTCTGGTGCTTTGGGAGAGAAGATGAGTGTTGAAAAGCTGGTAAGAAAGATTCTCAGATCTTTACCAAAAAGATTTGACATGAGGTTACTGCAATAGAAGAAGCCCATGACATATGCACAATGAAGGTTGAAGAGCTCATTGGTTCCCTTCAAACATTTGAGATGGGAATGAATGATACAATTGTGAAGAAAAACAAAAGCATAGCCTTGGTCTCAAATACTGATAAAGATGAAGAAAGTCATGAAGCAGACCATGAAGAAAATTTATCAGAAACAATTGCTATGCTTGGAAGACAATTCAACAAAATTCTCAAAAGAATGGATAACAGGTCTAGATCAAGTGGAAGAAACTCAAACTCTTCTGAGAATAAAAGACCTTATGATTCTAATAGAAGGTCAAATTATGATGAGAAGACCAACAAAGGAAAAGGGATTCAATGTCATGGATGTGAAGGATATGGACACATCAGAAATGAATGCCCAACCTATCTAAAGAAGCAGAAGAAAGGTCTCTCTGTGACATGGTCAGATGAAGACTCAGGATGTGAGTCAGAAGAAGAATCTGCAAAGCACATCACTGCTCTAGCTGGAGTATGTGAATCTGAAGGGGGATCCAGTGATGAGGAGCTGACTTTTGAAGAGCTTGAAGAATCATACAAGATGCTGTGTAAAAGGAGCACTGAAGTATGCATGGAGAATATAAAGAAGAAGAAGCAGATTGAGGAATTAAAGGCTGAAAAGACAAGTACTCTAGAGATCATTGACACTTTGAAAAGTGAAGTAAGCCTACTCAACTCCAAATTGGAGCATATGTCCAAATCTGTCAGAATGCTGAACAGTAGCTCAAACACACTGGATGTCATTCTCAACAACAACAAGCACTCATGGGATAGGACTGGGTTGGGATTTAATAAAGCTCAAAAGTTTGAGGCTAGCACCAGCAAAACAACTTCAAATCCCATAAAGTCAAACAAGATGTCCCAACAGATGTCCCAACATCATGAAAAGAACATGATGAAAAAGAAGTATCAAAGATGGAGATGCCATCATTGTGGAAGGTTTGGTCACATCAAACCTTTTTGCTACAAGCTGCATGGACATCCAAATCAGAGGTATCAGCAACCCCCTAAGTAGAAGACAGAGGTCACCAAGAAAGTGCTGCATGGACATCAAAATCAAAGATATCAACAACCCCCTAAGCAGAAGACAAAGGTCATCAAGAAAATATGGGTACCTAAAGCTAGTCTTCATGCTGATCAAAGCTACAAATACATGCCCAAGAACAAGTTCAACAAACAACCTTGGAGCTCTAAAGATGGACACTACACAGGGCAGAGGCATCAAAGGAAACCTCACAACAAGCAAAAATGGTCAAAGAAGGTTGTTGCCTATATAGCTCATACATCTCTCAGAGTATCAGCTAAGGAAGACTGGTACTTTGACGGTGGATGCTCAAGGCACATGACTGGATTGAAGAATCTGCTGGTAGACTTAAAGTCACACTCATCCAGATATGTAACCTTTGGAGATGGAGCTAAAGGAGAAATCAAGGGAGTTGGGACTTTGGACTGCCCAGATGTACCAAGACTAGATGATGTGTTGCTGGTAAAAGGATTGACTGCTAACTTGATCAGCATAAGTCAATTATATGATCAAGGTTACAGTGTAAACTTTACCAAAACTGAATGCATAGTGTCTGATAAAGAACAGAAGGTTGTCATGAGAGGAGCTAGATCTAAAGACAACTATTATATGTGGGAACCTCAAGATTTCAGTCTCACTTCAACTTGCTCCTTAGCCAAAGAAGAAGAAGTGAAGCTATGGCACCAAAGACTGGGTCATCTTCATCTCAGAGGAATAAAGAAGATCATATCTATGGAGGCTGTAAGAGGTATTCCAAGACTGAAGATTGATGAAGGCAAAGTATGTGGTGAATGTCAAATAGGCAAGCAAACCAAGATGTCACATCCAAAGCTCCAACCTCTGACAACTTCCAAAGTTTTGGAATTATTGCATATGGATCTTATGGGACCAATGCAGGTTGAGAGTCTTGGTGGAAAAAAGTATGCCTATGTGGTTGTTGATGACTTTTCAAGATATACATGGATAAATTTCATCAAAGAAAAGTCTGATGTGTTTGATGTATTCAAAGATCTGTGCCAAAGAATACAAAGAGAAAAAGCAAGTTGTGTGGTCAGAATAAGAAGTGACCATGGAAAGGAGTTTGAGAATAAAAAATTCTCAGATTTCTGTTCTTCAGAAGGAATCAATCATGAGTATTCTTCTCCTATCACCCCTCAACAGAATGGGATTGTTGAGAGGAAGAACAGAACTATCCAAGAGTCTGCAAGAGCTATGATTCATGCTAAAAAGTTACCACTGTACTTCTGGGCTGAAGCTATGAACACAGCTTGTTACATTCACAATAGAGTCACTCTAAGAAAAGGAACCTTGTCCACCATCTATGAAGTCTGGAAGGGCAGAAAACCTACAGTCAAGTACTTCCATGTGTTTGGAAGTAATTGTTACATTCTGGCTGATAGGGATCAAAGAAGAAAGATGGATCCTAAAAGTGATGAAGGGATTTTCCTTGGATACTCCATAAATAGCAGATCCTATAGAGTATTTAACTCCAGAACCAAGGTTATAATGGAGTCAATAAATGTGATCATTGATGATGCCCCTGCAGATGTAGCTGATGATGTTGGAACATCTGCTGACAGTCAGACTGAAGTTGAAATAAAGATTGATAATCCTGACTTCACTCTAACTGAGGCAAGGACATAACAATCCAGCAAACCTCCCTCCATCAGAATTCAGAAGGATCATCCTAAAGATCTGATAATTGGTGATCCCAACAGTGGTGTAATCACTAGATCAAGAGAGATGATTTCAGGTTCTTGTTTTGTTTCAAAGATAGAACCTAAAAACATCAAGGAAGCTCTGAATGATGAGTATTGGATTTCTGCTATGCAAGAAGAATTAGGTCAGTTTACAAGGAATGAAGTGTGGGATCTTGTTCCTAGGCCTGATGACATAAATGTGATTGGCACTAAATGGGTGTACAAGAACAAGTCAAATGAGCAGGGAGTTGTTACAAAGAACAAGGCTAGACTTGTAGCTCAAGGATACACACAAATTGAGGGAGTAGACTTTGATGAAACCTTTGCACCAGTAGCAAGGCTTGAATCAATCAGACTACTTTTAGGAATTGCTTGTATCCTGAAGTTCAAGCTATTTCAAATGGATGTTAAAAGTGCCTTTCTAAATGGGTATCTTAATGAGGAGGTATATGTGGAGCAGCCTAAGGGATTTGTTGATCCAAGCTATCCATAGCATGTATACAAACTAAGAAAGGCTCTTTATGGTCTGAAGCAATCCCCAAGAGCATGGTATGAAAGACTAACCACTTTTCTCATAAAACAAGGGTACAGGAAAGGTGGAATAGACAAAACCTTGTTTGTGAAGGATGAAGAAGGAAATGTCATGATTGCTCAAATATATGTAGATGACATAGTCTTTGGTGGGATGTCAGACAGGATGGTTAAACATTTTGTTACTCAAATGGAATCTGAGTTTGAGATGAGCCTAGTAGGAGAACTAACATACTTTCTTGGACTGCAAATCAAGCAGATGGAGGACTCCATGTTCATATCCCAAAGCAAGTATGCAAAGAACATTGTCAAGAAGTTTGGGATGGACAATGCTAGTCACAAAAGAACACCTGCCCCCACTCATTTAAAGCTGACAAAGGATGACAAGGGTGAGAATGTAGACCAAAGCTTATACAGAAGCATGATTGGAAGCCTATTATATCTGACTGCTAGCAGACCAGATATAGCCTTTGCAGTAGGTGTATGTGCAAGATATCAAGCTGAGCCAAAAGTAAGTCATCTAAACCAGGTTAAGAGGATTTTGAAATATGTCAATGGTACTTGTGATTATGGCATAATATACTCTCATGGATGTGAACCAATTCTCACTGGCTTTTGTGATGCTGACTGGGCTGGAAGTGCTGATGATAGAAAGAGCACATCAGGAGGATGCTTCTTTCTAGGAAATAATTTGATTTCTTGGTTCCGTAAGAAACAAAATTGTGTATCCTTATCCACTGCTGAAGCTGAATATATTGCAGCTGGTAGCAGTTGCTCACAGTTGGTATGGATGAAGCAAATGCTCACAGAATACAATGTCCCACAAGATGTCATGACATTGTACTGTGACAATTTAAGTGCTATTAACATATCAAAGAATCCTATCCAACACAGCAGGACTAAGCACATTGATATCAGGCATCATTTCATCAGAGATCTTGTGGAAGAGAAGGTGATCTTATTAGAACATGTAGCCACAGATCTGCAATTGGCTGATATATTTACTAAAGCCTTGGATGCTACCCAATTTGAAAACCTAAGGGGTAAATTGGGAATCTGCTTATGTGAAATATAGCAGTTATGGAGAAGTGCCAACATGTCCTATGACATCATGTGGCATGATCACCAGATGGCAGCACCAGTCTGGTCAGTAACTCTGTGTATTCCACTTTTTAGAATTCCACCAGTAACGGAATTTATAAAAGCTCAAACATGCTCTCAGCTCTTCATCTCCTTACTATCTCCTCAAAACCATTTGCATGCTAAAGCTGATTTTCTGAGCTCATCAAAATCAATCAAACCTAAACTCTTCTTCCACCACATTCGAAAAATGTCTCAACATCAAAACCCTAACCTCACTGATGAAAATCTCAACCAAGAAGATGTAGGGCATGCAACCCCAATCTCTATGGTACGAATGGATACTACTCCCGTAGACGAAATCAGAGGAATTGTTCCTCTTGCTCAAAAACCTAGAACTCCAAATGTGAGAAGAGCAAAGGAACCTGTGTTGAGCAAAAGCATAGGGATTCCTTCATCTTCAAACACCACCCCCAAAGCTTCTGACTATGTGGATGCTTCCATCAAGCATCTTGTGAACAAGATTTTATCTGAACAAAGAGTGGTGCGTGGGGTATCTGTTCCCCTGAACACCATGCCTGCTCCACAAGAAGAACAAAGCAATCAGGCTGAAGAGGACACTCCTGCTCAACAGGATGTCCCAATAGATGTTGAAACATCACAGGACCAGAACAAGGCCTCAACTGATGATGATGATGAAGCCACTGATGACCAAGCTTCTGTTGATCCACCTGCTGAAAAGGAGGCTTCCCAACCTCCTCCTGTTGAAGCCATAGATGATGACTCTGACACAGAGATCATTGCATCTGTTGATCCTAGCATAGCCAAAAGGGTTAGGGCTAGGAAGGAGAAGAAGTCTGCTGGATATGCAACTCCTGAAAAGAAACAGCCTACTCCAAAGAAAGACAAGGTAAAAGTTTCATTTGGACCTACTAAACAATGGAGCAAGGTGAGTACCCAAAAGAGGAAAGTTGTAACTCCACCTGATTCAGATGTTGAAGAGGATGTCCCAACATCCCAACCAAGGAAGAAACCAGCACCTCCCAGGTCTACCTCTGTTGTTCCAGAAGCTCCTCTGGACAATGTGTCATTCCATCATGTGTCAAGTGTGAGAAAATGGAAATATGTCTACCAAAGAAGGGTGGCACTGGAAAGAGAGCTGGGCAGCAATGCACTGGAGTGCACTGAGGTAATAGACCTAATATCCTCTGCTGGTTTATTCAAGACAGTTTCAAATTTTTCACCCTGCTATGAGCTGCTGGTCAAGGAGTTCATTGTCAACCTGCAAGAAGACAGTGCTGATGGAAAGTCAGAAGAATTTAGAAAGGTTTATGTAAGAGGGAGATGTGTGGAATTCTCTCCTAGGGTTATAAATCATTACCTATGGAGAGAATCTGATGGGCCTAATGAGCTGGGGAAGACTGACAACCAAGTTTACAAGGTCATCACTGCCAACCAGGTAAAAACTTGGCCAGTCAAGGACAAACTTTCTGTTAGCTTGCTTACAAGGAAATATGCTATGCTGCATCGAATTGGTATTGTCAACTGGGTCCCTACCAACCATACTTCTTCAATAGCTACTGGATTGGGAAGATTCATTTATGATGTAGGCACCCAAACAAAGTTGGACTTTGGGGCTTACATTTTTGATCAAACCCTAAAGCATGCAGGAACATCAGCAACAAAGCTTCCCATTGCTTTTCCCTCTCTGCTCTGTGGAATCATCCTCAACCAGTATCCAGGCATCCTCACTGAGAAGGATTCAGTCTGCAAGAGAGAAAGTCCTCTGGCCTTCCACTACAAACTGTTCTTGAGCCATCATGTTGCTGATGTTGAAGCTCCCATTGGGACATCTGCTGGACCATCAAAAGCAAAGTCTCCCATATCCAAAGATGCCTTGATTGTAGAACTCAAGAACACTTGCAAAGAGCTGGATGCCAGGAAGCAAAAGCTTGAGGAAATTATTCAAAGGCTGGAGATGGAAGAGGGTGCTCAGAATGCTGCTAAAACTGATGATGAATCTGATGATGAATCTGAAGAGGAAGAGGATACTAAATATGATGAATCTGAGTGAAATGTGTGAGGAAAATGTTTCAGCATTGTATTTTGATTTTGTAATTTTGAATATTTTGTTTTTCTCTCTGCTTGTGTAAAATTTGGCCCCAATTTCTGTCTAACAAGGGGGAGAAGAGAAGTGTTCTGAACAACAACAATGTCTGCTGCAGTTTGCCTGATTAATGAACAATGTTGTTTGTCTGTTTAATGCCTGCTTTTGAACTAAGTTTTTTTTAATAGAAAATTTTGTTGAACAAGTCAGAATACATACAGGTTTGAGGGGGAGAAAATTATTATAAACTCTCACATGATTCAACAGAAAAGAACTGCTGCACTCTGATAAATAAAACTCTACTACACTCTCATAAAACCAGAAGATTGTGTTAGCCAAAAATTAGCCAAAGGGGGAGTTTGTAGATGTTTAGAATTGGCAGAATTTTTGACCAACAAGAAGTGTTGAACTTAGTTCAGGATGTCACACCAAATGTTGTGACATTATCAAACAGAGTATAAGTTAATGAACTTAGTTCAAGATGTCACACCAGATGTTGTGACATTGTATAAGTTAATGAATTAAGTTCAGACATCAGGATGTCACACCAGATGTTGTGACATCTCAAACCTGCTACCAGACTTAAATGATGCATAACAGAACTGAGTAAATTCAGGGAATTTATCTGGAATTAATTGTGAATGGATAAACAATACAAGGCGCATCTGTAGGGAGCTTAGTTATCTGATTTCAGTATAACAGAATAACTACCTCACCTAGAATCAAGGAAGTAACAAACCCTAATTCAAGGTGATGACAGCATGCATATCAGGACTGGATAATCTACAGAAAGCCCAAAATCCAAGCATCTATTTAAGGAACAGAAACTCTCAGAATAGAGTACGAAATTAAGAAGACTAAATAGAGTGTTTGTGTTTAATAGCAGGTTTTAGTTGTGTATCACTTTATGAGCTTTTAAGCAAAAAGTGTATTGTGTCTTGATTGAAACTGTTAAGTAAAATCAAGCTGTTGTGTTTGAAGTGTGACTTCAATTTTATTAAACTTGTAACATATCACTGTGTGATTGAGGGGGAGTGAGTTGGTACTCATATCTAAGTTGTGTCTTAGGTAGAAATTGCCTTGGGTAGATATTAAGTGAAGGATTAAACTGAGTGGTTTAAGTCCAGAATTAATATTACTTATATTGGATTTCCTTCCTGGCTTGGTAGCCCCCAGATGTAAGTGTGGAGATACACTGAATTGGGTTAACAATTTCCTGTGTTATTTAATTTACCTGCACTTTAAGTTTTGTTTAAGTCTTCAAGTGTTTAAACGTCTCATTCGACATCACGTACCTGATCCCAGAATTTCAATTGTTTAAGAGACAATTAGGATATGCTTTGGTTCATCCTCCTAGAAGGCAAGATTTGGCTGAGACTCTTTACTGTGAAATCTAACCCAACTCTGTTGTTGTCAGACAAGCTGCCTGGGCCTGGGACAACATTCAGACCAAGGGATTAGCCATCCTTGGCAAGTGCAACAACATTGCTTCAGCACAATATTCCGATTGGTCCCGTACCAGAGCTCAGATCACCCAGATGCCATTCACTTTAGAAGATGTACCTGGACATTCTACAGTACAACCTGCAGCTACTGTCAGCCTGGAAGAGTTTGAAAATCTGAAAGAGAGGAACACTCAGCTAGCTGAAGCCTTAAAGAAGACTCTCTGGAAGAGAAATGACAGCCGTCTGGATAATGAGAGATTGGAAAGGCTCAGGATTGAGCACCTAACCAAGATTGAGAAGACAGATGACTACATCAGGAAGGCAAGAGCAGGGGAGTTAGTACTAAAGAATGCTTGCAAGGAGGCAAAGACTCAGAAAGCTAGGGCAGGGCATTATCTTGAGGAGAGCCAGGCTAGGTGGATCAGGATCACTGAAGCCCGTGCACGTGAAGACCAAAGGACTCAGGCTAAGATAGAGCAACTAGAGGCTAGTGAAAAAAAGCATCAGGAGGCTTTGTTGGCAGCTCAGAAGGAGATATCTGAATTGAAACTCCGAGCAGGGTTGAAGAGGTCAAAGGATCAGGATAAGCATAAGAAGTTAACCAGTGCCATTGCTACCAGGAACCTCCTCATCAGGACTGTTACAGAGCATCCAGTAGGTCCAGTGACTGAGGCCCTCCTGAAGGAAGTCAGAGAGGATGACTTTGGGTTGGATGTCTGATTCTCTTGCTTGTACTTTTCTTTTGTTGTACTTTTGATTTTGTTGTTGTATTTTGACCCACCATGGGGATGTATTGTAATCAAAATATGTATTTTCATCCTTTGTAATATATCAGTTTGTATTATTTATGGTGGGCTTTATCTATCAAAATCATCAACATTTCCTCGAGGTCTGGAAAGGTCAAAACCAAAGAACCAAATCGGATACCCTTGGAAGACAAATAGGCATATTGCATTGCATACTAACATTTTCCTTGTTTTGTAGGTTTTTGTTTTATTGTTGTTTCTCACTTTGTTGCGGTTTCAGGAAACATTGCTCGCAGAAGAGTGTTCCCTGTCAACAGAATACACCGGTACCCGACGAGAAACAACCTTCCGGGAATTCAGATGGATCAAGTTCATCATGACTTGAATGAAGTGAGGACTCAAGTGGAAAATGAGAGGGTTGAGATGAGGAATCAGATGACCCAATTCATGACTATAATGACTGGCTTAGCTCAGAGCCAGGAAATACTATGGGAGTTGGTTGAAAGACAAACTCCTGAAGAGCACCATCCAGGTACAGGAGGTACCAGTAACAACGATCACGTGCAACCTCGCACTGATCCACCAGAGTTTGGGCATCATCTAAACCCAGAAGTTAATGCCATAAGGAATATTCAGGGTAACACTGCTGGAGGTAGGATCTTGCAAGAGGATCCTCAAGAAGAGCAGCTCACAGTTGTTGGGGTTGGGGACAAAGTTTACGACCGTAGGATGGATGAAATTGCAGAGAAGCTGAGGTCTCTTGAATCCCAGAATTCCCTAGGCTTTGATGTAATGGACATGGGACTGGTGGAAGGGTGAGAATTCCTCACAAGTTCAAACCCCCGTGTTTTGAAAGGTACAATGGCACATCTTGCCCACGCACCCACCTTCAATCATTCTTGGGAAGGTTAAAAACATACACCATGGACGAGAAGTTGTGGATGTTTTACTTCGAGGATAGTCTAGCAGGGGCATCCCGAGAATGGTATTCCCATTTAACTAGAGCCACAGTAAGAAACTGGAAAGACTTGGCTGAAGCTTTTATCCGTCAGTATCAGTACAACTTGGACATGGCTCCAAACAGGACCCTTCTAATGGGAATGTCTCAATCGTCCCGTGAAAGCTTCAGGGAATATGCCCAAAGGTGGAGGCAACTTGTTGCTGCAGTTCAACCTCCCATGTCTGAAAGAGAAATGGCCGACATGTTCATGAATACTCTTCAAGGAACCTACATTGACAGATTGGTTGCATTCTCTTCTACCAGCTTTGCAGATGTGGTGATAGCTGGGGAAAGAATAAAGAGCCTATTGAAGATGGGAAAGACCTCTGATAACGGTGCCAGTTCAAGCAGTACAAGAAAACCATTTTCTGGGCCCCGTAGATCTGGTGAGACCAACTCTGTGCACATGGGAAGAGGGAGACCCCAATATCTGCCCAGAACAGTTGCTGCTATTACCATCCCTGCTCCACCTCCTCAGTATGCTCAACAACCACAACACTTTCCGCAACAACAACACTTTCCGCAACATAGATCATTCAACAATAACAACAACAATCAACAACAACGCCCGTTTCAACAGCGTCCATCTTAGGGCAACCGAGTGATTGACCCCATTCTAATGCCATATGCTACACTGCTGCCACAACTCCTAAAGCTCAATCTGGTTGAGTTGAGGACATTGGCTCCACCCGATCCTTAAAACCTTCCTAGAAATTACGATGCCAGTGCTAGGTGTGCTTTTCATTCTAATGCACCTGGTCACTCTATGGAAAAATGCAGAGCCCTGCATATGAAGGTTCAGGATCTGGTAGATTCAAAAGCCCTAAACTTTGCACCTCCTCCCAATGTAATGAAGAATCTTATGCCAAGCCATAGTGGGCCAAGGATTAATGTTGTAGAGGATGGTTCACCCATGAGTTTAATAGAAGACATTGCATGCATTCAAACACCTCTGGCAGAGGTTAAAGCCCAACTTTTAAAGTGCCAAGTGTTTCCAGGTTGTGAGGCCTATTGCGAATTATGCAAACTTTCTGAGAATGGGTGTGTCAGCTTGAGGAAAGGCATCAGTGATTTAATTAATGAAGGCATTCTACAAATTACAACCACAGTTTCTACAACACCAACAACCCTTTTGTCAACAACGAGTGAATCTTCTACAAATGCAACATCCATCTTTCCAAGTGTTTCTTCTACAACTGCAACAACCATTGTTCCAAGCGATTCAGCTACAACTTCATCAATCATTCCATCCATTACTTAAACACACAACGATTCATTTGCACCAGCTACTACAACTTCAACAATTAACAATGATGTTTCCACTGTCACAATTTATTATGACCCGACAACGGTCCCGAACTCCAACAACTTTCAGCAACATCAACAACAGTCTCAACAAAGCTTCAATTCACCTTCACCTACATCCACCAGAGGTCCTGTAACAATCTTTTATGATCCACAGACCATTTTAGTCCCAACAACAGCTGCAGTGAGCCCAGTCACCATCACGGTACCCAAGCCGATCCCATATGACAAAGAAAGTGCTATACCATGGCATTATGGTGTTGATCTATACTGCAACAGAGAGAAAGTCCTTCTTGATTCTCCAGTTCTCACTCCCCAAGTGGATAATGCTAGGGGAGGTGGAGGCTTCACCCGAAGCGTACGTCTCTTCGCTTCACAAGTCCCTAGAACCAACACTGAGGCAGAGGCTGCTGCCAGATCCAAAGGGAAGAGTGTGATACCGGAAGAATCTGCACCGAAAGAAACTCATAAGTCATCCTTCGATCAAGACGTGGATGAGTTTATGAGAATTATTAAAAGAAGTGACTATAAAGTTGTAGACTAGCTCCACCAGACTCCTTCAAAGATCTTAATCCATCTTATTAAAGTTCTCTTGAATCCAAGGTGCTTACTATAACACTTAACACGACATCTTTTGGTCTGTATCACAACACTAGCTGTTACCAAATAAATTTTGTTCTTTCTTCGACATGATGTCTTATATTGTTCCCTGGGTGATTTAACATTTCTGAATTAATCTCTTACAGAATAAAACATCCTGATGCATTATACTAAACTTTGTCTCTTCAGTCAAACTGGTTATACAACATAAATCTTCTACTCTTCGTCTGAGGTAGGCTTGTCCTACTTGAAACTTGTAAACACATTCTGGTGTTTCTCTCCATGCTTCACTACTACTTTAGAGTCCCACAAGAAAATGAATGTTCTTAACTAGCAACTCTTATCCATCCATTAGATATTATCCGAATATAATCCTTGAAGTACTCTCGTTCATCTAAGATGCCACCGCGACCTTAGAATTGAACCATTAACAATATTCTCACTCTCGGACCTTACGTCACACGTTTCATAAAACCTCTTCTCATTTCATGGAATGAGATTTCTTAAAACTCTTATCCATACCAGTGGCTAATACTAATCTACTAGTGACTTTACATATCCTTCGATACCTTAACCGTTCATCCTATAGAGATCCTTAACCATCAGACTATATCTATTCCAAAGGATTGCTTGAACAACACACTACTATACAAATCCATGTTATAGGAAGTAAAACTTCTATAAGGACTTCAACTGAGCTGACCAAAACTCCCTCTCTGCTAACTCTTGCCTTGAGCCTACTCTCACAACACAAGTTCAGACAATAATTCGGAGTCCTCGTGGTCGCTCAACCATAATTCTACCTATCACATACATAGTATTAGGTTGATCAAACCCAATACTACATAATATGATATTAAGAGTCATGCTGGCAAGACACTCTTAAGAGGCAATAAAGATTTACTTATGATGTTTCAAGGCTAGGTCGAGGATACGACCTGCTCTGATACTAACTGTAACGCCCTATATAATATATATATCTAGAATAATATCATACAAGTGTTTGTTTGGTACTGACACCATCATAAGTGCCTAATAGCACAATTCACATTCTTGACCAATTCTAAAAATAATACAAACTATGGTACAAGACATGTAAATTATACTAAAATAAAAATACTAAAATCAATACAATATCCATCATTGTACAAAAGATAAAATACACAGCAGAAAAACTACGTCTATGTTTCACTTGAAACATCTCGAGCATAGATCCACTTGTAAAACAAACCTGCAAAGAAACCCGAAAAGAAATAACAATAGTGGGGTGAGATATCAACATCTCAGTGAGTTCCCTATCTTATGAATTCTCTTGGCTCTACAAGGTTCTACAAAATCCTACTCAAGTCAGGGGAAAGCCTAGACCTTGAGTTCACAATCTCATACTCATATGGAAACATGTCTTGAGTTCACTAACTCGGAAAGTATCACTAATCCGGAAACCACGAAGGCATTCCCTATTCTTGTCCTCTCCTACGTCTAAGAGTCGGCACAAATCATTGATTCTTGTATTTACTTGGCATACAAAATGGATTCGGAAAGAAAGGCTATTAACCTTACAATCACCACTTCACATAGGCCATAAACCACCACAAGTCTATACATATAAATATGTTTCATTTGTACTACACGCGGGAATCAAACTTGCCAAGTAATGCATGCGTACATTCCAGAGGAGCCCCTGGCTCATGAAACGACATTCTCAGGGAAATTCAGTTTCGATTACGTGATTTCACTCAAATAGGAATGTATAAAACACTCCTAAGGTCACAATATCTTTTCCACAGAAAATAACACACCCAAACGGGTTCACGCACATGTTCCATATAGTGTCTCACTCATCACTAGACCATTACTCGACTAAGATACTTCTTTAAGCATCGAACACCTGAGCATTACCATCTAGTTTTTATCAAATTCCTAGTCATAACTAGGTTCTTCTATTGATAGGGGTAAGTCTTCCTCACTCTACTTAACTCATTTTAATTTAAGTAGTCTCAAGATTATTAATGGATTAGCATGCATACTCATATGACATATCACAATACATAATCATAAATCATCCAAATATCATAAATGAAATAATTCCACACTATTATCAATATTTTCACTTTCCATTAGATAGAGCATTTCAAGAGATTTATATCGATATAAAGAATGCTTGAATCGGACACCCGAGTCAAAAGTTACAGATATTTTAAGAAAAGAAAAACATTTGAAAAACTGCTAGGGGCGCCCGACGATCATCATTTCGCTCGACGGTGCCCTAGCGCCTGCTGCTTCGCCCGACGATCACAGCGGCGCAAGCCCAAACTCAGAAAATTTCAAGATAGAGATTTTTTTCTCATTGCCTCCTACTTCTTTCTGACAGTTAAGCTTCATCGCCCTGCGCTCAAAGTGTCGCCTGGCAGTTCGCACCAGAACCAGAATATGAACTATGCGTTTCTAGCATTCCAAAAGCCCCCTAAACCCACCATTTTCCTATCATAATATTTCCAAACACCAAATAAGTATTAATAATTTATCACATGCATATTATAACCATAATATGCAAATTATATTGATTTTCATCCGTTAGATTTCATTGATTTTCCTTTAAGCATTTTATCACAAAACCTAACTTAAGCTAAAATCATCTCTAACTCTAGAACTTAAAGCTTCTACTATAACCCACCTTGCAAATAAGGAGGAGTTTGATAAAGATTGATGGAGAAGATTGATGAATCCAAGCTTTTCCTCTTCTTTCTTTTCTTTCTCTTATCTTCTCTTACCAACTTCTTTCTTCTAATTTTCTCTTCTTCCTTTTCTTAATATATATATATATATATATATATATATATATATATATAATATTTATTATTATATAATACAATGATATAAAAATATCTCCAATTGATATTTTATCGTCCAACACCAATTGCTCAATTATTAGAGTTACCTAAAATATCTCTAATGTACCAATTAATAAAACCTCATGGTCGAATAATATTAATCAATTATTTTGGGTTCAACAGTTGCTCTAATTATCTGAACAAATAATTCTCGGAGCATACTAGTATCCAATTGAGTCCATTCAATATTATCCAGAGCACTTAATTAGATACGAGGTATTTGTTGCACCCCAAAATTTGCCCTCACAAGACAAGACTTTGGGTACTAAGAGGTTCACAAGGTTCACAAGGTTCACAAGACATCTCATGAGGTTCACAAGGTTCACAAAGTTCACAATTAGTCAGAATATTTGACAATTCCCTTAGACAATGCATCCTCAAAAGCAATGCATCCTAAACTAGGGTTTTGACTTTCATCAGGCTAAAAGGACTTCCAAGGCTTCAAGTGAGCTTCATAACATCTTATATGTGTTCAATAATCCCCATGACAAGTTTCAAGACTTTTCCCAAAGGTTTGCTCAGTCAGATGATCAGATAGGTTAAAATCAGTTAAAGCAGTTAAAAAGTCAAACTGAGGTCAACTGTGGTCAAACCAAAGTCAAACATCATGATTTTTTGCCAACATCAAGTATATGAATTAAAATTCATCATTTGATCAAGGATTGATCATGATTCATCAAGGAGATTTCAGATCATCAAGAATCAGGAGTTTCTAAATTAGGGTTTCCTTAGGAAAAGTCAACTGAACTTTGACCAGCCATAACTTTCACATGCTTCATCAAGAATTTTCCATCCAAAGCTCATTTTGAAGGAAATTGAATTCTCTACAACTTTGTGTCTCACAAGCCAAGCCCAAAAATGCTTCATTTGGAAGGTATGAGCTAAGACATTATAGGTCCTTTTAAAAGTCAACAACTTCAAAAGAGCATAACTTGAGAATGGTAAAAGATATGGACATTAAACCAATGGGGTTAGTTAGAGGACTCTTTAAGCTTTCCAAAATGTCCAAGAACACCCTCATAGCATTAAAATTGAAGGATTTGTGCCCTTGCAAAGTTGTGAAATTTTAGGGAAGTTTATGAAGCAAATAAGGCCTAAAATCAAATTTTTGCTAAATGAGCCCACCAAATTGCCATCCCATCTTTACAAAAACACCAAGCACGACCCAACCCACCTATTTTCTGATTTTATATTTTTTATTTCATATTTATTTGAATTTTATTCATTAAAATACCATTTAAATTGAAATAAAATATAAAATCAAATATTTAAAAAGGGATTTTGCTTCTAGAAAGTCATAAACATTATTTGGATTAGATTGATACACAAGTTATGAAGATTGTCTCAAAATAACAATGTTAGATCAAATAATATTCAAATTTTATGACATATCTTTCTCAATATTCAAATGATCCAAAAATCCAAAGAACCATAAGACTTTTTAACCTAATTTGATTCACTACATATAGAGGAACATATCACAACCAAAGGGACACGAAAATTCTGCCTCCAAGAACAAGAGCAAGCTTCCAAATTTTCACAAAAAATCTCAATTCGGATTCTCACTTGCAGACCATATTAGAGTATTTTGAAGGTTGCAAAACGTTCCTTGATCATCACTGAAGTTATCCCAATCATTCTCATCATTCAAAACATTATAATTCATTGAAACCGAATCATCACATTCATGAGTTTTTGAATTTTTCGATTTCATTGATTCAACTAATATAAATGGTTTTTATGCACTGATTCTTGTTTATTGATGTCTCTGGAATGTTTTTGTATACTTGAATTGAGCTTTTGTTGCAGAATCAAGGAGATGCCATTACTAGGGTTTGAAGTTCGAATTTGGGATCTTAGGATTTAGGACATATAAATGAATTATAAGAACATGGCTATGATGTATGAGTATTGGGTAACTAATCTGGGCTGTTAATTTTTGTTGTTCTTACGGTTTGGACGATGTTTCAAAAACCTAGGATTTTCTGGTTAATGTTGCCCGCAGAAAAATTCGCAGGAAATATTACATGAAAATTCGCAGGTATAATGAAGAAGATGAAGTCCAGCGCGCGCTTTCTGGGTTTTTAAAATTCGTTTTAATATTTTATTGAATTGTTTGTAGTTTATTTCACGAATGTGTTGGTGGCTCAGATGGTGGATGCGTGCGTGTAAAAACTCTCTGGCCTGGGTTCGATTCCCATCAGGCCATTTTGTGTTATTTTGTTTTCTCATGATTTTTGCAGGTTAGACAACAAAAGGATTGTTGTTGGGATTATGTTCACAAGCGTGCATGCAGCCCAGTGGTAACTCTGTACGTCTAAGAGTGGCAAAGCCTAGGGCATGGATTCGATCCCTGCCCCAAGTAAGTTTTGAAATCCATTTTTTTTAATCATTTTGTTTTACTATTTATGTTTTTATAATTAATTCTAATTATTTGTTTAAATCATTATATGTAAATGTATATATGTATAATATTTGTATTGCTTTTTTTTAAGAAAAATTTTAATTTATTCTCTAAAGAAATTAATCCAATTTTTATTTTAAAAAATATGATAATTTTGTATATTAAAAATTCTAATTATTTTCTTTATAAACCCTAATCTAATTATATACATCCTAATTTATTTTTTCTAAAACAATTCAAAACCCTAATTTTCTTTTATAATTTTAATTTCTTATTTTTTATTATGCTTGTATAATTATAATTATTAAATATTTTTAGTATGTATATATAATTAATTTATTAAATCATTAATCATATTTATTAGTATATAATTATTATTATTTATTCCTTTTCTTAAAAATTCCTAAAAGATGATTATTTATTTAAATTTTAACTTTTAATTTATTTTCTATATTATATTATTATACTAACCTCTTTTATATTTATTTTTCTTATTATTACTAACCTATTTATTTATTTATTATATGCTTATTTATTTAAGTTATTTTATTATTATTATAATGTAATTGTGCAAATTATGTAATAATTGTAGAACTTTTATTATTTATTTAAATTGCCATGGTTAGTAAAATAGGGAGTGTAAACATGTTTGTATCTTAAAATTGAATTTAGATCACAAATTTGTAAGATAAATACTTAAATTTGTACACGCACACACGTAAGTCGATCCTGGATCGCCATCTCACATTCTTAAGGATACCTCTCATGTTGCCTAAATAAAAAGGTCAAATAAGGTGTATAAAGCAAAGTCCCTTCTCTGATTAATATCATCTTGTCCCTTTACGATTATAAGATCAAGTCCCTTCGAATGTTGCCTTCGTAAATGATCTTGTCCCTTTCGAATAAAGATGATAAGTCCCTTCGAATTGCTAAATACACCTTACAGTTGCCTAATCACAGTTGACCCTTCACTTGTCCCTCACTACATCCAAGGTAATGACTACCTATTCCTTAATAATAGGGATAGTCTTACCATTTAAAGGATATTTAAGAACAAAAAAGATTCAACTTAGGGTAGGTTCCTCTTATGTACTTGCTCACCTTTTCAAAACATTTCAAAAACACTTCACATTTCAAACAATTTTCAAAATAAAGGCTTTATATATATCCGTACATGGATCATTATAAAGTACTTAAGAAAATTTCTAATCACACACTACACTTTTCAAAACATTTTAAAGTGAGCTAAGTAACTAAGAGCCCATGGATAACCATGGATGTAAAGGGTGCTAACACCTTCCCTTTACATAACCTACCCCCCCGAACCCAAAAATCTTTTAAGGTCTTTCCTGTTCTTTTATGCCCTTTCCTTTGGATAAAATAAAAGTCGGTGGCGACTCTTGCTATCCGCAACATAACTAAAAGTCAGTTCTCCCACCGTGTTACAGTATTATATGAGCTAGTCAAAGCACAAGGACCAAGGTGACTCTGATAGTTCATTGTCAACCTCTGAGCCTCACTTTTCTTCATAGAGTCAGCCCAGAAGCAATTGAGAATTCCTCTTGCAACAATGAAATTTCAAACAAGCTTTCAATATAAGTAACCATTTGAAGAAACATCTTAACATCTCTATTCAAGCTTCTCAAAGACTTTATTATGCTGGATCTTCAATGACTTTTTCCCTCTCTATTTAAGGAGCTAAAGACATGAAAAATAAACACAACTATTGAGACTCAAAGAGAAGTTACTCTGTCAAAATAAAGCACAAGCTGACTTAGGATTTCAAATCCCTAAGTCTTAAAACGTTCTTTTTTGCATTGTATTCTTTTTAGACCTCTAATTGTATATCAAATTTACTACCCTCAAATAATCATTTATCTATTCAGTAGATTGTTAGAAATATTTTGAAAAGTGTTCGGTCATTTGAAGTCTTTTGCTTGTGTGCTTGAGCATATAAGTCTCTTGTTTGTGTGCTTGAGCATTGGAAGTCTCTTACTTGTGTGCTTTATCATATAAGTCTCTTATTTTGTGTTTGAGAATAGAAGTTTCTTATCCAAGGATTTGAACAAATTGTAATCTTGTATGATTATAGTTGATCGTACCTGGAGATCAGGATCCAATGTGGCCGCGTCGAACGTGGATGAGCATGGTTGACGATGGAGAAAAAGGGGTGTACCTGCAAAGGCACTCATATGCTAAAGTTAGAGAGTGAGCAATTAGTGAGAAAGTATAAGATTTAAGGTCAAGATTTGAATACCTGACCCTCTCAAATGAGAGGGTTTTTATATTGATCCAGATGGATGGTCATTGGCCCGAATTGTTGGGCGCGGATCACGGATTCCGTAATAACGCTAACGGTTGGGAACTAGTCGTTGGGGAAAGATCAAATCTGCCCGACTTGGTCCTTGGTCGGATGGCCTTTGTCGAGCATTTGGTTCTTGGGGGATTCGAGCATTGAAGAGTCATTGGGCCGTTAGACCGCGAGATAGATAGGGCCCAAATCTGGTAATTGGGCCGGTACTGAACAGGAGCCCCACATGTCGTTGCTTCTGGTCGAGGAAGTGATGACTTAAGGGTGGCCTTTTGCTCGGGAATATCAGCAATCGTCGGTGGATTGGCCTTTCGAGCGTTTTCCGCAGGTGAACAAAGGAGCTCGACAGACGAGCATTCTGCCGTTGGTCGGTGCAAAGGAAGAAGAAACGAAAAGGTAACGCGTCTTGAGATTTGTGTCAATTTAATGTCCTGACGGCTAGCCTAGGGGCTAGCGTGTAGGTTATCATTGCCTAGGGATAGGGGTCACGCTTCAGCTGCACATGCCCCCTTCCCTATAAATAGAAGTATTGTCTCATTCTTGCACTTTTTCGTTTCGTCTTCTTCTTTATTCCCCTGCTCGTATCTCTGTTCACCGTATTCCGCCGTCGACCACTGTTGTTTTTCGCCGACCATCGTACTTCTCAACATAACCTCTTGAAATGGCGTCTCAAGGTCAAGGTAAGAATTTCATTTCGAATTTTAGACTTAGTTCTTATGAAATAGTAATGCATGCGGTTTAGGTTTCGATTTCAGCAGTAGATTAGAGTAATGTAGATGGATTTTAGGTTTAAGTAGTTATTGTTGTGCTGCCTGTTCTGAACCCTGGTTCGCGGTCGATGGCGAACTTGGTCAAAGCTCGACCGATGTTTAGGGTTTTGCGATAAGCCCTTGTTCTTCGCGAACCTCGTGTCTTTATGATTCCCCGTCGAGTGTTGATCGATCGTTTTGGGCGTCGATTACTCGAGGGCTTTGGTCGGGACCCTGTTCTCGGGCCGTTGCACGCCCTTTCACTTGATAGGTAGTGGAAGGGTGGATTTGATATTCTGATCGAATTCACTGACACCTTTCCTATACTTTTCAAGTGAAAACGCGCTCGTCGATCCCTACGACATCTCCTCGAAGGAAAGCACGTCGGAAGATTCGGGCTCCTCGGCAACT
Source organism: Lathyrus aphaca (assembly GCA_963966055.1). NCBI lineage: Eukaryota > Viridiplantae > Streptophyta > Magnoliopsida > Fabales > Fabaceae > Lathyrus > Lathyrus aphaca. The sequence goes on along the minus strand of OZ014525.1, from coordinate 73,774,813 downwards.
GTTCCATCGGACTCTGGAAGTTCCTCGGGGGATTCAAAGGCAACTGAAATAAATGATACGGTGATAGTGTCCGGGGGAGAGGCTGGCGCTCCTGTGGTTCCAAAAGAGGAGGAAATGGCACTTACGCCCGAGGAGTGGGTTGTTGAGGATTTGCTGGATAAAGTCTCGTCTTATGCTCTGCCACGCGGAGATCATCTGCCTGTGGTGGGGGATCCTGTCCACTGGAGGGTAACATGTCTGGGTGACGACGACAAAATTTTCTCGAATTTTGGGGGGAGAAAATTTTCAATGTATGAGTATGTTATTTCAACCTTGGGGATTAGGCTGCCGTTCAGCGACTTGGTCTGCTCCGTGCTCGGTTACTTGGGGTTAGCGCCCTCGCAGCTGCATCCCAACTCTTATGCCTTTATGAGGGAATTCGAGTTGACATGCACGCATCTGAAGGCGAGGGATACTCTTCCTCTCTTTTTCCGACTGTTTTCTCTATAGCGCCAGGTGGGGCGAGGGACTGCTCGGAAGGGTTTCATCTCTTTTAAACAACGGGATAAGATCTTCAAGGCGCATTCGGAGTATATCTGATCATTCAAAGGCGACTACATCTTGATTAAGCTTGTGAGTCGGGAAGCTACAAGGTCGATCAGCTTTATGGGGGTCGATACCGACGAGAATGATGTGCCCCGGCTGGATGCGGAAGGGCGTCAGATCCGTAGGAGGATTTGGAGGTTCCCTTTTTCGTGGGATTTCAGTCATTATGGGAGACCTGTGAGCGATTTCGTTCAAATAGGGGATGCTCTGGCCGAGGAGGGCGCAACCAGTTTCGAGGAGTTTCGTAAGCTGATGTCATCTTTCACTCTGATCCCAATGCTAGACAGATAGGGGAAAGTAATGTTAGCTTCCGACGGGGAAGAAGTTGTGGAACATCCGTTGATTGACGTCACAGCTCTCCTGGCTTGTAAAAGCGGGCAAGAAGTGTCCTAACTATTTGGTACTTCTTTTGTTTTTTATTCTTGTTTATTCCTCATGTGATTTTATGCTCGTAGCCGACCTGACCCTTTTCTCTTTCTTCTGTTTTGTAGGCTCTATGGCGACTTCCCTGGATAAGATCCAGGACAAGTTGATGCAAGGTAACAAGAGGAAAGCTAGGATCGTTCAAACCCGACTGGTGGGTAACGATACGAGCGGCTCTGGCTCAGGTCCCATTGCTCGAGGCTCTCCGGGTGTGACTTCGGGTTCGAGTTTTAAGAAGCAGAAAGTTGGCACGACCATTCTGGATCTGACGACCAACGCTCCTTCAAAACCTAAACATGCATTGACGCCGTGTTTTGTGCAGCGCAACTTCTTCGAGAGTACTTCCTTGGAGGTTGAACGGGAGGACTCGCTGTATCTCGAGCAAATGGATCGTCCTGCTCGGAGGTTATCCCTGGGGCAGGATGCCAGTGCTGTGATACGGGTGCTGTCAATGGCCTCGATGCTATCCGAGGGAAGCTCCGGGAAGGAGCATGAAGTTAGTCGCTTGAAGTCTCTCCTAGCCGAATCAGAGGAAAAAGCGAGGAAGGTCACCGAGGACGCTGAGGTTGCGGCCAAAGAGCTGAAGGCGCGGGCTGACGTGATCGCCAAGCTAGAAATGGATAAAAAGAAGGATGTTGATCAAAATAAGAAGTTGAAAGAAGTTTTCTTTCCCAAAGATGATGAGGATGAAGAGACCAAGGGTCTGATGAGCAGGGTGCACTTCCTTTCCCGGTTTGACCAGGATCTGGAAGAATTGAGGGACACGACCAAGCTGAGTTTTCAGAATGTTATGGATCAGATCAAGGCCCTCCATCTGGAGTTGGACCTTGATACTGATCAGATCAACAATTTGTACAAGGTCGTGGATGGTCGGGTTGTAGTCCCAGATTATATGATCGTTGATGATTCTCAGCTGGGGGAGCCCGAACAGCCGGTCTAGCCTGAAGCTCAGCAACCTCCAAGTGAAAGTTAGCCTGGTGTCCAAGAGGAGGATGGTAATTAGGTTGACCTGCGCGCCCAAAACATGTGTAATTTATAGTTTTTGCTCAGGGACATGATCCCCGTTTTATGTAATTCTGAACAAGTCGGCCCTTAGGGGTCGCAGCTTTTTGATGAATGTTTCCGACTTTGGTGGTCATTTTGTGATTTTTGCAGTGTTTTTGTTTTTACGTATGATTGCCCGTCCGTCGGATGACTTTTATTTTAAATGTATTTTTTCGCTAAGTATTTTGCTTTCGTCTGGCGCAAGGAATATGATATAGTGGTCGACTAGGGGTGAATACTTGTAAGAAAATGTGATCTGTCGGTTTGGGGGACCGGTCAGATGTATGGAGGCTGGCTCTAGGCCGATATCCAGGTCAAGATCATGGCTTAGATTTCGTGGTTTGAACGTCCCATCGCGAGCTGGGGTTCTGCCTGGTCATGGTACTTAGGCGATGTTGGACTCATTTGAGTATTCGTTTGTGTGACAGTTACCTTCCTCTTCGTGAGGGGGGGTTCTATTGATCAAAAGTTTTGGGCTGCAATGCTTGTACCTGGGCATGCAGGTTTGGCCAGACTATCTGCTCCTCGTTTGGGAGTAGGGCGACCTTCATACTAGTTGTAGTATTGCTTGAGTTTTTCGGCGTTCCACGGTCGTGCGAGCTCTTCCCCTTTAAGGGTTTCTAAGTAATAGGCCTCATTTTCGGTCTTTGCTCGGATGCGATATGGGCCCTCCCAATTTGGTGTTAGCTTCCCTTCTCGGGAGTATTTGTGATTTCTCCTAAAGACGAGACTTCTGACTTCGAATTCTCATTTAATAACCTTGACGTTATGTCAAGCTGCAATTTTTTGTTTGAGCGTAGCTTCTCGAAGAGTTGCTCCCGATCGGATTTCTTCGATTAAGTTGAGCTCCTATCTCAGTGTTTCAGAGTTGGTAACTTGGTCCATGGGTGATTATGTTCGCATGGACGATATGTGCATCTCTTTGGGGATGACTTCTTCAGTCCCGTATGCTAGCCGGAATGGGGATTCCCCGGTTGTCGAGTGAGGTGTGGTTCTGTATGCCCAAAGAACACTGTATAGCTCTTCGACCCAGTGTTTTTTGTGCTCGTCCAACCTTCGCTTAAGGCCTTTTAAGATTACCCTGTTAGCAGCTTCCGCTTGCCCGTTAGTCTGGGGGTGCTCGATAGAGGCGAAGTGTTGTTTGCTTCCAACCAAGGTTATGAATTCTTGGAAATGTTTGTCGGTGAACTGGGTTCCATTGTCTGTTACGATGGCGAGCGGTACCCCAAATCGGGCGAGGATATTCCGCTTGAAGAAGCGTAAGATGTTTAATGCAGTGATTTTGGCTAAGGCCTCTGCTTCGATCCATTTAGTGAAATAATCGACGCCCACGATGAGGTACTTATTTTGGCCGGTGCCGATGACGAAGGGTCCCAATATGTCTAGTCCCCACCAGGCAAACGACCATGGGGAAGATAGTGATTTCAACTCGGTAGGAGGTGCCACGTGTACGTCACCATGTCGTTGGCATTTGTCACATTTTTTAACGTGCTCCTTCGCATCGCTCTGCATCGTTGGCCAATAGTATCCTGCTCGTAGGCTTTTGCGAGCGAGCGATCGTCCACCTGGATGTTGTGCGTTGATTCCTCTGTGGACTTCCCTTAACACGTGTGGAATGTTTTCTTCCTCGACGCATCTGAGGAGTGTCGTGGAGAAACCAAGACGATACATCTTTCCCCCGATCATCGTATACGAGCATGACCTACGTCGCACGGTGCTGGCCATTTTTGGGTCGGTTGGTAATTCGTCCTTGGTCAAATATTTGAATACTGGGGTCATCTAACAGTTAGCGTCGTCCACGATATTGACGTCTACTAGGGCTGACGATTGCCCAATGTTGGGATGAGGAAGTATCTCATGTATGACAGATTTGTTGCCCCCCTTCTTCTTGGTACTTGCTAGTTTGGACAATATATCCGCTCGGGTGTTGTTTTCGCACAGGACGTGCCTGACTTCTATGGATGTGAATCGTTTTAGCTTCTCCTTGACCAAGGCTAAGTATTCAGCCATGTTGTCGTTCTTGGCTTGAAAATCACCCCGCACCTGGTTGGCGACCAACTGGGAGTCTGTGCATATTACAATTTCCTCTGCTCCTAGGTCCTCTGCAAGGCGTAAACCGGCCAGGAAGGCTTCGTATTCTGCTTGATTATTGGATGTGGGGAAAGACAAGGTTAAGGATACTTCGATGAGGGTTCCTTCCTCGTTCTCCAATATCACCCTTTACCGCAGCCTGCCGAGCTAGATGCTCCATCTATGAAGATGGTCCACCTAGACCGGGATGTTGCAGTTTTCTCGGTGAAGGTAAGTTCCGCTACAAAGTCAGCCAAGGCTTGAAATTTGAGGGTCTGTCGTCCCTCGAACTTGATGTTGAACTCGAATAATTCCAGTGACCATTTCAGCATTCGTCCGGCCATATCTGGCCTTCTGAGCATCTGCCTGATGGGTTGGTCTATCCTGACGACAATAGTATGGGCCAAGAAGTAGTGTCGTAACCTTCTTGCTACGAAGAGGAGGGCCATTGCTACCTTTTCGATTTGCAGGTACTTGAGCTCAGGGCTACTCAACGCTTTGCTCGTAAAGTAAATGGGGTTTTTCCCCTCGGGCAGCTCACGAATAAGGGTTGCACTCACCGCCTCGTTTGCCACAGCGAGGTAGACGTACAGCGTTTCGCCTTCGTTAGGTTTGGAGATTACCGGGGCTCGGACAGTGCTTTTTTCAGGTGGGTCAAGGCTTGCTCGCATTCGTCAGTCCATTCGAAAGTTGATTCTTTGCGAAGGAGTTTGTAGAATGGGAGCGCGTGTTGGGCAGACTTAGCCACAAATCGGGCGAGGGAAGCGAGCACTCCATTTAACGATTGTATGGATTTCTTAGAGTTTGGGGTAGGTATCTCCACGAACGCTCGACATTTTTCTGGGTTGGCTTCGATTCCTTTCTCGGTCAAATAAAACCCGAGAAATTTGTCCGCTCGAACTCCGAATGTACATTTTTCAGGGTTGAAACGCATCTTGCATTTTCGAGCTTGGTCGAACACCTTTCGTAGGTGGGAAGCGTGATCCGTCTCTTTCTGACATTTGACGATAATATCGTCCATATATACTTCTAGCATGTCTCCAATTTCGGCTCGGAAAACCTTGTTCATCATGCGCTGATAAGTGGCGCCCGCGTTTTTCAGGCCGAAGGGCATTACGTTATAGTAGTAATTGCTCGATTCGGTCATGAAGATCGTGTGCTATTTATCAGCCACGTCCATGGTAATTTGATTATATCCTGAATAGGTGTCCATAAATGATAGTAGTTTGAAATCGACCGAGTTGTCGACCAGTTTATCAATATTTGAGAATGGGTAAGCATCTTTCGGGCAAGCCCGGTTAAGATCGGTATAATCAACACACATTCTCCACTTTCCATTAGATTTTTTCACAAGTACAACATTGGAGAGCCAGGTAGTGTACTTGGCGTCCGTTACAAAGTTTTCCTCGAGGAGGTCTTCTACAACGTTTTCGGCCGCTTTAGTTTTTTCGGTCGACTATTTCCTCCTCCGTTGGGCAATGGCCTTGTGATTAGGATCAATGGAGAGATGGTGGCAGGCCACGTCTGGGTTGAGTCCGGGCATCTCTGCTGCACTCCCCGCGAATAGGTCGACGTTCCCTTTCAGGAATGCCTTCAGTTGTTTCATTGCCAGGTCTGGGAGATGGGCTCCAATCTTTACACATCTGCTCGGGCTAACGAAGTAGAGGGCTGCTTAGAGCTTTCAGATTCGTATGGAAACCTGCAATCTAAGTCGATGGAATCGACCCGATGGAGAGGTGCGGGCACTTCTGTGTTTAAGGTGGAAGCTTTGGGTTGTTATGATATTGAGCTAAGGCCTTTAGAGGCTGCTTCGAAACAGCGACGAGTGGCTTCGACATCACCGTGCAGGGTGGCCACCCTCCCCGACGACGTGTAGTACTTCATCTTCAGATGGACAGTTGATGGAACAGCCAGGAGATCGGCCAACGTCGGTCGACCAAGAATGCATTGATATAGAGAAGGGCAATCGACGACCAAAAAATGGACGAGGACTGATTGGGCGGTTTCTGCGGCTCCAAAAGTGACTATAAGGTCGACATAACCCTATGGTCTTGACACCGCCCCATTGAAACCTTGGAGGTCGGATCCCACGTATGGCGTTAGATGAGTCTCGTTCAGCTGGAATGTCGCGAACAGTTGTGAATACATGATATCGCATGAACTGCCCTGGTCGACCAATATTCTGCGGACGTCGAAGTTGGCCATCTGGGCTCGAATGAGAAGTGGAATGCTGGCGTTAGGCGCTCCCCCAATAGTTCTTCTTTGTAGAATGAGATGGGCACCGAGTTGTCTCTGGGTGGGTCTAATGTCGCGTTCAGGGCAAGTCCTTTTGTGATTAGTTGGTCGAACTTTCTCTTCACGAAACCGACCGTGATCTTGTTGAATCCTCCACCTGAGATCACCATAGTGGAGGAGAATGCTTCCCAGGGGCTATGAGAAGACAGGTAACTGGGACTGTTTTGACGGTCGGGCAGAAAGAAATCTTCAGGGCGATAGATGCTAAGAGCGACCTGCATATTGGTGTCTGCGGGCACCGCTACCGCTTCCTCAACTTTTATGCTCTCCTGTGCTTCCGGTCTGGAGGTTTCTTTGGATTTCGTGAATTGTTTGAGGTGGCCATCTTTGATTAGTATCTCTATTGCGTCCTTCAGGTGGATGAAATCCTAGATATTGTGTTTGTGGCTTTTGTGGAACCTGCAATACTTGGTTTTATTGGTACCCGGTTTGGGGGGCAACGTTTTGGGAAAACGAACCCCCGCTTGACGGAACTCCGAATTAGCACATTCGGACATTATTTTCTCTCTCGACAACAACAGAGGTGTATACTCACGAAATCGGCCCACTGGTCCTCTTTGCTCCCGCGGTTCACGGGGGCGATATTCCTTTCTTTTGTCACCTCCCTGACGAGATGTCGAGGGTTCGTCAGATTTGGAAAGGTTGGCGTCTTCTCTACACCGGGCATCGCGAACGAAGTTGGCCTCTTGCTTCTCTTCGTACTGGATGTACGCTTGAGCTTTCAAAGGAAAGTGTCCAGAGTGATGGGTGTCTCAATGCCCACTGCTCGGTGGAAGTCGGTGGACGGGCGTAACCCGCGCTCCAGCAAATACTTTTTCATGTCGTCTGTGGTCAAGACCTGGACAACTTCTTTATTGAACCTTTCCATATAGGTTTTGAGGGGCTCATCTTTGCCATGGATGATGGCTTCAAGTGATGCTTCCGTCTTTGGATGGCGTCTGGAAGCGGTGAAATGCCTGGAGAAAGTCCGACCGAGTTGCCTCCAGGAAGTGATGGATTCGGGCTCAAGACTTTTGTACCAAGTCATCGCTCTTTTCCTTAAGGTGGTCAGAAAGAGACGGCATTTGATTTCTCCTCAGACGCCCCTGTAATCGAGTAGGGCGTCGATGTTCTCAATATGTTCGTCAGGATCAGTTGTTCCGTCATATGAACCTAGGGTGGGGATTTCTCGAGCCCTCTTGGTAATTTGGTAGCCATAATCTCAGATGAGAGAGGTCCTCTGATATCGTCGTCGTCAATGGAGGTGAGCGAATGGGATCTTGAACGACGTTTTCTGTTTCGTCGCGGGGACGGAGAGTTCGACCTATTCTTTCTTGATCGTTTTAGAGATGGTGATCGGGATCGTTGTCTTTTCTGGGGAGGGGAACGATGATCATCATCCTGCAAACCTCGATGAGTCTTGGTTAGTACAGGCGAGCGGCATCTTCGTGGAGGTGAACAAACTCGATTCCGGATAGAAGATTCGTCGTGGTGGCATTTATCCTTCTTTCTTCGGGGGGGATGGGTTGCGTTGTCCCCGGTGTCTTTTAGGAGATAGAGATGATCGGCGACCGGTATCTTTGAGACGGACTATCTTCGCATTGTGTGCCAGGAGTAGGAGGTGGGTTTGGTTGAGCGTTTCAACCAACGCGGCGAAGTCTGACCCCGCGGGCGCGCCATGGAAGGTATGGCCTATGGTTGGCTCTCGAGCGGTTGGTCGCGCTCTAGAGAGGGTGAAGTTGTCTTTCCGTCCTGGTGATCTTGGACGGTTTCTTCGTGTGAGGGGGTGAAAAGGTTGTTCCCCCGATGGATAATGAGGATACCATCAGCAGTACGGGCTTCGCACGGGACGTCGTTAGCGGCCATGGATCTTTTTGGATAGTAAACTTTGGTTCTTGAGATTCTTTGATGAAGAAGAACGGGGAAGTTGGGTTCCCACAGACGGCGTCATCTGATCGTACCTGGAGATCAGGATCCGATGTGGCCGCGTCGAACGTGGATGAGCATAGTTGATGATGGAGAAAAATGGGTGTACCTGCAAAGGCACTCTGATGCTAAAGTCAGAGAGTGAGCAATGAATGAGCAAGTACAAGATTTAGGGTCAAGATTTGAATATCTGACCCTCTCAAATGAGAGGGTTTTTATACTGATCCAGGTGGATGGTCATTGGCTGGAATTGTTGGGCGCGGATCGCGAATTCCTTAATAACCGCTAACGGTTGGGAACTAGTCGTTGGGGCAAGATCAGATCTGCCCGACTTGGTCCTTGGTCGGATGGTCTTTGTCGAGCAATTCGTTCTTGGGGGCTCCGAGCGTTGAAGAGTCATTGGGCCGTTGGACCGCGAGATAGATAAGGCCCAATTCTAGTAATTGGGTCGGTCCGGAACAATAGTGAAAATCTCTTGTAAGTATAAGGGGACTGAATTACTCTCAAGTTGCGAGAGAAACCAAAATAACTTTGTGTGTCTCTATTATTTCTTGCTTTATTTATCAACTACCTACCTCTAATTGATATAAATTCTATATTTTGTGTTTAGAATCTGACCAAGAGTTCAAAAAGAAAGAAAAAGTCAACATAGTTCAACCTCATTTCTTGTATTTTTGTCACCTTTAGTTTTGACATTCTTACATCTAAATTAACCTTCTTTTAAATATTCATTTACCCTAATATTACTTTGTCCACTTTATTCCACCACCACGATTTTTTATCCTTATATCCAAAACCTCTAGATTTTCTCAAAGTCTATTCGTTACTTTTCTAATCTCTCGTGTCACCTTATCTCTTATATCATAAAGTCTATCGGATAAAATCTTGATCATAAAACCATTGTAAATTGACTCTTTTATATAATATTACAATCCAAAGAAATAATTTATGTGCACACAAAATATAAATGTATTTTACATAATTAAATAATAAAAATGTAAAACTTTAAATTAATTAAATTTTTATTTTAATCACACTTAAAATAATATGTGTGAATAATTGTGACGCCCTATAAAACATTTTTATACCAACAACACATAAATTAAACTCTTTAAAAATCACTTTTTTATTCAAACAAAATATTTCAACAGAAATCATTTTCATTCTTTTGCAAAAATACTTTTGTCGTCAAAGCTTCTCATCCGAACACGTTGGTTCTAAAGAAAAAAAAGAGAGTCGAAAATAAACACAAAGAGTCAAAAAAGTGTTTCGTCCTTTAGCCTGGCATTATTCAAAGAGAAACGTCTTCTTATCTCTGGGTATCTGTGGCCTCGCTCGTGCTCTGTTCTGTTGTTGTGACATCTCTCTTATTTCCAAGGCCAAACAACCCCAACTATCATCCTACACACCATAGTTCCATTCTGCAACCTCAAAATCCAACTCCAATTAAACTATTCAATTTCCGCTACAAAAAATTCTATTATAATACACTCATCATACTGAAACTAGCTTGAATTTTCCCTTTTCATCTTTGCATGCCTAATGGATCAACAAGGGTTACTTCGCCATAAGAAACCCTTCATGTAACTAACTTCTCACTTTAATTTTTCTTCTTCTTCTTTATATTCTATTGTTATTTTGTACTTTTTAGCTAACCAAGAGTTATGAAAATTGAAACAGTGCAGACGATGAGATCATGGAACTATTATGGCATAATGGACAAGTTGTCACGCAAAGTCAAAATCACCGTTATAACCATAAACCACCGCCGGGGAGAAACTCCGACGATTTCACTCGCGGCGGAACTTCATCGGCGAGGGAGAATCAATATCTCTTTATGCAAGAAGGCGAAATGGCTTCGTGGCTTCATTACCCTAACACCGATGACGATTCTCCTTTGGATCAGTCCCTCTGTGCTGATTTCCTTAACCAGCCGTCTGCTGTTAATAACATTAGTACCATGCAAACTCCACCACTTCCGGTTAGAGCCGAGGCAGAACCGTCATCAATTTTGAGAATTTCTGCGAGTGAACCGACTGTGGTAGATTCGTGTGATACTCCAGCTGTGATGCCGTCAGTGTCAGAGACATTAAGAAGTTTGACGGAGCCAACTGAAGGAGCAACATGCACATCGGCACCATGGACGACGTTTGATGAAGCATTTGGTTCGAGTAGCAGTGGAGAATTGGTTCGGGAGGTAGCGGAGCTGGACCGGAAACGGAAGGGAGCGGATGGATGGAAGTATCATAGCGAGGTGAGTGAGTTGACTCAAACCTGTATAGTTTTTTTTTTCTAGGTTCATCTCAGAGCTGTTTAGTGTTTTTTTTTCTGTCACGTCACATTCCGTATGCATTGATTATTGGATTCCGTTAATCTTCGTGCTCAGAGAACAGTTGCGTTCACCTGATCTACCATACCTTCCGTTAATCTTCGTGCTCAGAGAACAGTTGCTTTCACCTGATCTACCATACCTCACCGCCGGATTTGCCTACTCCACGTGTATGATAATAAATTTGATGCGTTTTTTCAAGACACAATTGTTCGACTATCTAAGCTTATACTTCCTCACTATTTTATTTTATCTTTTTAACTTTTGTAGTAATTGATTATTCTGTTTAAGGTTGTATTAATTGATTTAAAATTTTATTTGATTAAAGAAATATATTAATATCAATGGCGGTTCAATAAATCCGAAGCTTCTGTTCTAATTTTACAAAATTTTATAAATAGGTCGATTTTTTTTTTTAAAATTATAATTAAAATAATTAAAAAAGAAATTAATTGTTATGCAGCGTAAAAAAAATTTATATCATTAATTCATCACAACCATTCATAATCATTTATTTAAATATAATTAAAATAAAAATTAAATATAATTTTGGATCTGACGGTTAACATTTACAGTGTAAAATTACTTTACACCATTCCAATTAAATTCTTAAAAATAACATATAAAAATATAATTATATAATAATTAAAAATAAATTTAATTATAATTATTTTGATATTTGATTTATCTCCTTTTTTTATGTATCCAGTTTTTATCCTATCATTTTTTTTCATTTAATTTTTATTATAATAGTTTTTATATCTATTAATATTAATAAAACAAATTATGGGAATAATTTCTCAATCCACCCTAAAAAATTGGATAATATACATTCAATCAATCAAATCATGCCATATCATTTATTGTATTTATTTATTTATTTAGTAGTTCTAACTTTATAGATTTTCAATGCAATTTTAATTCAAAATACTTTATTGGTAACTCTACCCATTTTTTTGAGGTTGGTAGATAAAAATTCACCAAAAATTATATCTTTTAAATTTTGGAATCCTCTGATATTTGGAGTATGTGCGGTAGAACTTGTTATTCTTGCTTAGTTTTGATCCATACTAATACCAACTAAATTCAAAGTAATAAAGTGTTTACCCCTCATATATATATATATATATATATATATATATATATATATATATATATATATATATATATATATATATATATATATATATATATATATATATATATATATATATATATATATATATATATATATACATATATACTAATACCAACTAAATTCAAAGTAATAAAGTGTTTATCCCGTATATATATATATATATATATATATATATATATATATATATATATATATATATATATATATATATATATATATATATATATATATATATATATATATTTTGGAAACATAGTAATTCAAAAAACAGAACCAGAATTACAAACAGAAGAAGCTGAGTTGGTAATGTGACCAAACCATATTCTAGTTCCTATGGCTTTCCCAACACCCACCATATTGTGAGCTTCCTCGTTACAGTTCCTAGGGATAAACATAACAATAACATGATTAAGTTTTCCTAACAAAGAAATACAATCAGCTACAATATGTGAAATATTAGCAATATCAAGGCAACCATTAATACAATCAACAGCTTGCTTCGCGTCCGTCTGCAGAATCACGTGCTTGATCTTTAATTCAGCCGCTGCATTCAAAGTGCTTCGAATGCCCATAATTCCTGCCGTGAGAGGATCGGCCACACTTGATATTCTTTGACATGCTGCCATGAAGATGTTGTTGGTGGGATCCCTAAGAATACACCTCAACGAAACCGTTTCATCATCAAAACACCCCGCATCCGATTGGAGTAACCAACAATTATTCGGCACTGTCATATATGATACCGCAACATTCCCCGAAGACGCCCCACTGTTCTTAAAAGAATTTTCCTCAAAAGCTTCAAAGATCTCCCGCGCAACTAGAAACGGAACAGGTTTGGATTTGTTGAAAACCACTGAGTTACGGACTTGCCAAATTTTCCAAAAAGAAATACTAAGCAACTTGCCAAGCTTGTCTTCCTTATCTTTAAAAACAGAACTCAACCAGTCAACAACAGAACCTGCAGCAGGAATTCGAATTCCTAGCGGAGACGAAAAGAAGATATGCTTCACAAAATCACATTGGAGGAAAAGGTGATGGGAAGTTTCAGAATGTTCAAAACAAAAAGGACAGAAGTCATCAATGTCCATACCTTTCCGCCTCAAGTTGGCTTTCAATGGAAGAATATTCTTGGATAGTCGCCAAAGAAAGTTCAGGATTCGAGGATTAATATCAACCTTCCACATTTGCTTCCAAAAAGCTAAGTCTCCAAAGGAGGAAGGGCCAGGTTGCTTTGCACGACGATTCTCAGCAATGCAATGATACACTGACTTCACCGAAAAGTCACCATCCTCAGCAAAATGCCAAATCAGCTTGTCGTTCGGCAACTGGAAGGAAAGGGAAATGTTGTTGATACGAAGAACATCCATGGCCTCAAAATTCTCATTCAGAATACCCGAATTCCAGCACTTATTTTCTTAATCAATCAGATGGCTAACCTTTGCCTCGGGACCGAGACAACGAGGTGGTAAGGACACTTTAAAGTCGGTAGCTGAGGGAATTCACCTGTCATTCAAAACATATATATTCCTACCGTTAACTCTCCATCGAGCACCCTTCAAAACAACTTCCTTTGAACTCATAATACTGCGCCAAGCATAGCTTAGTTTGAAACCCAGCTTTGCGTCTTCAATGGTACATCTCGGGAAATACCGGCCCTTAAAAAACCTTGCCAAGAGAAATCCGTCCCTACTCATAAGACGCCAGAATTGCTTCCCAAGTAGGCTAGAGTTAAAATCATGTATGCCTCGAAAACCCAGCCCTCCCACACCTTTCCTTTGAGATAGTCTTTCCCAATTTAACCAGTGTATTTTTCTCTCGCCCTCCTTCAAACCCCACCAGAATTTGGACAACATGGCTTCAATATCCTTGCAAACACTCTCCGAGATACGATAACAGCTCATAATATATGTAGGAATTTCCTGAGCAACCGCCTTAATCAAAACTTCTTTACCCGCTCGCGACAAAAAAGATTATTTCCAACCCTTGACTTTTTTCCACACTCTCTCAGTGACTAACTTGAAAACATCTTTCTTTGAACTCCCAAAAACCACTGGAAGACCAAGATACCGGGAGTGGCTCAAGACTCCTCTACACCCGAGAATAGCCTTGATTTTTACTTGAGTATCCAAACTGGCATTGGGACTAAAAGCAACCTCAGATTTTCCAGCATTAACAAGTTGCCCAGAAGCTTGTTGGTATGATTCAAGAATACCTCTAATTCTAATGGCCTCTTCCTCATTTGATCTCGCAAACAGAAGGCTATCATCCGCAAAGAATAGATGGGAAATTGTTGGAGATTTTCTAGCCACTTTTATGCCATGAATTCTCTTATCATTCACCTTCGACTTTAGCATCCCTGACAAGATATCTGCACAAATAACAAACAAATAGGGTGAGAGTAGTCTCCCTATTAGAAAAGGTAATAGTTTTGATTTTCTTTATCAAAATTCTTCTCAAAATTGGTATGTAATTTGTTATCCAAGGCAGGTACCCTAAAATAAATAAATAAATAAATAAACAAAGTGATTAAAGTGTAAATTTATCATGATCAACCTATGGTTGGAATTAATAAACATTTAGGCGATTTAGGCGGATTAATGTATCAGAACGAAGCAGAATCAAACACGATGAAATGAAGTAGAGTTGAGCATAATGAAATAGGAACTTTATTTCATTAATTGTCTTTTTACAATTTGGCTGAATAGAACAGAAAAATTAATTCAATCTATTACATAAATTAAGAAAATGAGAATCGAAGAATTGGGTGGAATATATTAGAGGAAATGAGAATCGAAGAATTAGGTGGAATATGATGGAAATTCCCCGGTATTTTTAAATTCAAACAATAGAATATGATTATATATCGTTCCAATCTATTCTGGACATACTAACAAGAGGTAAGAAGATGTGCTAGTTGTCTTTAAATTGACAATTGATGGTTATGTAAGTGTCACCAATTACAGGTACCATATTTTATAGTCTTAGTTAAAGAAAAAGCTTCTTCAAAGCACTCTTTATTTGGCTTGGTTTTAGGATTTGAGTAGAAGTATGAAAATGAAAATTGAAGATGAATCCTTGGCTTTCTTTCCTTGCTCAAATTTCAGGAAGTTCCAGAATCAATTTTAAATAGCACAAAAAAACAAGCACTTTCTTTTAACTAAGTATATCTTACTTGTTAGTGGTGAGTTTACCACTTGGGCTTATGGCTTAAGTGTAAGCTTGAGTTAGATGGGAATTGCTCTTGGTTGTTATGGTGAAATTTAAATTCGTAGTAGGTTGAAAAGGTTCGCTGTTGGCGACTTGGCTGTTTTTCGCCAATTCGTTCAAACTAATTCATTTGCAACCTCTATTATCTTATTTCTGTTTGTCTTGCTTTAAAAGGATGTTGATTTTGAATCTGCGGAAGAAAAAACTAAAACCAATGGATTATCAACAAAGAGATCCCGTGCTGCTGAGGTCCATAGTCTCTCAGAGAGGGTCTGTTATCTGTCCAAACATATCTTTGAGTTCACATATTTTATGCCGTTTATGTCAACTTAAAAGTTTTCACTTTGCATTTACATCCAGAGGCGGCGTGATCGGATTAATGAAAAGATGAAAGCTCTGCAAGAACTTATACCTCAATCTAATAAGGTAAACCAACTTTTTAGATTTCCCAGTTCTTCATTTTTCTTTCTAATCTTTCTTCTACTCTTAATTCATAGTCTGACAAAGCGTCTATGCTGGATGAGGCAATTGAGTACTTGAAGTCACTGCAGTTACAAGTTCAGGTAGATTCCTCTATGTATTTGCGATCTTTACAAACGGTCATGCCACTATTATAGCGAGTTAGTCATGTAGTTTCATTTCTGAAACAGAGAGTACAACTTATGCAGATGATGTCCATGGGATGTGGCATGGTACCTATGATGTTTCCTGGTATCCAACAGTATATGCCACCAATTGGAATGGGAATAAACGGATCAGTAATGCCGTTTCCCAATATGTTGCCTGGTTCTACTTTGCCTGCAAATTTCGGACCAAGGTTCGCGATGCCTCCTTTCCACATGTCGCATGTTCCTACACCTGATTCATTCACAATGCAAGCAACAAATGTAGCAGATAATAACATCCCCGCCTCAGTTGGAACACATGATGCAAATCAGCAACCTATCCCAAACTTCACTGATCCTTATCAACAATACCTTGGACCCCACCAGATGCAGTTTCAATTAATGCAGGTATTTTGTCCGCTAATACTCTCTCCGGTCTTTATAAGAAAAAGTTTGTTTTTATATTCATTAAATAAACAATGTATCTGTACAAAATATAGACCAGATATATTAGTTATTGAATGAATCTAAAAAAACAAATTTTTTCTGATAAATAGGACCAGAGATAGTACTATTTTTTTATTAGAAATATTTTAAATAATGTGTGAAGTAACTTCTTGCACATGAGATCCATTGGAAGATCACAATGATGCAAACATTTATGAGTCCATTTCCATGTGTAGAATCACGCAATGAATCAACCGAATGTCAGCAAGTCAGAAATCCGCCAGTCAGGTAAACAACCGTAACTTAGTATTTTGCGGGATTTGGTTAGCATAGGTGAAAATAAAAGAAAGGTTTATTATTTTCGGTCTTAATGATTGTGATATATGCCTTACTGTGTTCCTGTGTTGTTTACCATGTCAATGAAGTCTTCTATTTTCCAGAATCAATTTACCTTCAATTCAAATTTGTACTGAATCCTTATGGTATCAAATTTGGCAGCTACTAAGTATCTCAATTTTTTCTTGATGATCTTCAGGAGATAAATGATCATTTGATAGTTACAATCAAAGGGCTTACGTAAATGGTACTATTAGTATTACTGCAAGTTCCGAATACGCGATATTTCCCAGAACACGGATAGCTATGCTTAATTAATAATGGATTTGCATTGTGTAAATTGCAGTTATATTTTCTGCGTCCCAAACTACAGTATGCCAAGTTTTGTAGTATAACGGAAGGACCTTTTTATCAGTTCTCAATTGTAAGCTAATCTATGTATTACACGGCTAACATGTACATCATTGTAACTTAGTTTTCTCTCGTTATAAATACTTGCATATGGTGTATGCCATAAACAATAATATATATACATTATGCATTTAAGCATTATATGCAGGAAAATTAATCCATCATGCATTCTACAAGACCCTACAAGCATAGTTTTAAAAATTGGTAGAACCGGCCGGTTGAATCGGTAATCGGAGTGATAATCGGTCTGGTTCAATTGTTGGATCGGGTATGTAATTGAACCGATGAGAATCGATAAAAACCGTTGTAAATTGTGAAAAATTGGAAAATCGGTGGTTTTGGAAAACCGACAAATTGAATGTTTTTTTTATTCTTTTAATTAAAACATTATTTTTCATTATTTAAAAAAAAATTAAAATATAAAAGAAAGTTGGTAATCTTTTCTTTAAAAATTGGTAACAGCAATGTTAGATAAACCATCTCCGTTTCATAATAAATATTTTATTTGAGCTATGTGCGGTTTTTAAAAAACTGATTGGATGTGTTGATTTTAGTGATAAAATTATTATTTTTTATTAAAATACCCCTTATTTATTGTAGTTAGTGGAGTAGTTGAAAAACGTGAAAGTTAATAAATAGGGGTATGTTAGTGGAAAAAAATAATAAATGTTGTATTGATATTTTAAAGAGATATTTATTTTGAGACATTAAAAAAATACAAATGAGACATTTTTTATAAGATGGAGAGAGTAATAAATAGAAGTTATTATAGTAGTATAACATTGATAGGTTGCAGAATTTGAACTTATTCTATTTTTTCTTCCATGTGATTGATATTATTTGTTTCTATTAGTTGTGTTGGAGTGTTGCATAAAATAAATGGTAATGCATGTTTGATAGAAAACAAACATAAGTTTATATTTGAAATTGATACTTTGATTAAATTTTTAAATCAATTACTTGACTCATTTTTGAATTAAAATTATGAACTTGTGAAATTATGATATTTTTAAAATATATATAGGTGTTAGTGATATTTTTCTATATCGAGTCATCTGATTCGACCTGTTTAATATCTGTTCTGGACTGGACTAGCAGATGCCCTATAACTAATTGAGGCTCAATCCAGTCTAGCCTTGGGCAAAGGTCCAACAAGCAATCAAAGACCTTGTGACTATCGAGGAATAGATTCGTTGGAATTATAGTCATTTGGGACTTCCCCCTCACGCGCTTGACAATTATCACACGGTCACCTGCCCTCCGAAATTCACACACATATTTGGACCTAGTTGTGGACCATACACTCGCGTATTACGGCCATATGGACTCTTATAAATACCCTCCTTTTTGGAGGGTTAAATATTCAATTCTAATCACTTTCATACTTTCCTAACGTTTTAGCATGCTTTCACACCGAAACTTACTTGAGCGTCAATGTATCTTGCAGGTACATCACCTCATCTCCTACAACTTTGTTGTTGTTGCCTCAGCTGAAGGTCACGAGGACCTGTCCGGATCACATCTGTATAATACCTATATAATTTTGTTATAATAACAGGTTTATTCAACCGAATTTTTCAATTTTATCCAGTTTAGTCATGCGGTTCGACCAATAACCTAGTGTTTCAATTAATAAACCAGTGACTCAATATACTTACTAGTTGGATGATCGATTTGGTATTTAAAATATTACCTACTGTTCCGGACTGGTCCAATGACTAGGCATGACCCAATCCACTCCTGCTCATGGGACGACCAAATAGCCCAAATGTCAAAGGGACCCACTGGCTTCATGCCCCTTAGCCGAGGAGAATCTGTCAACCACGGTTATCCGTGGTCGAATTTCTCTGCTTCCTCCAGACTTCTGCTCGACACCCGCAGAAGTCACTCAAATTCGGGCGAAGACATCTCCTGCTCGGATATCTCTATGCTCGACGTACATCCAGTCCGACTAGGTATGCTCGTCCCAACGGCTAATTTTTGGAAGTTACCTATTTTCGGGGGATCCACGATCCAGACCCATAATATGAACCATTAGCCAAACGTTGGGGGCTCTCTATATATACCCTCTCAGGTATCGAATATTCTCTCCCTAAACACTTTTACTTGTAGTTGCATACTCTTTTATCCGCTCTTACTTTGATATCGGAGTACCTTGCAGATACACCCCACATTCTCCTCGACGACCAAACAAAGACTTCATGATCCACGTCAGCATCCACAACCGTTGAAGATTCTGATCATAGTTACGATCACCTACAAATATGCAAAGCTTCCAAATTAGTGCAGACATAGAAAAAATTACAAAATTATTAAATAAAATTAAGACTCTCAAATAACATTTCAATCATATTAAATTATTTAAATAATTTATATTTAAAAAATATAATTAAAAAAAGGCAAGTAAAATTAAAAATAGAAACTAAAAAAAGCATGAGTAAAAAGTGCGGAAGAAAAATTTTAAAAAAAATCTTCTTATTTTTTAGGAAAGGAAGTCAAATTTAAATTTGTATGTTTGGTTATTTTTGGATGTAAAAAAATTAATTTTTGTTGGATAAATTTTTAAAATATTAATGATTTAATTAATTTTATGAATTAGTTGTTAAATTATCACTAATAAATATGGTCAAAAGTTACAATTACTTGGAATCAAATGAGATACCTTATAGTGAATGAGTGTAGGTCATAAGGTGTCACCATTAGACTAACACAATTTTTCATGAAAATCATTGAGACATTGTTTCTCCTCATCAATTGGTACAAGTTTTTCTATAAATAGAGATACTTGTTAGGAATAAAATACACACAAAAATCACTTGTTTCAAGTGCCAAATATCTAAGTCATTCTTTTATTTTTCTAGTGCACAAGAATAAATGAGAGAACTTTATTCTGTAAAATATCGTTGATCAATATGTATGATGTGAATATGTGATTCATGTTAACTTTTTTTTGTGGAAAAACCTTTTTAAACAGATTTGGGTTCGGGGGGTAGGTTATACAAAGGGAGGGTATTAGCACCCTTTGTATCAATGGTTATACATAGGCTATTAATTACTTATCTCACTTTAACGTGTTTGAAAGAATATGTAGTGTGTGTTTTAGAAAAGATTTTCAGAAGTTCTTTGTAATGATCCTCGTATGGATGTATACAAAGTCTTGAGTTTGAAAATGTTTTAAAAGTAGGGTGTGAAACGAATTTTTTGAAAGTGTGAGCAAGTAATTAAGAGCTACCTACTCTAAGTTGGTCTTTCATGTTTTTCTATTTCCTTTCATGGGTAAGACTGTCCTTACTATTAAGGAGTAAGTAGTCACATACCTTGGATTTATTAAGGGACGGGCGTAGGGTCATCGTATGGTCATAGAAGGCAACCGGTAGGGGTGTCTTAGCAATTCGTATGGACTATCATCATTTTTCCGTAAGGTCATCGAGGGACGAGATCATTTATTCTGTAGACAACCTCTAAGGGACTTATGATCTTTTGAATCTGAATGGACTTGATGATTTTTCTGTTTGAAGGGACTTTGCTTAAGACACCCCCACTTTCGAGGGACTTGACCATATTTTCGTAATGCAACCAAGAGGAGTAACCCTAGGGGTGCAGATGGCGATTCTATAATGATCGACTTACGTGTGTGAATATCAATTTTAGTTATTTATCTTGAATTTAGTGGGCTAGGTACAATTAATTTAGTATACATGTCTTTCCACACCCTATTATTACTAACCACGCAGTTTAATATTTTTGCGAAATTTAAAAGCGAAAAATAAATCCTAAGTTATTACATCATGGGGAGGGGTACATGATTAAACTGGGGAGTGCGAAAAATAAAATGTGGAAAATTAAATATTACAAAATAGATAATAAACCTATACAATCATTTTAATAAAGAATAAATGACGAAAAATAAAATCGGGAAAGAGATAATAATGGAGGAGGAAGAAATTTTGGAGGATTAGATAAAAATCAGTTAGTTAAATTTATTAAGAAAATAGGGTTCTTATGAGTTTTTGAAGTTTTAAATTATTAATTTAATTAAAAAAGTTTTTATTTTTTATTTACAAAAAAAAAACTTGATTAATTTATTTACAAAAACAAAAAGAGACTTGATTAATTTATTTTGATATTTTTTTAATTAATTAGTTTCTACATAAATAATTAAGAAATAAAAATACAATTACGATAATAGACATAATGACGTTGGATCGTTGAAAAATAATAAAAATTAAAATAACAGACAAATTGCTACCGCGTAAACGGTCATCGCAAATCGAATTAATAAAAAAAACAATGGCATGATAAAATTAAATTAAATAAAATAGAAAAAAATGTAAATCGAAACGCGAATCGGTAAGCGTTACAGGTGAATTGTCACCGTGCAAAACCGTCAGACGCGTGCAAAATCGAAATACAAGAATAAATATAGAACATCGCACATAAACCGATAAAATACATTACTAGCTTGCTACACCCAAAGTGATCATCGCAATAGGGATCAAAAATTGTACAAATATAAATAAACATAAAATAAAAGAAATAAAAAAAACGATGTTGCTAACGCAAAATTGCGATCATCGCAACTGAATCAGATCAATACAAGTGTCACGCATCATACACACAAATGTGTAAACAGCGTATCGACACGATCCAATATGAATAGTAAAAAAAACTAAAACAAAATTATATTATATATTATATTAAACTTATTATAAACATAAAATATTATATATATATATATATATATATATATATATATATATATATATAATAACATGTACCTACTATATTTTAAAAAAACAATAACATTACGTACATATTTGAAAAGGCCATTGTAAAGTTTTACGAAGAAAATCAAACTACGTACGTATTTGAAAAAGGCTATTGTAAAACTTCTTTATAACAATAATCGGTTTACCTCATTTACCATATATCGTCGTTCTCTTTTTCTTTTCTTTTTCCAGTCTTGTTTCTCCTTGAGGCAAGAATTTTGTCATTGAGGTTGGTGAAGGTCATGAGTTTATATAGGAGAAGGAAATATGTTTAAAAAGTTGGGCCTTGTTGATGAATTTGAGGTTGCTTGAGGATGAAGTTAGGAAGTTTCTATTTTGGTCAAAATTTGGTATTAAGACATACCCTTTTGGTTTTGAACAAAATTGGATCCGTATAATGATCATAAACATCAAATATTTGATTTTTTCAATATTTATCTTAATAAAAATTGAATTTAAATGAATTAAATCCAATATAATATAAAATAAATATAAAATATTTTATATTATGATATATGGGTCGTGCATGATCTTATAATTGAGTTTGAGTTAGAAAAATATGGGCCAATTTGGAAGATACTTGAGTTTAGACCCTTTTTGCTTCATAAACCTCTTGAAAATTTCCCAACTTTGACAATGCATAACTTCTTCAATTTTGATCCTATGAAGGTGTTCTTGGACTTTTTAGAAAGTTTAGAGTGTCCTATAATCAACCCTTTTGGTCCCATGTCCATATCATTTACCATTTTCAAATTATGAGCTTTGTAAAAAAAGTTGACTTTTTGTTGACTTTCAAAAAGACCTATAATGTCTTGGCTCATATCTTTCAAATAAAGCATTTTTGGACTTGTCTTGTGAGACACAAAGTTGTAGAGAATTGAATTTCCTTCAAAATAAGCTTTGTATGGGAAATTTCTGTTGAAGTATGTGGAAGTTATGATTGGTCAAAGTTCAGTTGACTTTTCCTACACAAAACCCTAATTTAGTAACTCCTGATTCTTGATGATTCTAAGGTTTCCTTGATGAATCATGATCAACCCTTGATCAATTTATGAATTTTACCTCATAATCTTGATGTTGCCCAAAAATCTTGAAGTTTGACTTTATGTTGACCACAGTTGACTTTATGACCAAGTTAACTGATTTTTGGGTATCTGAGCATCTGACTGGCCAAACTTGTGAGGAAAGATTTGAAACTTGACATGAAGATTCTTTAAGATATGTGAGATGTTATGAAGTCTACTTGTGGCTTTGGAAGTTCACTTTTTTTGTGGAACTCAAAACCCTAGTTTTAAGATCCATTGTTCAGGAGGAGACTTTGTCTGATGAAACCTTCAATCCCTTTGACCAATTGAGAATCTTGTGACTATTAGGAGACCTCTTGAGACATATTGTGTTGAATATGGGAGGGAAAATGTTGGGGTACAATAAGGTGATTTTGTTATTTTCTTCATGAGATGAGAAAAAAGGACTCAAGTTGCAAAATGACAAACTAGGGGGACTAAGACACCACCCTAAATTGTTTATTCAATGGAGGTCTTAATGGTTAGTGTGGCTTTATAATCCTAATAAGAAAAGAAAAAGAAAAAAGTAGGAATAGAATACAACTTACTTCCTAGTGAAGTTAAGTTGGTTCTAACAAAGGGGATTAACATGGAGTTGTGAAACTATGCACAAAAGCTAAATCAAACACACCTTGAAAGCCTAAAAAATTTGTAAAAAGATCAAGGTTTAAGGACTTACCTTCACCTCCCTACAAAACAAGGATTAGCATGGTAAAACATGATAAGAAATGTGGTAAACAATTACCAATCAATCCTAAGGGATCTAGAACCTAAACTAGACTCAACCCTAAGTTTAGAGGACCTAAAAATAATGCAAAGCAAAATCCAGTAGCCTACTACAACTCCTAAATGCACAAACAACAATGAAATGCAATGCACAATGCACACAACTTTTTACAGCCCACAACCAGCATGCAAAACAGGTGTAAAAGTTAGAAAATGCAACAATCAGCATGCATTTTACAGCTACTGTATGAAAACACAACTATGAAATGCAAAAGGCATATTTGCTTATTTTCATTTTTAATGCACAAAACCAATGGTAAATGCACAATTAACATGGAACATGATTAAATGGAATCAACATACATGATTAAATGAACATGATTATGAATAAGAGTGATTATGAATGAATGCACCAAATGACAAATATGCAACAAGTATGCACTCAATTATGGAGTATATAAGCATAATAAACATGGATTATGATCATGCATCAATATAAATCAACAACAATGACATGTAACTTGATGCAAAAAATAAGAATTGGATTAATATGCATGGTGATCAAAGATGAAAATAAAATGCAACAACATGTACATTTATAATAATGTGAAATGCAACATACAATATGCAATGAAATTATGGATCATGAAAATGAAATCAAAATAGAATGTGAAACACATATAAGCATAATAAATGAAAGGCTTGAACATGGTAACACTGATTTACAAGTCACTTTATGCACAATTAACAAGTAAATACACAATATCTAAAAGGTAACGGAAACACGTCGAAATGACTCGATACGATGGAATGTGGTACCATAAATTGTCTTAAAAATTCTCTAAATTCATGCTCTATCACTACATGAAGTTTAAGACACAATGCAATACAAACACACAATGAAACAAAAGCATTTTTTACTTTCAAAACAACGTTAACCGGTTAACGCCCTAAAATTTTCAAATCCAGGGGCATTTTTCAACATGTTAACCGGTTAACCAAATGCGTTAATCGGTTAACACTGAACATAATGGTGAAAAAAATGTAGAAATAAGCACTTATGGCCATGAACCTACTTATAAGAACCCCCTAACACATACATGAACATGTTAACTCGAATTTTCTACTTAAAGGAGGTTTTCTAACACCTATTAGGACCTAGATCAAGCTACAAATCTAGCTTCTAACAATCGAAATGCACAAATCTCAATCAAAATGTAATTGAACGGTAAAACGCAAACTCAATCAATGAACATACAAACAATGTCATTACGACGATATGAAGAGAATAAGTTAAAGCGAAAAGCAGTTTTAGATCATCAACCTACAAAGAGGAGGATTGCTTCGGTGAGTGTTGCGGTGTAGATCGAAGTACAAGCGAAGAAGAAAACCGGAGATTCCGCGAATGCAAAATAAATGCGATTCGATCTTGATGAACACTTGCGCAACCACTTCCAATGAGCTCAAAACCACTCCAAAAACAGAATTGCTTCTTCAAGTAAGCTCTCAAAGTTGATGATTGATGAAGGTTTAGCTTCAATTTCTTCAAATTCCAATGAAGAATTTGAAGAACTTCTATGAAAAAGCTTTGAGGAATTTGGTGAAAAAGTGGGAAAATTGAGAGAGAAATGAGAGATTGAAGATGAAAATAGTGAGAATGAGGTTGGAACCCTTTTGCTTTGGGGTGATTTGAGATTATATAAAGTGTAGGCATGGAGCTAGGGCTAGGTTGGGAGCTTGCTTGGGCATTAGGTTAGGTTTGGAGGTAGGTTAGGAGGTAGTTGGAGTTAGTTGGATTTATGGAATATTCCTTGGAATATGCTAGAAGAATCTAGAAGATGGTAGAAAACTCCAAGGTAAATTGAAATGTGAAGGGAGTGTGATAAAGTGTGAAAAATGTAAAGGAAAAGGAAATGGAGGGAATTGGAACTAACTGATATTTGAATCATTTATTCAATTTCCGCGCCCATTAACCGGTTAACCAAATGCGTTAACCAGTTAACAGACGGAAAATTTGAATTCTTCATTTCTTTGGTGGGTTAACATGGAAAGGTTTGGATTATTTTTGTGCATCATTTTTCTTCCCTCGAGCTCCCAAGATTGACAAGCCTTACCCGATCACATACCTCATGCATATGCAAATGATCATGATTTATTTTATATTTTTATTATTATTTTTTGGATGCGATGCGATGCTTGCGGAATGATGAAGCATAAACCACTTGAGGTTGGAAATAAATAAGAGGGAAAATTTTAGGGTATTACAGTTGCCCATATTCAATCATCTGTAGACCTGAATGGATGATAGCAATGGCTTTCAGACCTTCAAGGTATGGAGTAATTGAATACCCGAATAAACCGAAAAATTTGGACTCTGTGGGAAAAAAAGATGAGAAAAGAATGTCATTCGCGGATGACAACTCAACACATGGGATTGACCTCTAACAGAACAAAAGGAATGAGTACATCGTATTTAGATGATAACTCAAGGGAAACGAGACCATCGTACTTAGACGGAATCGGAAATGAAACCATTGTACTGAAACAAAATCAGAAGGAACAGGATCGTTGTACTTAAACAATAACCCGAAACGTGATCGTTGTACTTAAACGAAAACGAAAGAACGAGGCCATTGTACTTAAATGGGAGCTCTATAACACAAAACCATTATACTTAAATGGAATCGTAGATCTGAAATCATCCTACTTAGATGAAATCAAAGAAAACGGGATCATTGTACTTAAATGATTACTCGCGACGCGACCGTTGTACTTAAATGGAGACGCGAAGAAATGAGATTATTGTACTTCAACAAGACTAAAAAACGAGACCATTGTACTTAAATGGAATCAAGAGGAATGGGATCGTTGTACTTAAACGAGAGCCCGAGACGCGACCGTTGTACTGAAACAGAGACGCGAAAAGTGAGAGACTGTTGTACTGAAACAGAGACTCAAAGATGAGACCATTGTACTTAAATGGAATTGAGAGGAATGGGATCGTTTTACTTAAACGAGAGCTCGAGACGCGGCCATTGTACTTAAACGGAGACGCGGAAAAATTGAGACTGTTGTACTTAAACAAGACTCAACTGGGGAACCATTATACTTAAATGGAACACCCGAAAGGAGCGGGATCGTTGTACTTAAAAGAGAGCCCAAGACGCGACCGTTGTACTTAAACGGAGACGCGGATTGTGAGAGACTGTTGTACTGAAATAGAAACTCAAAGACGAGACCATTGTACTTAAATGGAATTGAGTAGGAATGGGATCGTTATACTTAAACAAGAGCCCGAGACGCGACCGTTGTACTTAAACGGAGACGCGGAAAAATTGAAACTGTTGTACTTAAACAAGACTCAACTGGGGAACCATTGTATTTAAATGGAACACCCGAAAGGAGAGGGATCATTGTACTTAAATGAGAGCCCAAGACGTGATCGTTGTACTTAAACGGAGATGCTGAAAGTGAGAGACTGTTGTACTGAAACAGAGACTCAATGACGAGACCATTGTACTTAAATGGAGACTCGACTGGGGATGTCAAACAAGACTTGGTAGAAATAACCACACTGGGAAATAAACTCGGCATTTTTTGGGGATACTTCGGTCTGATTGAAGAACTGATGTTTCGGGCTTTTGTGCAAGGTACTAAAACTGGCTTATGCTTCGTATGCATATGTTTGAATTTTTCTATGGCGTAATGCTCCATAATGATGGAAATGCTACGCGTTTTGAGGATGTAAATGTAATGATGATTACTAAATGCAAATGCAAAGAAAATATCCTGACGAGGAGAAAACAAGTATCCTTGATGACTTCGCTGGGCAAGAAGTGATCACTGCATTGATTGCAATGAGTCCTTGTGATGGAAACAACTCTGCAGGGAGATAGTGGTAATGATCCACTGGCTCTGAACTACCGTCACTGCCAAAAATAATTTTGACTTTGAGACTAGAGAGTCGAGACCCTGTTGAGGATGAACTTGATCTGCTGAGAGGTAAGCTACCCGCTGAAATCTGTCGAGGAAAAGATATCCTTCCGACTCGGCTGGGGAATCATATGCGTCAGCACTCTGCTGAGGAATGAATCTGCTGGGGAATCCCTCAGATACACAATCTTTTGTTATGGGAAGAAATGCCAACAAGGATTAAACTTTGTTTGGAGAACCCGCTGGGGGAAATGGCTGCCACTGCTGGGTAGAGAAGAGAATTCAAGCTCTTCTATATCCTTTCCTCTTCTGGGGAATGATGAATTATCCCATGCTGCTGGAGATAAGAAGACTCTAGTTGGGGAATTTATTTGTTGAAGGAGGGCGCTCTGCTTGGGGAGAATGCTTGCCTTTTCCAATTCTGACTCTACTAGGGATAATGGACAATGTCCAGGGAGGGACATTTCCTGCTGAAGCTGAGATCATGACATTCTTCCGTTCGAAAAGTATCCTTCCTTTTGCTGTTGTGTTGGGGAAAACTTCCCTTTCCAATCCTGCTAGAGAGGATGGAGAACTCAGCTGGGGATACTCCTTACTGGAAATAAGAGTTTGATCGCCCTTTGCTGGGAGTGAGAGTTAGGACGTGTCTCATGTTGGAGATGAGAAGTGGAAGGCGTCTTCCGCTGAGGATGAGGAAATATGATATTCTTATGCTCCGGAAGTATCATTCTCTTTGTTGTTGCTCTGCCGGAGAGGCGATAATCTGACGAGACTTGCTAAGGAGTCATGCTTCAAGATATGTCGAGGAAGAGGCTTCTCGAAGCTCTGTGTTGGCGATGGCTTTTGTTGGCAACACTTGTACCTGCATTAACACAATTGATAGTGCCTGCAAAAATGGAGAGTTAGTTTGGCCTACATGCCCCGGGTCATGGTCTGAATCCATCCCAGTCACTCAACACATTGGATATGTGTCAAATGTTTTTACTCTCCTGCATGTGTTATAAGACATTCATCCATTCACAAAGCAATATTTATCATAATTTGTTGGACATTTTGCAATCAAACAGTGTTAGATGAAAAACAAAAACTCACGGAAACAAATTTGACTGGAATTGTGATTTTATTGATTGAAGAATGGCCATGAATAGACATTACACAGAAAACAATCCCTGGAAAGAGGAATTTGCACAAAAGGAAATTAAACTATCCTAATGGCAATGTGAAAAACAAGTCTCATCAAGCTCTGACCCGGCTATGACTTATATGTCCTCAAGACTCTCCGCTTGCTTTGCTTTGAGGAAAATGATTGAATTGATCTTCAACCCTTGGATCGCCTTTGATTCCAAATGACTAATCACATATCTCGCATATCACAGTCGTTCGTTTTAGTCCCTCTTTTGCGTGGATCGCCCTTTCGGGTTTTCAATCCACCGGGATACCCTTTTTTGCCTGAGTTGTCCAGTGTGGCTTTTCAACTCAGCGGGTGTACATCTTTTCAGATATTTCCCTAAATTTTACCCGAGCCTTTTATTTTGTTTTTGACTCGCCGGGATGCCCATTTTTTCCTGAACTTTTATTCTATTTTTGTCCAGTGGGCCTTTTTACACGAAGTATTTTCTCATTGCGTCTGTGTTGACGGGGGATTGGAATTCTTCGCCATCTTTGTTGTTAACATTAAGGCTCCACATGAGAAGACCTTTTTAACCACGAATGGACCTTCGTAGTTGGGTGTCCACTTGCCCCTGTGATCGTTTAAGGGAGGAAGAATCCTCTTCAGCACCAAGTCACCAGGTATGTAGCGTTGGAGCCGTACTTTCCTGTCGAAAAATTGTTTTATTCGCCTTTGATACAATTGTCCATGGCACACAACTTTAAGGCGTTTCTCTTAAATGAGGCTCAGTTGATTGTACCTGGCTTGGAGCCACTCAACTTTTTCAAGCTTGATGTCCATCATTAATCTTAGTGAGGGGATCTCAACTTCGACTGGTAGGACTGCCTCCATACCGTATACTAGTGAGAACGGGGTTGCCCCTGTTGAGGTGCGTACAGACGTCTGGTACCCATGCAGCATAAATGGTAGCATCTCATGTCAATCTTTGTATGTCAAAACCATCTTCTGCATTATCTTTTTGATGTTCTTGTTGGCCACCTCGATGGCGCCATTCATCTTCGGGCGATATGGCGAAGAGTTGTGATGCTCGATTTTGAAATTCAGGCACAGGTCTGCCATCATCTTATTGTTAAGATTAGAACCATTGTTAGTAATGATTCTTTAGGGAATTCCATACCGGCAGATGATATCCCTCTTGATGAATCTAGCTACCACTTGTTTCGTGAGGTTGGCATAAGATGTCGCTTCAACCCACTTTGTGAAGTAGTCGATAGCCACCAGGATGAAACGGTGACCGTTAGAAGCAGTTGGCTCGATCTTGCCTATCATGTCAATGCCCCACATGGCGAAGGGCCAAGGTGAAGACATGACTCTCAATGGATTTGGAGGTACATGGACCTTGTCAACGTAGATTTGGCACTTGTGGCATTTGCGGGAGTATTTGCAGCAGTCGGATTCCATGGTAATCCAATAATACCCCGACCTGAGAAGCTTCATTGCCATAGCATACCCTCTAGCATGGGTACCGAAAGAGCCTTCGTGAACTTCTTGCATTAACAGACCTGCTTCGTGTCTATCCACGCATCTGAGCAGGACCATGTCGAAGTTCCGTTTATAGAGCACATCATCCTGATTTAAGAAGAACCCGCCTGCCATCCTCCCGAGGGTCTTCTTATCTTTGCTTGATGCCCCTGTCGATTATACCTGAGACTTCAAGAATTGCTTGATATCATGATACCAAGGTTTGCTATCCTCAACACCGTCAAGTGCGAAGATATATGTAGGCCTTTCGAGACGAGATACATCGATTCAAGGCACATATCTCTCCTGACGAACCTTGATCATGGAAGATAAGGTTGTCAGAGCATCAACAAATTGATTCTCATCTCAAAGGATGAAGTGCAACTTGACCTTTGTGAAGAAAGTTAACAACCTCCTGGTATAGTCCCTGTAAGGAGTCAAATGAGGTTGATGAACCAGCCATTTTCCGTTAACTTAGTTGATGACCAGAGAGGAATCTCCGAAGATCTCGAGGTTCTTGATTCTCAAGTTGATTGCTTCCTCGATTCCCATTATGCATGCTTCATACTCAGCTTCATTATTAGTGCATTCAAATGTCAGCCGGGCAATGAAGGGCATGTGGATCCCTTCCTGCGAGATAATGACGGCACCAACTTTGCTTCTGTTCATGTTCACAGCTCTGTCAAACATCATACTCCATTTGGATTCAGGGTCTGGCCCCTCCTTCGGAAGTGGTTCTTCACAGTCTTTTGACTTGAGGAACATGATATCCTCATCCGGAAACATGAACCTCATCGGCTGGCAATCATCAATTGGATGTTGGGCCAGATAATCCACCATTACATTTCCTTTTATGGCCTTATGTGAAGTGTATTGGATATCATATTCCATCAGAATCATTTTCCATCGGGCTACTCTTCTGGTTAGAGATGGCTTTTCGAAGATGTACTTTACAGGGTCCATCTTGGAAATCAGTAGAGTGGTATGAGTCAGCATGTACTATCTTAGTCGACGAGCAGCCCATGCCAAAACACAACAAGTTTTCTCGAGCAGTGAGTAGCGAGTCTCACAGTCGGTAAACGTTTTGCTAAGGTAATAAATTGCGTGCTCTTTTCGACCAGACTCATCTTGCTGACCCAACGCACATCCCATTGATCCTTCGAGAACAGTGAGGTACATGATTAGAGGTCTCCCTGGCACTAGAGGCATGAGAATCGAAGGTTCTTGCAAATACTCCTTGATTCTATCGAAAGCTTGTTGGCAGTCATCATTCCATTTGACGACTTGATTCTTCCTCAGAAGCTTGAAAATAGGTTCACATGTGGTTGTTAGGTGAGAGATGAACCTTGCAATGTAGTTCAACCTTCCTAAGAAGCCTCGTACTTCTTTCTCAGTTTTCGGATCAGGCATCTCCTGAATTGCTTTTACTTTCGCGGGGTCGACCTGAATCCCTCTTTCACTGACAATGAAGCCTAGCAGCTTTCCGGAATTCACCTCGAATATGCATTTGTTCGGATTCAACCTCAGTCTGAATTTCTGAAGCCTGTCAAATAACTTGGCTAAGTTGACCAAATGTTCTTCTTCTGTCTATGAGTTTTCTATTATATCATCGACATAGACCTTAATCTCGTGATGGATCATGTCATGGAAAAGAGTCACCATTGCACGTTGGTATGTAGCTCCATCATTTTTCAAATCAAACGGCATGACTTTGTGACAGAAGGTGCCCCATGGGGTAATAAATGTAGTTTTCTCCATATCCTCTAGCGACATTTTGATTTGGTTGTAGCCTGAGAAGCCATCCATGAAGGAAAACACAGAGAATTGGGCAGTGTTGTCAACTAGCACATCAATATCCGGAAATGGGAAATCATCTTTGGGGCTTGCCCGATTCAGGTCCCGATATTCCGTGCACATTTTGACTTTACCATCCTTCTTGGGGACTGGCACGATGTTCGCAACCCATGGAACATAGCTCGTTACGGCCAAGAATCCAGCATCAAACTGCTTTTGAACCTCTTCTTTAATTTTTATGGTCATATCAGGGCGTGCTCGTCTCAATTTCTGCTTTACCGGCGGACAGTCTTCTCTGAGAGGAAGCATGTGCACTACAATATCGGTATCCAACCCTGGCATATCTGTCGCACCCCGAAAAATACGATCTCACGCGATCCGAAAGGACGGAGCCGCGTGCTGGACAGACTGAAGAGTCGCCACCTAATTCTATTTATTCCCGAATAGGGAAAGGGAAGATATAGATAAAACACGGGAAAAGAGAGATAAGGACAAAGGTCTCGCAAACATTTCCTGGGTTCGGAAGTCGGTTATGCAGGGGGAAGGTATTAGCACCCCCTACATCCATCGTACTCGATGGGAACCATCTAAGTTATCACGCGCGAAAGGATGTCTATGCTTAAACGAATTACTTGCTAGAGGGAACCGAGTTTGATTATAAGTTAGATTGATCCTAGGTGCTCGGTAAGGATTGAGATCCTTGTGCCTACGTACTCCCGCGTGCAATGGGAAAGTCAGAGCCTCGTAGTTCGGCCGACTAAGGGTGATGGTTGTTGATTTTATTATCTTTCTTTGATGAAAGGGTTTAGGAGTTTGAAATGCACTAAAGACTATGGATAGTTTATTTCGTCCAATAAGACGAGCGTCTTGCGTCGAAATAATCGGAGCGAGTAACGAGAGCTCGTTATCCTCCTTTCTACCGCTTAAGGCTCGTGGCGTACAATTCTTCTCGCATTATTAAAGTGTTTTATTTCCTAAGACCGCTTGACGTTGGATCAAGGGTTTGGATCTAAAGAGAATCGTTTTGGTTTTTTGAGGTTAGACGGTGAATGCAAATGGAGATTTATTTTGTGGTTTGTTAGCGAGGCACAATGCGCTCGGCTCGCAAGGTGAGGTGGATCCTAATAAACGAAACGATAACTGAAAAATAAAGTGTGAGTGTGCGAGTGCAACCACTTGGCGTTGGATCAAGGATTCGCGAACTAAACTAAATCGATAAAATACGAAAAAAAATAAAATGCGTACATAAAATGGGAGAGGGATACAAAATAAATTACAGGGGATTGTGGGAAATAAAGGGATCTCGTTGTAATTCGCCCAAGAGAAAGCGTGTGTCGCTCCCACCAAATGACACAGGGCCAAGAGGGGTACAAACGCAAATGGTCGGCGAAAGGAGAAGAATGAAAAGAGTCGCCAGCTAGGCATTTTTATCCCGAAGGAAAGGTAATGCTGCATAAACCTAAGAAAATATGGATAAGACGGTTGCGAACCAGAGAAAATGAGAAAGGGGTTTGGTTACAACCTGGGAAGGTATTAGCACCCAGATTGTCCATCGTACTCGACGGGATCCACGCTTAAAAGATTTGTGTTTTAAAGGGGTAGTGTCAGTGCAATATGTGTATCAAAGCTGGAAAGAATGTAGGTGTCAGTGCAAAAGAAATGTGAAGTGAATAAAAGAAGTGTCAGTGTAAAAACAGGAGTATGAAGCTCAAGACTATGAGGCTTAAAGAATAATGCTGGAAGAGGGGGAATATACAGAGACTTTTGTTCGATAACTGTTAAGTTATGCCTACGTATCCTCTCGTGCAATGAGGAAGTCAGAACACCGTAGTTCGACTCAAAGAGACTGAAAGATAAATTGACCTATGAACTGCTTGCTTGTCTATGCTCAAGTGTATGACCTGTCTGGCTCAGGTGCAAACTGTCTTGCATTAGACGGAAGAAGCGAGTTCTCGTTTGTGAGTGAATGAGGTGAGAAAAGAATCCCGAAGGAGACGATTATTGTTTGTTTTTGTGTTTTCAGTCTTTTATTGCTTTTGGAAGTTTGTCACAGAAAAATGAGCTTAAGCCTAAACCAAAAGGTTAGTAAACTCATCACATCTTCCCTCTGATTAGGGGTAATGAGAATACCTTAAGTATGGAGTAAACACCCCACACTTAATCACCATGATGTAGGATTAAGATCATTAACCTATTTGTATTTATTTAGATGTTTTTGGAGTTTTTTGTTTAGTGTTAAGTAATGAGTTTAAGCCATAATCAAGGATTTAATGGACTCATTACACCATCCTAATAGAAGGATGATAGATGAGAACATTTAAGCTGAGAAAGGCTCATCAACTTAATCCATGATTAGGGATTAACCTCATGACAAAACAAAACCTTTATTAAAGTGGATTTTAATTAATGGTGGGGTTAAGAAGTGGGTTTTATGGTTTGTAAGACCACTTGAGAGGGACTTGTCCATTAACACTAGGGTTAGTCCTTCTTAACCAATTAAGGAAGAATTAAAACCCTAATGCAAGGCCCAAGTTACAAGCTTGATGTCTTGATGATTATTAGGTGAATTGATTAAAGGATTTAAACACATTAAGGGTTTAACACTTAGGATTAAAGTTATACACTCCATCCTAATAGAAGGATGCAGGCATAAACTTAATCACAAAGCCTTAAAACCTTTAAGGTTTAGTCCTTGATTATGAGATGAGAGGAGAAGACACAAAGATGACACAAAGGTAAAACTAAATGGGGGACTAATCAAACCCTAATTATGATCATGCTTGGGTGTTCCTAGGGTTTATGAAGCTTGCAAGATGATCTTCAAAGGAAAAGCCACCATGGAAGAAGCAGGATGGAAGGAAAAGAAGCAACAAGAAGCAAGACAACTTACTTCACTTAAGAAGATAAGTTGCTTGAAGAAAGAAAGAGAAGAAGGAGCATGGATGAGCAAGCTCACTCTAATACACAAGTAAAATGCAGAAATGATGCATAAGAGAGATGAGAAGAGATTTATGAGAAGTGAAGGCAAATTCACTTCTCAATGACTTACTACCTGAAAAGTTAGTAACAAGAAATGAAATGAAATGAGAATGAGATGAAATGCAATGATACACAACAAAGTCAGAAGCATAAACCTGATGTTAATGATGCTAAGAGATAAATCAAACACAAGTCAAGAGTTGTGGATGATCATACAAGGATAAGGATGCAAATGGAGCATGCTTTGAACCATGAAAGTTCATGAAAGTTTATGAAATGCAATGGAGGTATAACATGACAAATGGATGAAGAAATGACTTAACATGATTCTAATGTGTCCTAACATGTCTTAGGAGTCATGTGAATGTACAAAATGTCATGGCAAGTTCATGTATGCAAGAAAATGAGAGATGAATGCAAATGAAGGCAAAAATTAGGGTTTATACACAACACACAAAGCAAAATTCAAAATCAGAAGCAAATGACAAGATAAAAATTGCAAATGGGATCAAAGGAACCCTAACCATACATAAGTTCACTGCCCAAAGGAGGGGATCTAACTCTTAACCTAATGGGAGTTATGATTTTCTCAAGTTGGCTAGGGTTTTAAGGTACTTCAAAAAGACAAATGCACATCAAATTGAAAATGAAAGATAAATTCAACCCAATTTTACCCTAGAAACTACATGATATGAAGAATGAAATGCAAAAAGAACCAATATCAAACTCTTCATGGTTAGGCAAAATGAATTTTTCTAAGTTAGGACAAAAATATTGCCTTTTAAGAACTTTAATTCCAAAGAAAAATGTCAAGATGGGTCAAGAACCAAAAAGAAATTTGTTTGAAGAGTTTGATAATGTTTCTAAATGTATCAAAATGAAATGTGATTTTTTTGGTGATTTTTAGAAACTTAAATGCTATTTTAATTAATTAATTCTCATTAACTAATTAAAATAAACATTTAAATGTTTTTTAAAATACGAAAATTATGCAAAAAATAAAATAAAAATCATTTTCAGAAAGAGAAAAATATTTTAAGGTATGATGCAAAAAATGAGATTTTTTAGAAATGATTTGCTATTTTAAATAAAATGTGCAAGAAAAATGAATACAAATGAAAATAAAATTGAATTAAAGGAGAAGTAATCAGATCCAAGAGCCAGGATTCAAAGCTGAGACGCGGGAGTTGACTGGCGCGTAAATGGACGGTCCAAGTTCAAACTGGCAGATTTAAAATTAAACCCTAATTAATTAAGTTAATTAAGTGGATTAGGGTTAAGTGGGATGATCTGAGCCATTGGAAACGCGCGGGAAACAAAAATCGTACGCTCTAAATTCAAACTAAACCCTAAACCTGATTAAAACATTAATTACTCTCAGGTGGCCGGAAATGACCTCCGGTCATCTTCTCCGGCCACCTCTCCCCTGAGATTTTCCTAAAATACTCCCTAGGCCAAATCAAACCCCCCCAAATCTCCAGAAATGATCCCCAAACCCCATAGAACAAGAATCCAACATCATATTTCATTTATTTTTCATCAACAACAATATTCGAACGAAAACCTAAAACTGAACAAAATTTCAGAACATGCATACACACTCAAAACTTAACCATTTTTCACCATTCAAGGTTCATTGTAATCAGGAAAACAAACTCTACCATCTCATGACTGAAGAAAGGATTTCTGGAAAAAAGTTTCAAGAAGATACCTGAGATGGAGCTTTGCTAATGGGACTGCCTGGGCCTTCTTCTTGGTGCAAACAACCTCCTCTAACCTCCCTTAAGCTTCCTTGATGCTTTGCTGAAGTGTTAGTGTCCTTTCTTTGAAGTTCAGTGAAGCTCAGTTCAAAAGGGGAAAAAATCGTATTTGGTGTGTGGTGGCTTTTAGGGCAAAGTAAAGGGTGGTTTGTGATCAGTGATGGATTTGAAGATGAATGGTGGAAGAATTTTTAAGCTTTGATGTTTTTGTTGAGAGTTTCGAATGGAAATGCATAAGAGGGATTTTTTTTGAACTATGGTGATGCTGATGATTCTGGCTGTGTTCTTGTGTCAAATGGCTTGTATTTGGTCCATGTATCAAGATGTGATAGGCCTGTGGAGTTGGTGTGGGCTATGCTGATTGGTATGGCTTGTTTTGCAAAAAGTCAAGTTTATGTGTCCTTTGAGGTATGGGCTGTTTCAGGCCAAGGACAAAGGCATGTCTGGTGCAGCTTGATTCAAGGATGACCATGGAAATGAGATTGAGGAAAATCAGCAAGTTTGTGGGAAGTTGTGGGAGGTTTTGCAATTTTGGCAAAGTTTGGCCCTTTCTTGATTTCTTCATGTACAAGTCATGGAAATGTGAAATTCTTTGGGCAATTCTGAGTTTTAGGCATTGTACTATGATGTTATGATGTGTAGAAGTCCATTTGAAGTCATAAAATAGCTTGGCATGAGGTTTTGCAAAAATCCCCCTTTGGCACAAAAGTGAAAATTAAGTGATTTTATCCAACTTTGCAAGGCCATAACTTTTGTTCTAAAATGAATTAGATCAAGTTCTTGTACTTTTTGAAAATGGGAGGATCCAATCTACAACTTTCATGACCAAAGATTTTTCATTTGAAGCATTTTTGAATCAAAAAGAAGAGGTTGAAAAACTTTCCCAAAATGGCAAGTTTACATTACAAGTCACTTTCCCAAAATGGCAACTTTGTAAATGGCTTGAAATTCTTCAATTTTGTGAACTTCTAACATCTTCTAAGATCAAATAAAGATCATACACATTCAAAATGATGGAGAATACCCTTTGGTTGGATGATTGGGGGCCTCAGATGCCCTGATTTTGCACTAACTTGCTCAAGAAGTCATCTTTTGATCAGATGCCTTCCCCATTGAATTTATTCATGAAAATTTGTGTGCATGATTCTCATATCATATAGAGACCAATAGAAACAAGAATGACCAAAAAATTTGGAGTTATGGCCTTTGAAACCAAAACCCTAGTTTTAGGTCATCTGTGTAGTCAAGCTTGGCTCTGCTTCCACACATTCCTCAGTTCTTGTGATTTTCTGACTTCCTTGCTCTTGGGAGGATATAATATGATGTTTGAACATACATGGACCCTCTTGAGATGATTGGAGACCTTTGGAGTGGCTCAGATGGCTCAGGGATGGCTCAGATCACAAACCCTAGATACAGACGACTTTGAATTAATGAAGTGAAGCAAAAATGCAATATGAGATGATATGATTGAACTTATACAAATGAAAAGATCACAAGCCATGATGTGAACTTAGTGAGGGCAAATTTGGGGTGTTTACAGCTGCCCCTATTCAAGCATGAGTTAGCTGTGTAGGATGTAAGAAACGGCTTAACAGGCAAGCAAGATAACTCGTGGTTGAATACCAAAGACAGTCCAAAATTTGCACTCACTGAATGAAGAAGAAAAAGGATATAGATTGTAATAGAAAATATAATATGATTATAAAGGGCGGGTGACGGAGGACTACCGTCGAGTAGAGGACGACTGCTGGGGATAAAGCAATGACGGGGACGACCGACATGCTGGGGAAATAAAGGATCATGATGGGGACGACCATCAAGCAAAGAAATAAGACTCTCTGGGGATTAGAGGTAAAGGCAATGATGGGGACGACCATCAGGTTAAACACATAAATAAACGATGAGGTACGGTCATCAAAGGTGAAGGACGATCACCTAGCAGGGGACGGCTGCTCTGTTGGGGAGGAAAATGAGGGATGATCATCCAAGGTGAAGGACGATCACCTGGAAAGGTACGGTTGCCAAAAGTATCACGACATAGGACGAATGCCGAAGAAAAAGAGGTTGACGATGGGGACGACCATCGGATAAAATGATGAAGGATGATCATCAAGAGGTGAAGGACGATCACCTAGCAGGGTACGGCTGCTCTCGGAGTTTATCGTGACATAGGACGAATGTCAGATAACAAGATCAACGACGGGGACGGCCATCGGATAAAAATGATGAAGGATGATCATCAAGAGGTGAAGGACAATCACCTAGCAGGGTACGGCTGCTCTCGGGGTTTATCGTGACATAGGACGAATGCCGAAGAAAAAGAGGTTGACGATGGGGACGGCCATCGGATAAAATGATGAAGGATGATCATCAAGAGGTGAAGGACGATCACCTAGCAGGGTACGGCTGCTCTCGAGGTTTATCGTGACATAGGACAAATGCCGAAGAAAAAGAGGTTGACGATGGGGACGGCCATCGGATAAAAATGATGAAGGACGCTCATCAAAAGGGTGAAGGACGATCACCTGGCAGGGTACGGCTGCCGGAAGTATCATGACATAGGACGAATGTCAGATAAGAAGAAAATTTGCTTTTACTGGGGGTTTGCTGGGAACTCTTCTGGGGAATGGTAGACACAGACGAGTGTCTAAATTCAGGAAGATATAAGGGTTTGACACGGTGTATATATTAAAGATGCGGACGAGCATCCTTAGGACCATGATACGGACGAGTATCGGTAGAAACAAACGCTGACGCATGCTCAGAGATGATGGTACGGACGAGTACCAACTGGTTAACAAAGAAACACGGACGAGCGCTGAATCTGAGGGGAAATGGACGGTGTATATAAGATACGGACGAGTATCTGTATGAATAAGGAAGTATGAGTGAGACACGGACGCGTGCTCAACCTGCTGGGGAGGGTATGATACGGACGAGTATCATAAGAGGAAGTGTATAAGTTATGAATTTATAAATATAAAAGGCGTTTGACGACCTGCGGGATTAGGATGACACGAACGAGTGTCAGGAAAGTATAATAAGCAAAGGTTTAGGCAACTATGCCGGGGATAGGTGACACGGACGGGTGTCAGGAGAGTGTATTAATAGGTATCTGTTTGTGGTTTATATGACACGGACGAGTATCGAGTGGGTATATGAACATGTATCTGTGAGTGCAAAGGGGATGCTTTGGCTTTCTGCTGGGGAGTTTTGGGAAGTATTTTGTATATTGTTGATGGAATGTCAGTATTTACAAGTGTTTGGTTCGATACATGACTTGTGATTATGCAATATGTTTGATTTTTTTTTTCTTCCGTAATGCTCCGTATTAGACGGAATGCTACACTTTGAGGGAAAATATGATGCGAATGCTATGGTTATGCAAAAGATACCGATCCGGGATTCAGATCCCGTTGTTGTGAAGATCTCTGATTGATCTGCTTGAAGTGATATCCCAGCTGGGGGTGAGATTATTCGTATATCTGATATATATGATTCTGCTTGGGGAAACAAATCACTGATAGACCTGTTCTTGGTGATGAGGAGCCCAACTGGGGTCTGTGGGAGCCTTCATCACTTTGTTGTGAGATCTTCAGGCATTTCTCTTCTGGATAGAGGCTGGAGCTCTGCGGGGGGATGGTTCCCTGTCTTTGCACTCGGCTGAGGAGGAACGATCACTGAACGACCTTCCTAGTGGCTTCTGTGGGGATCCGGCTAAGGATAATGAATTTAGCTGAGCCCCTTACGATGCTGTTTGGAAGACATGTTGAGGAAGTAATGATTCGATAGCTTGCTGGGGAGGGACTTTCATGCCCCATATTGTACCTTGACTTCCTGCAATCCTGTTATGACAAAGAAACGTACAAGTATCCCGAGGTATCCCTTAACAGATTCCATCATAGGAGTTTAGACGCTCCCGGGAGTAATATATTTCCTGTAAGCATGTGACTAGCAAAGGTGCATCTGTACTTATGCAATCAATATTATAAGGACATCAGACATTTTTGCAAACGAAAATAAAATGTACGAGATGGAATGTGACTGAAAATCTAATTTTATTAATTTATGTGCCTCTGAATGGGCAAATACAGTCAAAGAAACAGATCCCCTGAAATGAGGAGATTGTTACAAATTGAGAAACAAAAAGATGCTGGCAACGTTGATGACGCTTCAAGGAGCTTCTCTTTTGCTATGACTTGTATGACATTGACGTTCTTCTCATCTTGCTTTTGAAGAAGGCTGATTCTGACCGAAGCTTGAACCTTTCGAAGCTTACCATGCTGTAAGTGATACAGGCGAATTCAGAATGCAGTTGTTCGCTTATTCCCTGATTTTGCGTGGATCGCCCTTTCGGGTTTTCAATCCACCGGGATACCCATTTTTTCCTGAGTTGTCCAATGTGGCTTTTCAACTCAGCGGGTGTACATTTTTATTTATTTTCCCTTATTTTTGCCTGAGTCTTTTATTCTGTTTTTGACTCGCCAGGATGCCCTATTTTTGCCTGGACTTACATTCTGTTTTTATGTCCAGCGGGTCATTTTTACGCGAAGTATTTTTTAACTGCATCCGAATTCACAGGGGACAGGAAGTCTTCACCATCCATAGTACTGAGCATCAGTGCTCCTCCAGAGAAAACTTTCTTTACTATGAATGGACCACCATAATTCGGAGTCCACTTGCCCCTGTGGTCTGTATGAGGAGGAAGGAGTCTTTTTAGCACAAGATCTCCTACTTGGTACTCTCGTAGTCTGACTTTCTGATCAAAGGCTTTCTTTATTCTCTTCTAATACAGCTGTCCATGACAGATTGCAGCTAATCTCTTCTCTTCAATCAGATTCAGTTGTTCGTACCGGGATCGGACCCATTCCGCTTCATTTAACTTAACATCCATCAACACCCGTAAAGAGGGTAACTCAACTTCAACAGGTAGGACTGCCTCCATACCATACACAAGCTGTTATGGTGTTGCCCCAGTGGATGTTCTGATTGATGTACGGTACCCATGCAAGGCAAATGGTAGCATTTCATGCCAGTCTTTATAGGTGACCACCATCTTCTGCACAATCTTCTTGATATTCTTGTTAGCCGCCTCTACAGCGCCATTCATCTTTGGCCTGTAAGGAGAAGAATTGTGGTGTTGGATCTTGAAGTCCCGACACAGTTCTGCCATCATTTTATTGTTCAAGTTGGAACCATTATCAGTAATGATCCGCTAGGGCACTCCATACCGACAAATGATGTCTCTCTTTAGAAATCGGGCTACCACTTGTCTGGTAACGTTTGCATAGGAAGCTGCTTCAACCCACTTGGTGAAGTAGTCAATGGCAACCAGGATGAATCTGTGGCCATTTGAAGCAGTCGGCTCAATCTTCCCAATCATATCAATGCCCCACATAGCAAAGGGCCAGGGTTAAGACATCACATTCAAAGGATTGGGAGGCACATGTACTTTATCCGCATAAATCTGGCATTTATGGCATTTCCTGGCATAAGCACAACAGTCTGCATCCATTGTGATCCAGTAATAGCCCGATCTTAACAACTTTTTAGCCATAGCATGCCCTCCAGCATGGGTACCAAAAGATCCTTCGTGCACCTCGTGCATCAACAAGTATGCTTCTGTCTTATCAACGCACCTGAGAAGTACCATATCAAAGTTCCGCTTGTACAAGGAACCATCAGCATTCAGGAAGAAACTGCCAGCCAGCCTTCTTAATGTCTTCTTATCATTGGAAGATGCCCCAGGTGGGTATGTTTGATCCTCTAAGAAGCATTTGATGTCGTGAAACCAAGGCTTATCATCTTTAACAACATCTGCTGAGAATACGTATGCTGGCCTGTCAAGCCGGGATACTGAAATCTGAGGCACAAAGTTGGCAGCTTGAACTTTGATCATGGATGAAATGGTAGCCAGAGCGTCTGCAAACTGATTTTCATCTCGAGGGATATACTCAAGCTTGACTGTTGTGAAGAAGGTCAACAACCTCCTTGTATAATCCCGATAAGGTATCGGATGATCTTGGTGGGTGTACCATTTTCCGTTGGTTTGATTAATTACCAGAGCTGAATCTCCGAACACAGTCAAAGTCTTGATCCTGAGGTCAATGGCTTCCTCAAGACCCATAATACAAGCTTCGTATTCAGCTTCGTTGTTAGTGCAGTTAAAGGTGAGTTTTACCGAGAAAGGCATGTGAACTCCCTTAGGTGTAATGAGTACTGCACCAACACCACGACCATTCATATTAACAGCCCCATCAAACATCATAGTCCATTCTTCTTCTGGGTCAGGCCCTTCAGTGTGAACAAGCTCTTCATGATCTTTTGCTTTTATGAACATGATGTCTTCATCGGGAAAGTCAAATCTCATTGGCTGGTAATCGTCAATGGGTTGCTCAGCGAGATAATCAGACAATACACTGCCTTTGATGGCTTTCTGAGATGTGTATTGAATGTCATATTCTGTGAGGATCATCTGCCATCTTGCAACCCGTCCGGTAAGTGTTGGCTTCTCAAAAATGTACTTGACTGGGTCCATCTTTGAAATCAACAAAGTAGTGTGGGTCAACATGTACTGCCTTAGTCGGCGAGCAGCCCACGCTAAAGCACAGCAAGTTTTCT
Organism: Lathyrus aphaca; assembly: GCA_963966055.1. Taxonomy (NCBI): domain Eukaryota; kingdom Viridiplantae; phylum Streptophyta; class Magnoliopsida; order Fabales; family Fabaceae; genus Lathyrus; species Lathyrus aphaca. The sequence continues at coordinate 73,731,737 of OZ014525.1, read as the reverse complement.
CGAGCAGTGAATAACGTTGTTCACACTCGGTAAACTTTTTGCTTAGGTAGTATATTGCATACTCTTTTCGACCAGACTCGTCATGCTGGCCCAACACACACCCCATTGACTCTTCTAATACTGTCAAGTACATTATTAGAGGTCTTCCTTCAACTGGAGGCATAAGGATCGGAGGCTCTTGTAAGTATTCCTTGATTTTGTCAAAAGCCCTTTGGCAGTCTTCATTCCACCTGACTGTTTGTTCTTTTCTTAACAACTTGAACAAAGGTTCACAGGTTGCAGTAAGGTGAGATATGAACCGTGAAATGTAATTCAATTTACCTAAGAACCCCCGAACATCTTTTTCTGTCTTCGGTGCAGGCATTTCTTGAATGGCTTTAACTTTGTCAGGGTCAACTTCAATTCCATTCTCACTTAAAATAAAACCCAGCAGCTTACCGGATCGCACCCCGAATGTGCACTTGTTGGGGTTTAACTTCAGTTGGTACTTCCTCAGACGCTTGAATAGCTTGAATAGGTTCACCAGGTGGTCTTCTTCTGTAAGGGACTTGGCGATCATGTCATCCACATAACATTTAATTTCTTTATGGATAATGTCGTTGAATAATGTAACCATAGCCCGTTGATAAGTGGCACCCGCATTCTTCAGTCCGAATGGCATCACCTTATAACAGAATGTGCCCCAGGGTGTGATGAAAGTTGTCTTCTCCATGTCTTCAGGTGACATCTTGATCTGATTATATCCTGAAAATCCATCCATGAAGGAGAACACCAAGAACTGAGCCGTATTATCAACCAATACATCAATGTGAGGTAATGGGAAGTCATCTTTCAGGCTAGCTCTGTTCAGATCTCGGTAATCCACACACATCCTCACTTTGCCATCCTTCTTAGGCACAGGTACAATGTTAGCAACCCACGACGGGTAACTGGTCACAACAAGGAAACCGACGTCCCACTGTTTCTGTACCTCTTCTTTTATCTTCATTGCCATGTCTGGGCGAGTACGGCGCAACTTCTGTTTTACTGGCGGACAATCTTCTTTCAAAGGCAGCTTGTGCATGACAATGTCGGTGTCCAACCCTGGCATATCCTGATAAGACCAAGCAAAAACATCCACATACTCCCGAAGCATGTCAATCAGTTGCTCTTTTACTGAATCTTGCAGGCAGGCCCCGATTTTAACTTCTTTCAAGTCTTCTTCTGTACCAAGATTAACCGTTTCGACCTTCTCCTGATGAGGAGTGATAGCCTTCTCCTCTTGTCTCAACAACCTGGCTAGCTTTTCAGGTAACTCATAATCTTCTTCAACCCCTTTATCGGCTTGATTAATCGGATTGTCAAAGTCATACGAAGTTATAGCAGTGTCGTTGTCGGTGCAGTCTGGAGGGCACTCTCTGCAAGGGTTGAGATTTGTTCGTTTTAGTGATCAATTTTATCTTGTTTTAGAAAAAGTGAAAATGAAGTTATCATTTTGAAAAACATTGCCATTTTATTTTTGTACAAAAAAAATGAAAAATGAAAAACAGTGAGCGGAAAAGAAAAGACTCATTTGCAAAAGATGTCCTGATATTCATTAATTGATCTTTGCACAAAATACAAGATGGCCCGATTACAAAATGAGCCCTGACATCTTGGGCAAGATGCAGGACTTGATGCATGCTTTTAAAAACAGGAAATAATAATTACTTTGCAGGAGTAACTCTTATAATTTCCTGGGAAGACCAGTTTGAGACATGGTTCCCCGGGATCCTTGGACGTATTCAGCTTTCCAGGTTGCGCTCGTCTTCTGACTCATCTTCCAAACTATTCACAGCATCCGGGGTGAGCATCCCCCCTCTAACAAACTTGGGCTCCGTTGCAGCCTCTGGTTGATTTTGTCGGGTTGGTCTGTAACCCAACCCGAATCGGTCTTCTTTCTTTTCCACGGGCAGTAACTTGCCCCAGCCTTGAGCAGTACCCTCTTCAACAACCTTCCGGGCTTGCTGATATAAGGTAATGGAAGTTCCCAGCATAGCAGATGTCTCATTAATATTAAGGGCCTCAAACCCTTGGCTCATAGTTTCATGGATCTCCCCATCCATCTCAATGTATTTGAAGGTAGCCAGCTGGCTAACAAAAATATCCTCCTCCCCGCAAATAGTAATGACTTGGCCCTCCCACTCGAATTTTAACTTCTGGTTAAGGGTTGATGTCACGGCGCCAGCGGCGTGTATCCATGGTCTACCCAATAGACAGCTGTAGGCAGACTGAATATCCATCACAAAGAAGGTTGTTTTGAAGACTTGGGGGCCAATCATTATAGGCAACTCTATCTCTCCCAGAATTGATCTCTTAGAACAGTGAAAGGCTCTCACTACCAAGTTGCTTGGGCGTAGTGCCAATCCATCATACTCCAGCTTCACAAGGGCTTTCTTGGGCAGGACATTGAGGGATGACCCTGTGCCTACCAATACGTGAGAAAGAACTGCATCCTTACACTCCAAGGTAATGTGTAAAGCCTTGTTGTGATTGTGACCTTCCACCATCAAATCAGTGTTGGTAAAACCTAGTCCATGACTAACGTTGACATTTCCCACCACAGCTTCTAACTGATTGACGATAATCTCTTCCGGCACATAAGCTGCGTGCAGGACCTTTAATAGTGCATTCCGGTGAGCCTCGGAGCACATTAGCAATGATAGAATGGAGATCTTGGAAGGCGTTTGGTGAAGTTGGTCCACCACCTTGTAATCACTTTTCTTTATGATCCTCATGAATTCATCAACCTCTTGATCAAAATGAGTCTTCAAAGCTTCTTTAGCAACTTGTTCTTCTTGCACCATGCTCTTCCCTTTTGCCTTGGCAGCAGCTTCTGCTTCGGCAATGGGTCTTGGAATTTGCGAGGCAAAGAGACGTCCGCTTCTAGTGAAGCCTCCGCCTCCCCCCACATTATCTATCTGAGGTGAAGAAGTTGACGATTCCAAAGTGATTTTCTATCCCTCACAGTATAGATCTGAGTCATAATGCCAAGGGATGGCATTATTGCTTTCGTAAGGAACTGGCCCAGGCACTGTGATAGTAACTGGACTGATTGCAGCTGCAGAGGGGACCACAATGGTGTGTGGATCATAGTACATGGTAATCGGTGCTCTGACAGGAGAAGCATTTTGTTGTGAATTGTTGGAAGGAACATTTGCGGGATCATAGTAAATTGTAACCGTTGAGACGCTTTCATTAACTGTTGCCGATGTTGTAGAAGGTACCGTTGACTGAATGGGTGTTGCAGTTGTAGCATGGATGGTAACTGAACTTGCATCCGTTGAAGTGATTGATTGAGCAGTTGTTGGAGTTGTAGTAGAATCAGTTGGAACAATGGTTGCTGACGTTGTAGGAGTATCTGGGATTGTTGATGAAAGAATTGTTGGAGTTGTAGGCGCTGTTGTCGTAATCTGAAGGATACCATCCTTAATAAGACCATCTATGTCGTTTCTCAACCTTTCACACCCATTGACTGCAATATTGCAATACCCACAGCCGAGCTCACACCCGGGGAACATTTGGCATTCTAAAAGCTGAGCTTTGATTTCAACCAAAGGTGTTCGAATTTGTGCAACACTGGTGATTAAGGTGGATGGTTTTCCTTCCTCAATAGTATTAATCCTAGGCCCGTTGTGACTAGGCATCAGATTCCTTGTGACATTCAGAGGAGGTGCAAAGTTAAGAGCTTTTGAATCCACCAGGTCTTGGACTTTCATCTGTAAGGCCCTGCATTTTTCAGTATTATGCCCTGGTGCGTTTGAGTGGAACTCACATCTGGCATTGGCGTCATAGTTCTTTGGCATATTGGTGGGATCTGGAGGTGCCAATGTCCTTAATTCAACTAGGTTGAGTTTCAGGAGTTGTGGCAAGAGTGCAGCATACGACATTGGGATTGAGTCAATCACCCTGTTTGCCTGTGAGGGTCTTTGTTGGAAAGGACGCTGTTGTTGGTTGTTGTTGTTGTTGTAGGTTCTCTGTTGCGGATAATGAACTTGTTGTTGATACTGTGGTTGTTGTTGTTGGGGATATGCTGGTTGTTGAGGAATCGAAGCTGGGATGGTAACTGCTGCTATTGACCGGTGTACATACTGAGGCCTGCCCCTGCTTGCATGAATGGAATTTGTTTCACCGGCCCTTCGGGGTCCCACAAAAGGCTTTCGGGGATTACTGGATGAACTTGCACCACTGTCGGAAATTTTGCCCATCTTCAAGAGACTTTCAATCCTTTCACCAGCTATGACCACATCAGCAAAACTGGTAGAGGAGAAGGCAGCCAATCTATCAATGTAGGTCCCTTGCAATGTATTCATGAACATGTCAGCCATTTCCCTCTCTGACATGGGTGGTTGGACAGCAGCAGCAAGCTGTCTCCACCTTTGGGCATATTCCCTGAAGCTTTCTCTGGAAGACTGGGACATTCCCATTAGGAAGGTCCTGTTGGGAGCCATGTCCAGGTTGTATTGATATTGCCGGATGGAGGCTTCAACTAAGTCCTTCCAGCATCTAATGGTAGCTCTGGTTAAGTGTGAATACCACTCTCTTGAAGCCCCATTCAGACTGTCTTCAAAGTAGAACATCCACAACTTTTCATCCATAGTATAAGCTTTAAGTCTTCCCAAGAAAGACTGCAGGTGAGTTCGTGGACAAGAGGTTCCATTGTATTTCTCAAAGCACGGGGGTTTGAATTTGTGGGGAATTCTCACCCCATCCACTAGTCCCATATCCATCACATCAAAGCCTAAGGAATTCTGAGACTCCAAAGATCTCAACTTCTCAGCAATTTCATCCAATCTCCTGTCATAGACTTCATCTCCATCTCCCATAACAGTAAACTGCTCTTCTTGGGGATCCTCTTGCAAGATTCTCCCTCCAGCAGTATTACCTTGTACATTCCTCGGGATGTTAGCTTCTGGATCCATATGAGGTCCAAATACTGGTGGGTCAATATGAGGCTGACCCCGTTCATTGTTACTAGTTCCTCCTATTCCAAGGTGAGGCTCCTCAGGAGTTTGCCTCTCCACCAGCTCTCTTAACCTCTCCTGACTCTGGGCTAGGCCAGTCATTACTGCCATGAATTGAGACATCTGATTTCTCATCTCCAATCTCTCATTGGTCATCTGATTTCTGACCTCAGTCAGATCCTGCTGTACTTGTTCCATTCGAATACCGGGAAGGTTGTTGCGAGTAGGGTACCGGTGCGTGCGGTTGACAGGGAACACTTGGCGACGAGCAATGTTTCCTAAGATCACAACAAAGTTAGAAACAAAGATAATAACAAAACCTACAAAAACAAACACAAAGGTTAGTATGCAATGCAGTATGCTTATTTGTTTTCCAAGGTATCCGGTTTGGTTTTTGGTTTTGACCTTTCCAGACCTCGAGGAAGATGCTTGATGTTGTTTGAGAGAAAAGCCCAAATGGAAACAAACTAAAATATATTACAAATGGTGAACAATACATAGTTCGTTTTACAACACATGCCCATGGAGGGTCAAAATACAATAAAAAGAAAAGTACATCAAATGGAAATAACAACAAACAAACAATCAGACATTCAGTCCAAACTCATCCTCTCTGACCTCCTTCAGGAGTGCCTCAGCCACTGGACCAGCCGGGTGTTCTGTAATGGTCCTAATGAGGAGGTTCCTCGTAGCAATGGAAGTGGTCAGCTTCTTATGCCTGTCCTGATCCTTTGATCTTTTCAATCCTGCTCTGAGCTTTAACTCTGAAATCTCCTTCTGGGCTGCCAACAAAGTTTCCTGCTGCTTCTTCTCATTAGCCTCTAGCTGCTCAATCTTGGCTTGAGTCTTCTGGTCCTCTTGGGTACGGGCCTCAGTGATCCTGACCCACCTAGCCTGACTCTCTTGCAGATAGTGCTCAGCCCTAGCTTTCTGAAATTTGGCCTCTTTACAAGCATTCTTCAATATTTGTTCCCCAGCTCTTGCTTTCCTGATGTAGTCCTCTGTCTTCTCAATTTTGGCAAGATGCTCCACCCTGAGCTTTTCCAATCTCTCAATGTCCAGACGACCATCACTTCTTTCCCAAAGAGTCTTCTTCAAGGCTTGAGATAGGTTCTCATTCCTCTCTTTCAATTTCTCAAATTCTTCTAGGCTGACAGTTGCTGCTGGCTATACTGTAGATGGTCCAGGTATGTCCTCCAAGGTAAAAGGCATTCCAGTAATTTGAGCTCTAGTACGGGACCAATCATAGTATTGGGCTGAAGCAACATTATTACACCTTCCAAGGATAGCTATCCCCTTTGTCTGGATGTTGTCCCAAGCCCAGGATGCCTGTCTGACAACAGCTGAATTAGGTTTCACTTCACAATACAGGGTCTTAGCTAAATCTTGTCCTCTGGGAGGGTGAACCAAAGCATAGCCCAGTTGTCTCTTAAACAACAAAGGATTGTAATTGATGCAACCCTTTACTCCTATCAGAGGCACATTTGGGTATTGTCCACAACTGGTGATAATGTCTTTGCCTTTGGTGCTCTGGGTGCACCATCTAATATCATCTGAAGTCAAGGCAATGAGCCTCTTGGCCCAATTCTTCTGTTGGTGAGGATTCAGGAAGGCATCTGACTTAGGCAGGTGTTTGAGCAGCCAGGTGTAAAACAAAGGAGCACAACATCTTACCAACTTCCCCCTTTGTTTCTCATTCCTCTGATGAATGGAGTAGTAAAAATCTCCCAGCAATGTGGGCACTGGGTTCTTCAGGAGAAACAAATGGATGGCATTCTTGCTGACAAATTTGGGTTCATCTGCAAACAGTATAGCTCCATATATGCTGAGGGCTAATAGTGCACAGACTGCCCTCCATTCTCCTAATGAAGCTTTCAGGATGGCCTGAGAAATCAAGAAGTCCAAATGCAAACCGGGGATCCCAGCTTTTGTTGTCATATTTTGCTCAATCAAGGCAAACTCCAGGTATAATGCCTTTTCTATTTCTTCATTTCTGGGAGCTGACATTTCTGGGTTGAAAGGAATTCCACCTCTGATAGGTACTCCAATCAATGAGGAAAATTCTTCCAGCAGGGGCCTGTCGCTCCCAGGATTTTCATCCTAGTACAAACGCGAAAGTGGCGCGGAAAGGTTAGAGTCGCCAGCCAGACATTTTTATCCTGAATGAATGGGAAAGGTAATGTTGCACAAACCTGAGGAAGAAGGAAATGACAAGGTCCTGCGAACCAAAGATCTGAGTTCGGGAGTCGGTTACGACCTGGGAAGGTATTAGCACCCCAAATCGTCCGTCGTACCCGACGGGATCCACGCTTGCTTGTTTTGTTTCAAAGGGTGAGAAATAAGATGTTGTTCAAAGGAAAGAATGACTATCTGGAATAAAATGGAAATGAGAAATGAAATGGAATCGACAAATGGAATGAAAGAATGGGGAAAATGTAGGGAAAATAAAGAATGTGCTCGAACGGGCCCTACCCCGCTGCCTACGTACCTCATCGGGATAATGAGGATCAGAGTCGACGTAGTTCGCCTAACCTAGGCGGGAACTATTTGTTTGTGTGTTTTTTACAGCTGGAACTGTGTATGTCTATGCTCAGGTGTTGCAGGCTCGTCTGGTACGAGTGCGTTAACCGTCTTGCATGCGAGACAAGTAGTCGCGAGTTCGCGTTGTGAATGAATGAGATGAGAAGAGAAGTTCCCGCAGGATAGTCGCTTATTATTTGTTTTTGTCTTTTATGAGAAGTGTTTTGAATTTGTTTGTGAACTGTCTTGTACTAAGACCTATCCATCGCGGGAAGTATTTACACCTCGCCCCGAAACAGGACGCGTATAAACACTCCGCAACAAAGTCTCGTGTCGTACAAGATTGTTCGGTTTTTATTAAGTGTTTTATTGCATTTCTTTTAAGGGAAGAAAGAATGACTCAAGTTGAAAATAAGGAAAAATCTAAGGGACTAAGACTCGATCCTAATTGTTTATTTATTTACAAGGTGGTCCTAATGGTTAGTGAAGTTTTCTATTCCTAATGGAAACTTAAAAACTACTAGAATTCAACTTACTTCTTAATGAAGTTAAGTTGATTCTAAGAACAAATGGGGAAGCCTATACAAGTTATAAGATCAAGATAAAGCAAAACAAAGAAACTAAACATAAGAAATAAAATTCTACAAATGCATTAGAGGCATGAATTAAAAAAATAGTCTATTTATTTATTCTAGCTCTAGTGATAATGGAGTTTCAAGCCTAAGTATTAAACTAATCTAAGCTAAACCTAATACTCATTCTAAAAAAATCAAATTAAACTAAACCTAAGTCTAATATTAAGTGATATGACTAAAATTTAACCTAACCTATTTTATTTTTTATTGAACATTATTTTTTCTAATGACCTAAACTAATGGGAACTATGCCTAACTAGGCCTAAAACTAATATTCTAAAAAAATATTAAATCTTCTAGAAAAATTATGAAAATTAAACTATGGGATCCTAACATTATCTAAAATATTGTATTAAGAGGGATTCTAAAAAATCTTATTTTTCCTATGCCTAACAATTATTTAATTTCAGCTAAGATTAACCATTATTTCCTAAAGATTATATCACTAAAACATAAGATAAAAGGTCCTAAAAATTCCATAAAAAATATCCTAAGAACTATTATGAGTCCTCTAATTACAGAAAAAAGAATGGCTCAAAAAGGTTGCTAGAAGCTACTTAAATAAAATGAACAAAATCCAGCATAAATAATAGAAATTCAATAGAACTAATTAAAAGCAAAAATTCAGAATTAATTCAAAAATAATCAAATTTCAGAAAATAAAAATATCACAAATTTCTAAATTAACTTATTAAGCTACTTTAATTTTTTTGGGAATTTTCTTAAGCATTTACCTATTTTATTAGATTTAATTTGAAACTATAATTAACTAAAAATAAAATCTTAAAGAAATAATGCAGGGGGTGTCCTTAGTAATTTTTCTGGTTGCTATTTTTCATGGGCCTAAAATAGAGAGGTGTGAGTAGCAGTGGACTTGAGCCCATTTTCGTTAGAACCAGGGAGGTGCTGGAAGTAGTTCTTTATGGTTGTTTTTCTAATGGGCCTGGAAGGAGGGGTGTTGATAACAATATTTTTTTAATTTAAACATATTTTTCACATATTCTAGGAATTAAACAAATTTTACTTAACTTAACACAAATGAAAAATACTAATCTCAAGATAATATTTTTTCTAAATCTTAGCTTAAGATTATTTTTATTGAATTATTTTTAATGATCTTGTGAATTAAACCTTAATCTAATAATATTATTTTTTAATAAATTTTTAATCTTAGAAAATGAATTAAATTCTAAACTTATGATTATAAACTAAATAATACTCTTATGATAAATGCTTCTAAATAATAATCTTATGATAAATGCTTCTAAATAATAGTCTTATGATAAATGCTTCTAAATAATAATCTTATGATAAATGTTCAAATTAAAATCTTAATTTAAGTTCTAATAGTCTTATGATAAATGCTTCTAAATAATAGTCTTATGATAATGTTCAAATTAAAATCTTAATTTAAGTTCTAATAGTCTTGATTTAAGCAAAAATGAAGTAAACTAATCCTATTATAATATTTTTTCCAAAATCTTAATTAAAGAAAAAGAATTAAACTAAACTTAATATTTTCTAACAATCTTAATTTAAAGAAAATGAGTAAAACTATACTTACTAAAATATTTTCTAAAAATCTTAATTAAAGAAAATGAGAGAAAATACTTCCTAATATATTTTCTAAAAAAACTTAATTAAAGAAAATGAGAGAAAATACTTACTAATATATTTTCTAAAAAAAATCTTAATTAAACTATAGTCTTATTAAAAATGAATTAAACCTTTAATCTAAAATATGAATTAAACTCTTAATCTTAGAAAATGAATTTAATTCTAAACTTATAATTATATCAATTAAGCTAATATTTTAACTTAAGAAAAAGAATTAACCTAACTTATGATTAAAATTTCCTAAAGTCTTAATTTAAAAAACAAAACATGAATTAAACTCTTAATCTACAAATGACTTAAATCTTTAATCTAATAATAATGAATTAAATTCTAATATTTCTAAAATCTTAATTTAAGTTTATATTAAACTATTTTTATGATTACATCAACTTAATATTTTAACTAAACTTATCAAGATATTTTTCTAAAAAAAGATCTTAATTAAACTATAGCTTATTATAATATTTCTCCAAAAATCTTAATTCAAGAAAAAGAATTAAACCAAATCCTATTATGAAATTTAATCTAACCTTAGCTTAGGAGAATGAATTAATATTTTCAAAAAAATCTTGGTTTAAACTAATGAATTAACTAATCTTATAAAAAAAGATTAAATTCTAATTAATGGATTAAATTCTAATTCTGTAAAAATATTTAATTAAAAAAAAACTGAATAATAAAAAAAAAAGAATTAAATCTTAATCTTAATAATATTACTCTTTTAAATTCATAAACTTATTAAAATATATGAATCTTTATTTATCATAAAATACAAAAAAACTGAAGAACAAACTTAAAGGTAGAACCCTAGTTCCTCTCTTCTCCTTCCCCAACTCGTCTTCTTCCCAGCCGCCGTTCACCACCCCTCTCTCGGTCTCATCTTCTTCGTGCAATCCGCCACCATTTCCTACCGGTGAAACCGAAACTGAGCCCTACATCTTGCTCCTCTCTCTCAATCTAACATAACATGGATTCTTCTCTAACCTAGACTTTCTCCAAACCCTAAATCAAAAATTTCCTTCACTCAAACAGCCTCAATAACAACTTAAATGCACGGCAACCAAGCGCAAGAGGGACTCAGTTTCGTACCTTGAACCGGAGCCGTAAGGATGACGCTCGTGAAGAGAAGGCTTTCGTGACCTCGGTGCCGTCACGATTCGAAACTCCTTTCAAGAAAGATTTGGCGCTTCACTCCCTTTTCCTGATTCTTCTGGATTCCTGTAAGCTACCCGAGTCGGATTTTGCCGTTATCGTACTTTCAAGCCCGCCGCGAAACTATTCTGTTTTTAATCTCTCCCGAGGCTTCTTACTCTTTTTCTTTTTGTTACACACATTACCGAATCTCGCAGGAAATGTTGGAGATGGTGATAAGACTCTGTAATGGATCTATGAAGTGAAGGTTATTGACGGAACGATCGTCGGATTTTGCCTTGGCCGAACCGTTGCGAGAAGCTCCTTCTGGTTAGCTTTCTTTTCTGTTAAACTTTCCCTGCGTCTCTCAAACTTCACTGTCCCGTTCCTCTTTTTTTTTGAACTCTGATGATTGTTAAAGATAAAGTGTATCCTGACTCTGTGATATTTGTGATATTTGCAGGTTATCAGCGAAATAGGTGAAGAATCATGGCTACCAAGATCATGGCTACCATGTGGTGAAGAACACGAGTCTTGCCATCAGGGCGAAAGAAGGAAAAAAACGGGAAGAAGAAGATTCGTATTGAGGTTCAGAAATTGAAGAATTGAGAAGAGGTTGGTTCAGAAATTGAAGGATTGAGAAGAATAATGGTGGCAGGAGGATTGTGAAGGAGCAGGTTGAGAAGATTATGGTGAGAAGACCAATTGAAAAGAGGGAACCCTTTGAAGAAGTTCAGATTCGAATTTATAGAGAAATGAATTGAGCTTTGGTGAAAACTCAGGTGAAGTTTCTAGATGAATTTCTGATTAAAAGTTGGTTACAATTCTGTTAGTTAGTTATGAAATCGATTAGCATTCTGTTAGGAAGTTACTAGAATTCAGTTAGGATTAACTTTTTTTTCAATTATTCAACTTTGATTCTGTTATGAACTAGTGGTGCCACTGGAAATCCGTTTCGTAATACTTTCCTTCTTTTTATTATTTCCCTTTTCCTGGTTTTTTGCTATGAAACTCTTCTGGTATTGTGCCTAATTCGGCCTGATATATGCTGGTTCCTGGATGTTTTGCAGGAGACATTTAAGTTGTAGAAAGACAGAGGTATTGAAATTGAAGCTATTTGGTGGTAATGATGCCGTAGAACCTTGGTGATATTGACGATGCTAATTTTCACAATAATCTTCCTTCTTTTAACTTCTTACTTTCTGTGACCTTGAATCATTATTAATGAAATGCTGGTGATTGGTTACAGGATGCCGCCCTCCATTTTTGCAAAAGGGTGATGCGAAACATACTGGACCCGGTGTGCCTAAAATTATGTTTGCACCTGGTGGTCCTAAGCCTCAGGATGGGCTTGCACACATTTCAAATACCGTCGCCGCTGTTTCTGAAGACAACTTCTTTCAAATACCTTTTCTAATGCTACACTTCCTTTTTTTTTTTGTTTCAGACATATCCTTATCAATTGTAACTGGAATTTCTTATGTAACTGAATTTCTCTTGTGTATCCTTTTTTTGGTTAAGCAAAAATAAAATAATAATACAATTAATTATATTAAAGTTTAGAAAGACTTTCTGCTGGTATTTTGGTACACGAATCCAGCCTAATGCATGCTCACTGCCAAAAACGATTCCATTATGGTGAAGGTGGTTTAAGCAAACGCAGATTGAGATGTGTAGGAAATGCATTTGGAGAAAAGACTCACAACTTGAGAACCGTAAATAGTTTGGAAAGGATTTTTGCAATAAAGTTGATTTTAGAATTGGAATAAAATGTGGTTAAGCCTTAATAGAATTAAGTGGAGAGTAGGCTTGAATGAGGTATGACTTAATGGGCCTTGGCAATTGGTTTTTACATAAAAACAAAGAGGAGATCCAGAAAGTGATTTGATTGGGTCTAAAGAAAGATTAAGTGAAAATATGATTAGAAATGATGATCATTGATTATGGAAATCAAATGGACATTTAGTTTTAACAGACTTGGTGTATAATGAAGATGGAATTTAATTGCAAAAAAAAAAACAAAAGTTTGACTTCAAACTACAGGTAAAATTTTGCATATGGATAAAAGTGGTTTAGCCATGAATATGAAGTTTTTATTATTTTTAGTAATTTTGTGAAACTTGTGATGATTCTAAAACTAGGTTGGTATTGAATTTGAATGGTACGAAGCAGACAAAAAGAAAAATATGAATTTGACATGGGCTTTGAAGATTGAATATGGTTTTGGACAACTAGACTCTTTAAACGGCGGTTCGAAATGGATTATGAACAAAAATAAATGGAAATGGTGAATAAAAAGGAAACTGAAAATGGGCTGATGGACACCTATAGAATAATGGACATTGAAGCGAAAATATAAAAACGGAACGGAATAATCCGGAATGGTTTGTAAGAATGAGGACAAAACAATGAATGAAATCTCGATTTTATACCCAAAGCCTATTTCGACTTCTTTCCACAAGTCTATGGATACGACCACTTCTGAGCCACTGAATAATTTTCCCGATTAGTCACACCTCTTTGAATCGTCCGAAACATGCCATGACCATTCAGAACCTGATGAATCACTGATAAAATGAAAATTCAAACCAAAACACTGCTCGATAAACTGATGAATTTCAACACACGACAATCTGAACTTTGAACATGCATTGTTTAAGAAACAGTCCCGTGGCCCAAAATAAACCTTGCAGTCGCAACCATCTTTTGATAGATTGGCCCTAACTAGGTCAAACTCCCATCTGAGTTGATACACAACTGAATAACCGCATTTGAAGTAGAATCATCGTCCAGTGAATATTCTCTACCATTTCAATCTCTGACAGATGCAGATAACGTATGAAACCCTAATTTTCCTGGGTCCTGATCACATGCCTTATGAATCCATGCAATGCACTATTATGGTGTTAATGAATTGATGAGAAATGCCGATGAATGCAAAATTATGAGCCAATAGAGGGAATAAATATGAGGGCAAATTTTGAGGTATTACAGGGCCCTAACTGAAAGTCTGGAAATGTGAAGCATCTCAAAGGAGGGTCATAGAACTGCAGGCATGTGTGAATCATGCTCCTCTGAGAAGGGTCAAGGTCCATAACCATATCCAGGATACCTCCATAGTGTTTCCTAAACAAATGGATGTGGTCAGGTGTGATGAGCGACTGGACCTGCCTGATACCAGTCAACACAGGCTCAAAGAAATGGTAGGATATGTTGCTCTTCCTGGGAGTAGTCATGAGTGCTGATGAAGAGTTGAAGATAAGTGCTGATGAGGATCAAGACTGATACTAGAGATGGGCCACTGACAGGCTGATGCTGGTGAGGATGGAGATAACTGAAGCAGATAGCTGATAAAGATTGCTGAAGCAGAGGTCTATGCAGAAGAAGGGGTCAAAACCAAAACCAAGATATAATGAGGTGGATACCCTGAAAAGCAAATAAACAAATGTTAAATGATGCAATGATGATATATGCAAATGATATGCAAGGGTTTGTGATCAAGCTAGATCTGATTATCCATCTTGATATAAGGCCCATGTATGTTCAAAAGTCCAAATTGAGGCTTTAGAAATCCAGTAACCAGGGTGGGGGACTCAAATAAAGAGTCACATGTCCAGGGTTAATCACAAGAACTGTCCAAAATGAGGTACTCTTAAACAAGATAGTAACAGGGTATGATGTGGCCAAGGGTTCCTGCAAACCTGTAAACAGCCCAACCCCCTCATAGGTAATGTTCTAAAACAAGGATCCTCAGAGTTGGATCAGTTATGAGAAGTGTAAACACTTCTAACCCGGAGGTACAATGTTTACAATATTCATAAAAGATCCTCCTCTAATTCACCTCAGGTTCTGAAGGTCATAATAAAGGTCATCCAGACTTAACAGGCTTCCCAGATAGCCCTAGCACTACAGGAAATCTGTAGTACAGAGTTCTCAAGAAGAAACCCACATCTGAACTGTGTTTCATATTCCTACACCAGACTGAAATGGAATGGGAAAGAATATGAACCACTCTAGCCTAGGTGTCACTCAGGTCCAGGTATAGGACCTTAAACTCTCAATGGAACCCCACCCACCAAAGAAAACCAGATCCAGCAATGACAGCATGATGCATATAAAACCGTAAAGAAAGCAATAAATAAAGTTGTACATAAAGTAGTAAAATAAAGCAAAAATAAATAAACACATATAGCACATAACACTCCAATAAACACAAATCAAACAAGCGTTAGGAGGAACCCACAAAAATAACCAGAAGCCCTGGTTGCAGTATAAGGGTCCCCAGCAGAGTCGCCAAGCTGTCGCTTCCACCAAATTGTACAGGGCCAAGAGGGGTACAGACGCGAACGGTCAGCGAAAGGAGAAGAATGAAAAGAGTCGCCAGCTAGGCATTTTTATCCCGAAGGAAAGGTAATGCTGCATAAACCTAAGAAAAGATGGATAAGACGGTTGCGAACCAGAGAAACTGAGAAAGGGGGTTGGTTACAACCTGGGAAGGTATTAGCACCCAGATTGTCCGTCGTACTCGACGAGATCCACGCTTAAAAGATTTGTGTTTTAAAGGGGTAGTGTCAGTGCAATCTGTGTATCAAAGCTGGAAAGAATGCAGGTGTCAGTGCAAAAGAAATGTGAAGTGAATAAAAGAAGTGTCAGTGTAAAAACAGGAGTATGAAGCTCAAGACTATGGGGCTTAAAGAATAATGCTGGAAGAGGGGGAATATACAGAGACTTTTGTTCGATAACTGTTAAGTTATGCCTACGTATCCTCTCGTGCAATGAGGAAGTCAGAACACCGTAGTTCGACTCAAAGAGACTGAAAGATAAATTGACCTGTGAACTGCTTGCTTATCTATTCTCAAGTGTATGACCTGTCTGGCTCAGGTGCAAACTGTCTTGCATTATACGGAAGAAGCGAGTTCTCGTTTGTGAGTGAATGAGGTGAGAAAAGAATCCCGAAGGAGACGATTATTGTTTGTTTTTGTGTTTTCAGTCTTTTATTGCTTTTGGAAGTTTGTCACAGAAAAATGAGCTTAAGCCTAAACCAAAAGGTTAGTAAACTCATCACATCTTCCCTCTGATTAGGGGTAATGAGAATACCTTAAGTATGGAGTAAACACCCCACACTTAATCACCATGATGTAGGATTAAGATCATTAACCTATTTGTATTTATTTAGATGTTTTTGGAGTTTTTTGTTTAGTGTTAAGTAATGAGTTTAAGCCATAATCAAGGATTTAATGGACTCATTACACCATCCTAATAGAAGGATGATAGATGAGAACATTTAAGCTGGGAAAGGCTACTCAACTTAATCCATGATTAGGGATTAACCTCATGACAAAACAAAACCTTTATTAAAGTGGATTTTAATTAATGGTGGTAAGACCACTTGAGAGGGACTTGTCCATTAACACTAGGGTTAGTCCTTCTTAACCAATTAAGGAAGAATTAAAACCCTAATGCAAAGGCCCAAGTGACAAGCTTGATGTCTTAATGATTATTAGGTGAATTGATTAAAGGATTTAAACATATTAAGGGTTTAACACTTAGTATTAAAGTTATACACTCCATCCTAATAGAAGGATGCAGGCATAAACTTAATCACAAAGCCTTAAAACCTTTAAGGTTTAGTCCTTGATTATGAGATGAGAGGAGAAGACACAAAGATGACACAAAGGTAAAACTAAATGGGGGACTAATCAAACCCTAATTATGATCATTCTTGGGTGTTCCTAGGGTTTATGAAGCTTGCAAGATGATCTTCAAAGGAAAAGCCACCATGGAAGAAACAAGATGGAAGGAAAAGAAGCAACAAGAAGCAAGACAACTTACTTCACTTAAGAAGATAAGTTGCTTGAAGAAAGAAAGAGGAGAAGGAGCATGGATGAGCAATCTCACTCTAATACACAAGTAAAATTCAGAAATGATGCATAAGAGAGATGAGAAGAGATTTATGAGAAGTGAAGGCAAATTCACTTCTCAATGACTTACCACCTGAAAAGTTAGTAACAAGAAATGAAATGAAATGAGAATGAGATGAAATGCAATGATACACACTAAAGTTAGAAGCATAAACATGATGTTAATGATGCTAAGAGATAAAGCAAACACAAGTTAAGAGTTGTGGATGATCATACAAGGATAAGGATGCAAATGGAGCATGCTTTGAACCATGAAAGTTCATGAAAGTTTATGAAATGCAATGGAGGTATAACATGACAAATGGATGAAGAAATGACTTAACATGATTATAATGTGTCCTAACATGTCTTAGGAGTCATGTGAATGTACAAAATGTCATGGCAAGTTCATGTATGCAAGCAAATGAGAGATGAATGCAAATGAAGGCAACAATTAGGGTTTATACACAACATACAAAGCAAAATTCAAAATCAGAAGCAAATGACAAGATAAAAATTTCAAATGGGATCAAAGGAACCCTAACCCTACATAAGTTCACTGCCCAAAGGAGGGGACCTAACTCTTAACCTAATGGGAGTTATGATTTTCTCAAGTTGGCTAGGGTTTTAAGGTACTTCAAAAAGACAAATGCACATCAAATTGAAAATGAAAGATAAATTCAACCCAATTTTACCCTAGAAACTACATGATATGAAGAATGCAATACAAAAAGAACCAACATCAAACTCTTCATGGTTAGGCAGAATGAATTTTTCTAAGTTAGGACAAAAATATTGCCTTTTAAGAACTTTAATTCCAAATAAAAATGTCTAGATGGGTCAAGAACCAAAAAGAAATTTGTTTGAAGAGTTTGATAATGTTTCTAAATGTATCAAAATGCAATGTGATTTTTTTGGTGATTTTTAGAAACTTAAATGCTATTTTAATTAATTAATTCTCATTAACTAATTAAAATAAACATTTAAATGTTTTTTAAAATACGAAAATTATGCAAAAAATAAAATAAAAATCATTTTAAGAAAGAGAAAAATATTTTAAGGTATGATGCAAAAAATGAGATTTTTTAGAAATGATTTTCTATTTTAAATAAAATGTGCAAGAAAAATGAATAAAAATGAAAATAAAATTGAATTAAAGGAGAAGTAATCAGATCCAAGAGCCAGGATTCAAAGCTGAGACGCGGGAGTTGACTGGCGCGTAAATGGACGGTCCAAGTTCAAACTGGCAGATTTAAAATTAAACCCTAATTAATTAAGTTAATTAAGTGGATTAGGGTTAAGTGGGATGATCTGAGCCATTGGACACGCGCGGGAAACAAAAATCGTACGCTCTAAATTCAAACTAAACCCTAAACCTGATTAAAACATTAATTACTCTCAGGTGGCCGGAAATGACCTCCGGTCATCTTCTCCGGCCACCTCTCCCCTGAGATTTTCCTAAAATACTCCCTAGGCCAAATCAAACCCCCCAAATCTCCAGAAATGATCCCCAAACCCCATAGAACAAGAATCCAGCATCATATTTCATTTATTTTTCATCAACAACAAGATTCGAACGAAAACCTAAAACTGAACAAAATTTCAGAACATGCATACACACTCAAAACTTAACCATTTTTCACCATTCAAGGTTCATTGTAATCAGGAAAACAAACTCTACCATCTCATAACTGAAGAAAGGATTTCTGGAAAAAAGTTTCAAGAAGATACCTGAGATGGAGCTTTGCTAATGGGACTGCCTGGGCCTTCTGCTTGGTGCAAACAACCTCCTCTAACCTCCCTTGAGCTTCCTTGATGCTTTGCTGAAGTGTTAGTGTCCTTTCTTTGAAGTTCAGTGAAGCTCAGTTCAAAAGGGGAAAAAATCGTATTCGGTGTGTGGTGGCTTTTAGGGCAAAGTAAAGGGTGGTTTGTGATCAGTGATGGATTTGAAGATGAATGGTGGAAGAATTTTTAAGCTTTGATGTTTTTGTTGAGAGTTTCGAATGGAAATGCATAAGAAGGATTTTTTGTGAACTATGGTGATGCTGATGATTCTGGCTGTGTTCTTGTGTCAAATGGCTTGTGTTTGGTCCATGTATCAAGATGTGATATGCCTGTGGAGTTGGTGTGGGCTATGCTGATTGGTATGGCTTGTTTTGCAAAAAGTCAAGTTTATGTGTCCTTTGAGGTATGGGCTGTTTCAGGCCAAGGACAAAGGCATGTCTGGTGCAGCTTGATTCAAGGATGACCATGGAAATGAGATTGAGGCAAATCAGCAAGTTTGTGGGAAGTTGTGGGAGGTTTTGCAATTTTGGCAAAGTTTGGCCCTTTCTTGATTTCTTCATGTACAAGTCATGGAAATGTGAAATTCTTTGGGCAATTCTGAGTTTTAGGCATTGTACTATGATGTCCATTTGAAGTCATAAAATAGCTTGGCATGAGGTTTTGCAAAAATCCCCCTTTGGCACAAAAGTGAAAATTAAGTGATTTTATCCAACTTTGCAAGGCCATAACTTTTGTTCTAAAATGAATTAGATCAAGTTCTTGTACTTTTTGAAAATGGGAGGATCCAATATACAACTTTCATGACCAAAGATTTTTCATTTGAAGCATTTTTGAATAAAAAAGAAGAGGTTGAAAAACTTTCCCAAAATGGCAAGTTTACATTACAAGTCACTTTCCCAAAATGGCAACTTTGCAAATGGCTTGAAATTCTTCAATTTTGTGAACTTCTAACATCTTCTAAGATCAAATAAAGATCATACACATTCAAAATGATGGAGAATACCCTTTGGTTGGATGATTGGGGGCCTCGGATGCCCTGATTTTGCACTGACTTGCTCAAGAAGTCATCTTTTGATCAGATGCCTTCCCCATTGAATTTCTTCATGAAAATTGGTGTGCATGATTATAATATCATATAGAGACCAATAGAAACAAGAATGACCAAAAAATTTGGAGTTATGGCCTTTGAAACCAAAACCCTAGTTTTAGGTCATCTGTGCAGTCAAGCTTGGCTCTGCTTCCACACCTTCCTCAGTTCTTGTGATTTTCTGACTTCCTTGCTCTTGGGAGGATATAATATGATGTTTGAACATACATGGACCCTCTTGAGATGATTGGAGACCTTTGGAGTGGCTCAGATGGCTCAGGGATGGCTCAGATCACAAACCCTAGATACAGATGACTTTGAATTAATGCAGTGAAGCAAAAATGCAATATGAGATGATATGATTGAACTTATACAAATGAAAAGATCACAAGCCATGATGTGAACTTAGTGAGGGAAAATTTGGGGTGTTTACAGCTGCCCCTATTCAAGCATGAGTTAGCTGTGTAGGATGTAAGAAACGGCTTAACAGGCAAGCAAGATAACTCGTGGTTGAATACCAAAGACAGTCCAAAATTTGCACTCACTGAATGAAGAAGAAAAGGGATATAGATTGTAACAGAAAATATAATATGATTATAAAGGGCGGGTGACGGAGGACTACCGTCGAGTAGAGGACGACTGCTGGGGATAAAGCAATGACGGGGACGACCGACATGCTGGGGAAATAAAGGATCATGATGGGGACGGCCATCAAGCAAAGAAATAAGACTCTCTGGGGATTAGAGGTAAAGGCAATGATGGGGACGACCATCAGGTTAAACACATAAATAAACGATGAGGTACGATCATCAAAGGTGAAGGACGATCACCTAGTAGGGGACGGCTGCTCTGTTGGGGAGGAAAATGAGGGATGATCATCCAAGGTGAAGGACGATCACCTGGCAAGGTACAGTTGCCAAAAGTATCACAACATAGGACGAATGCCGAAGAAAATGAGGTTGACGATGGGGACGGCCATCGGATAAAATGATGAAGGATGATCATCAAGAGGTGAAGGACGATCACTTAGCAGGGTACGGCTGCTCTCGGGGTTTATCGTGACATAGGACGAATGTCAGATAACAAGATCAACGACGGGGACGGCCATCAGATAAAAATGATGAAGGATGATCATCAAGAGGTGAAGGACGATCACCTAGCAGGGTACGACTGCTCTCGGGGTTTATCGTGACATAGGACGAATGCCGAAGAAAAAGAGGTTGACGATGGGGACGGCCATCGGATAAAATGATGAAGGATGATCATCAAGAGGTGAAGGACGATCACCTAGCAGGGTACGGCTGCTCTCGGGGTTTATCGTGACATAGGACGAATGCCGAAGAAAAAGAGGTTGACGATGGGGACGACCATCAGATAAAAATGATGAAGGACGATCATCAAAAGGGTGAAGGACGATCACCTGGCAGGGTACGGCTGCCGAAAGTATCATGACATAGGACGAATGTCAAATAAGAAGAAAATTTGCTTTTACTGGGGGTTTGCTGGGAACTCTTCTGGGGAATGGTAGACGCAAACGAGTGTCTAAATTCAGGAAGATATAAGGGTTTGACACGGTGTATATATTAAAGATGCGGACGAGCATCCTTAGGACCATGATACGGACGAGTATCGGTAGAAACAAACGCTGACGCATGCTCAGAGATGATGGTACGGACGAGTACCAACTGGTTAACAAAGAAACACGGACGAGCGCTCAATCTGAGGGGAAATGGACGGTGTATATAAGATACGGACGAGTATCTGCATGAATAAGGAAGTATGAGTGAGACACGGACGCGTGCTCAACCTGCTGGGGAGGGTATGATACGGACGAGTATCATAAGAGGAAGTATATAAGTTATGAATTTATAAATATAAAAGGCGTTTGACGACCTGCGGGATTAGGATGACACGGACGAGTGTCAGGAAAGTATAATAAGCAAAGGTTTAGGCAACTGTGCCGGGGATAGGTGACACGGACGGGTGTAAGGAGAGTGTATTAATAGGTATCTGTTTGTGGTTTATATGACACGGACGAGTATCGAGTGGGTATATGAACATGTATCTGTGAGTGCAAAGGGGATGCTTTGGCTTTCTGCTGGGGAGTTTTGGGAAGTATTTTGTATATTGTTGATGGAATGTCAGTATTTACAAGTGTTTGGTTCGACACATGACTTGTGATTATGCAATATGTTTGATTTTTTTTTGCCGTAATGCTCCGTATTAGACAGAATGCTACGCTTTGAGGGAAAATATGATGCGAATGCTATGGTTATGCAAAAGATACCGATCCGGGATTCAGATCCCGTTGTTGTGAAGATCTCTGATTGATCTGCTTGAAGTGATATCCCAGCTGGGGGTGAGATTATTTGTATATCTGATATATATGATTCTGCTTGGGGAAACAAATCACTGATAGACCTGTTCTTGGTGATGAGGAGCCCAGCTGGGGTCTGTGGGAGCCTTCATCACTTTGTTGTGAGATCTTCAGGCATTGCTCTTCTGGATAGAGGCTGGAGCTCTGCGGGGGGATGGTTCCCTGTCTTTGCACTCGGCTGAGGAGGAACGATCACTGAACGACCTTCCTAGTGGCTTCTGTGGGGATCCGACTAAGGATAATGAATTTAGCTGAGCCCCTTACGATGTTGTTTGGAAGACATGTTGAGGAAGTAATGATTCGATAGCTTGCTGGGGAGGGACTTTCATGCCCCATATTGTACCTTGACTTCCTGCAATCCTGTTATGACAAAGAAACGTACAAGTATCCCGAGGTATCCCTTACCGGATTCCATCATAGGAGTTTAGACGCTCCCAGGAGTAATATATTTCATGTAAGCATGTGACTAGCAAAGGTGCATCTGTACTTATGCAATCAATATTATAAGGACATCGGACATTTTTGCAAACGAAAATAAAATGTACGAGATGGAATGTGATTGAAAATCTAATTTTATTAATTTATGTGCCTCTGAATGGGCAAATACAGTCAAAGAAACAGATCCCCTGAAATGAGGAGATTGATACAAATTGAGAAACAAAAAGATGCTGGCAACGTTGATGACGTTTCAAGGAGCTTCTCTTTTGCTATGACTTGTATGACATTGATGTTCTTCTCATCTTGCTTTTGAAGAAGGCTGATTCTGACCGAAGCTTGAACCTTTCGAAGCTTACCATGCTGTAAGTGATACAGGCAAATTCAGAATGCAGTTGTTCGCTTATTCCCTGATTTTGCGTGGATCGCCCTTTCGGGTTTTCAATCCACCGGGATACCCATTTTTGCCTGAGTTGTCCAATGTGGCTTTTCAACTCAGCGGGTGTACATTTTTATTTATTTTCCCTTATTTTTGCCTGAGTCTTTTATTATGTTTTTGACTCGCCGGGATGCCCTATTTTTGCCTGGACTTACATTCTGTTTTTATGTCCAGCGGGTCATTTTTACGCGAAGTATTTTTTAACTGCATCCGAATTCACAGGGGACAGGAAGTCTTCACCATCCATAGTACTGAGCATCAGTGCTCCACCAGAGAAAACTTTCTTTACTATGAATGGACCATCATAATTCGGATAACGAAATCGGACGCAATTCGGCCTTTTTGTATATCATCGGCCCTTTTTAGCGATATTGGAAATAATTCAAGACATAAATTCACAAAGTCATAATGTGCAAGAAAGGAACCAAAATAAAGGAAAATATTTCCACAATTAATTTAGAAAAGAGAAATGAAAGATAAAAACAAATTGAGAAAAATAAAGAAAACTCAAATTTAGGTCCATGAATATTTTGGGATTTTTAGAATTGATTTACTTATTTAAAAATAAAAAAAGAAACTAGATAAGAAAAATAGAAGAAACTAAAAAAAAATTCAAAATAAAAAGAGGGAGGTGCAATTAACACAGTAACCATGCTATATTCAATTTGGGCCCTAAACAGTGGGTGTGATTAGAAATTGGCCTTAGGCCCATCCGAAATCCCACTAATACATCACACCATTAAATCAGTTTTTATTTTATATATTAAAAAAATAAAGTGAAATGAAATAACACAAAAAAAAGCAACGAAAAGCAGCGGACCTAGCACATGTTGTACCGCGGGTCACACAACCTGAATCAATTGGTCACTTTTTCAATTAAACACTACAAGACAAAAACAAAAAGCTCGCCAATCAAGAAGCTCCACACAGTCATCTTCTTCCCATGCATAAAATGAAAAACGTGAAACCAGCGGAAAGAAGACCATGGAGTCCGAAAAAAACAACATTAACATCACAAATTCATCTCAACCTAACTCTCTCAATTCTTCATGAAATCACAAGATGTAAAAACCAAAAACGAACTATGAAACAAAAGGAAACTCATCATGTAATTAGTTCTCGCAAACAATCACTACATATAGAGATTCGAAGGTTTAAAGTAATGATCTCAAAATTGCAAATCATGAATTAACAACTTTCAAAGCTTCACAATACTTTATACAAGCTATATTATGCCTATACATCATGACACAAGTAAGAATAAGCCTAAACCGAAGCAAAAATGAGGTGATTCTCAAACCTGATATTCAACTATTCTTGAGATTCAAAGAAATCCAGAGGTTGAGATAACTTAAGCTTGCCTCCTTTGATGTTCTCTGAGCCAAATAAAGGCACTCTGTTTTGATTAAGGTGAAAAAATGAAGAAGATCCAAAAATGACAGTGATGTTCAATTCAAAAATGCAACCTCCTCAAGCTTGTGAACAAAGGGAAATGAGGGTATTGTGATTAGATGATTTCGTTTGAGAGACTTTTTTTAGAGTTGAAAATGGAGATGCCAAAGTCATAAATTCAGATCTACCATTTTCTTTTGTGTGCGAATGAGAGATAAAGAAGAAAGAAAAAAAAACAAGAGAGAGAAACCGAGTCCCCTTGAGGTGATGGATGAAGGGCCTATTTTATAATAGAAATTGGAGAGGGATAGAGTTGGAAATCTTGAGGCAAAAGGTTGAAAAAAATCTGATTTTGTGGAGATTTTGTGAGCTGTATTTTTCTGTTATTGTTGTGTGGAATGGTAGTGGAATTGATGTGGGTAATGTGTGCAGAATTTTGTGACTCAATTGGTGAAATGGACTTAAAAGAAAAAAGTTAGCTTAACAATAATAGTAACTAAATAATACTAATAATAATAGTAATAATAAAACTAATATAAAAATAAAAGTAATAGAAATATAAAAATATAATAATAACAATGATAATAATAAATATAAAAAAAGGTTAGTAACAATAATAATAAATTGTAGTGTTAATAAAAAAATGGGTATGAAAGAGAAATAATAAAAATAACAATAAGTATAAAGATTCGATTTAATGGAAATGATCTTGATAATAATAGTTATAAAAAATGATGATAGAAACAATATGAATATTTTTTTTTGTATATTTTGTGAAATGAACTTAGAATAAGCAAAAGTGACAATGTGTCTTGAAATAATAAAAACAAAAGGTGATTGTGGAAATTAAAATATAAATAGATTTTTTTTGTAGAATTTGTAACAACAAAAATAAAACAATACTTATGAAAAAGAATCGATTTTTTTTTTAAAATAAAAGAAAGAACAACAAATACATTTTTTTTTTCAATAGTTGATTTTTTTAAAACATAGAATAAAAGGAAGTTGGATATGGATGAAATTGGGTATAAAAATAAAATATTGCATATTTTGGGTTTTTGATATCAGACAGAAAAACGCATTTTTTGATTTTTGAATTAATGGTTAGATAGTAAAATAAAATGGTACGGGTAGGACAAATTTGGGGTATGACGATATCCTGGTAAGACCAGGCGAAGACATCGACGTACTCTTAGAGCATGGAGATCAAGCGACTCTTGACATTTTCCTCCAACGTGGCCCCGATCTTGACCTCTTTTCAGTCTTCCTCTGTGCCCTGGTTTACCACCTCAACGGCTTCCTCATGCAGCTGAATCATCTTCTCCTCTTGCTTGAGCAATCTGACCAGTTCTTTAGGCAGTTCACAATCTTTTTCACCTTCCTCATCGGCTAGGTAAATTAGATTATCGAAGTCATACTGAGCGAGATCAAGGTCTTCACTGATGAGACCCAATGAGGAGCATCTACATGAATGATGATTCATGTTAGATTTTAAAAAGGGTGTGAGACATGGGAAAACATTTCCATTTATTTTTATTTTTAAACAAAAAAAAAAATGAAAAGACAAGGAACGACATGAATGAATGCAAAAATGTCCATTTTATTAATGATTATGATATTGCATTATGAATAATGAACCCTTACAATGAGCTGCTATGCCCCGGGCAAGGCATAGAGCTTGAATACAGGAGAATAGAAACATAAAACCATTACTTTTCTGGTTGAGTGACAGAGATGTTTGCTTTGACCGACCAGTTATCGAGTCGCGTCCCTGGAGCACAGGGCTTTATCCATTCATCCAGTTCGCAATCACTATCAGCTATTTCTTCATGTACCGCACAGATGTTGTTGTGATCAAACCATCTTGCACTGATGAAGGTAATTGCGCCTTTCCGACCTCTAGCGATTTGCCCTGATGTTGAATGACCAGGCTGGTAGCCAACTCCGAACATATCCTTCTTCTATGGGACCTCGATCATCTTACCCCATCCCTCATTTATACCTAATTCTACAAATTTTAGGGCTTGCTTGTAGGAGGCTATGGAGGCTCCCTTCTTGGTATCTTCTGATAAGGCAGCTGGAGATGATGTTCTTACAGTCTTGATAGGCTCAAAGGCTTGGAAAGGGGTTTCAACAATTTCTCCGTCCATTTCCAGGTATTTGAACGAGGCAATATGGATGATGAAGATATCATTTTCCCCACACACCGTCACAATCTATCCCTCCAATACAAATTTAAGCTTTTGGTGAAGGGTAGAAGACACGGAGCCTACTTCGTGTATCCAAGGTCGTCCTAACAAACAGCTGTAGGTCCGTTGGATATCCATGACGTAAAACGTAGTATTGAAGATCTGTGGTCCTATCCTGACTGGAAGTTCCACCTCTCCAAATACTAACCTTTTCGATTCTTCGAAAGCTCAGAAGACCAAATCACTTGGCCTAAGCACAACCCCGTCATAATCCAGCTTGATCAGTGCTTTCTTCGGCAATACATTCAATGATGACCATGTGTCTACCAACACATGGGAGAGCACAACCCCTTTGCATTCCATGGAAATGTGCAAGGCTCAGTTGTGGTTGCGACCCTCAGATGTAAGGTCCATATCCATAAATCCCAAGCCATGGTTGGAGTTCACATTTGACACTACAGTCTCCAACTGATTCATGGATATGTCTTGCGGCACGTATGCATTGTTCAAGATCCTCAACAGAGCCTTCTGGTGCGAGTCTGAGCACATCAATAAGGATAAGATCGAAATCTTAGAAGGGGTCTGCTGTAAGTGATCAACAATCTTGTAATCATGTTTCTTGATTATTCTCAATAACTCTTCCGCATCCTTATAAAATGTGATGTCAGGCTCTGTCACAGGCGCGGGCGCATCATTGGTCACAGGTTGTTTTCCCCTGGCCTTGGCTTGAGCTTCAGCATTTTCTTTCGGTAGTAACACATTATTTCTCAATGTCTCTAGAGCAAACAGTCTGCCACTTCTAGTGAATCTACCGACCCCCGCATTCTCAACCAGGTGCGGAGATGAACTGGATGTAGCAATGTCTTGCTTCTGACCATTATAATATACTTCTCCCCGTAGTTCCATGGTATAGCTTTGGCACTCTAGTAGGGAACTGGTCCAGAAAAAGTAATGGTTATCGGTGCCACCCTGGCCGGTGAAAGAACTTGTGCTGGATTGTAGAAAATCGTAACAGTTGATACCTCATCCTCTTTCATGATCTTGTCAAACTGTATACTCCATTCGTCCATCATTCTCTGTATTCCTGATCTTAATCGGAAACAGCCATCGACGGAATTGACACAGTCTGAACAGTCCATTCCACAACCTGGAAATATGTCTTTCTTAGCCAGGAAAGCTTTTACAGCCAACAATGAAGTCTTCAGGTTATCGACGTCAGATACCAAGTTCAAACATTCCCACTATCAACCGCTCCTACGGTCCTTCTGTGATCAGGTATGGGATTCTGTAGCACATTCAGAGTTAGAGCGAAGTTGATCGCTTTTGAGTCTATTAGGTCTTGGACTACATGCTTCAAAGCCTTTCAGTTCTCGGTACTATGGCCCGGAGCCCCAAAATGGAATTCACAAATAGCATTAACATCGTAGCCTTCAGGAATTTTCCCCGACCTCGGAGGCTGCAGAGTTCTCAATTGAACCATCTGAAGTTGGAGGAGATTTTGTAGCAACTGGGAGTAGGACATTGGAGGCTTCTCGAGATGCCTATCTTTTGGCCTATGACGGTAGTATGTGTCATACCCCAAATTTGTCCTACCTTTTTTTTCGTTTCTTTTATTTTCTTTCTTTTAAAAAAAAGATCATATGACCCTTGGCCATGATCCTTTGGAAATGAAGTCATAGAAGTACTGTGTATAAACTTTCTTTGGGACTAACAATTGTGCGGGTACATTAAATTCAAGTGGAGACAAGTTTCATTTTCGTGATCAAGCATGTCAAGGAATAATCAATTGGTGTTGGTTTTGAGTTTCTCATTAAGATGTCTAAAAGGCCCATGGTTTCATACAAATACAGGAAAGGTCATACGTTCTTTTTTCAAAGATGGATGAAGTTTGCTCAGATAATGGAATCAAGTTTTTCCATGTTTGAAACATCTAAATGGAAGACAATCAATTTTAAGTGGAGTTTCAAAAATGGATTTAGAGGTGCAAAAGCAATGGATCCATGTTGTTTCAAGAGACACATTAATTTGTTTTCTAGAAACCAAGTACGGTGGTATTCAATTGGAGCCCACATCATGGGGGCCTCCATATTCAAGCGACAAATTCATGCTAAGGCCAGCTCTGTCATGTCAAGTGCATCATTCAAGTGACAAGATCCATGATAAATACATTATTCAGGCTATAAAACACATGTCAGCAGCCGTAAGCCGATTTCTAAGGCGCAAAACGATCAGCTCCATTCACTAAGGGAACATCATGACACAAATTACAAAGTGGACCATTAGAGGTGTTGAATCAATGCAGAAAAGAGTTTATCTAAATTAAAAATTCAAAGAGTTCATTATATTTGAAGTTACAAGTTCATGGTATTTAAGTGAAGCATAACAGGGGCTGGAATACTATGAAGTAGCAAGATCCTAATCCTACTGTTTGAACTTGCGCCAAAGGAGATTGCAACAACATGGAGTCAATCTTCATGCTCTGCAAAAAAAAAAAAAAACAGGTTCCGTGCTACGGACACATCGTAAGCTTCATCTTCTCATGCCACGCCTTTATGCATTATTCAAAGCTTCATCAATTCTCAATTTGTTGCCATAATCTTCTTTTTTCCTCACCTTGATACCTTGCTTTGTTTTTCAACTCGGCGTGGAACTTTCGTACGAGATTAAACCAATAGTCCTATTTACAACAATTCCAAAGTTAAGATTGTAAATTAAGGCATGTTCAAAATCAAATCCAAGTATCCATAATCATGTTTGATACAAAACGTTCCATGGGTTTAACCGGAATCAATTGTAAACTCAAGACATTGCGTACAGTCAGAATTCATGTTATACCTAAGGTGTCTAAAGTGTGATTGTGTCTAGTGTTCCAAGTGTTACATGTTACCTCATCTTCTAGAAGGCTTGACATTGCTCTAAGGGGTCGTTTAGACTTGTTGAGTTTTCCCACAACCGCGCTCTAGCACCCGTCAAGCTGCATGCAGAAATAAGTCACCAATACTATTATCTCTTTGTGAAGACAAAGCTACCACTACTAGGTTTTTGTACAAATGTCGTGACTCTCGCCAAATGCCACTTTCCTTGACCGCCTCAACCATTGGGCCAAACCGTTGTGCCGGCACAAAAGCTTGAACTTCAGCTGAGATGCAACCGAAGAAGAGTTAGCAGTGCAAGCAAAAGTACTTTAAGCATTGAAGTATTAACATAAGTTCAAATGAGGATTAAGTGCATTACCCTTGAAGCACAATTCGACGTTTTCTTCCCAGCTATCCCATCTCTCATCCATTAATTATATTCACCATTGCTCTTCTTTCTCCATGTTCATGTTTCTCTAAGTAAGCCCCATAAGGTCATGACAATACACCCTAATTTCCTTCACTCTTGATGGCATTGAATTTCTCTAACACACCTGCAACCAGGATCACCATGTTAGAACGATTTCATTGGAACAAATGGTGGCGATTGATAATGGCTCTGAAGGACGGTTAGGGAGCTTAAGTCATGATACATTTGCAGAATTTTTACAAGGAAGATCCAACAGAATGTCAAGAAGGAGTAGGATTAGAAACACGGCAAAACCAGAAATTCCGCAAAGGGAAAAATCACAGCAGTAAAAGCAAGCTAATAACAGTGAAAATTGAAACTTACTTCGGTGAAATCTCTGAGGCAGATTTGCAGGACCACACGCCAGCTCACCAATTGGAGGCCCCACACAATCTTTCTGCAAAATCCCAAATATCCGCTAAGCTAGCTGATCATCCAGGCACAAAATTCGGTTTTCTCACAGGATTTTTGACAGCTCATTATCAGGTCCATTCTTTTCTCCTATATAAACAATCATTGAGTAAGAAAGGAAAGAGACCACCAATACCGTAAAAATCCCAGCCAAGAACAAAGAGACGGCGGATACACAACCCTAACGACTAAAAAACACTATATAAAAATCCTAATTCCTAAAAGGAAAGTTGAGCAAAAGAACGAAAAGATTCGGAAGAAGGCAGAAGAACGACGATTCGAAGCGTACAAAGAACAACAGAAACATCATACAAGAGGAAATCGAAGGTTACCTCTGATGGTAGAGCTTTAAATAGGATTCTTCTCCAACTAAGGTAGACAATACTCATCTTTAAATATGATTCGAGGCACTCGAGCTCGATTTTTTCTTGTTTGTTTGATTCCGCGGATTTTGGATAAATCTAGGGTTTGTGCTTGATTTTCTATTGAATATGATTTTTGAGTGTGGGCATTCTATGAAGTTACTTCATGAAGGTATGATGAAGCTATGACTCCCTTGGTTTGAGTATGGTGGAATACATGTGGGTGATGGAGGCTTTTGCGTTAGAGAGAGGAAGAGTTGAAATGACGTTTTTTTTCTTTCTCTTTGTTTAATGTGCTTTAAAGAGAGTTTATAAATTTTGTGTGGCTCAAGGAACACAAGCTGGCCTCTTGATAAGTCCTAGGCCATTTGTCAGTGCTTTTTTTTTTCTTCTGTTTCCATGTTTGAGTGATTTGAGTAATTGGTATACGGCTAGGGTTTCTTGGAACCCTTCATTTTTTTTGGTGGATCACATAGACCAATTCTTTTGCTCTTACCAGCTTCTTCTTTTTTTTCATAATATTTTTTTTTCTTTCTTTTAAAACAAGTTATTCGAAAGTTTTTGTTTAATTTTATTAAATTTCTTTTAGTTAATTTTAATTAGTGATTATTTTTTATTAAATATTCAGTTTTAATTGATTTAATTGTTTTGATTAGATTTTCCTTAGAACATTCAAAATAAAACACAAAAAAAACCTTTTAATTAATTAATTATTTTAAGTAGTTTTATTGATTTTTTTTAAAATTAATCTTATTAAATATTTCTAGTTAATTTAATTAATTAATCTTTCCCATTTCCTTCGATCTTTTGATGTGTGATGAATGATTGTGTATGCTCGATGGTTCTGACTTGCGATATAACAATATTCTTATTTGTGTGATTTACTTTTCATGTTTCTGACGACAAATTGCTAAGTAAAAAAAAGAACGCGCACTAAGATTAATCATTTCAAAGACAAACAAAATCTTTGGTCCAACGCCAAGAAAATATCCATACACACTTCACTTCATATACACACGAAAGTCGATCCTTCTCCGATCGCCATCATGCACTACCTTTACACTTTACACTTTTCTAAATCTTTCAATTTCGAAATTAAATCAATACAATGTACTTTTTCTTTACAGCAAACATTTGAACCAATACTCGAAATCTTTTCATATTTAAAAACTGAAAGAAATGAATTCTGGAGGCTAGCATTCCTCGAATTCTTGAATGAACTCTCCTGAGGCTCGCTCCATGGGACGCAGTTCATTCGATCTTTTGCGATTAAAATACCTAAAATTCAACATATCAAATAATGAAAGAATTGAATTCTGGAATCCAGCATTCCTCGAGTTCTCGAATAAACTCTCCTGAGGCCCGCCCCACAAGACGTAGTTTATTCACCCTTTCATTCTTAAAAAACCCTAATCAACTCAAACATATTTTAGAAACAAGAACTATTTAAATCCTTTCTATACTCGCAAAACAAGCTAGCACTTCAGCCTCATGTCGTGAGTAGACAAGCCAACGCTTAGTAGTTAGAATGCGATTTAAATAATCGTTCATTAACAAACCAACTAACTTGTTCGTAGTTAATCGAACTACGACGCTCTGATTCCTCAACAAGGATACGTAGGCACAAGGATCCCATTCCTTGGCGAGTCCCTTAACAATTAACTTCCTCTTTTCTCTCGCCCCTGTTGCGATCGAGACTAATCGAACCTTAGTACCACGAACTACGAGGCTCTGACTTTCCCATTGCACAAGGGAATACGTAGGCACACGGATCTCAATCCTTGCCGAGCACCCTAGGACCAAAACCACCCATTCTCCATATCCGTCTATTATTAAGAAGATAGTAATTTAAGTCAACATTCAATCGCAGATTAGACTAAGAGGTTCCCGTTGAATACAACAGACGTAAGAGGTGCTAATACCTTCCTCTTGCGTAACCGACTCCCGAATTCAGAATCTGGTTTCAATGACCAAGTTCATTCTTTTATAGGGTTTATCTATATTTCCCTTTTCCTTTATTAGGAATAGATTAAAATTAGGTGGCGACTTTGTTTGTCTATTTTTCCGCGTCTTTCGCGAGGATCGTATTTTTCGAGGTACGACAGCTGGCGACTCTGCTGGGGATTGCCTTGTGCATAAGAGAGTAGAGCCTAACTTAGTTTTTCTTGCGTTTGTTTGTTGACTTGTTTTAAGTGCCTTCTTTAATTATTATTATTGATATCCATTATTATTTATCTCTTTCTTCTTTACATTGTTCATTATTATATTTGTATTGGATCTTGGGTTGATATCACAAGTAAAGTTCTTTGACCGAACTTTGGAAAAAGAAGAGAGAACACCTAAGTTTGGACTTGGTAGTTACTAGTGTTAGTCTTCATGGACCCGCTCCTTTCAAGCCTAGCATGAAAGCTCCTCCAGAGAGTAGACCGATTTGTGGATCTTGACATAACATAGCTAGCCTGTTGCATGACTTGATTCATGAAAGGGATGTGACTCTGGGATCCTTTTAGAACCAGTTTCAATGTTGGTAGTTGTGTAGTGTTAGTCTCCGAAGGCTCGCTCCTTCGTACGCCTAACATGAAAACTCCACTTGAGGTAGACCTTATCATTATTATCGCCATAATACAGCTAGCCTGTGGCAGGACGATAATATGATTATCATCCGTGACCTTGAGTACCTTAATACCGTCACTGTAGAAGCTATCCCGTGAGAGGGTCTATGGATAAAGACAATAGAACGTTCTTCTTACTGCTAACCAATTAGGGTGTTTTGAGTTACTTGTGACATCTTGGATCCAAACATCATACCCTCCTTGCTTTATCTTCAGAATCGGGTGAACCTGTGATCCTGAGCTTTGCATTGCATGCATTCGTATATCATTGCATTTGCATTACCCATCACTTTCCCAAAAGAAACTCATTTGTCCTTCATCCATAACCCGCAGTTGATTTCTCGACACTTGTATTGGACTTGAAGTAGCTTTAAGGACCATGAATCCGTTGGAGCAAAGTCATGTTGTGTTAAGAGGAGATGTGGATGCAATGAAGAACCAGTTGGACCAACTTGTGGAGGCCATGATAGCCTTAGCAAAAAGAGATGACAACATTCGACGAACAACAATTGAGAATTTTGTGGTGCAAGAACGTCACATTGTCCGGGATAGGAATTATTCATCTGTTGATGCCATGGAATATCAAAGCTTCGCATTCTCTGCGCCTAATTCCAAAGGGTCAAACCTGATACTGAATACTGAGCGACCTCAAGATCTTGAGATTGCTGAAAGATGTCGTGTGTTGGAAGAGAAACTTGAAGCCTTAAAAGGACATAATGCTTTTGGTCTGAATGCTTCTGACTTATGTTTAGTGCCTGATGTAGTAATCCCTCCAAAGTTCAAAATGCCAAAATTTGAGAAATATGAAGGAGATAGTTGTCCAAAGAATCATTTGGTGATGTTCTGTAGAAAAATAACCACTCACACTAAGAATGATAAACTGATGATTCACTGTTTCCAAGAAAGTTTGAGTGGAGCATCATTGAACTGGTATACACAGTTAAAGAGTAGCCATATCCAATCATGGTTGGACTTGTCCGGTGCTTTTATGAGGCAGTATGACTATAATCTTGACATAGCTCCAAACCGCATGCAACTACAAGGGTTATCTCAAGAAAGTGATGAATCATTCAGAAATAATGCTCAAAGATGGAGAGGGTTAGCTGCTCGTGTTTAACCACCAATCTTAGAGAAAGAACTGATTGGCTTATTTATGGATAGTTTGCAAAGCCCATACATCGAAAGAATGATAGGCAGTTCATTTGCTGGTTTCTCACAATTGGTATCAGTAGGAGAATGCATTGAGAACCTACTCAAGAGTAGAAAAGTACAAGACACTTCAGACGTCCAGACTAACGAAAGTGAATCAGTTGTCAGTTCCCAAGAGGGAGAAGTAGAGGGGAAAATTAATGCAGTTTGGGAAGTTCCACAAGCTCCGTCTCCAGTACCTTATCAATAGTACTCATGCAAGTCAGTTATTCAGGGCTAACAAGCTTTTGGATTTCCATATCAGATGCATAATTCTCCATATGGTCAGTATCCTCCTATCAATAGAACATATCTTCAGTATCAACAACAGGTTACACATCAAAAACCAATGCAACAACAATATACACCACAATGGCATCCTTACTACGTTAAAAGACCAAAAAGGCATTTTGATCCATTACCAATGCCTCACAGTCACATACTCCCATGTTTGATCAATGGTGTATTGGTAGAGCCAAGGAAACTGGATCCAGTGCCCCTTCCACACCGACCAAATTTTGATCCTAATGCCTATTGTGGTTTTCATGACAACTCACCCGGACATTCAACTGATGATTGCCAACAATTCAAAAACAAAGTCCGGGATTTGATTGATTCCAAGGTAATCTCTGTCACACCTCAAGGCATTCAAATCAACAATCAAGTGGGTTCCTCAATCCATGTCATGGAAGAAGCTGCTGAGAGTACGTGCGAAGATGGTTCTCAAGTTGATTTTGAAGAACACTTTTGAAGTGGCTTATCAACAGTAAATTAAAGCCCAGTTCCTCAATACTGGCAATCTTTAGCTCATATCATTTCTTTGCAGTTGTAGTTTCTTTTGTGTTAAGTACTACTGGCTTTTAGGAATTGTTGTCTTTAATGATAATATTAATGTAATAAGCGTGCATGTTTTGTACTAATCTATCCATTCGTATTCACTCATATTTTATCACTTATTACAAAAATCACAAAAAATGCATTTTACATCCTTTATCACACTGATTAACAAATATTTGAGGGAGGATGACGAAAACGAAATACCCAAAATTGCTGATAACATGCTTTCAGAAAGAACCTTGCTGATGATGTACATGCATTGTTTCAAATCCCCAAACACTGGAGAGATAAGAAGTTAATCTCTAGACAACCACTTAGAGCCTAGAAGTAGGAGTTTCTTTCGGATATTCAAAACCCTTACACTTAACCCGAGGCAGGGTAGTGTTCAGTTAACCTGACTACGCATCCACCCATAAGGAAACATTCCATATGGGAATCTTCTATGACCAATGACTTGGCAGTCACTATCCTTCAACAAAAAGAGAAAAATAAGAAAATAAGAAAAGCCTGCTTAGTTGAACATCCAAATAGGAGACTTAGGCAAAAATTAGGGCAAATCCCGATGGTCTAAAAGCATAAAAAGAGAAAACAAACAGTCCATGCAAAAATTAGGGCAAATCCCGATGGTCTAAAAGCATAAAAAGAGAAAACAAACAGTCCATGCAAAAATTAGGGATCAATACAAAAAAGGAGGTCTTCAAAACCCTCAGCAAAAACAAAATAAGTTGTAGTGACCATCATATCCAAAATCAAAAGGGCCACTGACACCCAAAAAATTGAATAAGGTGACTGTCATTTCAAGAAAGTTTTGAATTATCATCTTCAACCATTACACTTTCAAACTCTCTTAGGAAAGAAATGCGTGTGTCAATTAATTGAACGTAGGACTGGAGAACATCACGAAGAGGGTGGGTACCAATAAAACTTTGAGCCTATATCTTTTGTTTCATAAACCGTGAACCAGACCACGATACAACCCTCGAAAGACCTAATTGAAGCAGGGTTTATTCTGAAAGCGTATTTCAGCAAGGTTGCGTAAACTAACTCCTAAAAGATTTGTTAATCTTCTCCTTGTTGTATCACAAATCACTAGCTAAATCAGCACAACGTTTGGACAATCGATCCATTCGTCACACACTATCACATCATTCAAATAGATGATTTTTCAAAACTCGTATGAATATTGCATTAAAATTACTATTTCTGGACAAACAACTTTTAATTGTTAGGCAGTACTTAGCATCTAAAGAAATTCCAAACAAAGGAAAGTCAAAGAGGAATTTGAGCATTCATTGGTGTTAACATGGATCAAGATCGCTCCTACTCAGGGGCAAGACTTTCAATGACTGTGTTGACCTGAAAATTAGTTGGTTAGAAACTAAATCTAAGTATCAGTGGATCATTTAGAAAGAATATTTCAACTATCGGCCTATCTGGGGCAAAGCATTCATGATAACCTAATTCACGACGAGTCTTTCCGAAGGCTCAGACAGGGGCAACTCCCCATGAGACCCAGATGCTGGGGCAATTTGTAAAGTGCTAGGATATGGCACAGTCATTCCCAGGACTCCTATTCGAAGAAGATTCTTTCAAAATACCCAAGATTGGGGCAAGGCCGTCATAAAAGGATTCTTTAGGGCAAAGACAAAACATAACCAACATGCATTGATTATGTCGCTATGCTCATTTGAAAGTCATCCTGACATCAGTCAAAGAAATTGAGGTTCTCTCAGTAGCTCATAATTTCATTAACGTATCAGACTGAAGACACCAAGAATGGTCGCATCCATCCTCCGATAAGAATATCGTCAGATACCAAGTGTCGAGAAGTCAATACCTTCCACCACCTCTAAAAAGTCTAATTCTATTGGCAACCACCAAAAAGCCTAAAGTCCAATTTCGTTAGCGCCCTCATAATTCCAAAGTCTACGATGGTGGCAAACTACCAAAAAGCCAAAAGCCCAACTGTGTTTGACACGTTTCAAAAGCCCAACTGTGTTTGGCACATCTCAAAAGTCCAACTGTGTTTGGAACATCTCAAAGATCCAACAGTGTTTGGCTCAACTTAAAAGTCCAAGACTCCTTGGCATTTCTCGCAATCCAATCTTCTTCAACTCCGTGTTGATACCTTTAATATTTTAACCCTATGTTGATATCTTTTCAACTCCGTGTTGATTCTTTTCAACCCTGTGTTGATGTTTTCACCTTTTCAACTCCGTGTTGATGGCTTTATTCTTTTTCAACTCTGTGTTGATATTTTCTTCAACTCCGTGTTGACACCTTTATCCTTTTCAACTCCGTGTTGATATCTGTACCTATCCAACCATGTGTTGATATTTTCTTCAACTCCGTGTTGATACCCAATCTCTTCAACTCCGTGTTGATACCTTTATCTCTTCAACTCCGTGTTGATACCTTTACCTTTTCAACTCCGTGTTGATACCTTTACCTTTTCAACCTCGTGTTGATACCTTTGCTTCCTCAACCCCGAGTTGATACCCCATGACCCTTTTCCCCATTGCTTTCAAAACTATTAAAAGTCCTAAAGTCCACCCGTGGAGTGGCATCTTTTCAAAAGTCCAACCTTGTTTTGGCATCCCTTTGAAGTCCACCAGTGGAGTGGCATCTTTCTAAAGCCTAATTTCGTTGGCAACTACCACAAACTTTATCTCCAGCATATCCAATCATCTGCATCGTCACAAGCATGGCATGCATAACATTCTTGTCCAAAAACAGGAATGTTATAAAACATAATCATATCAATCATAAAAAAAATCATTTGCATTAAAATTTCAAACCATCATTCTCATATGAATCACTGTGCATCATGCAAAGCATAGTATTCATGTAAAATACATCATAAACAGGATCCAGTACGTGCATCTCGGGCCATCCTTTTTAAAGTCGACAGTATTCCTCCGAAAGGAGCTAATATCCCACATGTGCTCAGAGTTTATTCCCCCAGCAAGTCATTCTTCAACATTATAGTTGATGGTGGCGATTTCCAACGTCTTCATTTTGGTTGCTCCCCAAGCGGAGAGTATCCTGAAAGATCAGTGTTCGAGATACTTCTTTGGCGTTCTCCGAAGATTCTTAATTGATAAGGAACTGCTTCGCAAGATCCAAAGAATTTCATGTTTCATTAGGATATTATCCACGAAGAACCTTAATTCATAAGGGACTACTTCATGTGATTTGGAAAAACCCATTCAGTAAATTGAGATACTGCTTTGCTAGTTTAAAGAATCTCAGACTTTTTACAAATCTCCAACTCATATCTTTTATTGCCTTGCATTTTATTTCTTGTCGGACAAATTGTAGGGTCTTCTTGTATCTAATTGACTTTTACCCTAAAAATTGAATGCCATGCAACAATTCACTTTCTCGGGTTCAAGACAATTAGATAGGGGCATCTGTCATACCCCAAATTTGTCCTACCTTTTTTTTCGTTTCTTTTATTTTCTTTCTTTTAAAAAAAAGATCATACGACCCTTGGCCATGATCCTTTGGAAATGAAGTCATAGAAGTACTATGTATAAACTTTCTTTGGGACTAACAATTACGCGGGTACATTAAATTCAAGTGGAGAAAAGTTTCATTTTCGTGATCAAGCATGTCAAGGAATAATCAATTTGTGTTGGTTTTGAGGTTCTCATTAAGATGTCTAAAAGGCCCATGGTTTCATACAAATACAGGAAAGGTCATACGTTCTTTTTTCAAAGATGGATGAAGTTTGCTCAGATAATGGAATCAAGTTTTTCCATGTTTGAAACATCTAAATGGAAGACAATCAATTTTAAGTGGAGTTTCAAAAATGGATTTAGAGGTGCAAAAGCAATGGAGCCATGTTGTTTCAAGAGACACATTAATTTGTTTTCTAGAAACCAAGTACGGTGGTATTCAATTGGAGCCCACATCATGGGGGCCTCCATATTCAAGCGACAAATTCATGCTAAGGCCAGCTCTGTCATGTCAAGTGCATCATTCAAGTGACAAGATCCATGATAAATACATTATTCAGGCTATAAAACACATGTCAGCAGCCGTAAGCCGATTTCTAAGGCGCAAAACGATCAGCTCCATTCACTAAGGGAACATCATGACACAAATTACAAAGTGGACCATTAGAGGTGTTGAATCAATGCAGAAAAGAGTTTATCTAAATTAAAAATTCAAAGAGTTCATTATATTTGAAGTTACAAGTTTATGGTATTTAAGTGAAGCATAACAGGGGCTGAAATACTATGAAGTAGCAAGATCCTAATCCTACTGTTTGAACTTGCGCCAAAGGAGATTGCAACAACATGGAGTCAATCTTCATGCTCTGCAAAAAAATAAAAAAACAGGTTCCGTGCTACGGACACATCGTAAGCTTCATCTTCTCATGCCACGCCTTTATGCATTATTCAAAGCTTCATTAATTCTCAATTTGTTGCCATAATCTTCTTTTTTCCTCACCTTGATACCTTGCTTTGTTTTTCAACTCGGCGTGGAACTTTCGTACGAGATTAAACCAATAGTCCTATTTACAACAATTCCAAAGTTAAGATTGTAAATTAAGGCATGTTCAGAATCAAATCCAAGTATCCATAATCATGCTTGATACAAAACGTTCCATGGGTTTAACCGGAATCAATTGTAAACTCAAGACATTGCGTACAGTCAGAATTCATGTTATACCTAAGGTGTCTAAAGTGTGATTGTGTCTAGTGTTCCAAGTGTTACATGTTACCTCATCTTCTAGAAGGCTTGACATCGCTCCAAGGGGTCGTTTAGACTTGTTGAGTTTTCTCACAGCCGCGCTCTAGCACCCGTCAAGCTGTATGCAGAAATAAGTCACCAATACTATTATCTCTCTGTGAAGACAAAGCTACCACTACCAGGTTTTTGTACAAATGTCGTGACTCTCGCCAAATGCCACTTTCCTTGACCGCCTCAACCATTGGGCCAAATCGTTGTGCCGACACAAAAGCTTGAACTTCAGCTGAGATGCAACCGAAGAAGAGTTAGCAGTGCAAGCAAAAGTACTTTAAGCATTGAAGTATTAACATAAGTTCGAATGAGGATTAAGTGTATTACCCTTTAAGCACAATTCGACGTTTTCTTCCCAGCTATCCCATCTCCCATCCATCAATTATATTCACCATTGCTCTTCTTGCTCCATGTTCATGTTTCTCTAAGTAAGCCCCATAAGGTCATGACAATACACCCTAATTTCCTTCACTCTTGATGGCATTGAATTTCTCTAACAGACCTGCAACCAGGATCACCATGTTAGAACGATTTCATTGGAACAAATGGTGGCGATTGATAATGGTTCTGAAGGACGGTTAGGGAGCTTAAGTCATGATACATTTGCAAAATTTTTACAAGGAAGATCCAACAGAAAGTCAAGAAGGAGTAGGATTAGAAACACGGCAAAACCAGAAATTCCGCAAAGGGAAAAATCACAGCAGTAAAAGCAAGCCAATAACAGTGAAAATTGAAACTCACTTCGGTGAAATCTCTGAGGCAAATTTGCAGGACCACACGCCAGCTCACCAATTGGAGGCCCCACACAATCTTTCTGCAAAATCCCAAATATCCGCTAAGCTAGCTGATCATCCAGGCACAAAATTCGGTTTTCTCACAGGATTTTTGACAGCTCATTAACAGGTCCATTCTTTTCTCCTATATAAACAATCATTGAGTGAGAAAGGAAAGAGACCACCAATACCGCAAAATCCCCAGCCAAGAACAAAGAGACGACGGATACACAACCCTAAAGACTAAAAAACACTATATAAAAACCCTAATTCCCAAAAGGAACGTTGAGCAAAAGAACGAAAAGATTCAGAAGAAGGCAGAAGAACGATGATTCGAAGCGTACAAAGAACAACAGAAACATCATACAAGAGGAAATCGAAGGTTACCTATGATGGTAGAGCTTTAAATAGGATTCTTCTCTAACTAAGGTAGACAATACTCATCTTTAAATATGATTCGAGGCGCTCGGGCTAGATTTTTTCTTGTTTGTTTGATTCCGCGGATTTTGGATAAATCTAGGGTTTGTGCTTGATTTTCTATTGAATATGATTTTTGAGTGTGGGCATTCTATGAAGTTACTTCATGAAGGTATGATGAAGCTATGACTCCCTTGGTTTGAGTATGGCGGAATACATGTGGGTGATGGAGGCTTTTGCGTTAGAGAGAGGAAGAGTTGAAATGACGTTTTTTTTTCTTTCTCTTTGTTTAATGTGCTTTAAAGAGAGTTTATGAATTTTGTGTGGCTCAAGGAACACAAGTTGGCCTCTTGATAAGTCCTAGGCCATTTGTCAGTGCTTTTTTTTTCCTTCTGTTGCTATGTTTGACCGATTTGAGTAATTGGTATACGGCTAGGGTTTCTTGGAACCCTTCATTTTTTTGGTGGATCACATAGACCAATTCTTTTGCTCTTACCAGCTTCTTCTTTTTTTCATAATATTTTTTTTTCTTTCTTTTAAAACAAGATATTCGAAATTTTTTGTTTAATTTTATTAAATTTCTTTTAGTTAATTTTAATTAGTGATTAATTTTTATTAAATATTCAGTTTTAATTGATTTAATTGTTTTGATTAGATTTTCCTTAGAACATTCAAAATAAAACACACAAAAAAACCTTTTAATTAATTAATTATTTTAAGTAGTTTTATTGATTATTTTTTTAAAATTAATCTTATTAAATATTTCTAGTTAATTTAATTAATTAATCTTTCCCATTTCCTTCGATCTTTTGATGTGTGATGAATGATTGTGTATGCTTAATGGTTCTGACTTGCGATATAACGATATTCTTATTTGTGCGATTTACTTTTCATGTTTCTGACGACAAATTGCTAAGTAAAAAGAAGAACGCGCACTAAGATTAATCATTTCAAAGACAAACGAAATATTTGGTCCAACGCCAAGAAAATATCCATACACACTTCACTTCCTATACACACGAAAGTCGATCCTTCTCCGATCGCCATCATGCACTACCTTTAACACTTTACACTTTTCTAAATATTTCAATTTCGAAATTAAATCAATACAATGTACTTTTTCTTTACAGCAAACATTCGAACCAATACTCGAAATCTTTTCATATTTAAAAAAAGAAAGAAATGAATTCTGGAGGCTAGCATTCCTCGAATTCTTGAATGAACTCTCCTGAGGCTCGCTCCATGGGACGCAGTTCATTCGATCTTTCGCTATTAAAATACCTAAAATTCAACATATCAAATAATGAAATAATTGAATTCTGGAATCCAGCATTCCTCGAGTTCTCGAATAAACTCTCCTGAGGCCCGCCCCACAAGACGTAGTTTATTCACCCTTTCATTCTTAAAAAACCCTAATCAACTCAAACATATTTTCGAAACAAGAACTATTTAAATCCTTTCTATACTCGCAAAACAAGCTAGCGCTTCAGCCTCATATTGTGAGCAGACAAGCTAACGCTTAGTAGTTAGAATGCGATTTAAATAATCGTTCATTAACAAACCAACTAACTTGTTCGTAGTTAGTCGAACTACGACACTCTGATTCCTCAACAAGGATACGTATGCACAAGGATCCCATTCCTTGGCGAGCCCCTTAACAATTAACTTCCTCTTTTCTCTCGCCCCTGTTGCGATCGAGACTAATCGAACCTTAGTACCACGAACTACGAGGCTCTGACTTTCCCATTGCACAAGGGAATATGTAGGCACACGGATCTCAATCCTTGCCGAGCACCCTAGGACCAAAACCACCCATTCTCCATATACGTCTATTATTAAGAAGACAGTAATTTAAGTCAACATTCAATCGCAGATTAGACTAAGAGGTTCTCGTTGAATACAACGGACGTAAGAGATGCTAATACCTTCCTCTTGCGTAACCGACTCCCGAATTCAGAATCTGGTTTCAATGACCAAGTTCATTATTTTATAGGGTTTATCTATATTTCCCTTTTCCTTTATTAGGAATAGATTAAAATTAGGTGGCGACTCTATTTGTCTGTTTTTCCGCGTCTTTCGTGAGGATCGTATTTTTCGAGGTACGACAGTATGGACGAGGAGCCCTTTGTTATTGATACCCCTGTCGGTGCTGTTGTTGAGGTTTCTGAACCTGCTGCTGGTTAGCTGGAGCAGAAATAGTGACAGGAGCTGCTTGATGATAAGCATTCTGGTTACCCCTCTTCTTCTGAGCATATACAATCCCAGTTTCTCCTTCCATGTGCTTCACGAAAGGCTTCTTAACCCCGGAGGTTGACACTCTGCCACTCTGAATCTTGCCTTGTTTCATCCAACTCTCGATTCTTTCACCCGTCAGAATGATGTCAGAAAATCCACTGGAGGAACAACCAGCCAATCTCCCCATGAAGTGCCCCGGGAGGGTGTCCATGAAGAGATCAACCATCTTCCTTTCAACAATGGTGGTTGAACTCTGGAACCTCGCGCCATCTTTGCGCATAGTCTTTGAAACTTTCAGAACTCTTCTGAGACAGGCTTGGAAGCTGAGTTCGAATGGGAGCCATGTCGATGTTGTATTGGTATTTCTTGAGAAAGGCTTCTCCAAACTCCTTCCAGTTACAGACAGGTTGTCCTGGAAGTAATACATCCAAAGTTTCTCGTCTTTGGTATGTGCAGCGATTTTGCGATAAAATTCCTGCACTGAGTCTTAGGGTAGGATTTGTTGTTATACTTGTCAAAAGTCGGAGGTCTGAACTTTTAAGGGATAACCACCACTGAAACTAAGCCCATATCGGAAAGATCGATGCCAAGAGTATATTTGCATTCTAGAGCTCGCACCTTCTCAACCAGCATTTGGAAATCTTGATTATTGGCTCTAGTACCAAATCACATATCTTCGTTGACCAGAGTGAACTGATCTTCCTGACGGTCCTGTACAAAGATAGGAGTCAGGCCAGCAGCCTCTGGAGTTGGTGGTCTGTTCACCACAGGTGGAACAAGAGTGTCGTTGATTGGATTGCCTTAAGCATCCAAGGTGACCACCGGAGGATCTGTTTACGAGGGGTTGAGCATTTACATAGCAACCCTCATCTCTTGCTGCCCCAGGGCTATACCCTGCATCATTGTCATGAACTCCCTCATTCGGGTGTGAATCTCGTTCAGTTCTATCTGCACAGTATCCATGAAATTCCTTTG
Source organism: Lathyrus aphaca (assembly GCA_963966055.1). Lineage (NCBI taxonomy): Eukaryota > Viridiplantae > Streptophyta > Magnoliopsida > Fabales > Fabaceae > Lathyrus > Lathyrus aphaca. Next base: position 73,687,362 of record OZ014525.1, on the reverse strand, counting down.
ATTTCGACGGGTAACGTACCGGTGTAGCGGTATATCGTGCCTGAGTAGACGAGTCTTGGTGGCTCTCGCAATCCTTCTTGAAATTGCACTTAAGTTAAGAACCCTGGAAAACCTGCAAAAGAGAAAAATGAAAATCATATGCATGCAATGCTATGTGCATTTCATTCTCAAGGTTTTTTACGTTCCCGTTACGGTATTTGAGAGTTCAGATAGCTCCTTTCAGATCTAAGGAAGAAAACCTAGCATGATGTTCAGATAAGATAATAGTTGTAGATAATTGGAGCTTATTATCCCATGTCAGTGCAAGAGATAACAACTAGAGATTCAAATCAAATCACACATATCATAAACTAGGATCTGAATATAACAACTTCCCCGAAGGGTGCCAATTCATACATCAAAGAGTAGTAAAGCAAAGTAAAGAGGAATCCCACAACAAGCCCGTGGGTAATACCGGTATAAGAGTATGAGACTAAACCCCAGGAAGCTCTATGCCTTACAGCCTCCAGCTAAGGTGCTTGAAGGCTTGGAACAATTGGGCAATGTCCGGATGATTCAGCTCCTGGATGAGCTTCTGGATAAGAAGATCCCTTAGATCAAAGGTAGCATGCAACTCGTTGATCTGTTGCAGGAACACCTCTTCCCTTTCTTTGCTAGGGCTTGGCTCAGTCTTAACCTTCTTAACATCGGCCCGAAGCTTCAACTCTTCTACCTCTTTCTGGATGTTGGCCATCTTCTGAGGTGGTCTTTTTGTTGCTCGTGGGCTTTCTAAAGGAACTCTCCTTGCTCAGCCAGATAATCTTGAAGGTCTTTGATCTTTAGCTTGTACTTGATCTCCGCCTCTTTCTTCTCTTTCAGATGGTTTTCCCACTTCTCTTTCCAAAGGGTCACTGCTTCGTTATCTTTGTCAAAGGCTTTCTTATCCTTTTGGCGCTGACTCGCCCTGTGGATCTCAGCTAAACCTCTCTTCTTGAAGTAGAGCTCTCGTTCTTCGAAGTCTTGCTGCTTGAGCCTGACCAACTCTTCAACTAGATAAGCTCTCTCTTCTAGCTTCTGGTTCTGAATCTTCATCTTTTGACAAGAATCATCAGCCTCCTGGTTTTCATTCCTAAGCTGTTTGACCAAAGCCTCTAGCTTCTGGTAATCCTCCAAAGGCACAGTTGTAGAAGTTAGAACTGGTGCAGAGAAAGGGATTAGGGAAACTTGAGCTTTCTCCCTTATCCAGGATTCGAACTCGGGAAACATTTGATTGTTTCTTTTTCCCAAGTGCTCTATACCCTTCCGTTTGATTGGCTTCTAGGCCCCTACGGATTCTCGAACCAAGGGGAGATTATCCTTCATAGGAAAATAGAAAGTTTGAACTAGCTCTGATTCTTTGGGAATGACCTTGAGTGCATATCCCAATTGTCTTCTCAGAAGGATGGGGTTCTAATTGATGCCCTCGACTACTCCTAAGAGTGGAACATTGGGATACCCTCCACAGCTGGAGATGGGGTCCTCCCCTTTCATCCTCAAAGTAAACCATCGGATGTCTTTGGCAGACAACGCGTTCAGCTTTTGCGCCCAAACTACCTTAGGATTTGTGAAAGCTTCAATAATAGGGAGATGCCTCATGAACCATCTGTAGAAGAGAGGGGCACAACACTTGACCAAGCCATCCCGTCTTTCCTCATTCTTGTAATGCATTAAATAATAGAGGTCACCCAGGAGAGTGGGTACCGGATTCTTCAGCACAAACAGGTGAATAGAGTTCATGTCCACGAATTTGTCCATATCATTGTCGCTCCCCGGATTTCCATCTTGGTACAAACGCGAAAGTGGCGCGGAAAAAGAATAGAGTCGCCAGCCAGGCATTTTTATCCCGAAGAAAGGGAATGGTAATGCTGCACAAACCAGAAGAAAGAAGAGGAAGGACACAGGTCCTACGAACCAAAGAGACTGAGTTCGGGAGTCGGTTACGATCTGGGAAGGTATTAGCACCCAGATTGTCTGCCGTACCCGACGGGATCCACGCTTGCAAAAGAAACTGTTTCAAAGGGTGAGGGTATGAAAACTGCAACAAAAGAAATGAAAATGAAAAGAAACTGGAACTGGAAAAGAACTGAATAAGAAAAGAAAAGGAAAAAATGTAGGGAAAATAAAGATTGTGCTCGAACGGGCCCTACCCCGCTGCCTACGTACCTCATCAGGATAATGAGGATCAGAGACGCTGTAGTTCCCCTAACTAGGGGTACTAAAAGGAAATTGCTTGTGAATTAAGGCTTGAACTGCCTATGCCATTTCTCAGGTGTTGTAGACTCGGACGATGAGTGCATAACCGTATTGCAAAGTGACAAGTAAGAGCAAGTTCGCGTACGGAGCGAATGAGGTTAGAAAAGAATTCCCGAAGGAAAGACGCTTATTGTTTGTTTGTGTTTTTTAGAAGCTTTTTTGAGTGTGTCACAAGAAAGTGAACTCAAGCTCTTTTCCATGGAATGTGCACTTGTCACTACATTCCAAGATGGAATAATAGAACAAGCACACTCAAGTAAGGAGATGATCCCCAAAACTTGAACCCAAAGATTAGGGCTTAGGCTCACTAACTTGTTTACTTATTAAGTGTTTTGGTATTTACAGTGAAGAAGTGTTTTTTATGCTTTTCTTTTATGAAGAAGATACCTTGATCAGACTTGTGCATCACAAAGTAAACTGGTACTATCCCAAGATGGGAAGACTACAAGCATACCTCATGGGATAAGGCTATGGATCAAGACATCACTTCAAACTTATTAAAGTGTTTTTTAAGAGTTATGAGATGAGAAGAGAAGAAGAACCAAAAGGATCTCAAAGGAAAAATTCTAAAGGGTGACTAAAATAATCCTAAGTGTTAGCATGCATGGATGTCCTAAGGGTTAGTGAGGTTTCTATCCTAATGAAGAAGGAAAGAAGAAGAGAAGAAGATAGAAGAAGGGATGAGAAAGTCCTAAGCCCAACAACAAAGAGCTAGTACAAAATAAACATAAGAAGAGAAGATGATAATTGGAGATGTGGAACTCAACTTCCACACCTCTCACTTACCATAGCCCCTGCAAGGTTAGTAACAAGCATACAAGTGAAAATAAGAATATTTACACAAACCAGAAGATGACAATTACAAGCCAAACCAAACAAAAAGTCAGTACCTAACCCTATAGGTGACCTAAAACAAAGACCCACAAATCCTAATAGGATGACATAAATGCCTTCCTCAAACTATGTTAGCAAGAAGGAATAAGGAGGCACGAAACACTACCTAAAAGACAAGACTCCAAACAAATATCAAATGACATGAGAAAATTATGAAATTAAATTTCTAAAGTCAACAACCAGCAACTAACAATGCATCAAAATATCTCACAAAAATTCACAAAGAAACCCACTAAATAAACACACGAAATCGCTTAGGAACCAGTAACGGAAACACACAAATATGACTTACAAAACTATGGATAAAATTGAATTAAAAATATAAGAAAATTTTTTTTAGGTACTTTTATGAGTCTATGAAATAATGCAAAAAGAACGGAATAAAAAAGTTAATCGAGGGAGGAGAAACAAATTTTACAAGATGAAGCTCCAATTATGGAAACTAAATGAAAAAAGAAATTAAAAGAAATTCGAAATAAAAATGAAAATTAATTAAATCAGAAAATAAAAAAAATATGAGAAAATTCTAAATGGAGTTATGAAACTAAAATATATTTTTATGGAATTTTATGATGTATTTTAATATTTAAAATGAATTAAAATTGAAATGGTATAAAAAAAGAATTAAAAAAACTAGGAAAATGGGGAGGGGGTGCAAACAGCAATAAAACTAGTTTTAAACAAGAGAATGGGCCTTAGAGGGGGTGCAGGAAGCAGCAAGAAAAAGCCCAACGCGGAAGAGACCAAGGGAGGGCACGGTGGACCCACGGTCAACGCGGTTGACCGACCTGGAAACGCTGGATCAAGACACTAGTCATAGTATTCTCATCAAGCGGTGGAAAAATGCAAGGATTATGGCTGTTACCGTGAAACACATGCGCAGGATGGAAAGGGGAAGGTCCTACCGGACGGTGACAAGTGTCACCGCCGGTATGGACAGAAAATCACAAAAGCTTCCAAAGCCTATCTTCTTATCACCTTGGAATTCGAAACAACCCAGCAACTTTCTCAATTAATTCCTGATAACCTTTTTTATTATTTTTCTAAACAAATCTCTTAACATTCAAAACAAAAATAAACAATACAAAAACACAGAAACACAAAAGGAACAAACCCTTTCTCGCCGCCCATCTTCTCTCACTCACATCCTATTCTTCAACTTGACCTAGCGCCGCCGGCACCCTTCTCCTTCAACTTTGCGTCGCCGAAGCCTCACCGGTCATCTCCCAGCCACCACCTCCACACACAAAACCTTCTACACCAACACAAACACTCTCTAATCTTCTACACTAAACCGAAATCCGAACGCACAAACATAAACCTCATTCAAATTCTCCTCACAAATCCAGAAACGTTTTCCTCGCACAAACCGAACGACGGACGGACCACAACCACAACAACAACATGAAGAAATCAAAATAGCAAACTCTAAACATACGAAAATCAAGTAAAGAGGTAAGAATTTCGCCAACCTTCGACGCCGAGATTCGCGTCGGTTGCGTGTTAAAAACTTGACGAAATGCGACGAAGACGAAAACGATCAATTCGATTGATGAACAGTGATGAAGAAGCTGAAGCTTGATGTTGCAGTGATAACGATGATGAATTCTCAGAGAAGTTTCTTCGTTTTCTTTTTCAAAAGGAAGTGATGATGAACTTCAGTGAATTTCTGTTTCGGTGTAACATGGTGAAGATGATGAGCCTGCTATGTTGATGATGATGAAGAGTCATGAAATGAATTCTGATTTTGATTGTTGTGTGATGGAAAGAATGAAATCTGTGTTTGGCTTGGTGATGAAGAAGAAGGGATTTTCGGTTTTTGTGCGGTGAAAAGAGAGTGAGATTCAATTCAGTTAGGCGTATATTGATGAAGAAAAATTCATGTTATTATGAAGGTGAGAACTCTGGTGCTTGATGAAAAAGAAATGAAAAAACTGTTATATTCCATTCGAAATCGTGATCAACATCCCCCCTTTATTTCTGAGTTTGTTACTTCTCATGAGGAAAAAAATAATGAATCCAATTCTGTTATTTCTTTTTGGTAACTGAATTCTCTTTTTTTTCCACCTTTTTTAGCATTTTTTGTGTGATCTCCCTTTTCCGTGAATTGAAGCAATGCCCTTTTTTGCCACTCCTTTTTCGTTCATGCTTTTTTTCCGTGTGCGATCTGTGCCTGTATCACATGCTTGCGTTTTGGCTCAAAAAGAATTTCCATTTTTGACATGCCTTGCGTGTGACCTCCCACGTTTTTGCCTCCAACAGGCTGCGTTTTGATGTGGTGAAGTAAACGTGATGCCTTTGGTCATGTTCACATGTTGGTGACTGGCTAGGCTTGATGAAAGTGGGCTAATGTTATTTTTCTTTCTATTTGTTTTTTTGTTGCTGATTTTTACTTTGTTGTGATGTTAATATGGGCTTAAGCAAATGAATCATGGACTATTATTTTGGAAAATAATACCTTTGCTTAATAATAAAGAAAATAATAATAAAAGGAGTAATGGAATAATGGATTAAGAAAAAATAAAGATGGATGTGAATTCCTTAAAAGGAATAATTGGACATAAAAGGTGGATGGAAAAAAAATGGATAGCAAAGTGTGAATTGAACATGAATATGTTTTACTTGAAAATAGATGATGAATGAAATTTGGATGGATTGGATTTGGACTAATGGATATGAAACTGTATTTAGGTGATATTTAATATGGGAGAAATCAAAATAAGAACAATGGTTGAGAAATTGGTTTAAATGGATAATTCGACAATAATGGTTTAGAAATGGACATAAAATATATTTTTGTGGGACGAACCAATTATCACCAATACGCACATAGCCAAGAAACCTCGACTCATTAATTCACTCAACTCAAAACCAATCTCGCATTATTTCCATAGAAGCCACCGACCCTCTGGATAAATCACCATCTAAGCGTCATCATGATAAGCTTGAATCTTTGAATCCCAACCCATCACCTGAATCACTGCCTGGCAAACTGATGACCTTTTCACCCAACTACTCGACTCTGAAACGCATTGCTTGAAAATAACCTCAAACACAGATGACTTGCAGTTGAGGTAATCCCTCGATAGTTCGACCAAGATTGGGTCAAATGTCCCTCTGAAACGAATCGATGAACTGAAATCAATGCCAGCCTATGCTATGCTAATGGGTGTCATGCTTTATCTTTCTATGCTAATGATGCTGAGGAAATGATATGAGTATGATGAATATGATGTGATATGATTCTTAAAATGAAGAGGGCAAATTTGGGGTGTTACAATCAGCAAACAGGATGATCCCGTATATGGACAATGCTAAGATGGCACAAACTGAATCCCACTGATTTATCGCAGCAAGTTCTCCAGATCTTCTAACTAGAAACTCTAGAGAGAAACCAAACACCACCGCTTTGGTAACAATCAGATTGTCAGTCACTTCAGATGAGCTCAAATAAAAATCCTTGGCGATGTCAAAATGAGTTGGTGTGGTCATCCCTGAGTTGAAGGGTATCTGATCTTGGATTGGCACCCCTAGAATCTCAGCATACTCTTCAAGTAGATGGCCTAACTGAAAGTCATGAAAGGTGAAGCACTTAAGCCGTGGGTCATAGTATTGCAATAAAGTATGAATGGAGCTCCCTTGAGAACTATCCAGATCAACTATCAAATCCAGAATACTGCCATATTTCTCCTTGAAGTATCCCAGATGACCTGGGGTAATAAGAGACACCATCTGGTCAATCAGATCCATTTTGGTATCGAAGAATTTGTAGTGCACAATCCTTTTTCTGACATCTTCCATTTTGCAGTAGCAGTACGACCGAGAATCGGGAATAGTATGAACCCTGAGAATGAAAAAGAACACAAATGATTAATGATGTTATGATTCTTATGCAATGCAAGGCATGTGACCGGTGACATGTCTGTGATGTGTCAATCATATATTCATGTGTATGTGCAAGGTCACAACATCATAATAACAATTCCTCTGAACAAGAATCCCGGATCTCAGAACCAAGGAACCAAAGAACCATATCATAATACTGAACGATACTGGAAAAGTGGGTATGTTGGAAGTTTTAGGGTTCCTGCAAACCTGTAAATCCCTCCCATCTCACGGGTGTGTTACCCGGGTCAACATCACGGACTCTCAAAGCCGAGCAGCAATAATATGTTCACTATTTCCGAGAAATGGCTCATGACCAAATCAGGGAATCGGTTTGGCATTATGTACTACACATGGAGGGCTTAGTTGTGTCCAAGGAAACAAGCATCCCTCATAAGTTCCCAGCTTCAAGCACTGAATTGAGAAACAATAGTATATTCAACCCTTGGGATATAGTACTATCGTCATACGAACAATTTGCTTTAACTGGATTCCTATGAGAGAACCAGGCCGTCCTATATGAGTTCCCAGTGGGCCCTATGTAGCGGTAAAATCATGAGTGTAAGTTATTAGTTAACTTAACTCAAAGTAAATAGAGTCACCACCGCGCTTTTATTTTATTCCAAATGGAAAAGGGAAAAAGAGCGAATAAATCCTAATGAATCTAAAAGCAAAAAACTAAAAGAAATAAGTAGAGAACGGGTAGGGGGATAGGTTACAAATTGGGAAGGTTTTACGCACCCAAAATGTCAGTGGTACTCCACGGGAGCCCTTTGAAATATTTATTTCTTTTTTGGTTTGAAAAGTGGTTTGTTTTAAAAGAGATTGAAGAGATGGGAAGAGAAATGTTTTTAAAGAATTTTTGTGTTTGAAGAGACGTTCCTCTCATGCCTACCTACCCACAAAGTGCAATGCGAGATCAATCTCTCGTAGTTCGTGGTAAAAATAGTGAAAAGAAACAATGTGTTTAATTGATTTTAAAATGTAAAGATAAGTCGTCATTCTTTAGCGAATAATTCCACTAGAAAGAATGAATCATATCTAAACATAAAAAAAGGTTAAAAAAGAAAAGTGCACGAGGGCACAAAAATAATTGAATGCGTTTTGCATTTTTTTTAAAAGTATTTTGAAAAGAAAGTTTCGATATGCTTATGTGGTTTAGCATTTATTAAGAAATGAAATTAAAAAAATGAAATTAAACCACTTGACCTAAGTCAAGGTTTGATTATGAAAACCTTTTGAATTTTGAAAACAAAGAAGGTTTTGGAAATAGGGAGAAGCTTTGAAAATTTAAGAAATGGGAAGAGATGAAGGGACTATCCTAAGACTTAAAGTAAAAATTAAGGTAAGAACGAACAAACCATATGGTGAATATTCTTCGAAGCAATAGGATTTCATCTTCATAAACAAGTGAACCAAATCGGGTTAAAGTCTCCAATCCATAATAACTTGAGCAAAGGGAGAGATCCTAAAATCTAAGTCCAAAACTCCAAGTCCAATGCTAAGGATAGTGACCATAGTCCAAAATTAAAGTCACAAGTTTTTTAGATGTTTAATCATTTATTAATGTTTTTGTGTCCAAATGGACAAAGGAAAAAAAATACAAGAATAATATGAATATAAACATAAACAATATGATGAATGATATAGTATAATAAAAGCATAATAAAAGAGATAAGGAGCAAGAGATTAAAATAAAGAGGATAAGGTACGAGAAAGAATTAAAATGTTAGTATATTAATAGTATAATAATATTTACATAATATTGGTATTGTGAACTTAATCAACCACAACCAAAAAGAGATAACCAAAATCGCAAGGCAACCGGATCCAATTGGATCTTATTCCGAATTCGGGACAAGTTTAGGTCTATGTTAAGCAATCGCCGAGTAATTTACGAAGTAATTACCCTACAAATGAGGCCGGCCACCACTAATTAAGGTGGAAAATATTTGTGCTAATACATGTTAGAGAAATGATATAATGGATCATCCTCCGAAAACATGTCGCACGAAAAGAAAAAAGTGGTAACGGTCTAATCTTAATCGAGATTTCAAATTGAATTATCGAAGGCAACCTATCACGATCCCAAAGTATGGAGAATGATCCAAATGATCATTCGTCCATAGATTTGAAATAATGAAGATTAAACATCTTCGAAAACTAATAATCGTCGAATCGGAGATCTCATCGACCAAAAATAAAAATAAGATGAAGAGAAATGGATCTAAAATAGAATCCACACAAAAACCAACCAATGAAATAAAAAAGATTCAATAGAAAATATTACTTAAAATATTCTTCTTAGACTTTTTCTTCAAGGACCTAACAAAAAAATGAAAAAAAGATAAACAATTTTTTTTAAAAAAGGAAACAAATACAAATAATAATAAAAAAATTAACAAAAAGAAATTATAAGGGAAGGGGGATATGTGCAGATTAGGGATGGTGGTGATAGTAGTGGATCATGGACCAATATCTTTAAGCCCAAACAGGTTTTATTAAAGAAAAAATAACAAACAAATAACAAAATAAAAATCAGAAAAAAGTTTCATCCTCTTCTTCATCGTACAATGCCATTCATCGCCTGACCTTCAAAAAAATCGCCACCGCAACCTCTCTCAAAATGCAATCACAAATTCGTTGGTCGACGTCTCCGTTGCTTCCTCTCTCTCTCTCTCTCTCTCTCTCTCTCTCTCTCTCTCTCTCTCTCTCTCTCTCTCTCTCTCTTTCTCTCTTTCACACAATTTAAAAACTCCTTCACGGTTTCACTCGATTTGTGGTTGATGATGTGAAATTCCGATTGAAGATTGAAGGTGAAGAGCTATGTGAAGGTTTAAAAGAGAAATCCGAAAAAATGGAAGAAGGTTTGATTAATTTAGATGGTTATGAAGATTCAAGGTGAATGAAATTAAGGGATTGAAGCTTGATTGATAGTTTTTTATTCTCCAGAAATTTGAGGGACTATTCAAGCTTGTGAAATATAAAGAGGGAAAGGTCCAATTTATAGAGGGATGAGTGAAGATTTGATCTGAAAAATTGGTTGTCGTTTTGAAGCTCTTTCGCGAGTTTTGAAATTTGTTGATGTCCGTTTCATTCACCGTTTTTTGTTGCAGGTGCATTTTACAAGTGTGTTTGCGTTTTGGTGGTCGTGCGTCATTTTGATGCTTGTGTGATGTGTTTCATTCTCCGCATTTTGGATACATGGCCTACGTTTTGAAAGGTTGTTGTGCGATGTGAGCTGCGTTTGGAGTCACGAAACTCTTGCGTGTGCAGCGTTTTCGCGAATTTCAGGCTGCATTTTGTTCAATTTTGCTCATGTGTTTTGTGCTTACAGGTGCGTTTTATGTTGTTTCCCTCTGCATTTTGGGCTTGAGAATCTCGTGTGCATGTGCATTTGTTTTCAACTCGTGTGGATGTCTTGCATTGTGCGTGACAGATGGGAAGCTGAAGGCTGAATGCGAAAACGACTTGTTGGCTTGAGTTGTGATGGCGTAGAAGCAGTATGAAGCTGAGGAAAGTAGGCTCGTGAAAGTCATGTGCGAACTTGGATGAGTGGCTGGAAAAGTTGATATAGCTGAAAAGTGGCTTGTTATGTGTAATAATTTTTTTTAATGTTTTCATATAAAATAAAACAGGCTATTAATGTATGGGCTTAACAAAAAATATCATGGGCTTAATGATAATCTAGTGTGATAACCATAATTTTGGGAATGGATTTGGAAATTGGATTTTAATAAAAAAATGATTTAAGAAAATAGGTATGAACTAATATTTATATGGATATGGAATGAATCGGATAATCGAGAAAAAAGGAAGAAAAATTGGTTATTGAATAATAATGGATAATGGAAATTGAAAAATAAAAACTGGTTTAATCAAAAAAGGATCATGGATGAAATCTGGTCTTGATTTTAAGCCTACAACCAACTCTTGATTTTTTTCACAAGCAACTGATAAAATGAACACCTTCAATCCTAAACCACTGAATATTTGCAAATTAAGCCACAACCAACGTCTGAAAATTGCCTTGATTATTCGAATCCATGCTGAGGAAAATAAATCCACATATGAACCACTGATGCACTGAACCAAAACAATCTGGCCTGAAACTTCTTAAGACCCACAACTTGAGAATCTGATGAATTTCGCACACAACACTGCTTGAACTTTGAACACGCATCGTCTGAGAAATAAACCACTGGCACACATAACTTGCAGTTGAAACAACTTTTTGATAGTTTGACCAAGATTAGGTCAAACGTCCATCTGAATCGAATCATGAACCAAACAACCACACTGGATTTAAATCCCTGCCTTGTCTTTGAAAACCTGCTCACACAAAAGAAGAAGAAGAAGAAGAAGCAGACTGCAACATATTTTTGGTATTTTGGTTAGAGGTTAGTAAATATAAACAAATGAAAGACAAAGTAAACACGGTGATCCCTTGCGAGGCATAGACCCGCAACCGAGTAGGATAAACGAACCAGTGTGTGATCATGTTTGTATGCAAGATGCAGATGAAATGCGAAAAATCTTAGGGTAAAAAATTAGGGTATGACAGAGGCCCCTATTTAAGTTTCTTCAATCCATAGATAATGAAGATTGACATCTTTGTTTCGACAAGATGGAAGATACTTAAATATCAAAAACCCAATTTTTGGCCCTAAGAAGCCAAAAAACTGGAATGGAATGAAACGATATGAAATGATGTGAAAAATATGAAATGATATGAAAATGATATGAAAACATATGAATTAATATGAACGATTATGAAATGAAAATGTTATGAACGCATATGAAATGTTATGAAAACATATGAGATGTATATGGAATGCAGAGTAATATGTAAGGAATAAAACGACACATGAAATAGAATAAACAATGGGGATAAGTAACATGAAACTCCGATGCAGAAAAGAAACATGCTAGAGACCACCACATGGCTCAGCTGAGGCGAAAATGTCCAAGAATGGCAATTGGACAGAAAGGGTCACAACATCCAAGAATGGCACTAAATGAAGTGAGAGAAGTCCCGAAAAAGTACATCAGAAGCATCCAAGAATGACTTTACTAACTTTACTAGGGATATCCGTGAATGGAAATCGGAAAAAGGTAATCACAATATCTAAGAATAGCAATCAGATAAAAATGTGAATCACAACATCCATGAACAGAACTGAATGAGATGGGAAAGGTTCCGGAAAGTACATCAAATCAATGATGACTTCAACATGGAAATCGAGAGTATCAATCGGAGGCAAAATGATCACAACATCCGAGAATAACAATCAAATAAAATGTGAATCACAACATTCAAGAACAGAAGTGAATGACATGGGAAAAGGTCTGGGACAGTACATCAAATCAATGATGACTTCACTATGGACATCCAAGAATAGCAATCGGATAAAAGGGGTGTAAAAGTCTGAGAAGAAACATCTGGTAAGAAAAGATTCTGGAGAGACATCAAAGCAAGGTATATTTGGACAAACATCAGATAAACACAAAAAAGTTCTGGGAAAACATCAGACCAAAGGTTACCATCATATTTGGAATAACATCAGATAAAAGGTTCAACATATCTGGAACAACATCAGATAGAGGTGACAGTTCTGGAAAACATAAGAATAAACAAGGATATCCGGAATAACATCGGATAGAAGAGACAAACAAGTATTTTTGTAGGTTCCAAGTGTAACACGCCCTTTCTATAATTAATCATTTAGGCACATATTAAAATTTCCATCAGAGTATACTTAAAACATGGTATAAAAAGGCATGTCACATTATACTTTGAAATTAAAACATACAACACATGCTCATATAAGGATATGCAACATTTGGGTAACTTACAACAGAAGGATTTAATCCTTACACCCATATCTCAATATTAAAAATAACAGCGGAAACTAAACATTAATCAACATCAAACATATATACATATATATCATCAAGTTTGATTCACCAATAATTCATGTTTACATAAACATTCATCACCAAAATACATATACAAAATGTATCACAAAAGGCATCAAGTCGACCTTAGCTACCCGGTGCTACATATCAGAGCCGACCGACCAAAAGAATGAAGACACACTTCACAAAAAGACCTCAAGCAAACCTACTCTCCAATGCCTCATAGAGCATCATAAAACAACAGAAGGGTGAGAAAGATTATCATAATAAAAAAACATATAATTATATATCTTAACATAAAAATGCACATATACATATTCTCACCACAACTCATCACCCATCACACATATACATCACAATGTATATATACAAACTAGCATATTCATCATGCACAATTTCACATTATCTCACATAAACACACACACACACACACACACACACACACACACACACACACACACACACACATATATATATATATATATATTCATATGTATTCACCAATATCAATCACTCCGCATAAACATACATTATTCATGTTTATTCACCAATTCTCAATTATAGATGATAAATGCAAATCATAGAGACCGACTCGCAACTCTATGAAAATGCAATGCGGTACCGACTCAATCTTCTCAAGTTCACTCAGGAACTATTGGAACCATCGCTCGTTACCTAAAGTAACTCCTCGTCGGGCATACGATGTTCGCTCATTGCTCACACACCACATGGGCACACAATGTTTATGGATTTCTCACACCCCACACAGGCACACAATCATTTGTGAATAAATCACCCATTGCTCACACCCCACATGGGCACACAATGTTTATGGATTGCTCACACTCCACACATGCACACAATCTGATTGCTCACACCCCACACAGGCACACAATCGTGTTGTAGTCATCGCTCACACCCCACATGGGCACACAATGTTACAACGGATTCACATAGAATCCCACAACACAAGAATGCATACATTATACTTCACATGCAAAATGACACACAACATTCTTGAAAATGCATTATGCATTCATCTCATACAATCACAAACAAACTACACATTCGTATCAATTACCCCAAACGGCAACGAACTCTTTCATGTCAACATGCATTCATATTCACTCCACGCAATGCATTTGTTTGCCAAACGGCCACTATACCACAAATAATCCCACAATTCCTTAACTAACTCAATTACGTTTTATCGGAAAAGTCGGGTAAAAGTCGGGTAAAAACTACATATTTTAGCATCAATAGTTTCTACATGTTTTTAACTTCGAATCGATATAAAGAACACTAAAAACGGATAACCGAAACTCAAGTTACGAATCAAAAGAAACACCAAGTCAAAAACTTCTAGGCTCGCTGAGCGACAGGCTCGCTCGCTGAGCGAGAAAATCTCTGGAAAACCCGTTGAGCGAGGGATTGTTCGCTGAGCGAGAGCTGCGATTTCAGCAACATCTCAGCTACGCAACAGTCAGCCCAAACACCCCCAAAACTCAACTAAACCTCCATAAACATGATCATTAACATGTATTCATTATCATACTTCGATTATATCAAGTTCTAACCGATTAATCTACCAATTTCTTAGATTTTCCTCAAAAACCCTAAAACCTAACATTCTCTAAACTCGTCCAAAACAAAACCCAATCAATCTAACACATAAATAATCATACACAAGGTTAGGATAACAATATTTCACACCCTTACCTGATTGTTTCGATACCTAGGAGCAATCTTGAAGAAAGCCAAGCTTTTCCTCTTTTCTTCTCTTTTCTTTTCTCCTCATTTTCTTTCTCTTCTATTTCTTTCTATCTTTCTCTTTTTCTTCTTTTTCCACTCTTATAACTTTCTATCTATTTCTATTTTCTATTTCTACCAAATATCATTTTCTCACAAATTCTAATTCCACTAAAATCTCTAACTTATCATTAATTAGCAAAATGTCTAAAATACCCTCCAATCTAATTTTACTCGAAAATTCTCAAAACGGAAAAATAATATAACACATCAACATATCACATAAACACACCAATTTCATAATTGAAACAATTATTACTCAATTTAAACAAAAGACTCAACAAAAATGGAATAATCGAATCGGGGCGTTACACCAAGTAAGTTGGAATTTGATCACAAGGTAAGAAGTTGAAAATACCAAGACCTCGAGAAACGCATAATGAGGACTAACACTCTCATATATGCCAAGGAAAGTGGGGGATAACACACCCAAGAAAACGTATAATGAGGAATAACACACTCAAATATGCAGACATATGCGAAAATGGGGAATAACACCCAAGAAAACGCATGATGAGGAATAACACACTCAAATATGCCAAGAAAGTGGGGAATAACACACCCAAGAAAACGCATAATGAGGAATAACACACTCAAATATGCAAACATATATGAAAATGGGGAATAACACACCCGAGAACATAATATGATATAAAATGCTTGACAACCAGTTTATACTCTTAGGGGATTGAGAATCAACAAGTTTATACTCTTTTGGGGAGTGGAAAGATAGAAGACTGATTCCTCAACACGGAGATCACTGTCATTCTGCTCGAAGATTAGAGATGCTATTGTTCTTGAACATATCTCTGTCACACCGGTAAACTGTATCAAATTGAAAATCTTTTGAGAAAAGTCATGAAAAGATGCCTGGAGATTCTTGAAGAAGATTGCCCCAAGTTCAATGACTGATGAAGGTAAGTTGATAATTGATTTAGTTCCTGACTACTGCTGGAGAAAATTGATCAAATCTTTGAGATCACTATTGAGAAGAATAAATTGATCATGCCTTTAGTTCTTGAAATGAATGCTGAGAAGATAAACTCAGTATGAAACTTGAAGAGAAATCTTCTGGTTAACCAAATCTGAGAATAACTTGTACTAAGCAATAACTCTTTTTGAACTATGAGATCTGGAAGAAACCTGTCCCTAATAAGATCACTGACCAAATTTCTCAATTGTTTGAAGATTCCTTGATGAGGAAAGTTTGTTTGAAAATAAAAAATGTTTATACAAACCTGGTAACTTTAATGGAAAGTTCATGCAACATTTTGAAATCAAAAATCATTTTTTGGAATGAAATTTATTGATGTAAAGTAAATGAAAACATTGTCAAAACACGGCGGTTGAGACAAAAATGAAAGATAAAGCAAAGGTAAGAAACAAATGATTGGTAATAAACTTGGGATTCAGTTTACGCAACCTTGTTGTAGTATGTTTTTCAAAAGAAACTTGGATTCAATTATGACTTTTGAAGGTTGTAACATGGTTTGGTTCACGTTTTATGAAACAAAGGAAATAGGCTCTAAGTTTTTTTGTACCCAACCCAACTTCGTGATGAACTTCAGTCCTACATTCAATTAATCCAGCCTATGCATTCAAGTTCCAAGACATTTTAGGATTGCACAGATGAAGATGGTTCATAAGCCAAAGGATTTTGAGACAACAGTCACTTCTTCCTTTTGTTACTTCTGGTGAGGACTTTTGTCGACTCATCTTATTTTTGTTGAGGATTTTGATGACCTCTTGATAAATATTTCTTTTGTTATCCCTAACTTTTGCATGAACAGTTTCATTTGAACTTACAGTCAGCGGGATGCCCCAGTTTTTTCCTAAGTCTCCTTCATAGGTTTTGACTTAGCGGGCTTTGATTTTTTCATTTTTTTCAATATCATATTTTTTTTAAGATAATTACTGCATGGCTTAATGATTACGACGAACCATCATTGGCTTTTTAATTGAGAGACATCTTCAACACTTCTTTGATGTGTACGAAGGAAAGCTTGAGATTGCAACCTTTGTTGAAAGGTGCCTTGGATGATTCTCCTGTACTTGAATGCACATTTGAATTAATTGAGAACTACCCATCCCCGGGTT
Organism: Lathyrus aphaca; assembly: GCA_963966055.1. NCBI lineage: Eukaryota > Viridiplantae > Streptophyta > Magnoliopsida > Fabales > Fabaceae > Lathyrus > Lathyrus aphaca. Next base: position 73,670,487 of record OZ014525.1, on the reverse strand, counting down.
AAAATTGTGGGTTTTTTCCGAACAGAAAGAAACTCCAACTTCAAGGCTCAAAGGGGTTGACAAGTGATTAACTTCCTTATTTCTCCAGTGTTTGGGATTTGAAACAATGCATGTATATCATCAGCCAAGTCTCAATCGAAAGCATACCAACAACAATTATGGGTATCTCGTTTTCATCATTCTCCCTCCAATCATTGTAAAAGCTCGAGAAAGAAAAATGAACTTGAAATATAAAGCATAAAGATGCAAATAATAAATGAAATTGAATCAAAATAAAGCAATGCTCATTTCATTAAAATCAACATGAAAGTACAAACAAAGTTTAAAAGCAGACAAGTTAATACAATTGAAGAAAATTGCAAACATAAAGAAACAATGGCCTAGTGATCCATCGGCAACAAGGATGAGTTGTCTTGTCTAATATTCTGGCCTTGAAGACAATCTGACTATTGAAGCCATCTGAAGATTCACGACTCATGCTTCGGAAAAGGATTGCTGACAACATTAAGATTTGTGTCATGAAAGGAAAGGATGTTGTTCTTGATAAGCTCTTGCACTTTAGCCTTCAGTGCAAAGCAGTGTTCCAAGTCGTGACCAGTTCCACCTTGATGAAACTCACAGCAAAGATTTGATTTATAGTTAGCTGGAAGAGGATCTAGAACAGCAGGCGGAGGCCTAGTAGTAATCATACCACTCTTAATCAAGGAAGGATACAAATCAGTGTAATTCATCGGGATAGAATCAAATTTTGGCCTATTGCGATATTGATTTTGTCCGGTAGCAGGACGAGAAGCTTAAACTTGAGCTTGAGCTTTAACAACAGGAGCAACTGCAACTATGTATGGTTGAACATATCGTTGTTGCTGGTGATAAGGCTTCCTTTCAGTTGAAACAGCATAAGCATCACCATCTCTTCTCTTCTGAAAGTTCCCATGAGACTTTCTTACAGCATTAGAAGATTCAGCATTGGTAATCTTACCTTTCTTGATACCTTATTATAGTCTTTCTCCAACAGTGACTAGGTCAGCAAAAATAGATGAAACACTTCCTACCATTTTCTCCCAAAAGAATGGTTGAAGAGTGTCCGTGAACAAACCAGTTAATTATTTTTTGGCCAAAGGTGGCTCCACTTGAGCAGCTAGCTCTCTCCAACATTGAGCGTACTCTTTGAATGATTCTTTCTCTTTTTGAGACATATTTTGAAGTTGACGACGGTCAGGTGCCATTTCCAGATTGTACTTATACTGCTTTATGAAAGCATCAGATAAATCCTTCCAGCTTCGGATGTGACTCTTCTCAAGTCCCATGTACCACTTCATAGAAGCACCACTCAGACTATCTTGAAAATAGTGAATAAGCAGCTTGTCATCCTTAGAATGTGCATCCATTTTGCAACAATACATCAGCAGATGAATCTTTGGACAAGTATGCCCACTGTATGTCTCAAACATAGGAACTTTGAACTTATCAGGCAGAACCAAACCGGAAACCAAACACATGTCTATTGCAGGGGCACCAAAGACATCTTTTCCTTCTAAACCTCTTACCCTCTTCTCAAGAGTCAAGCATTGATATCTAACTTCATCCATATATCCAGGTTCACCCTGACTTTCAACTTATGGACCAGCATCATGGTACACGAAAGGAGAATTCTGATAAGTAGCTTGAGTAGTAGTGTGCACAACAGGTTGAGGTTCGACAAATGTCGGAGCTGAAAAGACTGGCACAACATATGGACCAATCATTTGAGTAGTAGCAGAAATTGGCACATAATCCGGAGGTAGCCCAAATTTTGGCCAAGTTGAAACTGGTTGCTGAATCACAGGAGGATCAACAACAGCAGATGAATCTTCAGAGATAACAGTCCTCTGAGGTTGTTCACCTCGAGCAATCAGAACTTGCATCATTTCAGTGAGCCTGGTCATACTGGATTTCAACTCATCAATCTCAATTCTAACTTCCAGGTTATGTTGTTCTTGGTTTTCCATTCTCAATCTGATAGCTCTCAATCTATTAGCAGCTCTAGTTCCATATCTGTGTTGAGGAGACAGTTTGACGAATCAACAGACAATTGAAGAAGGAAACAACCGGGATGAGTTCCCACACAACTCGTATGAACGCAAGAATATGAGAGAATGCAATGATATGCAATGTTGACTTCCATTTTCAGAAAAACAACTCGGTTATTGCAAACATGGTCAACATCGAGAATACGGTCATGAAATATCTTGATAAAAAAGAATATTTTCTTTTTCCAATGTTTGTAATAATCGGAATTGTTTTCCTTGAGAAATGGTTGTGATGATGATCATGATGAATATGTGTATGCAACAACCACAAACAAGATCACGCAAAGCACACAGGTTCAAAGGTTCGGATCACGAGCATGGAGTCAAGGGATAAGAACCAACAACCCACAAAGGCATGTACTAAGGTTTGTCTTCATTGTACCTGCAGAAAACCAAAAGGGTTCTAACAGAGGTTCCCAAAGTTAATAGTCGTCTTTAGAATTTTATCGGTATGTTGGATTACTCCCCAACCGATAACATTCTTAAAATAGACCTCGTCCGAGTGTAGTATCGCGTAACAACCACCTTAGGTTTACACTCGGATAGTTTCTGCACTACGTTCCTAAATTGGCTTGGATGGGTTAAGGGTTCTATGGTCCTCAGTATGATCAACTCAAGGTCGGAAAATAATGCCACATATGATTACTCATCATGATATTGATAATCCAAGAGAGCCTAACCGGGTGGAAATTATCAAATTGATATCGCTTTGGACTACTCCATCGCGTATCGCTTCGAATATCGTAGTCCTATCATAAGTTTAACTTAGATTCAGGTTAGAATCTATCTCACTTATAGAGGATCACCAAAACCGAAACAAAACAAACAAATAACAAACAAATCAAACCAAAGCAGTAAATAAATCAAAGTAGGCCGAATCCACTTAGAGATTAACTCCCCAGCAGAGTCGCCACTTTTCTGTAGTGGTAAAATCATGAGTGTAAGCTATTAGTTAACTTAACTCAAAGTAAACAGAGTCGCCACCGCGCTTTTGTTTTATTCCAAATGGAAAAGGAAAAAAGAGCGAATAAATCCTAATGAATCTAAAAGTAAAAAACTAAAAGAAACAAGTAGAGAGCGGGTAAGGGGATAGGTTACAAATTGGGAAGGTTTTATGCACCCAAAATGTCTGTGGTACTCCACGGGAGCCCTTTGAAATATTTATTGCTTTTTTGGTTTGAAAAATGGTTTATTTTAAAGAGATTGAAGAGATGGGAAGAGAAATGTTTTTTTAAGAATTTTTGTGTTTGAAGAGACATTTGTCTCATGCCTACTTACCCATAAAGTGCAATGCAAGATCAAAACCTCGTAGTTCATGGTAAAAATGGTGAAAAGAAACAATGTGTTTAATTGATTTTAAAATGTAAAGATAAGTCGTCATTCTTTAGTGAATAATCCCGCTAGAAAGAATGAATAATATCTAAACATAAAAAAAAGGTTAAAAAAGAAAAGTGCACGAGGGCACAAAAACAATTGAATGAGTTTTGCATTTTTTTAAAGTATTTTGAAAAGAAAGTTTCGATATGCTTATGTGGTTTAGAATTTATTAAGAAATGAAATTGAAAAAAGTAAAACCACTTGACATAACTCAAGGTTTGATTATGAAAACATTTTGAATTTTGAAAACAAAGAAGGTTTTTGAAATAGGGAGAAGCTTTGAAAATTTAAGAAATGGGAAGATATGAAGGGACTATCCTAAGACTTAAAGTAAAAGTTAAGGGAAGAACGATCAAACCATATGGTGAATATTCTTCGAAGCAATAGGATTTCATCTTCATAAACAAGTGAACCAAAATGGGTTAAAGTCTCCAATCCATAATAAATTGAGCAAAGGGAGAGATCCTAAAATCTAAGTCCAAAACTCCAAGTCCAGTGCTAAGGATAATGACCATAGTCCAAAATTAAAGTCACAAGTTTTTTAGATGTTTAATCTTTTATTATTTTTTTTGTGTCCAAATGGACAAAGGAAAAAAACTCAAGAATAATATGAATATAAACATAAACGATATGATGAATGATATAGTATAATAAAAGCATAATAAAAGAGATAAGGAGCAAGAGATTAAAATAAAGAGGATAAGGTGCGAGAAAGAATTAAAATGTTAGTATATTAATAGTATAATAATATTTACATAATAATGGTATGGTGAACTTAATCAACCACAACCAAAAAGAGATAACCAAAATCACAAGGCAACTGGATCCAATTAGATCTTATTTCGAATTCCGAACAAGTTTAGGTCTATGTTAAGCAATCGCCAAGTAATTTACGAAATAATTACCCTACAAATGAGGCCGGCCACCACCAATTAAGGTGGAAAATATTTGTGCTAATACATGTTAGAGAAATGATATAATGGATCATCCTCCGAAAACATGTCGCACGAAAAGAAAAAAGTGGTAACGGTCTAATCTTAATCGAGATTTCTGTAATACCTCAAAATTTGCCCTCTTTCTTTTTGCTTTAATTGGCTTACCGCTTTGCATTCCATCTGCATTTCTCACTAGGTCATAACATCATACTCATACATTCGCATTGAACTTCTAAGACATGGGATCAAATGGTCTTCTTATGATTTGAACTTTCCATATTCAAAGGTGATTTATTTGGTTATCATAGCCAAGTTGAAACATGAGACTGTTCTCTTCCATCAGTGTAAATATCAGGGAGGCTTAGGAGTTCTCATTCATGATTGAGCTCAGGAATATTTCATCAGTGGAGTTTATTGGATTAAGGATGTACTGTGATCAAAGCATTTTATTCATTTTCGATTTATGTTTACGGGGGATCAGTGAGCTACAATTATTCATAATTCGTCATGGCTCCAAAGCGTGGTTCAAGTTTGTTTCGAATCCAATTATTCATTTTTGTCCATATTCTTAAACCTTTTCGAATTTGGTCCATTTCTTTTCATAGTTTAACCCCATCAATTCACAAATCCAAGACCATACAATGTCCATTTAAGTCATCAACCAAAATCATTTAATTAACTAGTGCCCATTTGCACTCTTATTTCTCATCACCCACCATCTTCAAATTCAAACCAAATAATACCTCATATTCAAAGGAAAAAGTTTCAATTACAATAGCACATCATTAGATTTCACTTTACTTAGTTTGCATTGATATTCTTGAAGGATCTTATGATTTATGTGAATCATGGTTGTGAAATTATTAAACAATTTAGTCCATCAAGGATTTTAAGTATTGGTTTTCTTTAAACAACATTGGCTACGAGAAACATTATTATTTTCCATTTTTTTTCACCTCTTTATGATAACAAGGTGGTATTTACATTCAGCTTAAAGTGTTTTTCGTGTTGATGAAAGTCACATACAAGGAGAAGTGCAGGGCATTTAAAAAAAAGGATAGCAGTATGAAGTGAACAAAAATTCAGGAGGCAAAAGAAAAACTCAACATATTATACATTGAAAAATCCTGCAACTATACAAAAAATCAGATATACATAAAACAGTGATAACAAACTGATAAAAAAGTTCAGTTACAACGGAGAAACAACAGAAAATAGTTACAAAAGAAAAAGAAAAAAAATCAGTTAGGGATAACTGATATAACAGAAAAGAATTTCACAGCAAAAAGGAGATGAATCTACAGAGCTAATGATCTTCTATCTTTCCCTTCATTACCCTCTCCATTCATTAGCAACCGAACCTTTTCATCACTCTTCAATCTCACCATCAACATCCCAGGATTGAATCCTCCAACAACCTCCTGCAAATCTTCAACCTCCATCAACAAAGCTATGCCACTCAATTTTTCCCTTCGGATAATCTTCCATGTCTCAATTCAACACTTTTCTTTTTCGTCAATCATCAGAAGCTTCAATCCTGCAAGCGATTCGAGAATGCAAGAATTCAAATCAACAGAAAATCATAATTCTTCAGTGGATCAATTTCAATGATTTGCAGCTTCATCGCACCTCATCGATGCATCATTATCCTCACCGTTGGTTTCACTACATCAGCGAGAATAACGAGAAATTCAAGAAAGAGAAACTTCAGAACTGATAAAGAGGAGAAATCATGCTATTACCTCAAAAAGCTAAGTCTTCTTCCTCAATCTTCAATAACAAATCGTCATCAATCTTTCATAATTTATCTCCTGGAAAATCAAGAACCATGTTCAATGATAACTAGCAGAAACGCTTCAATATCTCAATCTTGCGATCTCTCGATCTCCAACTTCAATGCCTCATCATTCTTCAGTTCTTTATTCATCAGCTTCTTCTGACTTCAGCGATTTATCCTCAACTTAACAGCACCATTGCAAGGGTGTTAACAGTCTGCAAAAAGGAAAATCACAATAGCAATTCAGATTCATAAAACCTGCAACATGAGCCAACAACCAGGACTCGAATTCAACAAAAGATCGCAAAAAGAGGGGAAAGATTCAAAGCATTTTATTTTACCTTGAGATTTCAATGTGACTCCATCGACTCCACGCATCGACGCATCGCAGAAGAATCTGAACCTCCAAGTTCAGGATTCGTTGGAGAATCAATCTGGCTTTGGCGGATCCTCCGTTCCGAAGTAATCGATTTTGTTTGGTGTGCGGCGTAGGGTCTGCGGCTGGAGTCCTGAAAGTGACTGTTTGAGCAAGACGGAAAGGTTTTTGGCCACCGACGGAAGACACTTTACAATGAACTGAGGACGATGAGACCTGAGAACACCTCACGGCCACGGCGTTTCCATCTCCAGGGATTGATGATTGTTAATGAGAAGTACAGGTCGAAGACGAAAAACAGAGAGAGTTGAAGAGAAGACGGCGAGGTTGTGAATCGCGACGGCCAACGAGTTTCCTTTGTTCTTCAACGGAGGGGTATGCTTTGATGATGATGAAAACGGAGCAGTTCGAAGGCCGTGACAGATTAATAGGGATGGATCGTTGGTTGACGGTGGAAGTTTGATTTTCGGCATGTTTTCATGTGAGGAGAAGAGGTCTTCGCGTCGTCGGCAAATAGGCACGGTGGAGGTTTAGCTACGAAGAAGTGAAAGGATGATGGTGAAGCCACGACGGCGGAGAAGCTTGCGATGTGAAGAATTTGTGACTGGTTGTGAACAAAAGGAAGACGGCGGAGAAGCTGCTGTGGAGAAGACGAAGAAGTGTGTATGTGCTCCAATGTTCTTCTCATTTTAGGTTAAATTCCATGAAGAATTGGGGTTGGGCTTCTGAGCCCACTAATTTCCTATCCGCATACACCAATCTCATCTTTGCACCCCTCTCTGCGAAATTATTGAGGGAAACGGGCCTCAGGCCATTGATACATCAGCACCCCTGTTTTGCTTTTCTCACCCTTGTTTTCTTCATTTCTTTTTTTAATTGATTTTGGTTGTAAGAAAATAATTGGTTAATTAATTTTCTGGTTGGTTAATTTTTGTAGATTAATATCTAATCCATTTTTATTTCTCTTGTAATTTTCAATTAGAATTTTTTATTTTAATTATGGTGGTTAGCTAATTTTGGATTAATTTGTGATATAATTGTTCATGAGCTTTTTTGATCGATTTCGATCGATTTTAATTTTGGTAAAGCTTCACAAAGAATTTATGGAAGATAAGCATTTATTTTGCTTATGGAGATCACAAGACCTTACTTGGGATTTTTTTTTTCGGATTTCTTTTGCGTGAAGAATCGGTACTTCTATCAAGTAAGTGATTTCGAGTTTTTTCGACTTTTAAGCATCATTATAGTCGTATGCGGCTTAGGACCATATAATTTAAGATGCATCTGAGCCCTCCCACCTGAGGCATTGGATATATTTGTGATTTATGTCGGTTTGTGTCGATTTCGGAACTTAGGGATTAGGTTAAGAACCATTAGGATCGTTTCCTTTCACTTTCCCTTAAAATCCAATTTTTCACCCATTTCGTCGCATTTATTAAAAATAGTTTTAGGTGAGATAAAATTCTGGAAAAATTCATGAGTGATCCTCATCATCTTAATTAATTTGTCATATTTTTTATTTCCAGATTTGGGTGGTTTTAATATTTTATTTGGATTTTAGTTCATAAGCTGTCCCAAAAAGGAAGGTTTTGGCATAAGGGACCGAAATCGATTTTTCCCCATAGGTGTGAAACCTATTTTTTGTGTGTGATTAATCACTGTAATTTGTTACATTTTGATGCTCATTAGGCATTTTTTTTTCATAATTTTTGATGCCCTTTTTGATCCACTTTGTGGAGTTTGTTTTGGGTGATCATGTTTTGTTACATTGCTAGTCAAGGAATTGTTTTGGCACTTTGGTGCATAATTTTATGAAATCCTTTTGGACAATGTGAGATAATGACTTTATTATTCCAGGGATTTAATTTCATAATTTTTCAAAGCTTTTTGCTATTTTTCCATGGCACCTAGATCCTAGGTTGATTCATGTGTGTATTTGCTCCATATCCTAGGATTTAAGAAGGCATTCATGCCATTTGCTTGGGATACTTTTTGGTAGATTTTAAGAGTTGATTATAGGTCATTTTTATGTCCTTAATTCCAGTTATAGGTCACTTTTTGAACCATGCTCTTTTGGTTTGTTTTAGTGTTTCAAAATGCATACTTATGTGAATTAGTTTAACTTAAATAGGTTGCTAATCTCTTCTCATGTATAACTTGAATTATGTGGAAAACATTAATGCCTATTCATGCATTCTAATTGCATCTCCTACCTTGTATGCTACTGACCCATAATCATTTCATGCATATTCACATGCCATTCTTCCTTAACTTTCATCATGTGCGATCTTATGCGTGTTTGTTCCATTTTATCTCACATATTCTTCTCCTTGCTCCATATGCCTAATCCATTGCATCCATGATTGTATATTCATTCACCCATCTTCATAAGCATTCACTACTGACTTTGATGTTCATTTCATGTATTAATTCATGTTTGTAAGCCATATGCATTCATACTTCATCCATGAGCCTTAACTTGCATTTAGGTGGACTTAGGTGAACTTTTTGTACATAGTTTGACATAGTTTGAATTTGTGAGGTATCCTAGCATACTTAGGGACCTATAGCATGTAGCTACTGACTTTATAAGTCATGTAACCTTTAGGTACCTTCACCTTTAGACTTAGGTCTTATTTTTAACCCTAGTTCCATTCTAGGATGTTTATGGTACTTAATCGCTTTCATGCTTTGATTTTACTTCCAATGTGCATTGTCATGCTAACTTTTGTTTTGTAGGGGGGAAGATTGAGGTAAGCATTACTTCATTCCTATCTCTTATGCATTTTAATTGTGTTTTCCTTAGCACCTTGTGCTTTGCTTTTAGGCTTTCCCTTTCTTAGAGACAACTTAACTTCCTTAGGAAGTAAGTTAGTTTCTAACTCTCTTTTCTTCCTTTCCTTTTTCTCATTAGGATTAGAAAACTCCATTAACCATAAGATCTCTTGTAAATAAACAAATAAACTTAGGATTGAGTCTTAGTTCCCATTAGATTTTGCCTTTTATCAACTTGAGTCATTCTCTTCTCATCTTCAAACAAAATCCAAAAACACTTAATAAATAAATGAAAGGATTCCTTGTGTATAGCCTTATTCCATGAAGCACTTGCATTCATTCCATCTTGGAGTGGTGTAAGCTTGTCTATCATGATGCACAAGTCTCATCAAGGAGTTGTTCACAAAGAAAAACTTAAAAGACACTTCTTCACAAAAGCGACAAAAACACTTAATAAAGTTCAACAAGCCAGTGAACTTAAGCCCTAATCCTAGGAAACCAGTCTTGGATAAATTCTCCTTGCTGGGTATGCTTGTTCTATTATTCCATCTTGGAATGTAGAGTCAAGTGTACATTCCATGGAAAAGAGTTTGAATTCACTTCCTTGTGCCAAATTCATATAAAAACTTTTTAAAAGCCAAAAACAAACAATAAGCGACTATCCTGCGGGAACTTCTCTTCTCATCTCATTCACTCACATCGCGAACTCGCGGCGACTTGTCTCGCATGCAAGACGGTTAACGCACTCGTACCAGATGAGCCTGCAACACCTGAGCATAGACATACGCAGTTCCAGCTATAAAAAAACACACAAACAAATAGTTCCCGCCTAGGTTAGGCGAACTACGTCGACTCTGATCCTCATTATCCCGATGAGGTACGTAGGCAGCGGGGTAGGGCCCGTTCGAGCACATTCTTTATTTTCCCTACATTTCCCCTTTGTATTCTCATTCTCCTTTTTTCCAGTTCCTTTTTCATTTCTCATTTCTAGTTCCAGTTAGCGGTTTTATTCAGCAGCATTCGTATTTTCTCACCCTTTGAAGCAAAACAAACAAGCGTGGATCCCGTCGGGTACGACGGACGGATTGGGGTGCTAATACCTTCTCAATTCGTAACCGACTCCCGAACTCAGATCTTTGGTTCGCAAGGCCTTGTCCTTTCCTTCTTCCTCAGGTTTGTGCAACATTACCTTTCCCATTCATTCGGGATAAAAATGTCTGGCTGGCGACTCTAACCTTTCCGCGCCACTTTCGCGTTTGTACTAGGATGAAAATCCCGGGAGCGACAGCTGGCGACTCTGCTGGGGACTAACCTGATTCTTCCGGTTTCCCTTGTAGAGTCAATCCTAGCGCCTGTTTGGTTTTGTTTCTTTGGGTGTTTACTGTGTGCTTTAGTTTAGCTTTACTGCTTTTATTTACAGTTATTTATAGCTTTACTTTACCGCATTTATTTATCGCTTTCAGTATTTTATTTTCCATGCATCATATTATACTGGACTGTCTGGCTGTGCTGGTTTTCATTTTTTCTGTAGGTGGGAGTTACTGTGAGATAAGCCAACTACCCGGCTTGAGTGCACCCTAGGACTTAGAGTGGTTCCACTTTGGCTTCATGGCATCTTGCTATGTTGGTAGTAGTGAGTTCCACACCTTGACTTGCGACCTTCTCGGGAATGTATTGATACCGGAATCTTTCTGGGTTGATGCGCTACCTTGATAGTTATGTGCAGTCAGGGGACCGATCATTGAGAACCTTAATGGAAACAACCCTCTCCAGTGATGACAGTGGCAGACCACATTTGTTGGCAAACCCACTCGCATCCGAGGGTCCATTGGGAACTCGCATAGGATGGCCTGGTTCTCTCATAGGAATTCAGTTAAAGCAAACTGTTCGTATGACGATAGTATTGTACCCTTCGGGATGAATGTACTATTGTTTCTCGACTCAGTGCTTGAAGCTGGAAACTTGTGAGGGATGCTTGTTTTTCCTTGGACTCAACTGAGACCTCCCTGAGTAGTACATAATGCCAAACCGATTCCCTGATTTGGTCATGAGCCATTTCTCGGAAATGGTGAACGTATTATTGCTATTCGGCTTTGAGAGTCCGTGATGTTGACCCGAGTAGCACACCCGTGAGATTGGGAGGGGTTTACAGGTTTGCAGGAACCCTAAACTTCAACATACCCGCTTTGCTAGTGTTGTTTTATGATATTATCTGGTGCTATATGGTTCTTTGATTCTGAGATTCGGGATTTCTATTCAGAGAAATTGTTACTGTGATTATCATGGTGACCCTGATATTGTGACTGTTATTATGACTCTCCACAGACACTTGGCTCGTCGTTCAACTTTAACACCATCAATGACTGTTCAATTATGCGATCCAGTTCTACAGTTATTGGGTTCTCAGTTATGGGGTTCTATACAGAGATGGTGTTACTATTATGGTTCTATTCAGACACTTGACTCAATGCTCAACACCATCGCCAACATCAGACTATTGATCACGTGCCTATTGCATACATGACATCATAGCATTTCTGCACACATGTTCAGTTATTTTCAAGGATCACATATCTGAATCATGCTATTGTATTTTTCTGTATCAAGACTTGAATCAAAGCATATAGATTCCTCAGAAATAATTGAACATGGCATTTGCATACGTCCTTGCATTCTTGACAGGTGTTCAGAGACAGATTCTTTTCCTGACTTGATTTCTCATCAGAATGGACAACTTGAATCACAATCATCAAGGTATATATTTGAAGCAACTCCGGGCGGAGGTAACCGAAAGGAAGACCCAACTGGGGCAAATCAGGGCAAAGGTATAAGCTTTATTTCAGAACCAGAAACTGCGGAAAGAGGAAGTCAACCAGATGAAGACTCAGATGAGTTTGGTTATGGAAATTCTGAACAAAGCTATTTTCATCCCTATTGAGGGGAACTACGCTGCTCTGATTCTCCATTGGTCAATGGAGATACGTAGGCAGAAGATCGTGCAAGATCTTTCCGAGCAACCTTATCTATTAACTTTATCAACCTCTTCCCTCCAGATGTCGTTTGTCAGCATCCAACCTGAGCTTCCCAAGAGAATCCTAGGGGCGGAGAATACGGGTAAAGGCCAAAACAACTTGAGAAGAAGTTTGATCATATTCTGATGTCGTACGTGCAACAAGTTTCCTCATTTATGCAAATTCGGAGTGGTTGAGCTAATTGCATCAGGATCATCTCCGACAAAGCTTCCTGTGGGGTTTCAATTCCAAGTATGATTACCATTCTGGGGCACCTGGCCTTTTAATTGAAGATTGCAAGTCTTTCAGAGGTAAAGGTGAAGACAAGGTCCCGAATTTGATCGACTCAAAGGTCATCATGCCAGAAAGTCTGCTCACATATTGAAGTCTCCTCATCAAATGGGTCTCCCAATTTGCAAAGGCATCTTCATAAGCAATAAGTCCATACGGAGTCAAGTCTCCTCAATGACGGCAATGTTCAGCTTCTTTACTGCATTTTCATTTGTAGTCTATATTGTTTGTTTAAACATTTGTATGCATGCATGAAACTTATTTGTTTTTGAATGATAACCATAATAAAATGCACATGTTTTTCTTGAAGTAATCCATTCGTATTCACTCATGATTTTGTGTATGTGCATTGCTATACCAACTGTTGTGCTTAAACTCTATCAGGGAGGATGACGAAATGAAAACGCAAAAATCTCTAATTGTGTGCTTTTGAGAAAGACCATGTTGATGATGTACAGGCATTGTTTCAAATTCTAAACACTGGAGATATAAGGGAGATAGACCCTCGCCAACCCATTTGATCCTTGAAGTAGGAGTTTCTTTTCGCATGAAAAAAAACCCTTGCATTTAACCCAGGGGCAGGGTAGGCGTCAGTTAGTTTGACCTAGCGTTTAAATTTCGAAAAGGAGTGCAAATCTGAGGATCCATTATCTTCCGTTGTACCAAATCAAGAGGTCCAAAGACCAGAAACCACAATGGTTATCCCAATCAAGAGTCCAGAGACCGGAAACCACAAAGGTTATCCTTCCTCAACCAAAAAATGAGACAGTCACGACCCTTTCAAAGCCATCAAGACAAACAGAGTCACACGATTTGTTCAAAAAAAAGAGAAGGAAAAAAGAATGAAAAAGCCCGCTAAGTCGAAACTTGAAAACAAACGACTTAGGCAAAAAAAAAATAGGGCATCCCGCTGGACTTCACAATCAAAGATTCACAAGAATCATTCCAGGCAAAAGTTAGGGATAAGAAAAAGAATGCAAAAGTGAAAAACGAAAAGGAATACACAAGAAAGATCCTTGAACAAGAACAAAGTTGTGTGGCACAGACACGAAAGACTAAGGGGTGACTAACTCCCAACAACAACCTATTTGGTGCTTACACCGTTAGTGTAATTGGTTCCTCAACCATCACAAAACCCTTTTTGAGAGGTGAACGCTTGTGAAAGCTAGCTGAAAATAGGAATGGAGAATATCACGAAGATGGGTGGGCACAAATAAATTTCGAGCCTATATCTTTTGTTTCTATAACCGTGAACCGGGCCACGATACAACCCTCAAAAGTCCTAACTGAAGCAGGGTTATCTTGAGAGCGTGCTACCACGAGATCGCGTTCCTGACTCCTATGAGTGGTGTTGAAAGATCTTTGTTGGTGTTGCATGTGCATGTTTTCTATTATTCAAAAAAATTAATGTCGTATCTTAACCGGTGATTCGCTCACAAAGGTTTGCGACATCTTTTTATAGTAAAACTTCAAAATTAACATGTGTGTTGCATTAGAATTTTCATTCTCAAAATAAACATTTTCTGCTTGCATACATTTGTTTGGCATCATAAGAGTTTACATATGGAATCTCAGTCCAGAAGCTTAATCTTACCAAGTTGAGAAGTCTGAAACTTCCGAAGGACAATCTGTCGAGGTGTTACTTTTCAAGAAAACTCCATCGAGTAGGGACTTTCCCAACATTCCTGGTAAGAGCCAACTAATCCGGGGCAATCACGTCGAGCAATTTCTTCAAAATTCAGCCAAGCTGGGGCAATCACTTCGAGATTCAAATCTCTCAAAGAGCCATCAGGCGGAAGCATTATTCAAATTTCAGCCAAACCGGGGCAATCACTTCGAGATCCAATCTCTCGAAGAATAGTTGATCTGGGTGTTTTCTTCAAAGCAGTCATTCAGAGGTGATCACTTCAAGACTTGTACTGGGGCAGGCCACCCCAAGAGCACTGGAAGTTACTTTCTCCTGAAGACGTTTAATCAGAAGCACCTATCCAAGGTTCAAAATACGGGGGAAGAATATCTCACAGTGATATGAAGTTCTTCATGAATACTTGCGAGACAATTTCTTTCACAGACCATGCAGTTTGGGGCAGTTATTTCGAGATCCAACAAATCTCTCCAAGAGTTTGAAGACACTGAGGCATTTTGTATGTCATGTTTTCTGTAAAATCCTCTTGAGACATTTACTTCTGACGGACCTTAATTTGAGGCGAGTTGAAAATTGCAAAGAACCATTGTTCACTCATGATTAGTTGGCAACTTATCAACCCAGGGCTAGGAGCAAAGCCATTGTCAGCACAGTACTTCAGGAGTTGTTTCATCGGCGGACTTCATCGATCAGAATTCCTTAGCAAGTCTCATTAGACAATCCCTTCTCCAGTAGTGCGGCAAATGGAAGGTTGCTTCTTGAGCAGAAGGGTATCATCATCTCTCATTCCCAACATTAGAGGATTTATCTCTTATCCCCAGCAAGTGGCAACTTAAACTTTTATCTTCAGCATGAAGCTTCATCATTGACATCCTCCATCATCCCCAGTAGAGTTGGAAGTTGAAATCTCCCCCCAGCAAGGCAGCAGAATGTGGGTGTCATCCCCAAGCAGAGTTTCCCTTCAGACAGGGGCAATCCTCAACAATACAAGGAGTTCTTTCCTCCCCAGCAAGGTGTTTCCTCAACAGTGTCATGCCTTTGGTTCTCCGCCAAGTCAGGAGGTCCTCACTTTCTCACCAGAGTTCAAGAAGAGTCCATCTCCAGCAGGGTCTTGGCACTCCAATCTCAAAGTCCAATTTATTTTTGGCAGTGGCGGCTGTTCAAAGCCGGTGAATTATTAACAGTTTTCCCCGCAGAGTTGTTTCCTCCTCATCAGGATGAACCAGATCAATGCAGTGATCATCGTTTCTCCCCAGCCAAGTTATCTGGGATACCTGCAGTCTCCTTATCAGGAGATCTCCTATGCATTGTCATTCGCATAATCATCATTGCGTCTGCATCCTCCAAAGCGTAGCATTTCCATCATCATGGAGCATTACGCCATAAATCCAAACATATGCATGCCAGCATGGGCCAGTTTTGAGGTATATTACATGAGACTCGTTACATCTCCAATCAGATTGAAGTGTTCCCCACAGAATACAACCTCATTTCCCCAGGTGGATACTTCTACCAAGTCTTGTTGTTATCCCCAATTGAGTCTTGTTTCAGTACAACAGTCTCATTTTTTCGCGTCTCCGTTTCAGTACAACGGTCGCGTCTTGGGCTCTCGTTTAAGTACAACGATCCCATTCCTTTCGAGTCTCCATTTAAGTACAATGGTCTCGTCTTTGAGTCTTGTTTCAGTACAACAGTCTCATTTTTTTTTCGCGTCTCCGTTTCAGTACAACGGTCACGTCTTGGGCTCTCGTTTAAGTACAACGATCCCATTCCCTTCGAGTCTCCATTTAAGTACAATGGTCTCGTCTTTGAGTCTTGTTTCAGTACAACAGTCTCATTTCTTTTCGCGTCTCCGTTTCAGTACAACGGTCGCGTCTTGGGCTCTCGTTTAAGTACAACGATCCCGTTCCTTTCGAATCTCCATTTAAGTACAATGGTCTCATCGTTGAGTTTTGTTTCAGTACAACAGTCTCATTTTTTCGCGTCTCCGTTTCAGTACAACGGTCGCGTCTTGGGCTCTCGTTTAAGTACAACGATCCCATTCCTTTCGAGTCTCCATTTAAGTACAATGGTCTCGTCTTTGAGTCTTGTTTCAGTACAACAGTCTCATTTTTTTTTCGCGTCTCCGTTTCAGCACAACGGTTGTGTCTTGGGCTCCCGTTTATGTACAACGATCCCGTTCCATCTTGTCCTATTTTATTTGTGTTTCTGGTTACCGCCTGCGGCCGGTATACCTTTGCGTCTCCATTCGAGGATGGTTTCGTGTTAGATCCGAGGATCTTTTGATTTGTCATTCGAGGGTGACATTTCTTTTCTTCAAGTCCTTCTGCGGTTGGTCTTGTTTTTGTTTTGTGTGGCTATTATTCGAGGATAGTAGTTCACTTTTTGAGCTTATTGATCGAGGTCAATTTGTCTCTTTTGCAAAGTCTGTCTGAGGTCAGCTTTGTCTTTTGGTTATCAGTCGAGGCTGGTATACCTTCGCGTCTCCATTCGAGGATGGTTTCGTGTTAGATCCGAGGATCTTTTGGATTGTCATTCGAGGATGACATTTCTTTTCTTCAAGTCCTTCTGCGGTTGGTCTTGTTGTTGTGGCTATTATTCGAGGATAGTAGTTCACTTTTTTGAGCTTACTGATCGAGGTCAGTTTGTCTCTTTTGCAAAGTCTGTCTGAGGTCAGCTTTGTGTTTGGTTATCAGTCGAGGCTGGTATACCTTTGCGTCTCCATTCGAGGATGGTTTCGTGTTAGATCCGAGGATCTTTTGGATTGTCATTCGAGGATGGCATTCTTTTCTTCAAGTCCTTCTGCGGTTGGTCTTGTCTTTGTTTTGTGTTACTATTATTCGAGGATAGTAGTTCACTTTTTTGAGCTTATTGATCGAAGTCAGTTTGTCTCTTTTGCAAAGTCTGTCTGAGGTCAGCTTTGTGTTTGGTTATCAGTCGAGGCTGGTATACCTTCGCGTCTCCATTCGAGGATGGTTTCGTGTTGGATCCGAGGATCTTTTGATTTGTTATTCGAGGATGACATATCTTTTCTTCAAGTCCTTCTGCGGTTGGTCTTGTTGTTGTGGCTATTATTCGAGGATAGTAGTTCACTTTTTGAGCTTATTGATCGAGGTCAGTTTGTCTCTTTTGCAAAGTCTGTCTGAGGTCAGCTTTGTGTTTGGTTATCAGTCGAGGCTGGTATACCTTTGCGTCTCCATTCGAGGATGGTTTCGTGTTAGATCCGAGGATCTTTTGATTTGTCACTCGTGGATGACATTTCTTTTCTTCAAGTCCTTCCGAGGTCGGTCTTGTTGTGTGGCTATTATTCGAGGATAGTGGTTCACTTTTTTTGAGCTTATTGATCGAGGTCAGTTTGTCTCTTTTGCAAAGTCTGTCCGAGGTCAGTCTTTGTTGTTGATGGTTATCGCCTACGGCCGATATACTATCGTGTTTCTATTCCAGGATGGTTTTAGTATTGGATTCGAGGATCCCTTGTGAGTTGTCGTTCGAGGATGGCATTCTTCCTAGTATATTTTCACCTGGTCTTATGTTCCGCTACCTATTCAGAGGTCAAAAACAAAAAATACATAAACAAATAAATGGGGATGGCATTGCCATTACCCTCAGTGTGCAAATTTTCAGGTTTTATTCGAGTATTCAATCACTCCATACCTTGAACGTCTAAAAGCTGTTGCAATTATTCGTTCAGGTCTGCAGTTGATTGAATAGGGGCAGCTGTAATACCTCAAAATTTGCCCTCTTTCTTTTTGCTTTAATTGGCTTACCGCTTTGCATTCCATCTGCATTTCTCACTAGGTCATAACATCATAATCATACATTCGCATTGAACTTCTAAGACATGGGATCAAATGGTCTTCTTATGATTTGAACTTTCCATATTCAAAGGTGATTTATTTGGTTATCATAGCCAAGTTGAAACATGAGACTGTTCTCTTCCATCAGTGTAAATATCAGGGAGGCTTAGGAGTTCTCATTCATGATTGAGCTCAGGAATATTTCATCAGTGGAGTTTATTGGATTAAGGATGTACTGTGATCAAAGCATTTTATTCGTTTTCGATTTATGTTTACGGGGGATCAGTGAGCTACAATTATTCATAATTCGTCATGGCTCCAAAGCGTGGTTCAAGTTTGTTTCGAATCCAATTATTCATTTTTGTCCATATTCTTAAACCTTTTCGAATTTGGTCCATTTCTTTTCATAGTTTAACCCCATCAATTCACAAATCCAAGACCATACAATGTCCATTTAAGTCATCAACCAAAATCATTTAATTAACTAGTGCCCATTTGCACTCTTATTTCTCATCACCCACCATCTTCAAATTCAAACCAAATAATACCTCATATTCAAAGGAAAAAGTTTCAATTACAATAGCACATCATTAGATTTCACTTTACTTAGTTTGCATTGATATTCTTGAAGGATCTTATGATTTATGTGAATCATGGTTGTGAAATTATTAAACAGTTTAGTCCATCAAGGATTTTAAGTATTGGTTTTCTTTAAACAACATTGGCTACGAGAAACATTATTATTTTCCATTTTTTTTCACCTCTTTATGATAACAAGGTGGTATTTACATTCAGCTTAAAGTGTTTTTCGTGTTGATGAAAGTCACATACAAGGAGAAGTGCAGGGCATTTAAAAAAAAGGATAGCAGTATGAAGTGAACAAAAATTCAGGAGGCAAAAGAAAAACTCAACATATTATACATTGAAAAATCCTGCAACTATACAAAAAATCAGATATACATAAAACAGTGATAACAAACTGATAAAAAAGTTCAGTTACAACGGAGAAACAACAGAAAATAGTTACAAAAGAAAAAGAAAAAAAATCAGTTAGGGATAACTGATATAACAGAAAAGAATTTCACAGCAAAAAGGAGATGAATCTACAGAGCTAATGATCTTCTATCTTTCCCTTCATTACCCTCTCCATTCATTAGCAACCGAACCTTTTCATCACTCTTCAATCTCACCATCAACATCCCAGGATTGAATCCTCCAACAACCTCCTGCAAATCTTCAACCTCCATCAACAAAGCTATGCCACTCAATTTTTCCCTTCGGATAATCTTCCATGTCTCGATTCAACACTTTTCTTTTTCGTCAATCATCAGAAGCTTCAATCCTGCAAGCGATTCGAGAATGCAAGAATTCAAATCAACAGAAAATCATAATTCTTCAGTGGATCAATTTCAATGATTTGCAGCTTCATCGCACCTCATCGATGCATCATTATCCTCACCGTTGGTTTCACTACATCAGCGAGAATAACGAGAAATTCAAGAAAGAGAAACTTCAGAACTGATAAAGAGGAGAAATCATGCTATTACCTCAAAAAGCTAAGTCTTCTTCCTCAATCTTCAATAACAAATCGTCATCAATCTTTCATAATTTATCTCCTGGAAAATCAAGAACCATGTTCAATGATAACTAGCAGAAACGCTTCAATATCTCAATCTTGCGATCTCTCGATCTCCAACTTCAATGCCTCATCATTCTTCAGTTCTTTATTCATCAGCTTCTTCTGACTTCAGCGATTTATCCTCAACTTAACAGCACCATTGCAAGGGTGTTAACAGTCTGCAAAAAGGAAAATCACAATAGCAATTCAGATTCATAAAACCTGCAACATGAGCCAACAACCAGGACTCGAATTCAACAAAAGATCGCAAAAAGAGGGGAAAGATTCAAAGCATTTTATTTTACCTTGAGATTTCAATGTGACTCCATCGACTCCACGCATCGACGCATCGCAGAAGAATCTGAACCTCCAAGTTCAGGATTCGTTGGAGAATCAATCTGGCTTTGGCGGATCCTCCGTTCCGAAGTAATCGATTTTGTTTGGTGTGCGGCGTAGGGTCTGCGGCTGGAGTCCTGAAAGTGACTGTTTGAGCAAGACGGAAAGGTTTTTGGCCACCGACGGAAGACACTTTACAATGAACTGAGGACGATGAGACCTGAGAACACCTCACGGCCACGGTGTTTCCATCTCCAGGGATTGATGATTGTTAATGAGAAGTACAGGTCGAAGACGAAAAACAGAGAGAGTTGAAGAGAAGACGGCGAGGTTGTGAATCGCGACGGCCAACGAGTTTCCTTTGTTCTTCAACGGAGGGGTATGCTTTGATGATGATGAAAACGGAGCAGTTCGAAGGCCGTGACAGATTAATAGGGATGGATCGTTGGTTGACGGTGGAAGTTTGATTTTCGGCATGTTTTCATGTGAGGAGAAGAGGTCTTCGCGTCGTCGGCAAATAGGCACGGTGGAGGTTTAGCTACGAAGAAGTGAAAGGATGATGGTGAAGCCACGACGGCGGAGAAGCTTGCGATGTGAAGAATTTGTGACTGGTTGTGAACAAAAGGAAGACGGCGGAGAAGCTGCTGTGGAGAAGACGAAGAAGTGTGTATGTGCTCCAATGTTCTTCTCATTTTAGGTTAAATTCCATGAAGAATTGGGGTTGGGCTTCTGAGCCCACTAATTTCCTATCCGCATACACCAATCTCATCTTTGCACCCCTCTCTGCGAAATTATTGAGGGAAACGGGCCTCAGGCCATTGATACATCAGCACCCCTGTTTTGCTTTTCTCACCCTTGTTTTCTTCATTTCTTTTTTTAATTGATTTTGGTTGTAAGAAAATAATTGGTTAATTAATTTTCTGGTTGGTTAATTTTTGTAGATTAATATCTAATCCATTTTTATTTCTCTTGTAATTTTCAATTAGAATTTTTTATTTTAATTATGGTGGTTAGCTAATTTTGGATTAATTTGTGATATAATTGTTCATGAGCTTTTTTGATCGATTTCGATCGATTTTAATTTTGGTAAAGCTTCACAAAGAATTTATGGAAGATAAGCATTTATTTTGCTTATGGAGATCACAAGACCTTACTTGGAATTTTTTTTTTCGGATTTCTTTTGCGTGAAGAATCGGTACTTCTATCAAGTAAGTGATTTCGAGTTTTTTCGACTTTTAAGCATCATTATAGTCGTATGCGGCTTAGGACCATATAATTTAAGATGCATCTGAGCCCTCCCACCTGAGGCATTGGATATATTTGTGATTTATGTCGGTTTGTGTCGATTTCGGAACTTAGGGATTAGGTTAAGAACCATTAGGATCGTTTCCTTTCACTTTCCCTTAAAATCCAATTTTTCACCCATTTCGTCGCATTTATTAAAAATAGTTTTAGGTGAGATAAAATTCTGGAAAAATTCATGAGTGATCCTCATCATCTTAATTAATTTGTCATATTTTTTATTTCCAGATTTGGGTGGTTTTAATATTTTATTTGGATTTTAGTTCATAAGCTGTCCCAAAAAGGAAGGTTTTGGCATAAGGGACCGAAATCGATTTTTCCCCATAGGTGTGAAACCTATTTTTTGTGTGTGATTAATCACTGTAATTTGTTACATTTTGATGCTCATTAGGCATTTTTTTTTCATAATTTTTGATGCCCTTTTTGATCCACTTTGTGGAGTTTGTTTTGGGTGATCATGTTTTGTTACATTGCTAGTCAAGGAATTGTTTTGGCACTTTGGTGCATAATTTTATGAAATCCTTTTGGACAATGTGAGATAATGACTTTATTATTCCAGGGATTTAATTTCATAATTTTTCAAAGCTTTTTGCTATTTTTCCATGGCACCTAGATCCTAGGTTGATTCATGTGTGTATTTGCTCCATATCCTAGGATTTAAGAAGGCATTCATGCCATTTGCTTGGGATACTTTTTGGTAGATTTTAAGAGTTGATTATAGGTCATTTTTATGTCCTTAATTCCAGTTATAGGTCACTTTTTGAACCATGCTCTTTTGGTTTGTTTTAGTGTTTCAAAATGCATACTTATGTGAATTAGTTTAACTTAAATAGGTTGCTAATCTCTTCTCATGTATAACTTGAATTATGTGGAAAACATTAATGCCTATTCATGCATTCTAATTGCATCTCCTACCTTGTATGCTACTGACCCATAATCATTTCATGCATATTCACATGCCATTCTTCCTTAACTTTCATCATGTGCGATCTTATGCGTGTTTGTTCCATTTTATCTCACATATTCTTCTCCTTGCTCCATATGCCTAATCCATTGCATCCATGATTGTATATTCATTCACCCATCTTCATAAGCATTCACTACTGACTTTGATGTTCATTTCATGTATTAATTCATGTTTGTAAGCCATATGCATTCATACTTCATCCATGAGCCTTAACTTGCATTTAGGTGGACTTAGGTGAACTTTTTGTACATAGTTTGACATAGTTTGAATTTGTGAGGTATCCTAGCATACTTAGGGACCTATAGCATGTAGCTACTGACTTTATAAGTCATGTAACCTTTAGGTACCTTCACCTTTAGACTTAGGTCTTATTTTTAACCCTAGTTCCATTCTAGGATGTTTATGGTACTTAATCGCTTTCATGCTTTGATTTTACTTCCAATGTGCATTGTCATGCTAACTTTTGTTTTGTAGGGGGGAAGATTGAGGTAAGCATTACTTCATTCCTATCTCTTATGCATTTTAATTGTGTTTTCCTTAGCACCTTGTGCTTTGCTTTTAGGCTTTCCCTTTCTTAGAGACAACTTAACTTCCTTAGGAAGTAAGTTAGTTTCTAACTCTCTTTTCTTCCTTTCCTTTTTCTCATTAGGATTAGAAAACTCCATTAACCATAAGATCTCTTGTAAATAAACAAATAAACTTAGGATTGAGTCTTAGTTCCCATTAGATTTTGCCTTTTATCAACTTGAGTCATTCTCTTCTCATCTTCAAACAAAATCCAAAAACACTTAATAAATAAATGAAAGGATTCCTTGTGTATAGCCTTATTCCATGAAGCACTTGCATTCATTCCATCTTGGAGTGGTGTAAGCTTGTCTATCATGATGCACAAGTCTCATCAAGGAGTTGTTCACAAAGAAAAACTTAAAAGACACTTCTTCACAAAAGCGACAAAAACACTTACTAAAGTTCAACAAGCCAGTGAACTTAAGCCCTAATCCTAGGAAACCAGTCTTGGATAAATTCTCCTTGCTGGGTATGCTTGTTCTATTATTCCATCTTGGAATGTAGAGTCAAGTGTACATTCCATGGAAAAGAGTTTGAATTCACTTTCTTGTGCCAAATTCATATAAAAACTTTTTAAAAGCCAAAAACAAACAATAAGCGACTATCCTGCGGGAACTTCTCTTCTCATCTCATTCACTCACATCGCGAACTCGCGGCGACTTGTCTCGCATGCAAGACGGTTAACGCACTCGTACCAGATGAGCCTGCAACACCTGAGCATAGACATACGCAGTTCCAGCTATAAAAAAACACACAAACAAATAGTTCCCGCCTAGGTTAGGCGAACTACGTCGACTCTGATCCTCATTATCCCGATGAGGTACGTAGGCAGCGGGGTAGGGCCCGTTCGAGCACATTCTTTATTTTCCCTACATTTCCCCTTTGTATTCTCATTCTCCTTTTTTCCAGTTCCTTTTTCATTTCTCATTTCTAGTTCCAGTTAGCGGTTTTATTCAGCAGCATTCGTATTTTCTCACCCTTTGAAGCAAAACAAACAAGCGTAGATCCCGTCGGGTACGACGGACGGATTGGGGTGCTAATACCTTCTCAATTCGTAACCGACTCCCGAACTCAGATCTTTGGTTCGCAAGGCCTTGTCCTTTCCTTCTTCCTCAGGTTTGTGCAACATTACCTTTCCCATTCATTAGGGATAAAAATGTCTGGCTGGCGACTCTAACCTTTCCGCGCCACTTTCGCGTTTGTACTAGGATGAAAATCCCGGGAGCGACAGCTGGCGACTCTGCTGGGGACTAACCTGATTCTTCCGGTTTCCCTTGTAGAGTCAATCCTAGCGCCTGTTTGGTTTTGTTTCTTTGGGTGTTTACTGTGTGCTTTAGTTTAGCTTTACTGCTTTTATTTACAGTTATTTATAGCTTTACTTTACCGCATTTATTTATCGCTTTCAGTATTTTATTTTCCATGCATCATATTATACTGGACTGTCTGGCTGTGCTGGTTTTCATTTTTTCTGTAGGTGGGAGTTACTGTGAGATAAGCCAACTACCCGGCTTGAGTGCACCCTAGGACTTAGAGTGGTTCCACTTTGGCTTCATGGCATCTTGCTATGTTGGTAGTAGTGAGTTCCACACCTTGACTTGCGACCTTCTCGGGAATGTATTGATACCGGAATCTTTCTGGGTTGATGCGCTACCTTGATAGTTATGTGCAGTCAGGGGACCGATCATTGAGAACCTTAATGGAAACAACCCTCTCCAGTGATGACAGTGGCAGACCACATTTGTTGGCAAACCCACTCGCATCCGAGGGTCCATTGGGAACTCGCATAGGATGGCCTGGTTCTCTCATAGGAATTCAGTTAAAGCAAACTGTTCGTATGACGATAGTATTGTACCCTTCGGGATGAATGTACTATTGTTTCTCGACTCAGTGCTTGAAGCTGGAAACTTGTGAGGGATGCTTGTTTTTCCTTGGACTCAACTGAGACCTCCCTGAGTAGTACATAATGCCAAACCGATTCCCTGATTTGGTCATGAGCCATTTCTCGGAAATGGTGAACGTATTATTGCTATTCGGCTTTGAGAGTCCGTGATGTTGACCCGAGTAGCACACCCGTGAGATTGGGAGGGGTTTACAGGTTTGCAGGAACCCTAAACTTCAACATACCCGCTTTGCTAGTGTTGTTTTATGATATTATCTGGTGCTATATGGTTCTTTGATTCTGAGATTCGGGATTTCTATTCAGAGAAATTGTTACTGTGATTATCATGGTGACCCTGATATTGTGACTGTTATTATGACTCTCCACAGACACTTGGCTCGTCGTTCAACTTTAACACCATCAATGACTGTTCAATTATGCGATCCAGTTCTACAGTTATTGGGTTCTCAGTTATGGGGTTCTATACAGAGATGGTGTTACTATTATGGTTCTATTCAGACACTTGACTCAATGCTCAACACCATCGCCAACATCAGACTATTGATCACGTGCCTATTGCATACATGACATCATAGCATTTCTGCACACATGTTCAGTTATTTTCAAGGATCACATATCTGAATCATGCTATTGTATTTTTCTGTATCAAGACTTGAATCAAAGCATATAGATTCCTCAGAAATAATTGAACATGGCATTTGCATACGTCCTTGCATTCTTGACAGGTGTTCAGAGACAGATTCTTTTCCTGACTTGATTTCTCATCAGAATGGACAACATGAATCACAATCATCAAGGTATATATTTGAAGCAACTCCGGGCGGAGGTAACCGAAAGGAAGACCCAACTGGGGCAAATCAGGGCAAAGGTATAAGCTTTATTTCAGAACCAGAAACTGCGGAAAGAGGAAGTCAACCAGATGAAGACTCAGATGAGTTTGGTTATGGAAATTCTGAACAAAGCTATTTTCATCCCTATTGAGGGGAACTACGCTGCTCTGATTCTCCATTGGTCAATGGAGATACGTAGGCAGAAGATCGTGCAAGATCTTTCCGAGCAACCTTATCTATTAACTTTATCAACCTCTTCCCTCCAGATGTCGTTTGTCAGCATCCAACCTGAGCTTCCCAAGAGAATCCTAGGGGCGGAGAATACGGGTAAAGGCCAAAACAACTTGAGAAGAAGTTTGATCATATTCTGATGTCGTACGTGCAACAAGTTTCCTCATTTATGCAAATTCGGAGTGGTTGAGCTAATTGCATCAGGATCATCTCCGACAAAGCTTCCTGTGGGGTTTCAATTCCAAGTATGATTACCATTCTGGGGCACCTGGCCTTTTAATTAAAGATTGCAAGTCTTTCAGAGGTAAAGGTGAAGACAAGGTCCCGAATTTGATCGACTCAAAGGTCATCATGCCAGAAAGTCTGCTCACATATTGAAGTCTCCTCATCAAATGGGTCTCCCAATTTGCAAAGGCATCTTCATAAGCAATAAGTCCATACGGAGTCAAGTCTCCTCAATGACGGCAATGTTCAGCTTCTTTACTGCATTTTCATTTGTAGTCTATATTGTTTGTTTAAACATTTGTATGCATGCATGAAACTTATTTGTTTTTGAATGATAACCATAATAAAATGCACATGTTTTTCTTGAAGTAATCCATTCGTATTCACTCATGATTTTGTGTATGTGCATTGCTATACCAACTGTTGTGCTTAAACTCTATCAGGGAGGATGACGAAATGAAAACGCAAAAATCTCTAATTGTGTGCTTTTGAGAAAGACCATGTTGATGATGTACAGGCATTGTTTCAAATTCTAAACACTGGATATATAAGGGAGATAGACCCTCGCCAACCCATTTGATCCTTGAAGTAGGAGTTTCTTTTCGCATGAAAAAAAACCCTTGCATTTAACCCAGGGGCAGGGTAGGCGTCAGTTAGTTTGACCTAGCGTTTAAATTTCGAAAAGGAGTGCAAATCTGAGGATCCATTATCTTCCGTTGTACCAAATCAAGAGGTCCAAAGACCAGAAACCACAATGGTTATCCCAATCAAGAGTCCAGAGACCGGAAACCACAAAGGTTATCCTTCCTCAACCAAAAAATGAGACAGTCACGACCCTTTCAAAGCCATCAAGACAAACAGAGTCACACGATTTGTTCAAAAAAAAGAGAAGGAAAAAAGAATGAAAAAGCCCGCTAAGTCGAAACTTGAAAACAAACGACTTAGGCAAAAAAAAAATAGGGCATCCCGCTGGACTTCACAATCAAAGATTCACAAGAATCATTCCAGGCAAAAGTTAGGGATAAGAAAAAGAATGCAAAAGTGAAAAACGAAAAGGAATACACAAGAAAGATCCTTGAACAAGAACAAAGTTGTGTGGCACAGACACGAAAGACTAAGGGGTGACTAACTCCCAACAACAACCTATTTGGTGCTTACACCGTTAGTGTAATTGGTTCCTCAACCATCACAAAACCCTTTTTGAGAGGTGAACGCTTGTGAAAGCTAGCTGAAAATAGGAATGGAGAATATCACGAAGATGGGTGGGCACAAATAAATTTCGAGCCTATATCTTTTGTTTCTATAACCGTGAACCGGGCCACGATACAACCCTCAAAAGTCCTAACTGGAGCAGGGTTATCTTGAGAGCGTGCTACCACGAGATCGCGTTCCTGACTCCTATGAGTGGTGTTGAAAGATCTTTGTTGGTGTTGCATGTGCATGTTTTCTATTATTCAAAAAAATTAATGTCGTATCTTAACCGGTGATTCGCTCACAAAGGTTTGCGACATCTTTTTATAGTAAAACTTCAAAATTAACATGTGTGTTGCATTAGAATTTTCATTCTCAAAATAAACATTTTCTGCTTGCATACATTTGTTTGGCATCATAAGAGTTTACATATGGAATCTCAGTCCAGAAGCTTAATCTTACCAAGTTGAGAAGTCTGAAACTTCCGAAGGACAATCTGTCGAGGTGTTACTTTTCAAGAAAACTCCATCGAGTAGGGACTTTCCCAACATTCCTGGTAAGAGCCAACTAATCCGGGGCAATCACGTCGAGCAATTTCTTCAAAATTCAGCCAAGCTGGGGCAATCACTTCGAGATTCAAATCTCTCAAAGAGCCATCAGGCGGAAGCATTATTCAAATTTCAGCCAAACCGGGGCAATCACTTCGAGATCCAATCTCTCGAAGAATAGTTGATCTGGGTGTTTTCTTCAAAGCAGTCATTCAGAGGTGATCACTTCAAGACTTGTACTGGGGCAGGCCACCCCAAGAGCACTGGAAGTTACTTTCTCCTGAAGACGTTTAATCAGAAGCACCTATCCAAGGTTCAAAATACGGGGGAAGAATATCTCACAGTGATATGAAGTTCTTCATGAATACTTGCGAGACAATTTCTTTCACAGACCATGCAGTTTGGGGCAGTTATTTCGAGATCCAACAAATCTCTCCAAGAGTTTGAAGACACTGAGGCATTTCGTATGTCATGTTTTCTGTAAAATCCTCTTGAGACATTTACTTCTGACGGACCTTAATTTGAGGCGAGTTGAAAATTGCAAAGAACCATTGTTCACTCATGATTAGTTGGCAACTTATCAACCCAGGGCTAGGAGCAAAGCCATTGTCAGCACAGTACTTCAGGAGTTGTTTCATCGGCGGACTTCATCGATCAGAATTCCTTAGCAAGTCTCATTAGACAATCCCTTCTCCAGTAGTGCGGCAAATGGAAGGTTGCTTCTTGAGCAGAAGGGTATCATCATCTCTCATTCCCAACATTAGAGGATTTATCTCTTATCCCCAGCAAGTGGCAACTTAAACTTTTATCTTCAGCATGAAGCTTCATCATTGACATCCTCCATCATCCCCAGTAGAGTTGGAAGTTGAAATCTCCCCCCAGCAAGGCAGCAGAATGTGGGTGTCATCCCCAAGCAGAGTTTCCCTTCAGACAGGGGCAATCCTCAACAATACAAGGAGTTCTTTCCTCCCCAGCAAGGTGTTTCCTCAACAGTGTCATGCCTTTGGTTCTCCGCCAAGTCAGGAGGTCCTCACTTTCTCACCAGAGTTCAAGAAGAGTCCATCTCCAGCAGGGTCTTGGCACTCCAATCTCAAAGTCCAATTTATTTTTGGCAGTGGCGGCTGTTCAAAGCCGGTGAATTATTAACAGTTTTCCCCGCAGAGTTGTTTCCTCCTCATCAGGATGAACCAGATCAATGCAGTGATCATCGTTTCTCCCCAGCCAAGTTATCTGGGATACCTGCAGTCTCCTTATCAGGAGATCTCCTATGCATTGTCATTCGCATAATCATCATTGCGTCTGCATCCTCCAAAGCGTAGCATTTCCATCATCATGGAGCATTACGCCATAAATCCAAACATATGCATGCCAGCATGGGCCAGTTTTGAGGTATATTACATGAGACTCGTTACATCTCCAATCAGATTGAAGTGTTCCCCACAGAATACAACCTCATTTCCCCAGGTGGATACTTCTACCAAGTCTTGTTGTTATCCCCAATTGAGTCTTGTTTCAGTACAATAGTCTCATTTTTTCGCGTCTCCGTTTCAGTACAACGGTCGCGTCTTGGGCTCTCGTTTAAGTACAACGATCCCATTCCTTTCGAGTCTCCATTTAAGTACAATGGTCTCGTCTTTGAGTCTTGTTTCAGTACAACAGTCTCATTTTTTTTTCGCGTCTCCGTTTCAGTACAACGGTCACGTCTTGGGCTCTCGTTTAAGTACAACGATCCCATTCCCTTCGAGTCTCCATTTAAGTACAATGGTCTCGTCTTTGAGTCTTGTTTCAGTACAACAGTCTCATTTCTTTTCGCGTCTCCGTTTCAGTACAACGGTCGCGTCTTGGGCTCTCGTTTAAGTACAACGATCCCGTTCCTTTCGAATCTCCATTTAAGTACAATGGTCTCATCTTTGAGTTTTGTTTCAGTACAACAGTCTCATTTTTTCGCGTCTCCGTTTCAGTACAACGGTCGCGTCTTGGGCTCTCGTTTAAGTACAACGATCCCATTCCTTTCGAGTCTCCATTTAAGTACAATGGTCTCGTCTTTGAGTCTTGTTTCAGTACAACAGTCTCATTTTTTTTTCGCGTCTCC
This sequence comes from Lathyrus aphaca, assembly GCA_963966055.1. Lineage (NCBI taxonomy): Eukaryota > Viridiplantae > Streptophyta > Magnoliopsida > Fabales > Fabaceae > Lathyrus > Lathyrus aphaca. Next base: position 73,640,627 of record OZ014525.1, on the reverse strand, counting down.
GTTTCAGCACAACGGTCGTGTCTTGGGCTCCCGTTTATGTACAACGATCCCGTTCCATCTTGTCCTATTTTATTTGTGTTTCTGGTTACCGCCTGCGGCCGGTATACCTTTGCGTCTCCATTCGAGGATGGTTTCGTGTTAGATCCGAGGATCTTTTGATTTGTCATTCGAGGGTGACATTTCTTTTCTTCAAGTCCTTCTGCGGTTGGTCTTGTTTTTGTTTTGTGTGGCTATTATTCGAGGATAGTAGTTCACTTTTTGAGCTTATTGATCGAGGTCAATTTGTCTCTTTTGCAAAGTCTGTCTGAGGTCAGCTTTGTCTTTTGGTTATCAGTCGAGGCTGGTATACCTTCGCGTCTCCATTCGAGGATGGTTTCGTGTTAGATCCGAGGATCTTTTGGATTGTCATTCGAGGATGACATTTCTTTTCTTCAAGTCCTTCTGCGGTTGGTCTTGTTGTTGTGGCTATTATTCGAGGATAGTAGTTCACTTTTTTGAGCTTACTGATCGAGGTCAGTTTGTCTCTTTTGCAAAGTCTGTCTGAGGTCAGCTTTGTGTTTGGTTATCAGTCGAGGCTGGTATACCTTTGCGTCTCCATTCGAGGATGGTTTCGTGTTAGATCCGAGGATCTTTTGGATTGTCATTCGAGGATGGCATTCTTTTCTTCAAGTCCTTCTGCGGTTGGTCTTGTCTTTGTTTTGTGTGACTATTATTCGAGGATAGTAGTTCACTTTTTTGAGCTTATTGATCGAAGTCAGTTTGTCTCTTTTGCAAAGTCTGTCTGAGGTCAGCTTTGTGTTTGGTTATCAGTCGAGGCTGGTATACCTTCGCGTCTCCATTCGAGGATGGTTTCGTGTTGGATCCGAGGATCTTTTGATTTGTTATTCGAGGATGACATATCTTTTCTTCAAGTCCTTCTGCGGTTGGTCTTGTTGTTGTGGCTATTATTCGAGGATAGTAGTTCACTTTTTGAGCTTATTGATCGAGGTCAGTTTGTCTCTTTTGCAAAGTCTGTCTGAGGTCAGCTTTGTGTTTGGTTATCAGTCGAGGCTGGTATACCTTTGCGTCTCCATTCGAGGATGGTTTCGTGTTAGATCCGAGGATCTTTTGATTTGTCACTCGTGGATGACATTTCTTTTCTTCAAGTCCTTCCGAGGTCGGTCTTGTTGTGTGGCTATTATTCGAGGATAGTGGTTCACTTTTTTTGAGCTTATTGATCGAGGTCAGTTTGTCTCTTTTGCAAAGTCTGTCCGAGGTCAGTCTTTGTTGTTGATGGTTATCGCCTACGGCCGATATACTATCGTGTTTCTATTCCAGGATGGTTTTAGTATTGGATTCGAGGATCCCTTGTGAGTTGTCGTTCGAGGATGGCATTCTTCCTAGTATATTTTCACCTGGTCTTATGTTCCGCTACCTATTCAGAGGTCAAAAACAAAAAATACATAAACAAATAAATGGGGATGGCATTGCCATTACCCTCAGTGTGCAAATTTTCAGGTTTTATTCGAGTATTCAATCACTCCATACCTTGAACGTCTAAAAGCTGTTGCAATTATTCGTTCAGGTCTGCAGTTGATTGAATAGGGGCAGCTGTAATACCTCAAAATTTGCCCTCTTTCTTTTTGCTTTAATTGGCTTACCGCTTTGCATTCCATCTGCATTTCTCACTAGGTCATAACATCATAATCATACATTCGCATTGAACTTCTAAGACATGGGATCAAATGGTCTTCTTATGATTTGAACTTTCCATATTCAAAGGTGATTTATTTGGTTATCATAGCCAAGTTGAAACATGAGACTGTTCTCTTCCATCAGTGTAAATATCAGGGAGGCTTAGGAGTTCTCATTCATGATTGAGCTCAGGAATATTTCATCAGTGGAGTTTATTGGATTAAGGATGTACTGTGATCAAAGCATTTTATTCGTTTTCGATTTATGTTTACGGGGGATCAGTGAGCTACAATTATTCATAATTCGTCATGGCTCCAAAGCGTGGTTCAAGTTTGTTTCGAATCCAATTATTCATTTTTGTCCATATTCTTAAACCTTTTCGAATTTGGTCCATTTCTTTTCATAGTTTAACCCCATCAATTCACAAATCCAAGACCATACAATGTCCATTTAAGTCATCAACCAAAATCATTTAATTAACTAGTGCCCATTTGCACTCTTATTTCTCATCACCCACCATCTTCAAATTCAAACCAAATAATACCTCATATTCAAAGGAAAAAGTTTCAATTACAATAGCACATCATTAGATTTCACTTTACTTAGTTTGCATTGATATTCTTGAAGGATCTTATGATTTATGTGAATCATGGTTGTGAAATTATTAAACAGTTTAGTCCATCAAGGATTTTAAGTATTGGTTTTCTTTAAACAACATTGGCTACGAGAAACATTATTATTTTCCATTTTTTTTCACCTCTTTATGATAACAAGGTGGTATTTACATTCAGCTTAAAGTGTTTTTCGTGTTGATGAAAGTCACATACAAGGAGAAGTGCAGGGCATTTAAAAAAAAGGATAGCAGTATGAAGTGAACAAAAATTCAGGAGGCAAAAGAAAAACTCAACATATTATACATTGAAAAATCCTGCAACTATACAAAAAATCAGATATACATAAAACAGTGATAACAAACTGATAAAAAAGTTCAGTTACAACGGAGAAACAACAGAAAATAGTTACAAAAGAAAAAGAAAAAAAATCAGTTAGGGATAACTGATATAACAGAAAAGAATTTCACAGCAAAAAGGAGATGAATCTACAGAGCTAATGATCTTCTATCTTTCCCTTCATTACCCTCTCCATTCATTAGCAACCGAACCTTTTCATCACTCTTCAATCTCACCATCAACATCCCAGGATTGAATCCTCCAACAACCTCCTGCAAATCTTCAACCTCCATCAACAAAGCTATGCCACTCAATTTTTCCCTTCGGATAATCTTCCATGTCTCGATTCAACACTTTTCTTTTTCGTCAATCATCAGAAGCTTCAATCCTGCAAGCGATTCGAGAATGCAAGAATTCAAATCAACAGAAAATCATAATTCTTCAGTGGATCAATTTCAATGATTTGCAGCTTCATCGCACCTCATCGATGCATCATTATCCTCACCGTTGGTTTCACTACATCAGCGAGAATAACGAGAAATTCAAGAAAGAGAAACTTCAGAACTGATAAAGAGGAGAAATCATGCTATTACCTCAAAAAGCTAAGTCTTCTTCCTCAATCTTCAATAACAAATCGTCATCAATCTTTCATAATTTATCTCCTGGAAAATCAAGAACCATGTTCAATGATAACTAGCAGAAACGCTTCAATATCTCAATCTTGCGATCTCTCGATCTCCAACTTCAATGCCTCATCATTCTTCAGTTCTTTATTCATCAGCTTCTTCTGACTTCAGCGATTTATCCTCAACTTAACAGCACCATTGCAAGGGTGTTAACAGTCTGCAAAAAGGAAAATCACAATAGCAATTCAGATTCATAAAACCTGCAACATGAGCCAACAACCAGGACTCGAATTCAACAAAAGATCGCAAAAAGAGGGGAAAGATTCAAAGCATTTTATTTTACCTTGAGATTTCAATGTGACTCCATCGACTCCACGCATCGACGCATCGCAGAAGAATCTGAACCTCCAAGTTCAGGATTCGTTGGAGAATCAATCTGGCTTTGGCGGATCCTCCGTTCCGAAGTAATCGATTTTGTTTGGTGTGCGGCGTAGGGTCTACGGCTGGAGTCCTGAAAGTGACTGTTTGAGCAAGACGGAAAGGTTTTTGGCCACCGACGGAAGACACTTTACAATGAACTGAGGACGATGAGACCTGAGAACACCTCACGGCCACGGCGTTTCCATCTCCAGGGATTGATGATTGTTAATGAGAAGTACAGGTCGAAGACGAAAAACAGAGAGAGTTGAAGAGAAGACGGCGAGGTTGTGAATCGCGACGGCCAACGAGTTTCCTTTGTTCTTCAACGGAGGGGTATGCTTTGATGATGATGAAAACGGAGCAGTTCGAAGGCCGTGACAGATTAATAGGGATGGATCGTTGGTTGACGGTGGAAGTTTGATTTTCGGCATGTTTTCATGTGAGGAGAAGAGGTCTTCGCGTCGTCGGCAAATAGGCACGGTGGAGGTTTAGCTACGAAGAAGTGAAAGGATGATGGTGAAGCCACGACGGCGGAGAAGCTTGCGATGTGAAGAATTTGTGACTGGTTGTGAACAAAAGGAAGACGGCGGAGAAGCTGCTGTGGAGAAGACGAAGAAGTGTGTATGTGCTCCAATGTTCTTCTCATTTTAGGTTAAATTCCATGAAGAATTGGGGTTGGGCTTCTGAGCCCACTAATTTCCTATCCGCATACACCAATCTCATCTTTGCACCCCTCTCTGCGAAATTATTGAGGGAAACGGGCCTCAGGCCATTGATACATCAGCACCCCTGTTTTGCTTTTCTCACCCTTGTTTTCTTCATTTCTTTTTTTAATTGATTTTGGTTGTAAGAAAATAATTGGTTAATTAATTTTCTGGTTGGTTAATTTTTGTAGATTAATATCTAATCCATTTTTATTTCTCTTGTAATTTTCAATTAGAATTTTTTATTTTAATTATGGTGGTTAGCTAATTTTGGATTAATTTGTGATATAATTGTTCATGAGCTTTTTTGATCGATTTCGATCGATTTTAATTTTGGTAAAGCTTCACAAAGAATTTATGGAAGATAAGCATTTATTTTGCTTATGGAGATCACAAGACCTTACTTGGGATTTTTTTTTTCGGATTTCTTTTGCGTGAAGAATCGGTACTTCTATCAAGTAAGTGATTTCGAGTTTTTTCGACTTTTAAGCATCATTATAGTCGTATGCGGCTTAGGACCATATAATTTAAGATGCATCTGAGCCCTCCCACCTGAGGCATTGGATATATTTGTGATTTATGTCGGTTTGTGTCGATTTCGGAACTTAGGGATTAGGTTAAGAACCATTAGGATCGTTTCCTTTCACTTTCCCTTAAAATCCAATTTTTCACCCATTTCGTCGCATTTATTAAAAATAGTTTTAGGTGAGATAAAATTCTGGAAAAATTCATGAGTGATCCTCATCATCTTAATTAATTTTTCATATTTTTTATTTCCAGATTTGGGTGGTTTTAATATTTTATTTGGATTTTAGTTCATAAGCTGTCCCAAAAAGGAAGGTTTTGGCATAAGGGACCGAAATCGATTTTTCCCCATAGGTGTGAAACCTATTTTTTGTGTGTGATTAATCACTGTAATTTGTTACATTTTGATGCTCATTAGGCATTTTTTTTTCATAATTTTTGATGCCCTTTTTGATCCACTTTGTGGAGTTTGTTTTGGGTGATCATGTTTTGTTACATTGCTAGTCAAGGAATTGTTTTGGCACTTTGGTGCATAATTTTATGAAATCCTTTTGGACAATGTGAGATAATGACTTTATTATTCCAGGGATTTAATTTCATAATTTTTCAAAGCTTTTTGCTATTTTTCCATGGCACCTAGATCCTAGGTTGATTCATGTGTGTATTTGCTCCATATCCTAGGATTTAAGAAGGCATTCATGCCATTTGCTTGGGATACTTTTTGGTAGATTTTAAGAGTTGATTATAGGTCATTTTTATGTCCTTAATTCCAGTTATAGGTCACTTTTTGAACCATGCTCTTTTGGTTTGTTTTAGTGTTTCAAAATGCATACTTATGTGAATTAGTTTAACTTAAATAGGTTGCTAATCTCTTCTCATGTATAACTTGAATTATGTGGAAAACATTAATGCCTATTCATGCATTCTAATTGCATCTCCTACCTTGTATGCTACTGACCCATAATCATTTCATGCATATTCACATGCCATTCTTCCTTAACTTTCATCATGTGCGATCTTATGCGTGTTTGTTCCATTTTATCTCACATATTCTTCTCCTTGCTCCATATGCCTAATCCATTGCATCCATGATTGTATATTCATTCACCCATCTTCATAAGCATTCACTACTTACTTTGATGTTCATTTCATGTATTAATTCATGTTTGTAAGCCATATGCATTCATACTTCATCCATGAGCCTTAACTTGCATTTAGGTGGACTTAGGTGAACTTTTTGTACATAGTTTGACATAGTTTGAATTTGTGAGGTATCCTAGCATACTTAGGGACCTATAGCATGTAGCTACTGACTTTATAAGTCATGTAACCTTTAGGTACCTTCACCTTTAGACTTAGGTCTTATTTTTAACCCTAGTTCCATTCTAGGATGTTTATGGTACTTAATCGCTTTCATGCTTTGATTTTACTTCCAATGTGCATTGTCATGCTAACTTTTGTTTTGTAGGGGGGAAGATTGAGGTAAGCATTACTTCATTCCTATCTCTTATGCATTTTAATTGTGTTTTCCTTAGCACCTTGTGCTTTGCTTTTAGGCTTTCCCTTTCTTAGAGACAACTTAACTTCCTTAGGAAGTAAGTTAGTTTCTAACTCTCTTTTCTTCCTTTCCTTTTTCTCATTAGGATTAGAAAACTCCATTAACCATAAGATCTCTTGTAAATAAACAAATAAACTTAGGATTGAGTCTTAGTTCCCATTAGATTTTGCCTTTTATCAACTTGAGTCATTCTCTTCTCATCTTCAAACAAAATCCAAAAACACTTAATAAATAAATGAAAGGATTCCTTGTGTATAGCCTTATTCCATGAAGCACTTGCATTCATTCCATCTTGGAGTGGTGTAAGCTTGTCTATCATGATGCACAAGTCTCATCAAGGAGTTGTTCACAAAGAAAAACTTAAAAGACACTTCTTCACAAAAGCGACAAAAACACTTAATAAAGTTCAACAAGCCAGTGAACTTAAGCCCTAATCCTAGGAAACCAGTCTTGGATAAATTCTCCTTGCTGGGTATGCTTGTTCTATTATTCCATCTTGGAATGTAGAGTCAAGTGTACATTCCATGGAAAAGAGTTTGAATTCACTTCCTTGTGCCAAATTCATATAAAAACTTTTTAAAAGCCAAAAACAAACAATAAGCGACTATCCTGCGGGAACTTCTCTTCTCATCTCATTCACTCACATCGCGAACTCGCGGCGACTTGTCTCGCATGCAAGACGGTTAACGCACTCGTACCAGATGAGCCTGCAACACCTGAGCATAGACATACGCAGTTCCAGCTATAAAAAAACACACAAACAAATAGTTCCCGCCTAGGTTAGGCGAACTACGTCGACTCTGATCCTCATTATCCCGATGAGGTACGTAGGCAGCGGGGTAGGGCCCGTTCGAGCACATTCTTTATTTTCCCTACATTTCCCCTTTGTATTCTCATTCTCTTTTTTTCCAGTTCCTTTTTCATTTCTCATTTCTAGTTCCAGTTAGCGGTTTTATTCAGCAGCATTCGTATTTTCTCACCCTTTGAAGCAAAACAAACAAGCGTGGATCCCGTCGGGTACGACGGACGGATTGGGGTGCTAATACCTTCTCAATTCGTAACCGACTCCCGAACTCAGATCTTTGGTTCGCAAGGCCTTGTCCTTTCCTTCTTCCTCAGGTTTGTGCAACATTACCTTTCCCATTCATTCGGGATAAAAATGTCTGGCTGGCGACTCTAACCTTTCCGCGCCACTTTCGCGTTTGTACTAGGATGAAAATCCCGGGAGCGACAATTTCACCGAATTATCGAAGGAAACCTATCACGATCCCAAAGTATGGAGAATGATCCAAATGATCATTCGTCCATAGATTTGAAATAATGAAGATTAAACATCTTCGAAAACCAATAATCATCGAATCAGAGATCTCATCGACCAAAAATAAAAGTAAGATGAAGAGAAATGGATCTAAAATAGAATCCACACAAAAACCAACCAATGAAATAAAAAAGATTCAATAGAAAATATTAATTTAAATATTCTTCTTAGACTTTTTCTTCAAGGACCTAACAAAAAAATGAAAAAAAAAGATAAACAATTTTTAAATAAAAAAAAAGGAAACAAATACAAATAATAATTAAAAAAAATTAACAAAAAGTTATAAGGGAAGGGGGATATGCGCAGATTAGGGATGGTGGTGATTGTAGTGGATCATGGACCAATATCTTTAAGCCCAAATAGGTTTTATTAATGATAAAATATAAAAAAAATAACAAAATAAAAATCCGAAAAAAGTTTCATCCTCTTCTTCATCGCACGATGTCGTTCATCGCCTCACCTTTGAAAAAAATCGCCTCCGCAGCCTCTCTAAAAACGCAATCACAAATTCGTCGGTCGCCGTCTCTGTTGCTTCCTTTCTCTCTCTCTATTTCATACTATTTAAAAACTTCTTCATGGTTTCACTCGATTTGTGGTTGATGATGTGAAATCTCGATTGAAGATTGAAGGTGAAGAACTATGTGAAGGTTTAAGAGATAAATCTGGAAAAAAATGGAAGAAGGTTTGATGAATTTAGATGGTTATGAAGATTTAAGGTGAATGAATTGAGGGATTGAAGCTTGATTGATAGTTTTTTGATTCTGCAGAAATTTGAGGGGCTATTCAAGCTTGAGAAATATAACGAGGGAAAGGTCCAATTTATAGAGGGATGAGTGAATATTTGATCTAAAAAATTTGTTGCCATTTTGAAGCTCTTTCGCGCGTTTTGAAATTTGATGATGTGTGTTTCATTCACCGTTTTTTGCTGCAGGTGCATTTTACAGGTGTGTTTGCGTTTTGGTGGTCGTGCGTCGTTTTGATGCTTGTGTGATGCATTTCATTCTCCGTGTTTTGGATACATGGCCTGCATTTTTAAAGGTTGTTGTGCGATGTGAGCTGCGTTTGGAGTCACAAAACACTTACGTGTGCAGCGTTTTCGCGAATTTCAGGCTGCATTTTGTTTAATTTTGCTCATGCGCTTTGTGCTTTCAAATGCATTTTATGTTGTTTCCCTTTGCGTTTTGGGATTGAGAATCTCGTGTGCAGGTGCGTTTGTTTTCAACTCGTGTGGATGTCGTGCGTTGTGCGTGACGGATGGGAAACTGAAGGCTGAATGCGGAAACGACTTGTTGGCTTGAGTTGTGATGGCGTAAAAGCAGTATGAAGCTGAGGAAAGTAGGCTTGTGAAAGTCACGTGCGAACTTGGATGAGTGGCGAGAAAAGTTGATATAGCTGAAAAGTGGCTTGTTATGTGTAATAATTTTTTTTAATGTTTTCATATAAAATAAAATGGGCTATTAATGTATGGGCTTAACAAAAAATATCATGGGCTTAGTGATAATCTAGTGTGATAACCATAATTTTGGGAATGGATTTGGAAATTGGATTTTAATTAAAAAACTGATTTAAGAAAATAGGTATGAACTAATATTTATGTGGATATGGAATGAATCGGATAATCGAGAAAAATGGAAGAAAAAATGGTTATTGAATAATAATGGTTAATGGAAATTGAAAAATAAAAAATGGTTTAATCGAAAATGGATAATGGATGAAATCTGGTCTTGATTTTAAGCCCACAACCAACTCTTGATTTTTTGCACAAGCCACTGATAAAATGAACATAGTCAATCCTGACCCACTGAATATTTGCAAATTAAGCCACAACCAACGTCTGAAAATTGCCTTGATTATTCGAATCCATGCTGAGGAAAATAAATCCACAGATGAACCACTGATGCACTGAACCAAAACAATCTGGCCTGAAACTTCTTAAGACCCACAACTTGAGAATCTGATGAATTTCGCACACAACACAGCTTGTACTTTGAACACGCATCATCTGAGAAATAAACCACTGGCATGCATAACTTGAAGTTGAAACAATATTTTGATAGTTTGACCAAGATTAGGTCAAACGTCCATCTGAATCGAATCGTGAACTGAACAACCACACTGGATTGAAATCCTTGCCTTGTCTTTGAAAACCTGCACACACAAAAGAAGAAGAAGAAGCAGACTGCAACATATTTTTGGTATTTTGGTTAGAGGTTAGTAAATATAAACAAATGAAAGACAAAGTAAACACGGTGATCCCTTGTGAGGCATAGATCCGCAACCGAGAAGGATAAACGAACCAGTGTGTGATCTTGTTTGTATGCAAGATGCAGATGAAATGCGAAAAATCTTAGGGTCAAAAATTAGGGTATGACACCCTCTAATGCGAGTGGGTTTGCCAACAAATGTGGTCTTCCATATTCATCACTGGAAAGGGATGTTTCCACTAAGGTCCTTGAAGATCGGTCACCAGATGCACATAACAATTGAGGTTGTATCCTGAAGTGGAGAAGAACCCCCACACAGAATAGTTCCAAGACGGTCGCAATCTGGGTGTGAAACACATCGCCACTCATCATGGTGAGTACCATGGAAGTACAATGTTTGTCCATGTTAATCCTATGGTGCACTCAAGTCGGGTAGTTGGCTTATCTCACAGTAACTCCCAACCCACAGAAAAAATGGAAACCAACACAGCCAGACAGTCCAGTATATATGATGCATGAAAAATATATACTGAAACTGTAAATAAATGCGGTAAAGCTGTAAAGTAAAACTGTAAATGAAAACAGTAAATAAACACACAGCAACACACATATAAACAATCAGAGAAACAATAAGCAAACAGGCGCTAGGATTGACTCTCAAGGGGAAACTAGAGATTCTGGGTTCGGTCCCCAGCAGAGTCGCCAGTTGTCGCTCCCGGGATTTTCATCCTAGTACAAATGCGAAAGTGGTGCGGAACAGGTAGAGTCGCCAACCAGGCATTTTAATCCCGAATGAATGGGAAAGGTAATGTTGCACAAATCAAAGAGAAAAGGAAAGGACAAGGTCTTGCGAACCAAAGATCTAGGTTCGGGATTCGGTTACGACATGGGAAGGTATTAGCACCCCAGACCGTCTGTTGTACCCAACGGGACCCACGCTTGTTTATCTGTTTCAAAGGGTGAGAAAACAAAGTTGCTGCTGAACAAAAACTGCTACTAGAACTGGAATGAGAAAGGGAACTAGAAAAAAAGAGAATGAAAAGAAAAGGAAAAATGTAGGGAAAATAAATAGTGGGCTCGAACGAGCCCTACCCCGCTGCCTACTTACCTCATCGGGAAAATGAGGATCATAGTCGATGTAGTTCGCCTAACTAAGGCGGGAACTAATTTTATGTTTTTTTAGAGCTGAATTGTGTATGTCTATGCTCAGGTGTTGCAGACTCTCCTTGAACGAGTGCGTTTACTGTCTTGCAAATGAGACAAGTCGCCGCAAGTTTGTGTTAAGAGTGAGTGAGGTGAGAAAATAATTCCCGCGGGAAAAAACATTTCTTCCTTGTGGTTTTGTCTTTTAGAGAATTGTTTTGAATTTGTTTGTGGAACATTCTCATACTAAGACTTGTTCATCCTGGTAGATGCCTTACACCTTGCCCCAAAACATGAAGTGTATAAGTAACCCACGACAAAGTCTTGTATCGTACGAGAACATTCGACCTTTATTAGGTGTTTTTTTTATTTTCTTCATGAGATGAGAAAGAAGGACTCAAGTTGCAAAAGGATAAACTAGGGGGACTAAGACACCACCCTAAATTGTTTATTCAATGGAGGTCCTAATGGTTAGAGTGGCTTTCTAATCCTAATGAGAAAAGGAAAAGAAAAAAGGAGGAATAGAATACAACTTACTTCCTAGTGAAGTTAAGTTGGTTCTAACAAATGGGATTAACATGGATTAGTGAAACTATGCACAAAAACTAAATCAAACACACCTTGAAAGCCTAAAAAATTTGTAAAAAGATCAAGGTTTAAGGACTTACCTTTACCTCCCTACAAAACAAGGATTAGCATGGTAAAACATGATAAGAAATGTGGTAAACAATTACCAATAAATCCTAAGGGATCTAGAACCTAAACTAGACTCAACCCTAAGTTTAGAGGACCTAAAAGTAATGCAAAGCAAAATCCAGCAGCCTATTACAGCTCCTAAATGCACAAACAACAATGAAATGGAATGCACAATGCACACAACTTTTTACAATCCACAACTAGCATGTAAAACAAGTGTAAAAGTAAGAAAATGCAACAATCAGCATGCATTTTACAGCTACTATATGAAAACACAGCTATGAAATGCAAAAGGCATATTTGCTTATTTTCATTTTTAATGCACAAAACCAATGGTAAATGCACAATTAACATGCAACATGATTAAATGGAATCAACATACATGATTAAATGAACATGATTATGAATAAGGGTGATTATGAAAGAATGCACCAAATGAAATATATGCAACAAGTATGCACTCAATTATGGAGTATATAAGCATAATGAACATGGATTATGATCATTCATCAACATGAATCAACAACAATGACATGTAACTTGATGCAAAAAATTAGAATTTAATTAATATGCATGGTGATCAAAGATGCAAACAAAATGCAACAACACGTACATTTATGATTATGTGAAATGCAACATACAATATGCAATGCAATTATGGATCATGAAAATGAAATCAAAACAGAATGTGAAACACATATAAGCATGCTAAATGAAAGGCTTGAACATGGAAACACTGATTTACAAGTCACTTTATTCACAATTAACAAGTAAATGCACAATATGAAAAAGGTAACGGAAACACATTGAAACGACACGAAACAATGGAATGTGGTACCATAAATAGTCTTGAAAATTCCCTAAATTCATGCTCTATCACTACATGAAGTTGAAGACACAATGCAATGCAAACACACAATGAAACAAAAGCATTTTTACTTTCAAAACAACGTTAACCGGTTAACGCTATAGGTTAACCGGTTAATGCCCTAAATTTTTCAAATCCAGGGGCATTTTTCAACGTGTTAACCGGTTAACCAAATGCGTTCACCGGTTAACACTGAACAGAATGGTGAAAAAAGTGTAGAAATAAGCAATTATGGTCATGAACCTAATTCTAAGAACCCCTAACATATACATGAACATGTTAACTCGAATTTTATACTTAAAGTAGGTTTTCTAACACCTATTAAGATCTAGATTAAGCTACAAATCTAGCTTCTAACAATCAAAATGCACAAATCGCAATCAAAACGTAATTGAACGGTAAAATGCAAACACAATCAATGAACATGCAAAGAATGTCGTTACGGCGAGATGAAGAGAATAAGTTAAAGCGAAAAGCGGTTTTAGATCACCAACCTACGAAGTGGAGGATTGCTTAGGTGAGTGTTGCGCTGTAGATCGAAGTGCAAGTGAAGAAGAAAACCAAAGATTTTGCGAATGCAAAATAAATGCGATTTGATCTTGATGAACACTTGCACAACCACTTCCAATGAGCTCAAAACCACTCCAAAAACAGAATTGCTTCTTCAAGTAAGCTATCAAAGTTGATGATTGATGAAGGTTTAGCTTCAAGTTCTTCAAATTCCAATGAAGAATTTGAAGAACTTCTATGAAGAAACTTTGAGGAATTTGGTGAAAAAGTGGGAGAATTGAGAGAGAAATGAGAGATTGAAGATGAAAATGGTGAGAATGAGGTTGGAACCCTTTTGCTTTGGGGTGATTTGAGATTATATAGAGTGTAGGCATGGAGCTAGGGCTAGGTTGGGAGCTTGCTTGGGCATTAGGTTAGGTTTGGAGGTAGGTTTGGAGGTAGTTGGAGCTCTAGAATATTCCTTGGAATATTCCTTGGAATATGCTAGAAGAGTCTAGAAGATGGTAGAAAACTCCAAGGTAAATTGAAATGTGAAGGGAGTGTGATGAAGTGTGAAAAATGTAAAGGAAAAGGAAATGGAGGGAATTAGAACTAACTGATTTTTGAAGCATTTATTCAATTTTCGCGCCCGTTAACCGGTTAACCAAATGTGTTAACCGGTTAACAGAAGGAAAATTTGAATTCTTCATTTCTTTGGTGGACTAACATGGAAAGGCTTGGATTATTTTTGTGCATCATTTTTCTTCCCTCGAGTTCCCAAGATTGGAAAACCTTACCGATCACATACCTCATGCCTATGCAAATGATCATGATTTATTTTATATTATTATTTTTTTTGGATGCGATACGATGCTTGCGGAATGATGAAGCATAAATCACTTAAGGTTGGAAATAAATAAGATGGCAAATTTTAGGGTATTACACATAATATAACCTATTAGTGACCATTTTTGCGAGATTTTGAAGTTGAAACTTCAACTACCTGTCTTCCACAAAAACATAAAAACCTTAAAACAAAATTCATAATATAACCTATTAGTGACCATTTTTGCGAATGATTCCGGCTACAAATCAAGATTCTGTAAAATATGAAAACTTCTAAAGTGTCAAAATGATATATCAATGATTAAGTGTGACACCCCTTTAAATAGTCACCTTCAAGGCCGCCGTAAAAAGTTTTGTCATCCTTGTCGCTGTAAACGTTTGCATATGACCATCAAAGCTTCAGATCTGGATCGTCGCCGCCACTCATGTCCAAATTTGTCGTTGTTGGTAGCTTTGTTTATGTTTCTTACTTTTCATCGATTGTTTCTTTGAATGATAGAGAGAAAGTGAGAGAGTTGAGTGAAGAAGAAATGAAATTTTTAGAAAAGTCATGAGATCAGTATTTGAGTGGAAAAATGCAAAGAAAATGGGTAGAAGAAAAGGCAAAGTAGAAGCTTTAGAAGACAACAGGGAGAAAGAAGAAGAAAAGAGAGAAGGAAGAAGAAGAAAGAGAGAGAAAAAGATATAGAGAAAGGATGGGAGAGTGTCGGAAGAGAAGAAAATATGTTCCCTATCATGTCAAACTTCCACAAACCACACGTGATGTCAAATTCCACTTTTCACATTTCAGTAAAAATTTCCAATTATACCACAACTATAACAACCAAACATCCACTTTTTGATGAGTTTAATTTGCAAACATGATACTTATGCAGTAACCATCATATAATCAGGTTCCATTTGGTTAGTTTTAGACAGTATTTACCCCTAAAAGCTAGAGGTGGTGTCGCTCCCGAAAAGACTTAACGTCCCCGGTGAAGACGCGAACGGTCGGCGATGTTGGAGGTTGAGGATGAATAGAGTCGCCAGCTAGGCATTTTTATCCTGAAGGAAAGGTAATGCTGCATAAACCTGGAAGGGTGTGGATAAGACGGTTGCGAACCAGAGAAACTGAGAAAGGGGGTTGGTTACGACCTGGGAAGGTATTAGCACCCAGATCACCCGTCGTACTCGACGGGATCCACGTTTACAAGATTGTGTTTAAAAGGGGTAAGTGTATGTGTGTGAAAAAGCTAGGGAAAGAAAGTACAGGTGTCAGTGCAAAAGGTGTGAATTGCTCAGGAACTGAGGCTTAAAAAGAAGGCTGAAAGAGGGGGAAGACACCAAGACTTTTGTTCGATAACTGTTAAGTTATGCCTACGTATCCTCGCGTGCAATGAGGAAGTCAGAACACCATAGTTCGACTCAAAGAGACTTAGTGTTTTTGTGTGAACTGCTTGCTTGTCTATGCTTAAGTGTATAACTCGTCTGGCTCGAGTGCTAACTGTCTTGCATTAGACGGGAGAAGCGAGTTCTCGTTTTTAGAGTGAGTATGATGAGAAAAGAATCTCGGAGGAGACGTTTATTGTTTGTTTTTGTGTTTTCAGTTTTTTATTGTTTTTGGTGTTTTGCATAAGATAATGAGCTTAAGCCTTAATCAAGGGTCGTAACCTCATTATATCACCCCTGATTAGGGATAATGAGCCTACTTAAGTGTGAGATAAGCATCTCAACTTAATTACCTTAATGATGAAGGATTAAGATCATTAACCTACTTGTGATTATTAATATGTTTTTGGGTTTTTATTTAGAGTTAAGTAATGAGTTTAATCTCCAATCAAGGATTAGTTAACTCATTACACCATCCTAAGAGAAGGATGATAGATGAGAACACTTAAGCTGAGAAAGACTCCTCAACTTAATCCAGGGTTAGGGATTAAATTCATTATATAACAAACCTTTATTAAATGGATTTTAATTAAAGGGTGATATTAAGAAGTGGATTTTATGGTTTGTAAGACAACTTGAGGGGGACTTGTCCATTAAACACTAGGGTTAGTCCCTCTTAACCATAAGGAAGAGATAGAACCCTAATGTAAGGCCCAAGTTACAAGATAAAGTCTTAGTGATTATTAATGTGTTTTGATTAAGAGGTGTAAACAAATTAAATGTTTAACACTAAGGATTAAAGTTATACACTCCATCCTAAGATAAGGATACAGGCATAACCCTAATTCCAAAGTCCTAAAGCTTTAAGAGTTTAGCCTCTGATTAAGAGATGAGAAGAGAGACTCAAGGAAACTCAAAGGTAAAAATATAGGGGAAACTATACACAACCCTAAAAATTATCATGCTTGGATATCCTATGGTTTGTGAGGCTTAAGAGAAAATATCTTCAAGGCCACCAAGGAAGGGAAGTAGATGAAAAGAGAAGAGAGGAGAGAATAAGTTACTTACTTCCTGAAAAAGATAAGTAACTTAGGAGAAAAGAAAGGAGCAAGAGAAACATAAGTGAAGCAAGTTCACTCTAAAGACAATTAAAGGATGCAAATGCAAAGTAAAGAAGAGGTGGGAGGTAAAGGCAAATCCACCTCCCAGACAACTTACCAAAAGTTCCTGAAATGTTAGCACAAGATGCATAAAATGCAAATGCAAAAGGAAACAAAGCATATGAAGGTGCAAAGACCACAACCAGAAGTGTAAATGCAATGAAAATGGTGTATGAAATGATGCAAAGGCATAAACATGTCATGTATATGATCATACAAGAGAATGAGTGCAAATGAAGCATGTTAGGAGAATGAAAACACATAGAAGTTCATGAAACAATGAATGCAAATCATGCCAAAATGATGCAACAATGATCAAGCAATGTTTCAAACATGTCCTAAGATGTCTAAGATGATATAAAAAATAATGGAATGGCATGACAAGTTCATAAGTTCATGATATGCAAAGAAGAATGCAAATGAAGATGCAAAATTAGGGTCTTATGAACAGGCATGATGCATATGGCCACAACAGAAGGAATACTCATGAGAAAAAATTGAAAATACACTCAAATGAACCCTGGGGACTCTCAAGGACACTCACCAAAGGTGGAGGTCAGAAGCTATACCAAAGACTACTTATGGTTTTTCTAAGTTTGCTAGGGTTTTTGGGTGATTCTTAAAAAAAAAATGCTAAACAAATTGAAAATGCAAGATAAAAATATGAGATAAATATCCTAGATACTACATGCAAATATGATCAAATGCAAAAAGAACCATTTACAAACTCATTAGGGTTGACCAAAAATGATTTTTCAAAGTTAGGGTTAGAAAATTAACTTTTTAAGAACCCTAATTCAAAGATAATTGTGAAAATATGATCAAACCTAAAAAGAAATTTGTGTGGTGAGTTTGTAAATTGATCTAAATATTTATGGATGCTTCATGATTTTTTTGGTGATTTTTAAATACCTAAATGCATTTTTAATTGATTAAAAGGGATTAATTAATTAAAAATGACATTTAAATGATTTAAAAATATTTTTAAAATGCAAAAATAAAAATAAAAATATTTTTTGGGTTAAGAAAATTATTTGAAACAAAAATGCAGAAAATGATATGTTTTGAAAGTGTTTTGGTATTTTAAATAATTATGTGAAAGAAAATGCAATAAAATGAAAATAAAAATGAAAGGTCATGATCTATTCTGATGGCTGGGATGCAATAATTATCTGATGGCTGGGATTCAAACATGAGGGGAGTCAGTTGACTGCGCGCGTGAATGAAAGGTCATGATCTATTCTGAGATTTTAAATTAATTAATCCTAATTAATTTAATTAAAAATGGATTAGGGTTTAAACACATGATCTGGGTCATCCATAACGCACTCGAAGCTCACATCTAAGGGCCTATATTCAAAACACGCTAATTACACATATTAGCCCTAATTAACTTCAGGTGACCGGAACCACTATTTTGGTCGTCTTCTGCGGTCAGCCTTCATCCCAACTTCCACCATAGGCTATGAAACACCAAAATCTCCAGAAATGATCTATGAACCTCCCTAAACTAGAATCCAGCCCCAAAAACAATTTATTTTTCATTAATCTCATGAATCGAACTAAACATTTTCTAGGTTAAAATTTCAGAGATACGGTTCATGCTTGTTTCTTCACCATATTCAAAAATAACAAGTGGAGTGTGATCAGGGGAGCATGGGGAACATTTCCAAAACATATAACAAAGCTTTTGGAAAAAAAGTTTGGATCAACTACCTGAGATGAGGCTTTCACTCCTTGAGCTTTCTAACCTCTTTCTTTGTTCAATCCACCTCCAATGAACTCCCTGGTGATGTTGCAATGCTTAGAACAAGTTTATATGGCTTGGTTTGAGAGATACAGCTCCTCTACACCAGGAATTGTGTTTTTGTTTGGCTATGTTTCAAGGCTTTTTAAAGGGTGCTTTGTGATCCTTAGACCATTTGGAGATGATTGGTGAAGTTTGTTTTGAGGTTTCTGGCTTGTGTGATCAGATTCGAAGAGATAAAGTTCTTGAGTGATTTTTGGATTCTTGAGTTATGGGATGATTCAAGCCAGTGTGTTGTATGAAATGGAGTCCATAATGTTTGTATATGATGTTCTAATTGGCCAGAGAGTTGTTGGTGGCATAGTGTGACTGGTATGGTTGTTTTTGCAAAAAGTCAACATTGGTTGTACTATGAGCATGGGTCATGGCAGGAGTGGTTCTATGGCATGTCTTGCTTCAGCATGGTTCATGGTGAGCCCTTGGATTGAAACATGTGAGCTGTAACAAGTGGATGAAGAGTTTCAAGGCATTTTGCAAATTTCCCTCTTTGAACTTTCTTGAGAAGCAAGTTATGGAAACTTGTGAATTTTGGTGCAATCTTGATCAAAATGCGTTGCATTATGTTGGTATGATGTTTAGAAGTTGATTAGAGGTCATGAAATGGCTTGGCAATTGAAATTGCAAAAATCCCTCTTTGGTGCACACTTAAAAATTATAGGATTTTTGCCAACTTTGAAAGGCCATATCTTGAGTTCTAGGATGAATCAAGACATGTTATCGTAATTTTTGAAAATGGGAAGACATAATCTACAACTTTCATGTTTGAAAAAATTTCATTTGAAGCATTTTTGGTCATGAAAGAATAGGTTGAATATCTTTCCCAAAATGGAAAGTTTCCATTACAAGTCATTTCCAAAAATAGCAAGTTTGCATTTGGCTCAAAATTCTTCAACTTTGTGAACTTCCAACCACTTCAATGATCAAATAAAGATTATAGAGACTCAAAATGATGATGATTACCCTTTGGTACCCTTGATAGAGGCCTCAGATGCCCTGATTTTAACTTTACTTGCTCAAGAAGTTACCCAATGATCAGATGATTTCCATAGTGAATTTCTTCATCAGATTTGGTACACATGCTCTTCATAACATATTAAGACCATTAGAATCAAGAGTGACCAAAAAATTTGAGGTCAAGGGCCTCAAACCCAAAACCCTAATTTTGGTCTTCTGTGCAGGAAAACCCTAGCTCTGCCTGGACTTCTGTGCAATCCTTTGACATTTTGTGACTTCCAATCATCCTTGGAGATATAATAAGATCATAGAACCCTAATGGACCATCTTGGCATGCTTCAAGGCCTCAGAGATTGCTCAAATCACTTCTAAGATTCATCTGATCACAAAACCCTAATTATGCAGTCATGCAATGATTTGATGAAGTTGTTTATGCAATGTGAGATGAAATGAGATGTTTATGCAAAATGAGATCATAATCCATGGTGTACGAAAAAGTGAGGGAAAATTTGGGGTGTTTACAGCTACCCCTATTCAAGCATGAGTTAGTTGTGCAGGATGTAAGCGCCTGGCTTAACAGACAAACAGGATAACTTGTGGTTGAATACCAAGACAGTCCGAAATTTGCACTCTTTATTAAAAGAAGAAAAGGGATATAAATTGTAAAAGATAGTATAGTATTATTATCAAGTATAAGCGGTGGAGGACAACCATCGAGCAGAGGACGGCTGCTGGGGGTAAAACGGTAAGTAAAGCAATGACGGGGACGACCATCATGCTAGGAAATAAAGAAACCGCGACGGGGACGGCCATTGGGTAAAGTGATGAAGGACGGTCATCAAAAAGAGAAAAGACCACGATGGGGACGGCCATCGGGTAAAGAAATAAAACTCTCTGGGGATTGAAGAAGTGGGAAAAGCACTGATGGGGACGGCCATCCGGATGGAAAGTAAAGTAAACAACGATGGGGACGGCCATCGGGCTAAACTGATGAAGGACGGTCATCAAGAAAAGGAAAAAGGACCACGACGGGGACGGCCATCGGGTTAAAGAATAAATGAAATATTTGATGAGGAACGGTCATCAAAGGTGAAGGACGATCACCTAGCAGGGGACGGCCTGCTCTTTATCATGACATAGGACAAATGCCGGATAGAAAAGATCAATGTTGGGGACGGCCATCGGACAAGCATGATGAAGGACGATCATCAAGAGGTGAAGGACGATCACCTAGCAGAGGACGACTGTTCTTGGGGGATTATCTCGAGATAGGACGAATGCCGGATAACAAAGATCAACGATGGGGAAGGCCATCAGATAAAATGATGAGGGGCGGTCATCAAAAGGTGAAGGACGATCACCTGGCAGGGGACGGTTGCCAAAAATATCGCGACATAGGACGAATGTCGGATAGAAGGTTCCAACAATGGGGACTCCACTGGGGAAAGGATGAGGGACGGTCATCCAAAGGTGAAGGACAATCACCTGGCAGGGGACGGCTTCCGAAAGCATCACGACATAGGACGAATGCCGGATAGAAAAGGTTGTTTTGTTTTTGTGGGGATGTAAACATGGACGAGTGCTTACGCTTTAAAATAAAAGGTATAAGTGTTTGACAATGTGTATAGACCAAAGACGCGGACGAGCATCTGTCGCACCCCGAAAAATACGACCTCACGCGATCCGAATGGACGGAGCCGTGCGCTGGACAGACTGAAGAGTCGCCACCTAATTCTATTTATTCCCGAATAGGGAAAGGGAAGATATAGATACAACCCGGGAAGAGAGGGATAAGGACAAAGGTCAACGGAACCATTGCCTGGGTTCGGGAGTCGGTTATGCAGGGGGAAGGTATTAGCACCCCCTACATCCATCGTACTCGATGGGAACCATCTATGTTATCACGCGCGAAAGGATGTCTATGCTTAAACGAATTACTTGCTAGAGGGAAATGAGTTTGAATTATAAGTTAGATTGATCCTAGGTGCTCGGCAAGGATTGAGATCCTTGTGCCTACGTACTCCCGCGTGCAATGGGAAAGTCAAAGCCTCGTAGTTCGGCCTACTACGGTTGATGGTTGTTGATTTTATCACCTTTCTTCGATGAAAAGGTTTAGGAGTTGAGATGCACTAAAGACTATGGATAGTTTATTCCGTCCAACAAGACGAGCGTCTTGCGTCGAAATAATCGGAGCGAGTAACGAGAGCTCGTTATCCTCCTTTCTACCGCTTAAGGCTCGTGGCGTACAATTCTTCTCGTTATTTATTAAAGTGTTTTATTTCCTAATGACCGCTTGACGTTGGATCAAGGGTTTGGATCTAATTGAAACATTTTGGTTTTTTGAGGTTAGAGGGTGAATGCAAATGGAGTTTTATTTTGTGGTTTGTTAGCGAGGCACAAAGCGCTCGACTCGCAAGGTGAATGTGGATCCTAATAAACGATAACAGAAAAAATAAAGTGTGAGTATACAAGTGCAATCGCTTGGCGTTGGACCAAGGGTTCGCGAATGAAATAAAATACGAAAAATAAAATGCGTACATAAAATGGGGGAGGGATACAAAATAAATTACATGGGATTGCGAGAAATAAAGGGGTCTCGTTGTAATTCGCCCAAGAGAAAGCGTGTGTGCAGTGTTTTTGAACTGTTCGAAGGCGTTCGGCCTTTTTATTCGGAGACAACTATTCGAAGGCATTGGACCTTTTCGGACGCGTCGAGGTGTGGTTCGTTAACTGCCTTAGAGCCGGTTCAAAGCTTAGAACCGTTCTATGAGGAGTCGAGCGATATTTTTGAAATGAAATGCGAAAAATAAAATTAAGTAAATAAATTAAATAAAGTGGTCTCATCATTAGTCGAGATGTCGAGTCGGCTTGCGATGAATCTCAAAACTAGTTAGATGTTCATCGACCGTGAAAATAAAAATAATCGAATTAAATAAAATAAATTAAATTACATTGACAAAATGAAAATGAAATAAAATATTAATTGAAATAAAATAATAAACAAAAAAATAAACATTGGCCTCATATTGACCGAATTTTCCGATAACGAAATCATACGCAATTCGGCCTTTTGGTATATCACCGGCCCAAATAAAATTAAGATAATATGATTACTAATGGAATAAATACCAACTAATTCACTACAACTTTTTTTTAAAAAAATATTTTCTAGCAAAAACTGAAATAATAATAAAAAGTCAGCAATAATTATAGAAAACTTAATAAATAAATAAAGGTGAAATAATAATAATTAAAAAAAATGGTGCAGCGCTGGACTTATGGTGTGTGCAAATAGTAAACAGGTAGACTTTAACCCAAAATAACCAACAAATTTTAAATAAAAAATAAAATAAACCAGGGGTGTACTGTTTGACGAATCTGGTGTGGAAATCAAGTTTGTGGGCTGAGCCCAGACCCAATAATAAAGTCATCAAAGGTTTTTATAGAAAAACAAAAGAAATAAATATTCAGATCAACGAAACATGAAAACACGGTAGAGGTACACGATTTCAAAAAAAAAATCAACCAACACTATTCAGAAATTAGCAGACACCCACCCCTTTAGATTCGGCGGCGGAAACAACGTTCTCACAGCGAGTTTCGAAAATGGTTTGTTTTGGATCGTTCGGTCTCTCTCTCTCTCAGCGGTGATGGCTACGCGGTTCCTCCAATGGCATTTTCCGCTGGTTTATGGTGGTGATTCTGGATTCTCACCCGGCTGTGACGCGAACGGTGGCGCTTGATGGTTTTTCGCGGTGGTGGCCGGCGTGATGGGTTGGCCTCGCCGACTTCAAGTTTATTTCAGGTTTAAGGTTTATGAGGTTGGATTTGCGTTTCTGGGTAGTGTTTTGGTTCAGATTCAGTTCGTTTGGTCTTGGTTTTACTTACAGTATTAACTGTTTGCTGAAGTTTTTGTTTCGGAAACCTCACTCATTCATTTTTTTTGGTTTTTTCGTTTTCTGGGATTGTATAGGGAAGGTTGTTTGAAGGTCGGATGATGTTGTGAAATTTGTGGTTTTCAGAATTTTTGGTTTTGATTTTATGAAGCTTGGTTCTGATTTTTGCAGGGTAGTGATATGGCTTTCCAAGCTTATTTTGAGAGTGATTAGTGGGCTTGTTATATAGAGGAAATTATAGAGGGTATTTAGGGAAGAATTTGGGAAGAAATTGCGTTGCTGCGTTTGGAAAGAAAAATGAGTACGTTTCAAAGAAAAAATGTGTTGTTGCGTTGCTGCGAATCTGTACGTTTCAAAGAATTTGTTTGACGTGAAGTTTTGGTTGCTAGTCATGTTGTGGGGACCCATTCATTTTTTTACAGCTGGTGCCTTATTTTTCACAAGAGAGTATTGGTGTCATCGTAAGCTATGAAAGAAAATGTTGATTTTGAAATAGTAATAATTATGGTAATAATAAATATAATAACAAAAATAATGATAATAATAGTGATAATATTAACAAAAATAATAATTAAAATAACAATAAAAATAATAATAATAATAAAAATGGATAAAAATTAAAAGTAGTAAAAATGACAAGATGTTGAAAAACTTTTTTTTGTAATAATTTTTTTGGAAAGTTGGATTTAATAATAAAATATAAAGATAATAATAATATGATAAAACTATGAAAGATTTTTTTGATTTTTTTTATATAAACATTAATAAATGGACTTTTAAGAAGAATAAGTTTATGTAAAATGATTTTAATAAAAAAATTTATATTTTTTTGATAATGACTAAATAATAAGAATAAAAATAAATATTATAGTTACAATAATGCTAAAAGGAGAAGAAGGTTTGAATTTTTTTTAAAGAGAAATAAATGTATTTTCTGGATTTTTCGAATATCTAACAGAAAAAGAAAACGAGACATATATTTTTATTTTTTTGAATATTAGTTAGACAGCAAAAAAGATTGGTGCATATTTTTTGAATTTTTAAATATCGGTTAGACAGTAAAAAAAATGTAGGACAAATTTGGGGTATGACAGCATCCTTAGAACCATGATACGGACGAGTATCGGTAGAAATAAACACTGACACGTGTTTAAGGATGATGATACGGACGAGTATCAATCGGTTAAGCAAGGAACACGGACGAGTGTTTGATCTGCTGAGGAGTAATATATACAAGATACGAACGAGTATCAAAGACTTTTGTATAAGTATGTACAGGTATTGATCTGCTAGGGAAGTATGTGCAAAACACAGACGAGTGTCAAAAGGATTGAGCAATGGACACGGACGGGTGTTTGACGGACGAGTATTAAATAGAGTATGTACAAGTATGAACAAGTGTTTGAGAATTCTGTATAAGTAAGATACAGACGAATATCAAAAGGATTATGGCGACTTCACTGGGGAAAGATGACACGGACGAGTGTCGAAAAGAGCATGTATAAATATGAACAAGCATCTGTATTTGAGAGTGCAAATGGGATGTTTTGGCTTTTATCTGCAGGGGATATGAGTTTTATATATTGTTGGTGAAGTGATTTTGATATTTGCAGGTGACTGGCTCGAACCTGGCTTTTTATTATGAAAATGTTTGATTTTTGTCGTAATGCTCCGTATTAGACGGAATGCTACGCTTAGTTTGGGGAAAATGATGCGAATGTTATGATTATGCAAATGAAAAAACCGGTCTGAGATCCGGATCCCGCAAGGAGAAAGATCTCTGGGCGATCTGTCTGGAGGAAGAGCTCCACTAGGGAAAGAGATCATTGGTTGATCTACGGGGATAAAGGATCATTGAACGACCTTTCTATGGAACCCTGTGGGGATCCCTGCTGGGGAAACTTCTGCTTGGGGAAACCTCATGTTGGGGAGGATTGATCTCGGGCGACTCTACTGGAGATAGTCTTGCTGGTGACATACTGGGGATGGGAGAAAACCTTGGCGACTAGCTGAAGAAAAGGGAAGCTCTGGCAACTTGCTGGGGAGAGCAGTTTAGGCAACTCAGCCAGGGAAAAGGGAAGTCCTGGCAACTCCAATGGGGAACAGACAGTGCTGGCGACTAGTTAAGGACAAGGAGAACTTTGGAAACTGGCTGGGGAATGGCAGACCCTGACAACTCAGCTGAGGATGAGAAAGTCTTGGTGACTAGCTGAGGAGAGAGTAATCCTAGCAACTCTATTGAGGAAAAGAAGTTCGGGCATTGCTCGGGAGTTCCTGCTTGGGGAGGATAGAACTTCTGGGAAGCAATCTGCTGTAACTCCTTCGTCCAAGAGATACGCCGGGGATTGATGAATTTCTCAAGGGATCCTCTGGGGGGATAAAAACTTCGTGAGGAAATACTTATGTCAAGAAGTCCTGCTGATGATGTGATTGCTGGCTTGGCTGGGGAAAGTGCCTGGTATGCCCCATCCTGTGAAAGATTGTCTGCCTTGAGTACCTGCAACCTGTTAAGACAAAGGAAACGCACAAGTGTCTCGAGGTATCCTCAACCGGATTCCGTCATAGGAGTTAGATTTGCTTAAGAATTCATATTTCCTGCAAGCATTTGTTCTATATGTTTTCATGCAAATGTTGTATTACGAACTCTGGACATTTTGCAAATAAAAACAAAAGGTAAAAACAAAGTGTGACTGAATATTCTGATTTTATTGATTTGTGTGCCCTGAATAGGCAAGTACAGTCAAATAAGCGAATCCCCCTGAAAGGAGGAGATTGCTGTAAATTGAGAAAAAGTGTTGGCAATGTTGAAGATGACACTCCAGTGAGCTTCTTTTCTATGACCCGTATGACCTGAACGCTCTTCTTATCTTGCTTTCTGAAAAAGGTTGATTTTGACTGACGCTTTGTCCTTTCGAAGCTTTCCATGTTATGTGAGTAATACATACGAATTCAGAAATGTAGTTGTTCGCTTATTCCCTGATTTTGCATGGATCGTCCTTTCGGGTTTTCAATCCACCTGGATACCCATTTTTGCCTGAGCTGTCCGATGTGGCTTTTCAACTCAGCGGGTGTACATTTTTTTAGTTTTTTTCCTTATTTTTGCCCGAGTCTTTTATTTTGTTTTTGACTCGCCGGGATGCCCTATTTTTGCCTGGACTTACATTCTGTTTTTATGTCCATCAGGTCATTTTATGCGAAGTATTTTTTAACTGCATCTGAATTCACAGGAGATAGGAAGTCCTCGCCATCCATAGTAGTGAGCATCAGCGCTCCACCAGAGAAAACTTTCTTTACTATGAAAGGGCCTTCGTAGTTTGGCGTCCATTTTCCCATGTGGTATGTATGAGGAGGAAGAATTCTTTTCAACACAAGCTCTCCCACCTGGTATTCCCGAGGTCTGACTTTCTGATCGAAGGCTTTCTTCATTCGTTTCTGATACAACTTCCCATGACAGATAGCTGCTAATTTTTTCTCTTCAATCAGGCTCAGTTGATTATATCGAGATCGGACCCATTCTACTTCATCCAGTTTCACGTCCATCATTACCCGTAAGGAGGGTAATTCAACTTCAACAGGTAGGACTGCTTCCATACCATACACAAGATGATAAGGTGTTTCCCCAATAGATGTTCTGATAGAGGTTCGGTGCCCATGCAAGGAAAATGGTAGCATCTCATGCCAGTCTTTGTAGGTGACTACCATCTTCTGCACAATCTTCTTGATATTCTTGTTGGTTGCCTCAACAGCGTCGTTCATCTTCGGCATGTAAGGAGAAGAGTTGTAATATTGAATTTTGAAGTCCCGACATAACTCATCCATCATCTTGTTGTTCAAATTGGAACCATTATCAGTAATGATTCGCTCGGGAACTCCATATCAACAGATGATATCCCTTTTCAGAAATCGGTCTACCACTTGCATGGTCACATTTGCATACGAAGCTGCTTCAACCCATTTGGTGAAGTAATCAATGGCTACTGTAAACACCCCAAATTTTCCCTCACTAAGTTCACATCATGGCTTGTGATCTTTCATCTTTGCATTAGTTTAATCATACCATATCATATGGCCTTTTTGCTTCATTGCATTAGGTCAAGTTCATCTGCATCTAGGGTTTGTGATCTGAGCAATCCAGGATCCATCTGAGCCATTCCAAAGGTCTTCAATCATCTCAAGAGGGTCCATGTATGTCCAATTATCATATTATATCCTTCAAAGATCAAGGAAGTCAAAGAATCACAAAAACTTGCAAAGCATGGAAGTAGAGCCAGGGTTTAACTGCACAGATGACCTGAAATTAGGGTTTTGGTTTCAGAGGCCATAAATCCAAATTTTTTGGTCATTCTTGTTTCTATTGGTCTTAATATGTTATAAGGATAATTTGTACCAAGTTTTATGAAGAAATTCATTGTCGAAGTCATCTGATCACTGGGTAACTTCTTGAGCAAGTCAGAGCAAAATCAGGGCATCTGAGGCCCCTACCAATGGAACCAAAGTGGATTTTTCATCAAATTTGAATTTCTGGGATCAGATATGTGATGTCGAAACAGATGTTTAGACACTGATATCTTAAGCAATAAATTAATGAGCTAGTAAATTAATTAACACAGGAAATTGTTAACCCAGTTCAGTGTATCTCTACACTTACATCTGGGGGCTACCAAGCCAGGAAGGAAATTCAATATAAGTAATATTAATTAGGGAGTTAAACCAATCAGTTTAATCCTTCACTTAATATCTACCCAAGGAAATTTCTATCTAAGACTCTACTTAGATATGAGTACCTACTCACTCCCCCTCAATCACACAGTGATCTCTAACTTAGAATGATTAATAAGTTTAAAGTCACACTTCAGATACACCAGCTTGATCTTACTTATCAGTTTCAATCAAGACACAATTCACTTTTTGCTTAAAAGCTTATAAAGTGAATAACAAAAAAATAAAACCTGCTTAAGTAACTAGCTTCACTAACACCCTTGACACTCTGCTAAAAATCGTTGAATTTACTTGAGTGTATCAGTTTCTTAAATAGATGCTGAGTTTGTGGGCTTTTTGCAAATTATTCAGACTTTGATAAATCCCACAGTTATCTCCTTGAATCAAGGTGAGTTAGTTTGTTATCTCCTTGAATCAAGGTGAGTTAGTTTTCTGTTTCCTTTACACTGGAACCAGATAACTTAACTTCCTAAAGAAGCGCATTGGAGTGCTCACCCTTTACGATTACTTCCAGATATTTACTCCTGATTTTAAGCACTTCTGTTGCGTATCATTTAAGGCAGATAGCAGGTTCGCGATGTCACAACATCTGGTGTGACATCTTGATGTCCTGAACTAAGTTCATAACTTTTACTTTGTTTTTCAAAAATTCTGCCAATTTATAACATCTACAAACTCCCCCTTTGGCTAATTTTTGGCTAACATATTCTTCTGGTTTTGTCAGAGAGCAGCGGAGTTCCTTTCTGTTGGATCATGTGAGAGCTAAGAATTTGCTCCCCCTCAAACATGTAGTTACCTGAGATGTATACTGCCATGACTTGGCCCAATAGACTTTGATAATTATCCATTACACCCAGTGACACTTTGATAGGTCCAAAATATACCATTGAAAATTCAACTTAGTTCAATAGACAAACATTAACATCATTGTTCAACACACACAGATTTTGGTATCAGAGCTCATTAACATCATTGTTCAACACACACAGATTTCTCCCCCTTGTTAGACATAAATTTTGGGGCCAAACAAAAACATTAATGAAACAGACATACAATTCAGAACAGACAGACAATACATTTTCCACCAACAAACAACTTCACTCTTCATCCTCTATATCCTCAGACTCATCACCAGTTTCATCATCATTCCCAGCAGCCTCTTCCAGCTCCAGTCTTTGAATCAGGTCCTCAAGCTTCTTCTTCCTTTCTTCCATCTCCTTGCAGGTTGTCCTGAGCTCTGCAATTAGGGTTGCCTTTGGTATAGATGTCTTGATAGCAGATGTCCCAGCAGATGTCCCACCTGGTGCTTCAACATCTGCAGCATGATGACCTAGAAACAGCTTGTAATGGAAAGACAGAGGACTTTCCCTTTTACAGACAGAGTCCTTGTCAGTAAGGTTTCCTGGATACTGGTTGAGAATCACCCCACATAGTAGTGATGGGAAGGCTATTGGAAGCTTGATGGCTGAGGTTCCTGCATGCTTGAGAGTCTGGTCAAAGATGTATGCTCCATAATCCAGCTTGGTTTGGGTGCCTACAACACAGATAAACCTCCCAAGCCCAGTAGCTATGGTTGAGGTGTGGTTGGTTGGGACCCAGTTGGCTGTCCCAATTTTCTGTAGCATGGCATATTTCCTGGTTAACAAGCTGACTGAGAGTTTGCCTTTTATTGGCCATGTCTTGACCTGGTTAGCTGTAATTATTCTGCACACTTGATTGTCAGTCTTTCCAAGCTCAGTTGGCCCATCTGCTTCTCTCCCTAGGTACTGATTGATCACCCTAGGAGAAAAGTCTACACACCTTCCCCTGACATACACTTTTCTGAAATCCTCAGATTTCCCATCAGCACATCCTTCTTGTAAGTTCACTATAAATTC
The DNA here is from genome assembly GCA_963966055.1 of Lathyrus aphaca. Classification (NCBI taxonomy): domain Eukaryota; kingdom Viridiplantae; phylum Streptophyta; class Magnoliopsida; order Fabales; family Fabaceae; genus Lathyrus; species Lathyrus aphaca. Next base: position 73,610,825 of record OZ014525.1, on the reverse strand, counting down.
TTTTACCAACAACTCATAACATGGAGAGAATTTAGAGACAGTCTTGAACAGTCCAGCATTGGAAATTAAATCAATTACCTCAGTACAATCCAAGGCATTACTACCCAGCTCTCGTTCCAGAACCACCCTTCTCTGATAGACATATTTCCACATGCTTACTCTGGAGACATGGTGGAAGGATACATTATCCAGGGGTGCTTCAGGGACAGCAGTGGCAGTCCTAGAAGGTGCTGGCCTTTTTCTGGGTTGAGATGTTGGGACATCCTCCTCAACATCAGAATCAGATGGAGCTGTGGCCTTCCTCTTTTGTGTGCTTACCTTACTCCATGGCTTTGTAGGTCCAAAAGCAGTTTTGACCTTATCCTTCTTGGGGGTTGGCTGTCTTTTCTCAGGGGTTTCTTGAGAAGCTGGCCTCTTATCCTTCCTAGCCATAAGCCTATTGGATATGCTAAGATCAACATCTGTTATGATCTCTGTATCAGAATCATCATCCAGATTCACAGCTGGTGGAGGTTGGGAAGCCTCATTCTCAGCAGCATGATCATCAGTAGAACCTTCTACTTCTTCATCATCATTTGGGGCTTTGTCCTGGCCCTCAGTTGTCTCAACATTGCTTGGGACATCTTGTGGAGCAGGTATGTCTTCTTTAGCTTGGTTGCTGGGAGTTAAGGCAGGCATCCTGTTCAGGGGAACTGATACCCCAGGCACAACCCTTTCTTCTGTCAGGATCCTGGTTACAAGATTTCTGATTGTGGAGTCCACGTAAGCAGAAGCTTTGGGAGCACTGGAAGTTGAAGAGGCTACCTTACTTTTGCTGAAGACTGGCTCCTTGGGTCTTCTTGCATGGGGAGTCCTGGGCTTTTGAGAAATGGGAATGCTTCCTCTGACAATGTTTATGGGTGTCGCATCCATGGGTACTACAGACAATGGAGTAACGTCCACTACGTCTTCCTGAAGGAGACCCTCATCAATAGAGTTAGGGTTCTGATGTTGTGACATGTTTGCGTTTGTAGTGGGGATGCAAAAATGTTTGATGATAGACTTAGATGGGTTCAGAATCTCAGTTGTAGCATGCAAAGGTTTCAGAGGTGCTAATGAGAATGTGAGAAACTGAAAGCACGTTTGTACATAAATAGAGCCTGCTTCTATTGAAATTTGTAAAACTGGAATACAAACGGTTATTGGCCAGACTAGTGCTGCCACCTGGTGGTCATGCCCCACGATGTCATAAGACATGCTGGCACTTCTCCATAATTGCTATATGTCACACATGCAGATTCCCAATTTACCCCTTAGGTTTTCAAATTGGGTAGCATCCAAAGCCTTGGTGAATATGTCAGCTAATTGCAGCTCTGTGGCTACATGCTCCAATGTGATCACCTTCTCCTCCACAAGGTCTTTGATGAAGTGATGTCTGATATTTATGTGTTTAGTCCTGCTGTGTTGGATAGGATTTTTGGAGATATTAATAGCACTTAAATTGTCACAGTACAATGTCATGACATCTTGTGTGACATTGTATTCTGTGAGCATTTGTTTCATCCATACCAGTTGTGAACAACTGCTACCAGCTGCAATGTATTCAGCTTCAGCAGTGGATAAGGACACACAATTCTGTTTCTTATTGAACCAAGAAATTAAATTATTCCCTAGAAAGAAGCATCCTCCTGATGTACTCTTTCTATCATCAACACTTCCAGCCCAGTCAGCATCACAAAACCCAGTGAGGATGGATTCACAACCATGAGAATACATTATGCCATAGTCACAAGTGCCATTAACATATTTCAAGATCCTCTTAACCTGGTTGAGATGGCTCACCTTTGGTTCAGCTTGATACCTTGCACACACACCTACTGCAAAAGCTATATCTGGTCTACTAGCTGTAAGATATAGTAGACTTCCAATCATGCTCCTGTACAAGCTTTGGTCCACACTCTCACCTTTATCATCCTTTGTCAGTTTTCGATGAGTGGGGGCAGGTGTTCTCTAATGACTTGCATTGTCCATCCCAAACTTCTTGATAGTGTTCTTTGCATACTTGCTTTGGGATATGAACATGGAGTCTTCCATCTGTTTGATTTGCAGTCCAAGGAAGTAAGTTAATTCTCCCACTAGGCTCATTTCAAACTTAGACTCCATTTGAGTCACAAAATGGTTAACCATCCTGTCTGACATCCCACCAAACACTATGTCATCCACATATATCTGAGCAATCATAACCTTTCCCTCTTCATCCTTTACAAACAGGGTTTTGTCTATTCCTCCCTTCCTGTATCCATGCTTAATGAGAAAGGTGGTCAGTCTTTCATACCATGCTCTGGGAGCTTGCTTTAGCCCATACAGAGCCTTCCTCAGCTTATATACATGGTCTGGACAACTTGGATCAATAAATCCCTTTGGTTGCTCCACATATACACTACGCCAAAAATGACTTTTAACAGCGCATCTTAGACAGCGCTTTTAAAAGAAAGCGCTGTCTAAGGTTAAAATTAAAATAAAACACAGAAAATGTTCCAAAAAAATAATGAAAGCGCTGTCTAAGGGGGGGTCTTAGACAGCGCTTTCTAAAAGTGTTGTCTAAGACCCCCCCCCTTAGACAGTGCTTTTAGAAAGCGCTTTTAAATATAGACCTTAGTCAGCGCTTTCGATAAAGCGCTGTTTAAAGTCTTTAAATTTAAAAAAAAATTAAAACCAAAAGCGCTGTCTAAGGGGGGGGGGGTTTAGAAAGCGCTTTTGGAAAGCGCTGTCTAAGGCATACCTTAGAAAGTGCTTTCCACAAAAGCGCTGTCTATGGTCTAATTAAAATAAAATTTCAGACTTCTATTTTCGTTCTCTGTTCTTTTGTTTTCCCTCCTGCAAACGAAACCCTAACAGCGAAACCCATTACAGCGAACTTGAATACACTTCCATTTTTCGGTTTCAATCATTGAACGTGTTTGAAGAATCGTACCTGTCTCGACATTTGGGTGTTGACTTCGTTTTTCGTTTCTACTGTTCTTCATTTCTTGTGGTATTATTCTGAGTTTAGTGTATTATTCTTGTTTAAGTTGTTTTGATTCATAAAAACTGAGTTTAGAAGTTGACAATAGAAAAATGTTGATGTTTGTAAGGAAAACAATAAGGTACATTGTTGTTGTTATGTTTGATTAGAAAATTGAGTTTGTAAAAACTGAGTTCATAAGGTACATTGTTGTTGTTATGTTTGATAAGTAATAATGTTGATAATAGAAAAATGTTGATAATAGAATAATGTTTATAAGAGAAAAGTAATGGAAGAAAAAGTTTGATTCTTGTAATAGAAAAAATGAAAGTGATGAGGTAATTAAAGTTGTTATGTTTGATAAGTAATAATGTTGTAATAGAAAAATGTTCTTCCTTGAAAAATGTTGTAATACAAAAATGTTTGTAATAGAAAATGTTTATAGGTATAGTTATAGGTATATTCTAATAGAAAATTAAAGTTAGTTATAGAAAAATTAACGTGTTATAGGTATAGTTATAGGTATATTGTAATAGAAAAAGTTTGATTCTTGTAATAGAAAGAATGAAAGTGATGAGGTAATTAAAGTTGGTATATCGGCGTATCGGATACGTTATTGAAGTTTATATTAACATTGGTTATGTATACGTTATTGAAGTTTAAAATGAATTGAACTTTAAAATTGTTAGAATATTCAAAGATACTACCTTAGTTATGTATTTTCGTCTGGATTGATTGTTTACCTTAATAAGTAGGAAAACCATGGATAAAACATGGATCTATGCCGATCGAATGACCAAAGAGTACGAGAGTGGGGTTGCGGAATTCGTTAAGTATGCTATTCAACACGCTGAAAACCCCAGACGAATGCATTGTCCTTGCTTGCGTTGTTGTTATATTGGTAAGGTTGACGCACATGGATTGAAATCGCATTTGCTGAGGCATGGAATTGATCAAAGTTATCAGTGTTGGATATTTCATGGTGAGAAAATTAACGAGAATGTTGAATCGAGTGGAAAAATTAATACGACCTATGCTTCATACGACAAAGACACGGAAACATACGATTGTGATCGAGTTGAAGAGATTGTAGAAGCACTGGAAGAAGATATTCATGATTGTCCTGAAATGTTTGAGAGGATGGTAAGCGATGCAGAGAAACCGTTGTACAAAGGTTGCACTAAATTCTCAAGACTGTCTGCGGTATTAAAGTTGTACAACTTAAAGGCGGGCAATGGATGGTCGGATAAAAGTTTCACAGAGTTGTTGGCCCTTATGAGAGAAATGCTACCGAATGATAATGTTCTTCCTAATCGAACCTATGAGGCAAAAAAAATGTTGTGCTCTATTGGCATGAGCTATGATAAGATACATGCTTGTCCTAACGATTGCATTTTGTTTCGTAACGAATATGCAACGTTAACTGAGTGCCCTAAATGCGGTTTGTCTCGATATAAGAAAAGATTATCTCCCGCAAAAGTCTTATGGTATTTTTCGATAATTTCGAGATTTAGGCGCATGTTTCGTAGTGAAACCGATGCAAGACATCTTACTTGGCATGCAGATGAGAGAATTATTGATGGAAAGTATCGGCATCCGGCTGATTCACCACAGTGGTCGAAGATTGATAATGATTATCCTGAGTTTGGATCAGAAGCAAGAAACCTTCGATTGGCATTATCTACTGATGGAATGAACCCACATGGTCTTCAAAGTATCTCACATACCACATGGCCTGTGATTCTTATGATTTATAACCTACCTCCGTGGTTATGTATGAAGCGTAAGTACATGATGTTATCTATGTTAATCTCTGGGCCTAAACAACCAGGGAATGACATAGACGTATACTTGACACCTTTGATCGAAGATTTAAAGATTTTGTGGGAGAACAGTGTGGAGGTTTATGATGTATATAGGAAAGAAAGTTTCAATTTGAGGGCGATGTTGTTTGGCACAATTAATGATTTTCCAGCATACGGGAATCTATCTGGGTATAGCATTAAAGGTCAACGTGCGTGTCCTGTTTGTGAAGACGGAACCGATACGATTCGATTGGAACTTTGCCAGAAGAATGTGTTTCTCGGTCATCGTAGATTCTTACATTCTAAACATCACTACTGTGGGTGGAGAAAAGCATTCAATGGAGACACCGAACATCGTAGAGCTCCACCCGCATTGTCAGGTGAACAAGTTTTTGAAAAGGTGAAAGATGTGCGTACGGAGTTTGGCAAGCCTTTTGCACATAAGATTGTGAAAGGTGGGTGGAAGAAAAGGTCGATATTTTTTGAATTGCCATATTGGAAGTCTTTGTACGTGAGACATTTTCTCGATGTTATGCATATTGAAAAAAACGTATTTGAAAGTGTTATCAGTACATTACTCAATATAAAAGGCAAGTCTAAGGATGGCCTTAAAGCAAGGGAGGACATGTTAAAAATGGGAATGAGAACTGAATTAGCACCCGTGAAGAAAGGAAGACGAACATATCTACCACCTGCTGCTTTTACTTTATCTAGAAAGGAGGAAAAAAATTTGTGTAAGTCTTTGAGTGATGTTAAGGTTCTAGAAGGATACTCATCAGATATCAGAAGACTTGTTTCTATGAAAGACCTCAAGTTGAAGAATTTGAAGACACATGATTGCCATGTTATAATGGAACATTTTCTACCGATAGGTATACGTTCTATTTTGCCAGAAAAAGTAAGAAGTGCCATAACTAAATTGTGTTTTTTCTTTAGGTCAATCTGTAGTAAGGTGATCGATCCCGAGATCTTACCAACACTACAAAAAGAGATTGTAATTACCTTGTGTGAGCTTGAAATGTATTTTCCTCCGTATTTTTTTTGACATAATGGTTCATTTAGTTGTTCATCTTGTGAAAGAGACACAGTTGTGTAGACCAGCTTATATGAGATGGATGTACCCTGCTGAACGGTATATGAAAATATTAAAAGGGTACGTGAAATCCCGAAGTCGACCAGAGGGGTGTATTGTTGAACGATACATTGTTGAAGAAACTATTGAGTTTTGTACTGAATATTTGTCTAACGTTCAATCGATTGGACTCCCCAGAGCTCAGATTTTCGAAAAAATGGAAGGTAAAAAATTAATTGGGAATAAAATTGTGACAATATCAAGGGATGAACGGGATCAAGTTCATTTCTATGTTCTGCACAATAATAATGAGGTTGAGCCATATGTTGAAATGCACAAGGATGTACTCCGAAGGTTAAATCCGAACAGAAATGAAAATTGGATAGTTATAGAGCACAATCAAAGTTTCATACAATGGTTGAAGGATCATATTTATTCGAAGCACTCTTCAGATCCTTCTTCGGTAACAGAAAGGTTGAGATGTTTGGCATATGGTCCAAGTTTGCATGTGTTTTCTCATAGCGCATACTCAATTAATGGATACACATTTTATACCAAAGAACAAGATGATAAGAGTACTATGCAAAATAGTGGTGTCACCGTGCTAGCTGAAGCAATGCATATATCAAGTATGAAGGACTTAAACCCCAAATATGCAAATTTGTCATATTTTGGAGTTATTGAGCACATTTGGGTGTTTGATTACGAGAAGTTTCAGATTCCCATCTTTTGTTGCAAGTGGGTGAATAGTAGTGGCATACGAATGGATAAGTCTGGATTTTTGCAAGTTGATCTTACTAGGGTGGGGTACAAAGATGAACCTTTTATTCTAGCATCTCAAGCTAAACAAGTGTTCTATGTGAATGACCCGAAGAGTACAAAATGGTCTATAATGCTTTTCTCTAACAAAGTGACTGATGATAGCGGTGTCGATCAATGTGATATTGATGTTGAGAATGAGTCATGCATTAGACGGAATGAGTTGAATAGAAATGATGAAGTTGAGGATCTTATACCGGATGAGTCATATATAAGAAACGATCATAATGAGGGAATTTGGATCAATTCATCCGTACGCATTGCTAAGAAACAAGTGATTAATATTCCAACAAAGAAAAGAAAGAGATGTTAGTGACTGAGGTAAATTATGCATGGTTTCTTTATTTTTTTGTTTTCAATTGCTTTGATTATAAGTTATATCTAATAATGCATGATTTTGTTATATTTTTGTTTTCAATTGCTTTGATTATAAGTTATATCTGATAATGCATGATTTCTTTATTTTTTTTGTTTTCAATTGCTTTGATTATAAGTTATATCTGATAATGCATGATTTCGTTATATTTTTGTTTTCAATTGCTTTGATTATAAGTTATATCTGATAATGCATGATTTCTTTATTTTTTTGTTTTCAATTGCTTTGATTATAAGTTATATCTGATAATGCATGATTTCGTAATATTTTCTTAATTGCTTTGATTATAAGTTATATTTGATATTTGATGGTTTCCTTGGTTTATTATAGGTTAGACATGGCTGATAACCAACATGAGGAAGTTAGTAAAAAAGTATCCGCGGAAGAAGAGATTCGAAGAGGCATCACAGTAATGAGAAGGGTGGTCCAAGGAAGATCTCGAGGCATCATACTAGATGTCTATTGGAGCCACCAGGGACAGCTTGTAGAACCTAATGGGCATACCTTAACTAGTTTTATCGGTGCACTAGTAAGGAATGAAATTCCCATTACCTGTGATGATTGGAGAAACAAAGAGTTGAATGACTCTAAAGAAAAAATTTGGAGTGAGATAAAGGTACAATCATTTGGCCCTTAATTATACGGTATCAATTATGTTTTTTCAATTACCGGTACTAACTATCAATCTGTATGTTTTTCTTAGCGATGTTTTAACATCGAAGAAGAAAGAAGAGGTTTTTGTATGAAATTGGTCGGAAAGCTTCTAAGAGGGTTTCGAACATTTTTATCATCCAAGTTCCTTAGGGATGCGGATGGTAATTATGTGGATGCGGAGCTTCCTAAAAAATATGAAAGTTTGATATCAGCTGAAGAATGGGAAGCTTTCATATCCAAACGACAAGACCCGGTTTTTAAAAGAATAAGTGCCACAAATCGGGAAAGAGAATCAAGTCCCGCATATCCGTACCGAAAAGGACGTGTCGGATATGGACGCTTAGAACAATCCATGGTAAGTATTTATAAATTGCGATAGCAAATTTGTTCATCATATATTAGTTTTATCTGATCAAATTGTATGACTTAATGTGTAGCTGCAGAAGGAGAAAAGTTCAGAAACATCTCTTCCTGCACATGTTTTGTGGAAGGAAGCCTGTGTGGGCAAATTTGGAGTTCCTCAAGAAGACGTTTTACACGTATACCAGAAATGTTTAAGTATAACATTTTTTCATTAATTGAATAACATTTTTATACACAAATATTTGACAAGTATACGGTATTCATCTGATTTTTCAGGAGGCGCTATCTCAGTCTTTATCTCCCGATGATACTAGGAGCATACTTAGTCGGGCATTAGATATCCCTGAGTATTCTGGTCGGGTGAGGGGTAAGGTATTTGGAGTCACTCCGACCTCCCTGAGTGTTAAAAAAAGGAAAGGCTCCTAGTAATCGGGAGCTTCATGCAAAATTGGAAGCCATGCAAGCTGAGCTTGATGCATTGAGGAGAGAAAGAGAGGCTAGCACCTCAGCATGTTTCAAAGATGGTTCGGACAAAGACAATATCAACTGTACCTTTCAGCCGAACATTCCAGAGGTAATTACATATAATTGTCTTAAATTGAACTATTTGCTTAAATTATGTATTTGACATATATACACATTAACAATTTCTTGTTATTATTGGTTTTAGGGCATTTCCCATTGTCAGCTATATTTGTCGTCACCATACTATTGGATGGTTGGCAAGGGAAAAGTGCATAACGTTAGCGGAGTATTACTCCACACTAGAGAGCTCCCTGTTGGATGTTTGAAGGTATCGGTTGATATTGCAGTTGAGCCGAATGCATCATTACCATATCCTAACGATGATTCGGATGCAACAACGGTGGACGAAGCAGTAGGTTCGTTTGTTGCATGGCCGACAAACCTCATATGCGTAGGATATGAGGTATGCCTAAAACCTATGTTAACTTTAATGTGTATATTCAAAGTTTTTACGCGCATTTTACATACATATTTTCCTTGGTTATGTTAAATAGACTCCCATAAAATCCAAATCAAAAGATAATGCTATTCCGCGGCATACCGAGTCCGTGGTTTCAAGAAAAGAGGTAATATACAATTATATGACATATATTCATGGAAGTTGTTACATTCTTAATTTGATCTAACTATTTATATGACATGTAGCTTCAAGAAAATGAGGTTAGCAACGCCTCCACACAACAAAAAAAGGAGGTTAGCAACGCCTCCACACGGGTAAAAAGTGTTGGTGCTAAGAAGACCGTAGCTAGGAAAAAACCTACCACCAAGTATAGGTCGTGCCTCAAGACATTTCTAGAGATGACCGATATACCGACCGGAGGTGTTCGGAATGTACATATGGAGGTAGGGATTTTCGGCTTTGATTACGACCAAATGATTGGTAATGAAGACTTCATGCAAGTTTTTGGTCGTGAAGAAATCGGCGTCACCGTTGTCAATACATATATTAGGTAAATCCGGTCTACTTTGTTTTATTAATTGAACAACTTATTTACTTTATGTTTCAAAAGAGGTGTCTAATGTTAATGATGTTTTTATATTAGGTTTTTGTATGACAAATTGATGCGCCCCAATGGTTTGGACGTGTCATTCGGATTCTTAGCACCCGCAACCGTCAACTTAAGTTCAATCTTAAGTAGACCGAATACCGTGATGGAGTATGTTCTTTGGATCCTCATGGCCAATAAAGATGCGGAGAAGTTGTTTTTTATACCGTTTAATACCGGGTTAGAATTTCATTCTAAATTCATCTATTATAATTTTTTTCCAAGTTGACATCTAACATTTGCTTAATCATTACAGTGGACATTGGTTGTTGCTCGCAATCAATCCTATCCGAGAAATCGTGTATTATCTTGACTCGTTAGGAAATGATTGGACAACATACCCGAATACGAAAGTCATAATTGACACGTAAGTGAGAATGTTCAAAAAAATTTTGTGTGTATTTCTTAGTTTATGTGAATTGTTCTAATTACTTCATTTTTATTTTATTAGCATCCTACAAGCTTTTCGGGCCCAACGAGATATCCAAACCTTAAAGAGGGGCGCCAACTCCATTACATGGATTCAAGTGGTGGTATATTTTTAATTATCACATTTTTTATTATATTAGTGATGACACTTGACAAAACTTAGGATTTATCCTTTTTTTTTCATATGTAGTGTCCTCAACAACGTAATCAAATAGATTGTGGGTATTTCATGTTGAGGTTTATGCGAGATACTCTTGTTTTGGGCCGATTAGAGATTCCCACCGATGTATGTATTTCTAACTTATGAGTTATTTTTATATTTACACATATCTCATATAATTAAATAGTTGAAATTAAATCAAACTATGTTATATTATTATGTAGTACTTTGATGAATTCAAGTGTGCATTTTATACAAAGGATCAAGTGGACGAAATCAAAGAGGAATGGTGTCAATTCATCATAGAGCTCAATGTTTTAAGTAATGACTTGTAAATTTGTAGTATATTGTACATGACTTGTAAATTTGTACATAAATTTGTGTAATTATATTGTACATTTGTAGTATATGTAATGACTTGTAAATGTGTACATAAATTTGTATATATTTTGATACATTTAAGGCAAAATTGGTTTGAATTGGTATATATATATTTGTTAGCCAAAAATTGGTAGAAAAAAGGCCAAAATGATTTGAAATGGCATATATAAAATGTGATATTTGTCTGCCAAAATTTGGTTGAAAACAGGTAGAAATTCTGGTTTATAAACCTGGAAAAAATGTGGTTTAAAACAAAAGCTGCAAAAAAATTTGTATACCTTAGACAACGCTTTTGGCAAAAGCGCTGTCTAAGGGGGGGCTTAGAAAGCGCTTTTGGCAAAAGCGCTGTCTAAGGCGGGGGGGGGGGGGGGGGGGGGCTTAGACAGCGCTTTTGAAAAGCGTTGTCTAAGGTATACCTAAAAAAATTAAAATAGGAGGGGATTAGACAGCGCTTTCACCAAAAGCGTTGTCTAAAGTATATGGGCTTAGAAAGCGCTTTCTCAAAAGCGTTGTCTAAGGTATTCCTAAAAGCGCTGTCTAAGGGTACCTTAGACAGCTCTTAGACAACGCTTTTAAGATTGAAAAAAGCGTTGTCTAAACCTTTAGCAGCAGAGGTTTAGACAGCGCTTTAAAGCGCTGTCTAAGGCTAAAAAAAGCGTTGTCTAAGGTCTTGTTTGGCATAGTGATACTTCCTCATTAATGTACCCATTTAGGAAGGAACTTTTAACATCCATCTGAAATAATTTGAACTTTAGGATGCAAGCAATTCCTAGGAGTAGTCTGATGGATTCAAGTCTTGCTACTGGTGCAAAAGTTTCATCAAAATCCACCCCCTCAATTTGAGTATATCCTTGAGCCACAAGCCTAGCCTTGTTTCTTGTAACTACTCCCTGCTCATTAGACTTGTTTTTGTACACCCATTTAGTGCCAATTACATTAATGCCATCAGGCCTAGGAACAAGATCCCATACTTCGTTCCTTGTAAACTGGCCTAATTCTTCCTGCATAGCAGAGATCCAGTACTCATCATTCAGAGCTTCCTTGATGTTCTTAGGTTCTACCTTTGAAACAAAGTAGGAGCCTGAGATCATCTCTCTTGATCTAGTGGTGACACCACTGTTGAGATTACCAATTATCAGTTCTTTAGGATGATCTTTCTGGATTCTAATGGAGGGAGATTTGTTGGATTGCTCTGACTTTGGCTCAGTTAAAGTGAAGTCAAGATTATCACTTTCTATTTTAACTTCAGTTGGATTGTCAGCAGATGTTCCAACATCATCAGCAACATCTGTCTTTGCATAGGTATCATCAATAGTCACATTTATTGACTCCATCATAACCTTGGTTCTGGAGTTAAATAGTTTGTAAGCTCTGCTATTTATAGAGTATCCAAGAAATATCCCTTCATCACTCTTAGGGTCCATCTTCCTTCTTTGATCCCTATCAGCCAGGATGTAACACTTACTTCCAAATACATGAAAGTACTTGACTGTAGGTTTTCTACCCTTCCAGACTTCATAGATGGTGGATAGAGTTCCCTTTCTTAGTGTGACTCTATTGTGGATGTAGCATGTTGTGTTCATGGCTTCAGCCCAAAATTACAGGGGTAACTTCTTGGCATGAATCATGGCTCTAGCTGACTCATGAATAGTTCTGTTTTTCCTTTCTACAACCCCATTCTGTTAAGGGGTGATGGGAGAAGAGTACTCATGGTTGATCCCTTCTGATGAACAGAAGTCTGATAATTTTTTATTCTCAAACTCTTTTCCATGATCACTTCTTATTCTGATCACACAACTTGCCCTTTCTCTTTGGATCCTATGGCATAGATCTCTAAACACCTCAAACACATCTGACTTTTCTTTGATGAAGCTTATCCAGGTATATCTTGAGAAGTCATCAACAACCACATAGGCATATCTTTTTCCACCAAGACTCTCTACCTGCATTGGTCCCATAAGGTCCATGTGCAGTAATTCCAAGACTTTGGAGGTTGTCAGATGTTGAAGCTTTGGGTGTGACATCTTGGTTTGCTTACCCATTTGACACTCACCACACACTTTTCTTTCATCAATCTTAAGTCTTGGGATCCCTCTTACAACCTCCATAGAGATGATCTTCTTCATTCCTCTGAGATGGAAATGACCCAATCTTTGATGCCATAGCTTCACTTCTTCTTCTTTGGCTATGGAACAAGTAGATGTGAGGCTGGAATCTTGGGTTTCCCACATATAGCAGTTATCTTTTGATCTAGCTCCTCTCATGACCACTTTCTGCTCTTTATCAGAAACTATGCACTCAACTTTGGTGAAGTTGACATTGTAACCTTGGTCACATAACTGACTTATGCTGATCAAGTTAGCAGTTAACCCTTTCACCAACAGCACACCATCTAGACTTGGTACACCTGAGCAGTCCAGGGTCCCAACTCCCTTGATTTCCCCCTTTGCTCCATCTCCAAAGGTTACATAGCTGGATGAGTGTGGCCTTAAGTCTACCAACAGATTCTTCAGTCCAGTCATGTGCCTTGAGCAGCCACTGTCAAAATACCAATCTTCCTTAGCAGATACCCTGAGAGATGTGTGTGCTATAGAGGCAACAACCTGCTTGGACCACTTGTGCCTGTTGTGAGGTTTCCTTTGCCTAGAATGTGAGTTCAGATCAGGCTGTCTTCCTCTCTTAGGCTCCCACTGCTGGATATATGTGTGTCTCCTCTGATGCATCTGCCCTTGGTAGTGTCCATCTCTAAAGTTCCAAGGTTGCCTGGTGAACTTGTTATTCTGCTTAAGCATGTACTTGTAGCTTTGATCAGTATGATTTCTAGCTTTAGGTATCCAAGTTTTCCTGGTGACCTCTGTCCTCTACTTAGAAAGGTGCTGGGAACTCTGATTGGGATATCCATGCAGTTTGTAGCAAAAAGGTTTGATGTGACCAAACCTTCCACAGTGATGGCATCTCCACCTTTGATATTTCTTTTTCATCATGTTTTTCTCATGATGTTGAGACATCTGCTTGAACATCTTGTTTGACTTCATAAGATCTGGAGTTGTTTGGCTGGTGCTAGCCTCAGAGTTTTGAGCTTTATTAAATCTCAGCCCAGTTCTATCCCCTGAGTGCTTGTTGTTGTTGAGAATGGCATCCAGTGTGTTTGAGCCACTGTTCAGCATTCTGACAGATTTGGACATATGCTCCATTTTGGAGTTGAGTAGGCTGACTTCATTTTTCAAAGTGGCAATGATCTCCAGATGACTTGCCTTTTCAGCTTTTAATTCCTCAATCTGCTTCTTCTTCTGTTCAATTTCCTTGCATACCTCAGTGCTCCTTTCACACAACATCCTGTAAGATGTTTCAAGCTCTTCAAATGTCAGATCCTCATCACTGGATTCCCCTTCAGTTTTACATACTCCAGCTAGAGCAGTTATGTGCTTTGCAGACTCTTCTTCTGACTCACTGCCCGAGTCTTCATCTGACCAGGACACAGAAAGGCCTTTCTTTTGCTTCTTTAGATAGGTTGGGAATTCACTTCTAATGTGTCCATAACCTTCACATCCATGACATTGGATCCCTTTTCCTTGGTTAGTATTCTCATCATAGTTTGACCTTCTGTTAGAGTCATAAGATCTTTTACTCTCAGAGGTTGAGTTTCTTCCACTTGATCTGGGCCTGTTGTCTAGTCTTTTGATAATTTTGTTAAATTGCCTCCCAAGCATAGCAATTGCATCTGATAAGTTGTCCTCAGAGCCTGCTTCATGACTTTCTTCTTCCTTATCAGTGTTTGAGACCAGGGCTATACTCTTGTTTTTCTTCACAATAGTATCACTCATTCCCATCTCAAAGGTTTGAAGGGAACCAATGAGCTCCTCAACTTTCATTGTGCAGATGTCCTGAGCTTCTTCTATGGCAGTGACCTTCATGTCAAACCTCTTGGGCAGTGATATGAGAATCTTCCTTACCAACTTTTCATCACTCATCTTCTCTCCCAAGGCACCAAAAGTATTAGCAATCTCCAGGATGTTCATGTAGAACTCATGAATGGTCTCATCTTCCTTCATCCTCAAGTTCTCAAACTTGGTGGTGAGAAGTTGAAGTCTTGACATCTTCATCTTTGATGTTCCTTCATGAGTAGTTTTGAGGGTGTCCCAAACATCCTTGGCTAGCTCACAGTGGTGCACAAGCCTAAATATGTTCCTGTCAATGCCATTGAACAAGGCATTTAAGGCTTTGGAATTTCCAAGTGCTGACTCCTCTTCCTCCTTGCTCCACTCTTCTTCAGGCTTCACCACTTTTGCCCCATCCTTATTGTCTTTGACAGGGTGCTCCCATCCTTTGTTAGCTGCTTTCCAAGCCCTGCTATCAAGAGATATCAAGAATGCTACCATTCTTGGCTTCCAGTAATCATAGTTGGATCCATCCAAAATAGGTGGTCGATTCACAGATCCTACATCTCTATCCATGGTCCCAAAATTTGCAGTCCCTAGATCTCACCCAGTTATACAGGCAGGGTGCCTGCTCTGATGCCAATTGAAATTCTGGGATCAGATATGTGATGTCGAAACAAATGTTTAGACACTGATATCTTAAGCAATAAATTAATGAGCTAGTAAATTAATTAACACAGGAAATTGTTAACCTAGTTCAGTGTATCTCCACACTTACATCTAGGGGCTACCAAGCCAGGAAGGAAATTCAATATAAGTAATATTAATTAGGGAGTTAAACCAATCAGTTTAATCCTTCACTTAATATCTACCCAAGGCAATTTCTATCTAAGACTCTACTTAGATATGAGTACCTACTCACTCCCCCTCAATCACACAGTGATCTCTAACTTAGAATGATTAATAAGTTTGAAGTCACACTTCAGATACACCAGCTTGATCTTACTTATCAGTTTCAATCAAGACACAATTCACTTTTTGCTTAAAAGCTTATAAAGTGAATAACAAACAAATAAAACCTGCTTAAGTAACTAGCTTCACTAACACCCTTGACACTCTGCTAAAAATCGTTGAATTTACTTGAGTGTATCAGTTTCTTAAATAGATGCTGAGTTTGTGGGCTTTTTGCAAATTATCCAGACTTTGATAAATCCCACAGTTATCTCCTTGAATCAAGGTGAGTTAGTTTGTTATCTCCTTGAATCAAGGTGAGTTAGTTTTATGTTTCCTTTACACTGGAACCAGATAACTTAACTTCCTAAAGAGGCGCCTTGGAGTGCTCACCCTTTACGATTACTTCCAGATATTTACTCCTGATTTTAAGCACTTCTGTTGCGTATCATTTAAGGCAGATAGCAGGTTCGCGATGTCACAACATCTGGTGTGACATCCTGATGTCCTGAACTAAGTTCATAACTTTTACTTTGTTTTTCAAAAATTCTGCCAATTTCTAACATCTACAAAATTGAAGTTATATGATCTTTATTTGATCATTGAAGTGCTTGAAAGTTTACAAAATTGAAGAAAAATGAGCTAAACCAAAAGTTGCCAAAAATGGAAATGACTTGTAATGTAAACTTTCCATTTTGGGAAAGTTTTTTTAACCTCCTCTTTTTCAACCAAAAATGCTTCAAATGAAAAATTGTTGGTCATGAAATTTGTAGATTGGATCATTCCCTTTTCAAAAAGTACAAGAACAAGACCTAATTCATTTTGGAACTAAAGATATGGCTTGTCAAAGTTGGCAAAAATCCCATAATTTTCAAGAATGCACTATAACACGGTGGGAGAACTGACTTTAGTTAAATGTTGCGGATAGCAAGAGTCGCCACCGAATTTTATTTTATCCAAAAGGAAAGGGCATAAAAGAACAGGAAAGACCTTAAAAGATTTTGAGTTTGGGGGGTAGGTTATATAAAGGGAAAGGTGTTAGCACCCTTTATATCCATGGTTATCCATGGGCTCTTAGTTACTTAGCTCACTTAAATTGTTTTGAGAAAGTGTAGTGTGTGATTAAAAAAAATTTAAGTACTTTATAATGATCCTTGTATGGATGTATATAAAGACTTTGTTTTGAAAATTTGTTTGAAATGTGAAGTGTAATGAAGTATTTTGAAGAAAAGTGAGCAAGTACTTAAAAGCAACCTACCCTATGTTAAATCTTTATTGTTCTTATATGTTCTTTCAATGGTAAGACTATCCCTATTATTAAGGAATAGGTAGTCATTACCTTGGATGTGATAAGGGACTTGTGAAGGGACATATGTGTTTAGGCAACTGTAAGGTGTCTTAGCAATACGAAGGGACTTATCATCTTTTATTCGAAGGGACAAGATCATTTACCGTAGGCAACATCGAGGGGACTTGATCTTATAATCTTAAAGGGGCGTGATGATATTTTATGAAAAGGGACTTTGCTTTAAGACACCTTACTTGACCTTATAGTTAGGCAACATGAGGGATAACCTTAGAAAGTGTGAAATGGCGATCAAAGATCGACTTACGTGTGTGAGTATTCATATTCATATATTTATCTTATCAAGCAAGTCATTCTAAATTAATTTTAACTTACAAACATGTTATGACTCCCTATAGTTACTAACCATGGCAAGAATATTTATAAACAATAAAACAATAATAAACTACGACTATTACAAGGCTTTCGCAGTTACATTATAATAAAAACAATTGAATAATAAATATATAATAAAATAAACAATAACTAAAAGGTTAAAAATAATTATAAGAATAAAAGGTTAGCACAAATATACAAAAATATATAGAATTTAAAAGAACATTTTCAAATTAAATAAGCAATTTTAAAGAATTTTTAAAAGAAAATAAGATGATGAGAATAATAATAAACCATAGAATAAATATTTACAAAACAAGATTAATTATTTAATTATATATTAGAAAAAACTAATTAAGTTTAAATAAAAAAATTAGGGTTAGAAATTAGGGTTAGAAATTAGGGTTTAAATATTTAAAGTTTGAATATTTAAGAGAATAAAATTAGGGTTTGAATATTTAATTAAAATACTAATTGATTTATTTACAAATTATAAATGAAAATTAAAATCACATGTAAATTTACTTTATAAAATATATTATGAGATTTATGAAAATAAAATTTTAATTAAGTTTAAGATAAATTTTTGTTAATTAAATATAAAACAAATTCAATAATAATAATAATATATAATAGAAAATAATAATTAAAAAAAAATAAGAAATAAAGTTTTAAAAAAAATGGGGAGGCCTGGATTTGAACCCACGACCTCCCCTTTACCTGGAGAGGATCAAAACCACTGGGCTAGCGCGCGCTAGCTGATAATGAATGGCCCAAGATCATCATATAGCAAACCTGCAAAATAGGAGAAAATTGCAAAAAAAAGAATTCACAAAGCCAGGATTCGAACCCTGGTCATTGGCCTCCCACATGCGCATCCTCTACCAACTGAGCCAACCATATTAGTTGAAATATAATGAAAACAAATTCTAAAAATATTAAGTCAACAATTTCAAATTTCCAGAGGGCGCCAAATCTTCATCTTCTTCCTCTGAAATTCGCAGGTTTTCCTGCGAATTCTCTTGCGATTTTTCCTGCATGTTCAAACCTGCGATTTCTCAAACACCAATCAAACAGTGAAATTTCCTCAAATTAGTTAGTGCAATGCAATCCTTGAGGTTCATACAAGCTAACCACGTCCTCTAAACTCATTTATATGTGGTAAATCGTAAAACCCTAAATGAGGTCCATAAACCCTAGCTATGGCTTCTTACGATTCCTGCGGTTAAACTCAAAAAGAATTGTCCAGAAAGCTTCTATATCATCACACAAACAAGATTAGCTAAACAAAAATAAACAAAACATCATGAATAATCGTAATCGAAAAATCAATAAAGTGCTATGAACATGTATTTAGTTTGTCCATTATAACATGATTTTGATGCTTATGAGTATTGAATCATGATCAGTGAAGGTCAAGGAAGCTAATGCAACCTTTATGAAGCTTTGAAATTGCCTTAATCTCAAAATCCGAATTCACTATTTTGAAGAATTTTTGAACTTTGCAATATGTTCTTGAAGCTGCAAATTTGTCTCCAATGCATTGCTTTATGTTGTATATATATGATACATCAGAATTAGGTCAAAAAATTATTCAATCCTTTGGACTTTTGGATATTTAATGATTAAAAAAGATTCATCCTTAAAAATTGAAATATTTTGATCTAACATTGCTATATTTGTATGATCTGAAATTATATGGTACCAATCACTTTTAAATGAATATTAAGACCTTCTAGAACCAAAATCAAATCAAATATCCATCCTCTTATATTTTATTTTAATTTAAAATGATTTTTAATATAAAAAATCATAATAAATAAAATAAAATGAATAAAAATATGAATAAATAAATTTTAATTCGTGCATGATGTCATGGAAGTGTTTGGATCATAAAAAAGCAAGCCCATTTGGTGAATTATGGTTTTAAGACCCCATTTGCTTCATAAACCTCTCAAAAATTTCCCAACTTTGCAAGGGCACAAATCCTTCAATTTTAATGCTATGAAGGTGTTCTTGGACATTTTAGAAAGCTTAGAGAGTCCTCTAACCAACCTCTTTGGTCTTATGTCCATATATTTTACCATTTTCAAATTATGCTCTTTGGAAGTTGTTGACTTTTTGTTGACTTTTAAAAGGACCTATAATGTCTTAGCTCATACCTTCCAAATGAAGCATTTTTGGGCTTGGCTTGTGAGACACAAAGTTGTAGAGAATTAAATTTCCTTCAAAATGAGCTTTGGATGGAAAATTTTGATGAAGCATGTGAAAGTTATGGCCGGTCAAAGTTCAGTTGACTTTTCCTGTGAAAACCCTAATTTAGAAACTCCTGATTCTTGATGATCTGAAATCTCCTTGAGGAATCATGATAAACCCTTGATCAAATGATGAATTTTACTTCATATACTTGATGTTGGCAAAAAATCATGAAGTTTGACTTTGGTTTGACCACAGTTGACCTCAGTTTGACTTTTTAACTGCCTTGACTGATCTTAACCTATCTGATCATCTGACTGAGCAAATCTTTTGGGAAAGTCTTGAAACTTGACATGGGGATTCTTGAACACATATAGGATGCTATGAAGCTCACTTGAAGTCTTGGAAGTCCATTTATCTTGATGAAAGTCAAAACCCTAGTTTAAGATGCATTGCTTAGGAGGATGCATTGTCTGAGGGAATTGTCAAACTTTCTGACTAATTGTGAACCTTGTGAACCTCTTAGTACACAATTTCTTGTCTTGGGGAGGGAAAATTTTGGGGTGTAACAGCTGTCCCTGTTCAATTTTCTGAAACCTGAGGGGTTAGATAGGTATATATGCCATTCGTGACCTGGAAGGTTGAAGGGGATTGAACACAAAAGCCCAAAAATTTGCACTCGTCGGTGCGTAGAGTAAAGCTGATGATTAATTGTATGTGCTTGGGTGGGCTTGAAGATGCCACTTGGAAGAACTGAAGATGGGCTTATAGATTGCATCCATAATATCAGGAGGTGATAATATCTTGATGTTGATACTGGATATCAGTACTAGGTCTTCGTATAGGTCGTCTCTGAATCATTTATGTAACATGGTTTGAATAGACTAGTAGAAATAAATTTTCGTGACGATTATCTCTTCTAGAAATATCCTGGATTAGGGAATAGATCTTCGTATAGACCGTTTGCCTACTCTCCAAGGATGAAAGAATATCATGATTAATTCTTCTGAAAATATCCTGGACTAGGGAATAGATCTTTGCACAGA
This sequence comes from Lathyrus aphaca, assembly GCA_963966055.1. Lineage (NCBI taxonomy): Eukaryota > Viridiplantae > Streptophyta > Magnoliopsida > Fabales > Fabaceae > Lathyrus > Lathyrus aphaca. The sequence goes on along the minus strand of OZ014525.1, from coordinate 73,590,460 downwards.
CCGTTTGCCTAATATCCAAGAACAAATAGAGTGTCAGGATTAAATCTCCTGAAAATATCCTGGACTAGGGAATGGATCTTTGTACAGATCGTTTGCCTAATATCCAAGGGCAAAGAGTGTTAGGATTAAATCTCCTGAAAATATCCTGGACTAGGGAATGGATCTTCGCACAGACCGTTTGCCTAATATCCAAGAACAAATAGAGTGTCAGGATTAAATCTCCTGAAAATATCCTGGACTAGGGAATGGATCTTTGCACAGACCGTTTGCCTAATATCCAAGAACAAATAGAGTGTCAGGATTAAATCTCCTGAAAATATCCTGGACTAGGGCATGGATCTTTGTACAGATCGTTTGCCTAATATCCAAATACAAAGAGTGTCAGGATTAAATCTCCTGAAAATATCCTGGACTAGGGAATGGATCATCGCACAGACCGTTTACCTACTATCTAAAGACAAAGAGTGTCAGGATTAAATCTCCTGAAAATATCCTGGACTAGGGAATGGATCTTCGCACAGACCGTTTGCCTACTATCCGAGGACATCTTGAGTAATGATTAAGTATTAGTATTAGACCTTCGTATAGATTGTTTCTGACCTGTTGTGAGCTGTTGATATTGTTTTATCTGCATATAACCATCCTGCAAGGAAAAGGTTAGTTTATGCAATATGTATGCATACATGACATGGTGCATCTAAGTAAATGTATTATGCATCTATGGATATGCTATGGTATGATGTAAATGATGTATGTATGAACCATGAAGCCTGAAGCGTCTGGATATCTTTGTATAACAACTGCTGGCTAGGGAAAATAAATCTCGTTTCGTTGTTGAAGAATATGAGGAACTTGTTCCCGTCTTGTTTGATAGTATGGTATTTATAACCTCCCGTCTTCGTTCGTCGTACTTCTATTGAAGGAATAAGTTCCTGAGTATCCCGACTGAGGATAAAAGAGATGGACATAAATTCAAGGGGAGACGTAACTTGAAGTATCTATGAAGATAGATTTGCTCTACTGGGGTTTTGTAGTTGTCTTGTGGGGATGAACCGGCGAATCTTCGTTGAACTACCATCCTCGTCTTTAGTAAATACTATTACTGCATTTTATGCATTTCTGGTAAACATCAATCATATTCAAAAGCATACATACATTCAAACACAACCAATGGACGTTTTCGCTTATGTAAATAGGGTAAAAGTAAATCTGGATTCAAAGATGGAATTTTATTTATATTACAAAGTGACCTATACATAGGCAAGTTTGTACAAGGAGACAAAAATCCTAGTAAGAGGAATTCGTCGTAAAATTTTTACAAAACAAAGAAAACAGCTATGTGAAAAATGATCATATTGAGTTTCAATTCTACTATTGCCATTATCTTCAAGTATCTCATCTTCTGTTGTTGAGACGGAAACGATTGGATTGACCTTTATCTGTTTGAACTTGAGTTAAGAAACACAACAGATTGGAGTTACATGAGTGATCTAAACGAGACATAGTCATACGCTTTAATCCCTAACTTTTGCCTGGATTGCCCTTTCAGGTTTTCAATCCACCGGGATACCCTTTTTTGCCTAAGCCGCCTTTTCAGATTTTCGACTTGTCGGGTGTACATTTTTTATATATATCCCTAATTTTTTCCCGAACCCTTTTGGTTCGCCGGGATGCCCTTATTTTTGCCTAGGCCAGTCAACCTAGCGGGTCTCTTTTTATGCGTAGTATTTTTTAACTATGTCTGCGTTTACAGGCTGTGGGAAGTTTTCACCATCCATAATAGTAAGCATCATGGCACCTCCTGAGAATACTCTTTTGACCACAAATGGTCCTTCATAAGTAGGAGTCCACTTGCCCCTAGGATCACCTTGTGGTAGTATGATACGCTTGATTACCAAGTCACCAGCCTGATATACCTTTGGCTTAACCTTCTTATTGAAAGCCTTGATCATCCGTTTCTGGTACATCTGGCCATGACAAACAGCTGCCAACCTCTTCTCATCCATCAAATTTATCTGGTCAAGTCGGGTCTGAATCCACTCATCTTCATCCAAGTCTGCATCCTTCATGATTCTTAAGGAGGGTATCTGAACTTCAATGGGCAGAACTGCTTCCATACCATAGACTAAGGAGAATGGGGTTGCCCCTGTTGAAGTACGTATTGTAGTACGATAACCATGAAGAGCAAATGGTAACATCTCGTGCCAATCTTTATAAGTAACAGTCATCTTCTGTAGAATCTTCTTAATGTTCTTATTAGCAGCTTCTACTGCCCCATTCATCTTCGGACGATACGGAGAAGAGTTGTGATGCTTAATCTTGAACTGCATGCAGAGATCAGTAATCATAGTGTTGTTCAGATTAGAGCCATTGTCTGTGATAATCCTTTCAAGGATGTCGTACCTACATATGAGATTATTCTTAATGAATCGAGCCACCACATTCTTAGTAATAGATGCAAATGAAGCTACCTCCACCCACTTTGTGAAGTAATCAATAGCAACCAGGATGAAACGATGCCCATTAGAAGCAGTAGGCTTGATCTCACCAATCATATCAATGCCCCACATGGCAAAAGGCCAAGGAGCAGTCAACACATTCAATGGTGATGGAGGTATATGTAATTTATTAGCATATATTTGACACTTATGACATGTTCTGGAATGTTGGTAGCAGACAGCTTCCATGGTAGACCAATAGTATCCCGCTCTCAATATCTTCTTTGCCATAGTATGACCACTAGAATGAGTGCCAAAGATCCCATCATGCATATCTTCCATAATCTCTGTTGTTTCCTTCCTATCCACACAACAAAGCAAAGTTGAATCATGATTGCGCTTGTACAAAATTCCATTACTCAAAAAGAACTTAGCAGAAAACCTCCTCAGAAACTTCTTATCTTTGACAGATGCCCCTTCAGGGAACTCCTGAGTTTCAAGATATTTTTTTACTTCATAGAACCAAGGCTTCCCCTCTACTTCTTCAGTGTCAATCTCATTGCAGTATACAGGCTTTTCAAATCTATCAATAGTAATCTTGGGAGCTTCATCATCCCAGCTAATCTCAAACATAGATGCCATGGTGGCTAGTGCATCTGCCAACTGATTCTCTCCTCGTGGAATATGTCCAAAGGTAATCTCTTCAAAATATGGGATCAAAGACAACACATGTTCTCTGTAAGGAATAAGATTTTCATGCTTGGTATCCCAATATCCTTTAATCTGACTCACTACCAGGGCTGAATCTCCATATACGTCCAGGAACTGAATTTTCATATCAATGGCAGCTTTGATGCCCAGGATACATGCCTCATACTCAGCCATGTTATTGGTACAATAGAAACAAAGTCTTGCAGTAATCGGGGTATGACAACCTTCAGGGGAAATGATCACAACACCAACACCATTACCAAGTGCATTAAAAGCTCCATCAAAAACCATAGTCCATCGGGATCCTTGTTCAGGTCCGTCATATTGTCCAAGTTCTTTGGTAACAATCATAATCTCTTCATCAGGGAATTCAAAAGTCATTGACTGATAATCATCCACTGCCTGATGAGCCAAATGATCAGCTACAACACTTCCTTTAATGGCCTTCTGAGTAGTGTACTGTATATCATATTCTGTTAAGATCATTTGCCATCTCGCTATTCGTCCGGAGAGAGCAGGTTTCTCGAATATGTACTTGATTGGGTCCATCTTCGAAATCAATAAAGTAGTATGAGTCAACATATACTGTCTTAGTCGGTGAGCAGCCCATGCCAAAGCGCAACAAGTTTTCTCGAGCAGTGAGTATCTTGTTTCACAGTCGGTAAACATTTTGCTAAGGTAGTATATTGCCTGCTCTTTTCGACCAGACTCGTCATGTTGCCCCAACACACACCCCCATTGAGTTGTCTAATACTGTTAAGTACGTAATCAAGGGTCTTCCATCAACTGGTGGCATCAAAATTGGAGGTTCTAGAAGATATCTCTTGATTTCATCAAAGGTTGTCTGGCACTCATCATTCCATTCCATTACCTGATCTTTCTTCAACAATTTGAAGATTGGCTCACAGGTAGCAGTTAATTGGGAAATAAATCTTGCAATGTAATTCAATCGTCCCAAGAAACCTCTAACTTCCTTCTCAGTACGGGGAGCTGGCATCTCTTGTATAGCTTTCACTTTTGCAGGGTCTACTTCAATACTTTTTCCACTGACAACGAAACCCAGGAGTTTACCAGAACTAACTCCAAAAGTACACTTGTTTGGGTTCAATCTCAACTTGTATTTCTTCAACCTTTCAAACAACTTATGCAGATGATCAAGGTGTTGCTCTTCATTCTGGGACCTGGCTATCATATCATCCACATATACCTCTATCTCATGATGAATCATGTCGTGAAACAAAGCCACCATAGCACGCTGATATGTTGCCCCGACATTCTTCAAACCAAATGGCATTACTTTATAGCAAAAGATGCCCCACTGTGTAACAAATGTAGTCTTCTCCATATCTTCAGGTGCCATCTTGATTTGATTGTAACCAGAGAAGCCATCCATGAAAGAGAATACTTTATGCTGAGCAGTGTTGTCTACCAGAACATCAATATAAGGAAGTGGAAAGTCATCTTTGGGGTTGGCCTTGTTCAAATCCCTGTAATCTACACACATACGTACCTTACCATCTTTCTTAGGCATTGGTACCACATTTGCAACCTGTTGCACCCCAAAAGTTTCCCTCACAATACAAGACATCTTACAAGGTTCACAAGACCTTTCATGAGGTTCATGAAGTTTACAAGACACTTTATGAGGTTCACAAGGTTCACAAGACCTTTCATGAGGTTCATGAAGTTTACAAGACACTTTATGAGGTTCACAAGGTTCACAAGACCTTTCATGAGGTTCATGAAGTTTACAAGACACTTTATGAGGTTCACAAGGTTCACAAGACATCTTATGAGGTTCACATGGTTCACAAAGTTCACCATGGGTCAGAAGATTTGACAAATCCCTCAGGCAAGGCATTCTCCTAAGCAGTGCATCCAAAACTAGGGTTTTGACTTTAATCAGGCTAAATGGATTTCCAAGACTTCAAGTGAGCTTCATAACATCTTATATGTGTCTAAGAATCCCCATGACAAATTTCAGGACTTTTCTCAAAGGTTTGCTCAGTCAAATGATCAGATAAGTCAAAATCAGTCAAAGCAGTTAAAAAGTCAAACAGAGGTCAACTGTGGTCAAACCAAAGTCAAACTTCATGATTTTTTGTCAACATCAAGTATATGAAGTAAAATTCATCATTTGATCAAGGGTTGATCATGATTCATCAATGAGATTTCAGATCATCAAGAATCAGAGGTTTCTAAATTAGGGTTTCTTCAGGAAATGTCAACTGAACTTTGATCAGCCATAACTTTCACATGCTTCATCAAATTTTTCCCATTCAAAGCTCATTTTGAAGGAAATTGAATTCTCTACAACTTTGTGTCTCACAAGCCAAGCCCAAAAATGCTTCATTTGGAAGGTATGAGCTAAGACATTATAGGTCCTTTTGAAAGTCAACAAAAAGTCAACAACTTCAAAAGGGCATAACTTGAGAATGGTAAATGATATGGATATGAAACCAATGGGGTTGGTTATAGGACTCTTCAAGCTTTCCAAAATGTCCAAGAACACCCTCATAGCATTAAAATTGAAGGATGTGTGCCCTTGCAAAGTTGGGAAATTTTTGGGTGGTTTATGAAGAAAATAGGGTCTTAAAACCAAATTTTTCTAAATGGGCTGAACTTTTTGTGACCCAAAGTGTTCCATGACATCATGCACGAAATTTATTTAATATTTTCATAATTTTATTTTATTTAATTTATTTATTATGATTTTTATATTAAAAAATCATTTTAAATTTAAATAAAATATCAAATGTGAAAATTTAAAATATATTTCTATTCTAGAAAGTCATAAATATAATTTGGATTGAATTGATATAACATTGATGAAGATTGACTTGAAATAGAAAGGTCTCATTCACAAATATTTGAAATTTAAGACTTAATCTTTTTCAATCTCCAAAATCAAAAAAGTCCATACAACAATCAAATCTTTTGACCTAATTTCATTGTACTATAAGTATACAAGCTATCCCAATGCAAAGGACACGAATTTTCTGCCTCAAAGAGTAAGTTTGCATATTCAAAAAAGTCACCAAAATTCAAATTCGGATTCCATCATCCAAGCCCTTTCAAGACAATTTGAAGGTTGCAACTTGTTCCTGGATGTTCATAGAGTGATTTTGGATCATAACATTGCATCTTCATGACCTAAATTGCATAAACCGAATCATGGCTTCAAGCTTATTTTTCAAATTTCGATATCATTGATTGGCTGGATTAAAATTGTTTTTGATTGCTTGATGATGTTTGTGATGACCCCTAGATTGATTCTGGGTAGTTTAATTGAGTTTTTCGTGCAGGTATCATGATTCACCATGGCTAGGGTTTCGGCCCAGCAATTAGGGTTTTACTTTAAACCTAATATAAATAAATTCTAAGAACATAGAACAATCATGTGAACTCTGGGGATCATAATGCACCCATTAATTTTGAGAAATTTCACTGTTTTGATGATATTCCAATTTCGTAGGTTTCTGTTTTGAAAAATTCGCAGGAAACTTCGTAAGAGATTTTGCAGGTGTTTTCGCAGGAAAAAGGTTGAAGACGAAGGCCTTTGGCGCCAAGTGCTTCATTCAAATACTGGACATAATATTTTTTGTTTTATTACTGATGTTATTTCACAAACGGCTGCCTAGCCCAGTGGTGAGAGACGCACGCGTATGACCTTAGAGCCTTGGTTCGAATCCTGGGCTCAGCAACTTTTTCTTATTTTTCCATTTAATTATCAAACTTAATATATTATGCAATGTTGTGAATTGTACATCAGTTGCGCCCTCCCGGCTGGATGGTAAGTGTGCTTGTGTATTGCGTGAAGGTCCTGGGTTCGAATCCCCCCCCAGGCCTTTTGTATTATTTCTTTTTTTGGCTTTGTCATGTTTTTCCAGGTTAACAACAAATCTCATGGAGTGCATTGCTTATCACCTGCGCGCGCATGGCCTGGTGGCTGGTGTATTGGTCTTGGAGATGGCATTGTCCAGGGGCTGGGTTCGAATCCCAGCCCAGGTAAGTTTTTTGTTTTTTCATTCTTTTTCTGTTTTTCTTATTTAATTTATATTATAAATTGAATAAATTTAAATAAATTCAAATAATAAATAGGATGTTTATATTATTTTAGAACTCATTCTTTTTAATTTTAATCTTATAAGAAAAATTATTTATTGTTGTAAATTATTAACATTGTAAAATTTTGTATAGTTATTAATTAATTCTAATTCATTTTTCTAAAATATATATATATAAACCCTAAATTTCTAGAACCCTAAAATATTTTGTAAAAACCTAATTAATATTTTATAAACCCTAATAATTTTCACAAACCCTAATTTTCTTTTACCTAAAAATTTAATTCTATTATAACTTTTAATTTATTATTTATGAATATAAATATGCTTAAAGTAATTAAAATTTTTAATTTTGTAAATATAATAATATGATTATTCAATTATAATTAATCTTATTTTCATAATATGTATATATTCTATAACTTGTTTACAATTTAATTTTTGTATGTAAATAATTTTTAGTATATGTTTAAAAATAATTAAAATTTGCTAATTTAATTTTGTAAATATAATTTATTTTTATAATATGTTTGTAATTAGCCTAATTTTTATAATTTGTAAATAATTTAAAACTTTATGATAATTAATATATAATTGTTTATATTTTCTTCTTAATCTTAAAATAATAATTGTTTATAAAAAATTGAATTTTTAATTACTATGCTAATATTCTTATTTATTTTATTATTAATGCTATTTTTTATTATATGATATTTATTTTATTATTACTAACCCCATTTATATTGTGATTTATTATTATTATTACTAACCCAATTATTTTATTATCATTTATTTTGTTTATTTAATTTGCTTTAATTATTATTATTATGTAATTGTTTCCTTTATGTAATATTTTAGTAGTAATATTTAATATTTATTTTTTAAATGCTATGGTTAGTAAAATAGGGAGTGAAACATGTTTGTATTTAAAATTAATTTAGATCATTAATTTAAAAGATAAATATTTAAAATTGTACACTCACACACGTAAGTCGATCTTTGATCGCCATCTCACTTCCTTAAGGATACCCCTCAAGTTGCCTAAAACAAAAGGTCAAATAGGGTGTATAAAGCAAAGTCCCTCATCTCACATCATCTAGTCCCTTAACAGATAAAAAGATCAAGTCCCTTCGAATGTTGCCTTCGTAATGATCTTGTCCTTTTCGAATAAAGATGATAAGTCCCTTCGAATTGCTTATACACCCCACAGTTGCCTAAATAACAGATGTCCCTTCACTTGTCCCTCACATCCAAGGTAATGACTACCTATTCCTTAATAATAGGGATAGTCTTACCATTTAAAGGATTCAAGAACAAAAAAGACTTAAAGTTAGGGTAGGTTCCTCTTAGATACTTGCTCACTCTTCAAAACATTTCAAACACTTCATACATTTCAAACAAATTTTCAAAACAAAGGTTTTATACGCATCCGTACATGGATCATTATAAAACACTTAAGAAAATTTCTATTCACACACTTCACATTTCAAACAAACATCTTAAAGTGAGCTAAGTAACTAAGAGCCCATGGATAACCATGGATGTAAAGGGTGCTAACACCTTCCCTTTACATAACCTACCCCCCGGACCCAAAAATCTTTTAAAAGGTCTTTCCTGTTCTTTTATGCCTTTCCTTTGGATAAAATAAAAGTCGGTGGCGACTCTTGCTATCCGCAACATAACTAAAGTCAGTTCTCCCACCGTGTTACAGAACTGGTGACTCTGCTGGGGATTTAATAAAATAGGGGTACCCTTAGGAATTAGATCACTTTAAATTGTTTGCCTTGTTTGATTTATACTTATCTGTTGGGTGCTCTTATGTGTGAAAGATCCTAACCCGGATCTAGTGTACCTTAGGTAAATGGCAATAGACCAAGGAAACTGTACGGCGTATACCGATATGGTTGATCTGGTGGCCATAGTTAGTGTGACTTCTTGGTTGGTGCTTATGTTCCTTAAGTCAAGTTGAGGATAATATGAGGCTGCCATATGTTGTCAATACACTAACTGAATTTTAGAACCCTAGTTATCCCATCTTGGCCTTTAGAAAGTAGTGAGATAACCGGCTTTGGTGAAGACTGAAGTTGGTTGATACTCGATACTACGCTCATTGAGATTCTAAACTTGGAGGGTTTTGGTTGGCAAGTAAGTTGCCTACTGAACAACCACCCTTGTGAAGGATCAATGATATTGAGATCCCTTAGAACCTGGTTACTTTATAGGACAGGATGAACCATCTAAACTTCAGGGGGGGGGGGGTACTTACCTTTGAACCTCATGCAAGCCTTTAAAACCTAGGGCTATGGTGTGACTTGTCTGTGTGTGCCACATGTTTGTGATTGAACATAACATCATGACATCATCATGCATCATAAGCATAGCATTCTCACTAACCATTTCAAGGACCAAAGGATTTATCTTTGTTCTTTGTTGCAGGTCATGGCTTCTGCTCGTAGAAACACTATCAGGATCAACTTTGTAGGAATACCTCCTAAGCTTAAGGAATTGGTTTCCCAAGTTTCTGAAAATTCTCAATTCATCAAGAGACATGGTCAGCTACTGGATCTAGTCACTTCAGGATTCAATGAAGACATGATGAGTGTTCTGTTTCAGTTCTTTGATCCTAAGCACCATTGCTTCACATTCCCCGACTACCAGCTGGTTCCCACAATGGAAGAGTTCACTAAACTTCTGGGTATACCTGTACTTGATCAGAAACCATTCACAAGCTTGGAAAAAGAGCCTAAACCTGAGGTTATTGCTGCAGCTCTACATCTGAAGAAGTCTGACATTGTTCTAGAAACGAGAAGCGGAGTTAAGGGTATTCTTGCTAAGGTGTTGATAGAGAAGGCTCAAGTGTTTTTGAAAGCTATGAGCTATGATGCTTTTGAGGAGATTTTAGCTTTGTTGATTTATGGCTTAGTTCTGTTCCCCAATCCAGATCAGTTCATAGACGTTCATGCCATCAACATATTCCTGAGTCACAATCCAGTGCCTACATTTCTTGGAGACATCCTGCATTCTCTTCATACTCGTACTACGAAGGCACGAGGAACTCTTATGTGCTGCATACCTTTTCTATCTAGGTGGTTTATTTCTCCCCTTCCTCGCTCAGTGATGAAGAATGAGCAAGGGTTCAGGTGGTCCAAAAGGATTATGTCACTCTCTCATTCAGATATCCATTGGTGCTCCAGGTCTATGGAGAATGTTACTATCATTGACCGTTGTGGGGAGTTTCCTAATGTGCCACTTCTAGGCATAAGAGGAGGCATTAATTACAACCCTTCCTTAGCTTTACGACAGTTTGGTTACGCTCGAAGCGACGGTCCACATGACATGTTGATTCAGGGTATTGTGTTTGACTACGACAACGACCTGCAAGGTTACCGTCAGAGGTTCATACGAGCATGGGGAAAAGTGAACAAGGTTGACAGCAAGACTCTGGAGCCTAAGTACACTATTCCTATGGAGGCTTATCTCAGATGGGTGCGATCTCGTGCTCAGACTCTTATGATGCCTTATCCTGATATCCTGTCAGTTACCATGGAACCTGTTGCTGAAGGAGATACTTCTTATACCATCCTTCACCCAGACATGCCTACTGACATGGAAGATTTACAGAGGTCCTGGATCCAGTTGAAGGAGCAAAGGGATACTTTCGAGGCTCATTACAAAGCAAGCCAAGAAAGAATCCTGGAACTAACAAAGCAACTTCACGAGGAACGGAATCTCAACTCATACCTCAACACAAAGAGGAAACGTCCATGGGAGACTTAAAACCCCATCTCTTGTATTTATTGCATTTCATTTTCTGTAAGCCCAAGAGGCAAAACAAATTTATTACTAATAAAAGTTTACCTTCTTGTTTGTTTAAGCAAATTTAAATCCTACGGTCCTTGAAAACATTGCATACACATTCACATCATATCATTGCATCACAGGTTTATTGTGCACAGGTTTCTCATCTTCTCGCTGTTTATTTCAGCAATGGCTCTTGAGCAAACAGTTAAGGATCTCCAGACACAAAATGCACAGTTCCAAGAGCTGATCCTGAACTTGTCCAAGGGGCAGGATAAATTGAAGACACTGCTGGCCAAGAAGACTAAGAAGACTAGGAGGTCAGGTGGCTTGATCAACATGGGAAGAAGGTTCAGAGGTCCTGTCAAGACCAAAGAACAGGTTAAAGATTATGAGTCTGAAGAGTTTGAGAAAGAAGGAGGCAGTCTCCACAATACTATGGGGGACTCTGATTCTGAAGCTAACTACTATCATGAGCCTAATGAGGATAAGTTCAAGATGCTGGTGGATAGAATGGATGCTATGGAATTGCAAAAGTCTTCTGGGTTGGATTTCGAAGACCTGAGTTTGATATCTGGGGTGGTCATACCCATTGGTTTCAAGGTTCCTACTTTCGTAGTTTATGATGGTGTCTCTTGTCCCAAGCTGCATCTGAGGTCTTATGTCCGGAGAATCCAACCCCATACTGCTGATAAGAAGTTGTAGATCCATTTCTTCCAAGAGAGCTTATCTGGAGCTCAATTGGAATGGTACTATCAGTTGGAGAGTGTCAACATCCGTGATTGGAATGATCTTGCTGAAGCCTTCTATAAACAGTATCAATACAATGCTGATTTAGCCCCTACTCGCATGCAACTTCAGAGCATGTCTATGGGTCCTAAAGAGAGCTTCAAGGAGTATGCTCAGAAGTGGAGAGACTTGGCTGGAAGAGTGCAGCCACCTCTAACTGACAGGGAGTTAGTTGATATGTTCATGTGTACGTTGAATGGTCCTTTTTACAGTCATCTCATTGGAAGCTCGTCATCTGGCTTCACTGAGTTGATAATGACAGGAGAGCGCGTAGAATGTGGTATAAGGAGTGGCAAGATCCAAGTGGGTGCTTCTTCATCCAGTAATACAAAGAAGCCCCCTAGTGGGAAGAAAGAGTCAAATGCTGTTTATGGTCAATCTGATCGTAGTAGGAGGCATCAGTCTGTGAGTGCAGTTCATATCCCCAATCCAACTCCTACAACACCAGAGCCACCACAGGGAAATCAACAGAGGGCTAGAAGGCAGTTCACTAAGATCAACATGTCAATGGCCCAAGCATTGCAACACTTGTTGAAGGCTGAACTTATCACTCTGAAAGATGCTCCTCAGAATCCTAATGTTACCTCTCCCAGGTACAATCCTAATGCACGATGTGCATATCATTCGAACTGTCAGGGACATGATACCAATAGTTGCTGGGTATTGAAGAACAAAATTCAAGATATGATTGAGGCTGGAGAGATTGAGTTTGACCCTCCGGGTACTCCAAATGTGATTACTTCTCCCATGCCAAATCATGAGAAGACTGTCAATGCCATTGATGAAGATTCACATATTTCCTCAGTTGTAGAGTTGACTACTCCCTTGTCTGTTATTAAGAAGAAGTTGGTACAAGCTGGGTTCTTTCCAGGTTGTCGTGAAGATTGTGTCTATTGTGCCTATAAGCCGGATAGTTGCTGGAGGTTGAGAGATGGAATTCAACGCCTCATGAATAATTACACCATAGTGTTTGAGAGGACATCACCTTCTGTGGAAAGCATGGTGGATCATATAACTAAAGGTGCAAATATTGAAGAAGTAGATATGGTTGATAAAGTGCCGGTAAGGATTACTTCTAAGGGACCTGTCAAAATCACTCATAAGGGTCCAATTAAGATTACTGCTGAAGGCCCTGTGAAGATTGTTGCTGAAGCTAGAGTGGCTCCTATGATCATTACCACTCCTGGTCCTATTCCGTATACTTCTGATAAAACTGTGCCTTGGTATTATGGGTCTGATGTTTATATCCATGGTGTTAAGCAGGAACCCTTAGCTGATATGCCTGTTGATGTTGATAATATTGTTGGATCTAGTAAGATCACACGAAGCGGAAGAGTTTTTTCTCCTCCAATTACTTCCAAGAATGCAGTTACACCAGCTGCTACCACTGATGCTCGGGGCAAAGGTCCTGTTATTGAACCTATACCAACTGATGTGCCAGCTACTGATGACCTTTCTAAGCAGATGGAAGAAGTATTGAAAATCATTCGCAAGAGTGATTATGACATTGTTGATCAATTGGGGCATACTCCCTCCAAGATTTCGATGATGTCTTTATTGTTGTGCTCTGAGGCTCATGCCAAGGCCTTGATTAAGTTTCTGAGGACTGCTCATGTACCAAATGAAATTTCTGTTGACCAGCTTGAAAATTGTGTGGCACACTTGACCTATGATAATGGGTTAGGTTTCTCCGATGCTGATTTGACTCCTGCCAAGAGGGATCATAACAGGGCTCTACACATCTCAATTGAATGCAGGGGCACTACCCTGTCACATGTATTGATAGACAATGGTTCCTCTCTGAATGTGTTGCCCAAAGAAGTCCTGAATAAGCTCAGTCCTGAAGATGTTGTGTTGAAGCCCAGTAATATAGTGTTGAAGGCTTTTGATGGCTCAAGAAGAGTGGTGCATGGAGAAATTGATCTCCCAATCAAAGTTGGTTCTCAGGTTTTCAATACTACCTTTTATGTCATGGATATTCATCCGTCGTATTCTTGTTTTCTTGGGCGTCCCTGGATCCATGGGGCAGGTGCTGTAACCTCCACATTACATCAAAAGCTGAGGTATCTAGTAGAAGGGAAGGTTGTTACTGTCTACGGAGAGGAAGGGTATATGATTAGCCATGTGAACACCTTTAAGTATCTTGAAGTGGAAGGTGAATATGTTGAAACTCCGTGTCATACGTTTGAAGTGGTTCCTTGGATTGTTAATGATTATGAAGCTCCTCCTGTTGTTAAGAAAGTTCCTGTGGTCACCAGAGTACCTCCAACAATGGCCTCCCTTAAAGATGCTAGAGCTATGGTGGATGAAGGTGGTTGTACTATTTGGGGTCAGCTTCCTGATATTCCGTACAAGTCTGACAAATTTGGTTTGGGTTTTACTGCAGAGTCTCAGAAGGCTGTTCGTCGTGCTCGTGCTGTTCGTATCACCAATCAGGGGATTATGAAAAATCAGATCAGTGCTGTGGGTGACTATGATGAAGACTACAACTTGGATGCTTGGATTTTTCCTACTGTGGGTGTTGGGCTCAATAACTGGAAGGCTGAAGATGTTATTCCTATCTTCTTTAGTCAGGAGTAAATACTATTACTGTGTCGTTGCTTTTAAAATTTGTAATTTTTGAACAATTAAACTCTTAAGCCTTGTGCCTTACCCGGGGCACAATGGTGTGCTTGTTACGGGATGTCATTTCATTTGCATACTTCATTCAATAAGAATCAGTGGACGTTTCGTTTTCGTAAATATTGTGTTCCTTGTCTTTCTTTTATTTTATTTCTACCTTTATCAGCTATGTGTTCTTACACACACCCACATCACTAAAATGCAGATCCTCATCCACTCTGGATCCTGTTGATAAAAGTTCTACTATTGCCAATTATAATTTAGAGAATCCGATCTATCAAGCTGAAGACGGAAATGAGGACGATTGTGAAGTACCTGTAGAGCTTGCTAGGTTGTTACAACAAGAAGAGAAAGCTATACAACCACATGAAGAGCCAGTCGAAGTTGTGAATCTAGGAACTAAAGAAAACAGGAAAGAAGTCAAGATAGGGGCTGATTTAGAGGATAGTGTCAAGAGCAGATTGATTCAGATGTTACATGATTACGTGGAGATCTTTGCTTGGTCTTATGAAGATATGCCAGGGTTGGATACAGACATTGTGGTTCACCGTTTACCAGTGAAAGAAGATTGTCGTCCAAAGAAACAGAAGGTTCGTCGAATGCGTCCTGAAATGTCAGAGAAGATTAAGTCAGAGGTAATGAAACAGTTTGATGCAGGGTTCTTAGCTGTGACTTCTTATCCTCAGTGGGTTGCAAATGTGGTGCCGGTACCTAAGAAAGATGGTAAGGTACGTATGTGTGTAGACTACAGAGATTTGAACAAGGCCAGCCCCAAAGATGACTTTCCACTTCCTCATATTGACGTTCTGGTAGACAACACTGCTCAGCATAAGGTATTCTCTTTTATGGATGGCTTCTCTGGCTACAATCAGATCAAGATGGCACCTGAAGATATGGAGAAGACAACATTTGTTACACAGTGGGGCAACTTTTGCTATAAGGTGATGCCATTTGGTTTGAAGAATGCAGGGGCAACATATCAGCGTGCTATGGTGGCTTTGTTTCATGATATGATTCATCATGAGATAGAGGTATATGTGGATGATATGATAGCCAGGTCCCAGAATGAAGAACAACATCTTGATCATTTGCATAAGTTGTTTGAGAGGTTGAAGAAATACAAGTTGAGATTGAACCCAAACAAGTGTACTTTTGGAGTTAGATCTGGTAAACTCTTGGGTTTCATTGTCAGTGGAAAAGGTATTGAAGTGGATCCTGCAAAAGTAAAAGCTATACGAGAGATGCCAGCTCCCCGTACTGAGAAGGAAGTTAGAGGTTTCTTGGGACGATTGAATTACATTGCAAGATTTATTTCCCAATTAACTGCTACCTGTGAGCCAATCTTCAAGTTGTTGAAGAAAGATCAGGTAATGGAATGGAATGATGAGTATCAAACTGCCTTTGATGAAATCAAGAAATATCTTCTAGAACCTCGTATTTTGATGCCACCAGTTGATGGAAGACCCTTGATTGTGTACTTAACAGTGTTAGACAATTCAATGGGGTGTGTCTTGGGGCAACATGACGAGTCTGGTCGAAAAGAGCAGGCAATATACTACCTTAGCAAAAAGTTTACCGACTGTGAAACAAGATACTCACTGCTCGAGAAAACTTGTTGCGCTTTGTCATGGGTTGCTCGCCGACTAAGACAGTATATGTTGACCCATACCACCTTGTTGATTTCGAAGATGGATCCAATCAAGTACATATTCGAGAAACCTGCTCTCTCCGGAAGAATTGCAAGATGGCAAATGATCTTGACAGAATATGATATACAGTATACTACTCATAAGGCCATTAAGGGAAGTGTTGTGGTTGATCATTTGGCTCATCAAGCAGTGGATGATTATCAGTCAATGAGTTTTGAATTCCCCGATGAAGATATTATGATTATTACCAAAGAACCTGGACAATATGACGGACCTTTACAAGGATCCCGATGGACTATGGTTTTTGATGGTGCTTCCAATGCACTTGGTAATGGTGTTGGTGTTGTGATCAGTTCCCCTGAAGGTTGTCATACCCCGATTACTGCCAGACTTTGTTTCTATTGTACTAATAACATGGCTGAGTATGAGGCATGTATCCTGGGTATTAAAGCTGCCATTGATATGAAGATTCAGTTCCTAGACGTGTATGGAGATTCAGCCCTGGTAGTAAGTCAGATTAAAGGAGATTGGGATACCAAGCATGATAACCTCATTCCTTACAGAGAGCATGTGTTGTCTTTGATCCCACATTTCAAAGAGATTACCTTTGGACATATTCCACGAAGAGAAAATCAGTTGGCAGATGCACTAGCCACCATGGCATCCATGTTTGAGATCAACTGGGATAATGAAACTCCCAAGATTACTATTGATAGATTTGAAAAGCCTGCATACTGCAATGAGATTGACACTGAAGAAGCAGAAGAGAAGCCTTGGTTCTATGAAGTGAAAAGATATCTTGAAGCTCAGGAGTTTCCTGAAGGGGCATCTGTCAAAGATAGGAAGTTTCTGAGAAGGTTTTCTGCTAAGTTCTTTTTGAGTAATGGGATTTTGTACAAGCGCAATCATGATTCAACTAGGCTTCATTGTGTGGATAAAAAGGAAGCAACAGAGATTATGGAAGACATGCATGATGGGATCTTTGGCACTCATTCTAGTGGTCATGCTATGGCAAAGAAGATATTGAGAGCAGGTTACTACTGGTCTACCATGGAAGTTGATTGCTATCAACATTCCAGAACGTGTCACAAGTGTCAAATTGATGCTGACAAAGTACATATACCTCCATCACCATTAAATGTGTTGACTGTTCCTTGGCCTTTTGCCATGTGGGGCATTGATATGATTGGTGAGATCAAGCCTACTGCTTCTAATGGGCATCGTTTCATCCTGGTTGCTATTGATTACTTTACGAAGTGGGTAGAGGCAGCTTCATTTGCATCTGTTACCAGGAATGTTGTGGCTCGATTCATTAAGAATAATCTCATATGTAGGTATGGCATCCCTTAAAGGATTATTACTGACAATGGCTCTAATCTGAACAACACAATGATTACTGATCTCTGCACGCAGTTCAAGATTAAGCATCACAACTCTTCTCCGTATCGTCCGAAGATGAATGGGGCAGTTGAAGCTGCTAATAAGAACATTAAGAAGATTGTACAGAAGATGACTGTTACTTACAAGGATTGGCATGAGATGTTACCATTCGCTCTTCATGGTTATCGTACTACAATACGTACTTCAACAGGGGCAACCCCATTCTCCTTAGTCTATGGTATGGAAGCAGTTCTGCCCATTGAAGTTCAGATTCCCTCCTTAAGAATTATGAAGGATGCAGGCTTGGATGAAGATGAGTGGATTCAGACTCGACTTGACCAGATAAATTTGATTGATGAGAAGAGGCTAGCAGCAGTTTGTCATGGCCAGATGTACCAGAAACGAATGATCAAAGCTTTTAACAAGAAGGTTAAGCCAAAGGCATATCAGGCTGGTGATTTGGTAATCAAGCGTATCATATTACCACAGGGTGATCCTAGGGGCAAGTGGACTCCTACATATGAAGAACCATTTGTAGTCAAGACAGTATTCTCAGGAGGTGCCATGATACTTACTACTATGGATGGTGAAGACTTCCCACAGCCTGTAAACGCAGACATAATTAAAAAATACTACGCATAAAAAGAGACCCGCTAGGTTGATTGGCCTAGGCAAAAATAAGGGCATCCCGGCAAACCAAAAGGGTTCGGGAAAAAATTAGGGATATATATAAAAAAATGTACACCCGACAAGTCGAAAACCTGAAAAGGCGGCTTGGGCAAAAAAGGGTATCCCGGTGGATTGAAAACCTGAAAGGGCAATCCAGGCAAAAGTTAGGGATTAAAAGCGTATGACTATGTCTCGTTTGGGTCACCCATGTAACTACAACCAGTTGTGCTACTTACTCAAGCTCGAACAGATAAAGCTCAATCCAATCATTTCCGTCTCGACGGCAAAAGATGAGATACTTGAAGATAATGGCAATAGTAGAATTGAAACTCAATAGGATTAGTTCTCACATAGCTGATTTTCTTTGTTTTGTAAAAATTTTATGACGAATTCCTCTTACTAGGATTTCTGTCTCCTTGTACAAACTTACCTATGTATAGGTCACTTTGTGATATAAATAAAATTCCATCTTTGAGTCCTGATTTACTTTCACCCTATTTACATAAGCGAAACGTCCATTGGTTGTGTTTGAATGAATGTATGCTTTTGAATATGATTGATGTTTACCAGAAATGCATAAAATGCTTAATATGATTGATGTTTACCAGAAATGCATGAAAATGCAGTAATAGTATTTACTAAGGACGAACGAGGGAAGGATTTCAACGAAGCTTCACCAGTTCATCTTTACAAGACAGTTACAAAACCCCCAGTAGGGCAAATCCATCTTCATAAATACTTCAAGTCACATCTCCCCTGGAATTTATATCCATCTCTTTTATCCTCATACGGATAGTCGGGAATTTATTTTTCCAATAGACTATCAAACGAAGACGGGAGGTTATGTATACCTTACTATCGAACGAAGACGGGAGGTTATATATACTATATTATCAAACAAGACGGTAACGAGTTCCTCATATTCTCCAGCAACAAATTGGGATTTATTTTCCCTGGCCAGCAGTTGTTGTATGAAGATATCCAGACGTTTCAAGCTGCATGATGCATACATACATCGTTTACATCATATCTTACATAATACATTACTTAAGTGCATCATGCTATACGTGCATACATAATGCATATACTAATATTATCTTGCAGAATGTTATCTTGTTTTTCAGATTAACTCTCCAGCAGACAAACTTCATCAACAACTTGTGACCTTGGGCCGTTGTTTATCTTCCCAAAGGTTACACCATTCCCTCAGGACGTTGTTTATCCTCCTGAAAGCATATCATTACCTCAGGACGTTGTTTATCCTCCTGAAAGCTATCATGACTATTGGGCCGTTATTTATCCTCCCAAAAGTTATGTTTATACCTCAGGACGTTGTTTATCCTCCTGAAAGCATACCATTTCCTCAGGACGTTGTTTATCCTCCTGAAAGCTATCATTACCTCAGGACGTTGTTTATCCTCCTGAAAGCATATCATGACTATTGGGCCGTTGTTTATCCTCCCAAAAGTTATGTTTATACCTCAGGACGTTGTTTATCCTCCTGAAAGCATATCATTTCCTCAGGACGTTGTTTATCCTCCTGAAAGCATCTCATGACTTTGGGCCATTGTTTATCTTCCCAAAAGTTATACTCATACCTCAGGACGTTGTTTATCCTCCTGAAAGCTATCATTTCCTCGGGACGTGGTTTATCCCCCTGAAAGCATATCATGACTTTGGGCTGTTGTTTATCTTCCCAAAAGTTATACTTATACCTCAGGACGTTGTTTATCCTCCTGGAAGCTATCATTATATCTTCATATTTTGGACTGTTTTATCCTCCAAGAGATGTATTTGAAGAACTTTTCTCCAAGTGGCATCTTTAAGCCCACTCAAGCATATTCAATTAGTCATCAGTATCCCTCTACGCACCGGTGAGTGCAAATTTTTGGGCTTTTGTGTTCAATCCCCTTCAACCTTCCAGGTCACGACTGGCACATATACCAATCTAACCCCTCAGGTTTCAGAAAATTGAACAGGGGCAGCTGTTGCACCCCAAAATTTTCCCTCACAATACAAGACATCTTACAAGGTTCACAAGACCTTTCATGAGGTTCATGAAGTTTACAAGACACTTTATGAGGTTCACAAGGTTCACAAGACCTTTCATGAGGTTCATGAAGTTTACAAGACACTTTATAAGGTTCACAAGGTTCAAAAGACCTTTCATGAGGTTCATGAAGTTTACAAGACACTTTATGAGGTTCACAAGGTTCACAAGACATCTTATGAGGTTCACAAGGTTCACAAAGTTCACCATGGGTCAGAAGATTTGACAAATCCCTCAGGCAAGGCATTCTCCTAAGCAGTGCATCCAAAACTAGGGTTTTGACTTTAATCAGGATAAATGGATTTCCAAGACATCAAGTGAGCTTCATAACATCTTATATGTGTCTAAGAATCCCCATGACAAATTTCAGGACTTTTCTCAAAGGTTTGCTCAGTCAAATGATCAGATAAGTCAAAATCAGTCAAAGCAGTTAAAAAGTCAAACAGAGGTCAACTGTGGTCAAACCAAAGTCAAACTTCATGATTTTTTGTCAACATCAAGTATATTAAGTAAAATTCATCATTTGATCAAGGGTTGATCATGATTCATCAATGAGATTTCAGATCATCAAGAATCTGAGGTTTCTAAATTAGGGTTTCTTTAGGAAAAGTCAACTGAACTTTGACCAGCCATAACTTTCACATGCTTCATCACATTTTTCCCATACAAAGCTCATTTTAAAGGAAATTGAATTCTCTACAACTTTGTGTCTCACAAGCCAAGCCCAAAAATGCTTCATTTGGAAGGTATGAGCTAAGACATTATAGGTCCTTTTGAAAGTCAACAAAAAGTCAACAACTTCAAAAGGGCATAACTTGAGAATGGTAAATGATATGGACATGAAACCAATGGGGTTGGTTAGAGGACTCTTCAAGCTTTCCAAAATGTCCAAGAAAACCCTCATAGCATTAAAATTGAAGGATGTGTTCCCTTGCAAAGTTGGGAAATTTTTGGGTGGTTTATGAAGAAAATAGGGTCTTAAAACCAAATTTTTCTAAATGGGCTGAACTTTTTGTGACCCAAAGTGTTCCATGACATCATGCACGAAATTTATTTAATATTTTCATAATTTTATTTTATTTAATTTATTTATTATGATTTTTATATTAAAAAATCATTTTAAATTTAAATAAAATATCAAATGTGAAAATTTAAAATATATTTCTATTCTAGAAAGTCATAAATATAATTTGGATTGAATTGATATAACATTGATGAAGATTGACTTGAAATAGAAAGGTCTCATTCACAAATATTTGAAATTTAAGACTTAATCTTTTTCAATCTCCAAAATCAAAAAAGTCCATACAACAATCAAATATTTTGACCTAATTTCATTGTACTATAAGTATACAAGCTATCCCAATGCAAAGGACACGAATTTTCTGCCTCAAAGAGTAAGTTTGCATATTCAAAAAAGTCACCAAAATTCAAATTCGGATTCCATCATCCAAGCCCTTTCAAGACAATTTGAAGGTTGCAACTTGTTCTTGGATGTTCATAGAGTGATTTTGGATCATAACATTGCATCTTCATGACCTAAATTGCATAAACCGAATCATGGCTTCAAGCTTATTTTTCAAATTTCGATATCATTGATTGGCTGGATTTAAATTGTTTTTGATTGCTTGATGATGTTTGTGATGACCCCTAGATTGATTCTGGGTAGTTTAATTGAGTTTTTCGTGCAGGTATCATGATTCACCATGGCTAGGGTTTCGGCCCAGCAATTAGGGTTTTACTTTAAACCTAATATAAATAAATTCTAAGAACATAGAACAATCATGTGAACTCTGGGGATCATAATGCACCCATTAATTTTGAGAAATTTCACTGTTTTGATGATATTCCAATTTCTTAGGTTTCTGTTTTGAAAAATTCGCAGGAAACTTCGTAAGAGATTTTGCAGGTGTTTTCGCAGGAAAAAGGTTGAAGACGAAGGCCTTTGGCGCCAAGTGCTTCATTCAAATACTGGACATAATATTTTTTGTTTTATTACTGATGTTATTTCACAAACGGCTGCCTAGCCCAGTGGTGAGAGACGCACGCGTATGACCTTAGAGCCTTGGTTTGAATCCTGGGCTCAACAACTTTTTCTTATTTTTCCATTTAATTATCAAACTTAATATATTATGCAATGTTGTGAATTGTACATCAGTTGCGCCCTCCCGGCTGGATGGTAAGTGTGCTTGTGTATTGCGTGAAGGTCCTGGGTTCGAATCCCCCCCAGGTCTTTTGTATTATTTCTTTTTTTGGCTTTGTCATGTTTTTCCAGGTTAACAACAAAATATCATGGAGTGCATTGCTTATCACCTGCGCGCGCATGGCCTGGTGGCTGGTGTATTGGTCTTGGAGATGGCATTGTCCAGGGGCTGGGTTCGAATCCCAGCCCAGGTAAGTTTTTTGTTTTTTCATTCTTTTTCTGTTTTTCTTATTTAATTTATATTATAAATTGAATAAATTTAAATAAATTCAAATAATAAATAGGATGTTTATATTATTTTAGAACTCATTCTTTTTAATTTTAATCTTATAAGAAAAATTATTTATTGTTGTAAATTATTAACATTGTAAAATTTTGTATAGTTATTAATTAATTCTAATTCATTTTTCTAAAATATATATATAAACCCTAAATTTCTAGAACCCTAAAATATTTTGTAAAAACCTAATTAATTTTTTATAAACCCTAATAATTTTCACAAACCCTAATTTTCTTTTACCTAAAAATTTAATTCTATTATAACTTTTAATTTATTATTTATGAATATAAATATGCTTAAAGTAATTAAAATTTTTAATTTTGTAAATATAATAATATGATTATTCAATTATAATTAATCTTATTTTCATAATATGTATATATTCTATAACTTGTTTACAATTTAATTTTTGTATGTAAATAATTTTTAGTATATGTTTAAAAATAATTAAAATTTGCTAATTTAATTTTGTAAATATAATTTATTTTTATAATATATTTGTAATTAGCCTAATTTTTATAATTTGTAAATAATTTAAAACTTTATGATAATTAATATATAATTGTTTATATTTTCTTCTTAATCTTAAAATAATAATTGTTTATAAAAAATTGAATTTTTAATTATTATGCTAATATTCTTATTTATTTTATTATTAATGCTATTTTTTATTATATGATATTTATTTTATTATTACTAACCCCATTTATATTGTGATTTATTATTATTATTACTAACCCAATTATTTTATTATCATTTATTTTGTTTATTTAATTTGCTTTAATTATTATTATTATGTAATTGTTTCCTTTATGTAATATTTTAGTAGTAATATTTAATATTTATTTTTTAAATGCTATGGTTAGTAAAATAGGGAGTGAAACATGTTTGTATTTTAAATTAATTTAGATCATTAATTTAAAAGATAAATATTTAAAATTGTACACTCACACACGTAAGTCGATCTTTGATCGCCATCTCACTTCCTTAAGGATACCCCTCAAGTTGCCTAAAACAAAAGGTCAAGTAGGGTGTATAAAGCAAAGTCCCTCATCTCACATCATCTAGTCCCTTAACAGATAAAAAGATCAAGTCCCTTCAAATGTTGCCTTCGTAATGATCTTGTCCCTTTCGAATAAAGATGATAAGTCCCTTCGAATTGCTTATACACCCCACAGTTGCCTAAATAACAGATGTCCCTTCACTTGTCCCTCACATCCAAGGTAATGACTACCTATTGCTTAATAATAGGGATAGTCTTACCGTTTAAAGGATTCAAGAACAAAAAAGACTTAAACTTAGGGTAGGTTCCTCTTAGATACTTGCTCACTCTTCAAAACATTTCAAACACTTCATACATTTCAAACAAATTTTCAAAACAAAGGTTTTATACGCATCCGTACATGGATCATTATAAAACACTTAAGAAAATTTCTATTCACACACTTCACATTTCAAACAAACATCTTAAAGTGAGCTAAGTAACTAAGAGCCCATGGATAACCATGGATGTAAAGGGTGCTAACACCTTCCCTTTACATAACCTACCCCCCGGACCCAAAAATCTTTTAAAAGGTCTTTCCTGTTCTTTTATGCCTTTCCTTTGGATAAAATAAAAGTCGGTGGCGACTCTTGCTATCCGCAACATAACTAAAGTCAGTTCTCCCACCGTGTTACACAACCCACTGAGGATAAGAAGTCACAGCTAAGAACCCTGCATCAAATTGTTTCATCACCTCTGCTTTAATCTTCTCTGACATTTCAGGACGCATGCGACAAACCTTCTGCTTCTTTGGATGACAGTCTTCTTTTACTGGTAAACGGTGAACTACAATGTATGTATCCAATCCTGGCATATCTTCATAGGACCAAGAAAAGATCTCCACATAATCACGTAACATCTGAATTAATCTGCTCTTAACACCATCCTCTTATTCAACCCCTATCTTGACCTCTTTCCTATTTTCTTCAGTTCCCAGATTCACAACTTCAATTGGCTCTTCATGTGGCTGTATAGATTTCTCTTCTTGTTGTAACAACCTAGAAAGCTCTACAGGTACTTCACAATCTTCCTCCTTTCCATCTTCAGCTTGATAGATCGGATTCTCGAAATTATAATTAGCAATAATAGAACTGTTATCAACAGGATCCGGAGTGGATGAGGATCTGCATTTTAGTGATGTAGGTGTGTGTAAGAACACATAGCTGATAAAACAAAAAATAGAATAAAAGAAAAGAAAGACAAGGAGCACAATATTTACGAAAACGAAACGTCCATTGATTTTTATTGAATGAAGTATGCAAATGAAATGACATCCCGAAACAAGCATACCATTGTGCCCCGGATAAGGCACAAGGCTTAAAAGTTTAATTGTTCAAAAATTACAAACTTAAAAGTAACAACACAGTAATAGTATTTACTCCTGACTAAAGGAGATAGGAATAACGTCTTCAGTCTTCCAATTGTTGAGCCCATCACCCATAGTAGGAAAGATCCAGTTATCCAGGTTGTAGTCTTCATCATAGTCACCCACAACATTGGTTTGATCTTTCATGATCCCTTGATTGGTGATACGAACAGCACGAGCACGACGAACAGCCTTCTGGGACTCTGCAGTGAAACCCAAACCAAACTTGTCAGACTTGTAAGGAATGTCAGGAAGCTGAACCCAAATAGTACAACCACCTTCTTCAACCACAGCCCTAGCATCTTTGAGGGAAGCCATTGTAGGAGGTACTCTGGTAACCACAGGAACTCTTTTAACCACAGGAGGAACTTCAGTAGCAGGAACGACCCAAGGAACTACTTCAAATGTCTGGCAAGGAGTCTCAACATATTCACCTTCCACTACAACATACTTAAATGTATTCACATGACTGACCATATATTCTTCCTCCCCATAAACAGTGACGATCTTTCCTTTCACTGGATATCTCAACTTCTGATGTAGAGTGGAGGTCACGGCACCTGCCCCTTGGATCCAGGGGCGCCCAAGCAAACAAGAGTATGCAGGACGAATATCCATTACATAGAAGGTAGAATTGAAGACTTGAGAGCCTACTTTGATTGGGAGATCTATTTCTCCATGCACCACCCTTCTTGAACCATCAAAGGCCCTCACCACTATATTACTTGGTCTTAACACAACATCTTCAGGGCTAAGCTTGTTCAGAACCTCTTTGGGAAGTACATTCAGTGAAGAACCATTGTCTATCAATACATGAGACAAAGTAGTGCCCCTACATTCAATGGAGATATGCTTAGCTTTGTTATGGTTTCTCTTGGCAGGAGTCAAGTCAGCATCAGAAAAGCCCAACCCATTATCATAAGTCAGATGTGCAACACAATTCTCGAATTGATCCACAGAAATCTCATTTGGTACATGAGCAGTCTTCAAGAACTTGATCAAGGCTTTAGCATGAGCCTCAGAACACAACAACAAAGACAACATGGAAATTTTGGAGGGAGTATGCCCCAAATGGTCAACAATATCATAATCACTTTTGCGAATGATCTTCAGCACTTCTTCCATTTGTTTAGAAAGATTCTCAGCAGTCGGTGCCTCAGCTTGCACAGGTTCAACCACAGGACTTTTGCCCCGAGCATCAGTATTTGGCTCAGAAGTGGAGGTAGTAGTTGGAGTAACTGTATTTTTTGAGGTAGTCGGAGGAGAGAAAATTCTTCCACTTCTGGTGATCTTACTAGATCCAGCAATATTATCAACATCAAGGTTATCATCAGTAGTATCAGCTAAAGGTTCCTGCTTAACACCATGGATATAAACATCGGAACCGTAATTCTAGGGTATAGCCTTATCAGAAGTATAAGGAATAGGGCCAGGAGTGGTAATAATCATGAGAGCCACTCTAGCTTCAGCAACAGTCTTCACCAGACCTTCAACATTAATCTTGACAGGTCCTTTGGAAGTGATCTTGACAGGGCCTTTGGAGGTAATCTTCACTAGCACTTTATCAACCATATCCACATCTTCAACCTTCGCACCTCGAGTTAGATATTCACACATACTTTCCACAGAAGGTGTCCTCTCGAACAATATAGTGTAATTGTCCATGAGGCGTTGAATACCATCTTTCAACTTCCAGCAGCTATCAGGTTTGTAGGCACAATAGAAACAGTCTTCATTACAACCTGGAAAGAACCCAGCCTGTATCAACTTCTTCTTGATAATAGATAAGGGAGTAATCACATCTGCTACTGAGGAAACATATGAAACTTCATCAACAGCATTAACAGTCTTCTCATGATTTGGCATGGGAGCAGTAATCACATTTGGAGTCCCAGGAGGGTCAAATTCAATCTCTCCAGCTTCAATCATATCTTGAATCTTGTTTTTTAATATCCAGCAGTTGTTGGTATCATGTCCCGGACAATTAGAATGATAGGCACATCGTGCATTAGGATTGTACGAGGAGAGGAAGTATTAGGATTCTGAGGAGGGTCCTTCAAAGTAATGAGTTCCCCTTTCAACATGTGTTGCAAGGTTTGGGCCAGTGACATGTTGATCTTGGTGAATTGTCTTCTAGGCTTCTGTTGATTGCTCTGTGGTAGCTCTGGTTTTGCAGGAGTAGGATTAGAAATGTGAACTGCACCCACAGATTGGTGACTTCTGTTACGGCTGGGTTGACCATACACAACATTAGACTCCTTCTTTCCACTAGGGGGCTTCTTTGCAGTGCTTGATGAAGAGGCACCCACCTGTATCTTACCACTTCTTATACCACTCTCCACATGTTCTCCAGTCATTATCATCTCGGTGAAACCAGATGATGAGCTTCCAATTAGGTGACTATAGAAAGGACCATTCAGCGTACACATAAACATATCCACCAGCTCCCTGTCAGTCAGAGGAGGTTGAACTCTGCCAGCCAGGTCTCTCCATTTCTGGGCATACTCCTTGAAATTCTCCTTAGCACCCATTGACATGCTTTGGAGCTGCATGCGAGTAGGTGCTAAATCAGCATTATATTGGTATTACCTATAGAAGGCCTCAGCAAGATCATTCCAATCATGAATATTAACACTCTCCAATTGATAATACCATTCCAATTGAGCTCCAGACAAGCTCTCTTGGAAGAAATGAATCCAAAATTTTTTATCAGCAGTATGTGGTTGAATCCTCCGGACATAGGATCTTAAATGCAGCTTGGGAGATGAGACACCATCGTACACCACAAAAGCAGGAACCTTTAAACCAATAGGTATAACCACTCCATATATTAAGCTCAGATCTTCAAAATCAAGCCCAGAAGTTTTTGTAATTCCATGGCATTCATCCTGTCTACCAGCATCTTGTACTTATCTTCATTAGGATCATGATAATAATTTGCTTCAGAATCAGAATCTCCCACAGTATCATGGAGACTGCCTCCCTCTTTCTCAGAATTTTCAAACTCATAATCATCAACCTGTTCCTTGGTCTTGACAGGACCTCTGAACCTTCTTCCCAAATTAATAAGGCCTCTTGATCTTCTAGTCTTCTTATTCTTCTTAGCCAGCAGTGTCTTCAACTCATCTTGTCCCTTGGACAAGTTCAAAATAAACTCTGGGAATTGTGCATTCTGAGCCTGGAGATCTTTGACAGTCTGTTCAAGAGCCATTTCTGCTGAAATAAACAGCGAGAAGATAAGATACATGTTCATAAGAAACCTGTGATGCAGTGATATGGTATGTAAATACGTATGCAATGTTTTCAAGGACCGCGGGATTTAAACTTGTTTAAACAATCAAAAAGTAAACTTTTTATTAGTTGAGGTTCCTTTTTGTGTTGAGGTATGAGTTGAGGTTCCGCTCCTCGTGAAGTTGTTATGTTAACTCCAGGATTCTTTCTTGACTTGCTTTGTAATGAGTCTCAAAAGTATCTCTTTGCTCCTTCAACTGGATCCAGGACCTTTGTAAATCTTCCATGTCAGTGGGCATGTCTGGATGAAGAATGATATAAGAAGTATCTCCTTCAGTAACATGTACCATAGTAACTGGCAGGATGGCAGGATATGGCATCATAAGAGTCTGAGCACGAGATCGCACCCATCTGAGATAAGCTTCCATAGGAATAGTGTACTTTGGTTCCAGAGTCTTGCTGTCAACCTTGTTCACTTTACCACATGCTCGTATGAACCTTTGATGGTAACCTTGCAGATCGTTGTCGTAGTCAAACACAATACCCTGAATAAGCATGTCATGAGGACCATCACTCCGAGCGTAACCAAACTAACGTAGAGCTAAGGAAGGATTGTAGGTAATGCCCCCTCTTATGCCAAGGAGTGGCACATTAGGGAACTCCCCACAACGGTCAATGATAGTAACATTCTCCATAGATCTAGAGCACCAATGAATATCTGAATGAGAAAGTGACATAATCCTCTTGGACCACCTGAACCCTCATTCATTCTTCATCACTGATCGAGGAAGGTGAGAAATAAACCACTTAGACAATAGAGGTATGCAACACATCAGAGTTCCTCGTGCCTTCATAGTACGGGTATGAAGAGAGTGTAAGATGTCTCCAAGAAATGTAGGCACTGGATTATGAGTCAGAAATATGTTGATGGCGTGTATGTCTATAAACTGGTCTGGATTGGGGAACAACACTAATCCATAAATCAATAGGGCTAAGATCTCCTCAAAAGCATCATAACTCATAGCCTTCAGGAACACTTGAGCTTTCTCCATCAATACCTTGGCAAGGATACCCTTAACTCCATTCCTCATTTCCAAGACAATGTCTGATTTCTTCAAATGTAGGGCTGCAGCAATGACTTCAGATTTAGGCTCTTTTTCCAAGCCTGTGAAAGGTCTCTGATTGAGGATGGGTATACCCAGAAGCTTGGAAAACTCTTCCATTGTAGGAACCAGCTGATAGTCGGGGAATGTGAAGCAATGATGTTTAGGATCAAAGAACTGAAACAGAACACTCATCATGTCTTCATTGAACCCTGAAGTGACTAAATCCAGTAGGTGACCATGCTTCTTGATGAACTGGGAGTTTTCAGAAACTTGAGAGACCAATTCCTTAAGCTTAGGAGGTATTCCTACAAAGTTGATCCGGATAGTATTCCTACGAGCAAAAGCCATGACCTCCAACAAAGAATAAAGATAAGTCCTTTGGTCCTTGAAATAGTTAGTGAAAATGCTATGCTTATGATGCATGATGATGCTATGATGTTATGCTCAATCACAAACATGTGGCACACACAAACAAGTCACACAATAGCCCTAGGTTTGAAGGCTTGCATGAGGTTTAAAGGTAAGTACCCTCCCCTGAAGTTTAGTTGGTTCATCCTGTCCTATAAAGTAACTAGGTTCTAAGGGATCTCAATATCATTGATCCTTCACAAGGGTGGTTGTTCAGTAGGCAACTTAATTGCCAACCAAAACCCTCCAAGTTTAGGATCTCAATGAGTGTAGTATCGAGTATCAACCAACTTCAGTCTTCACCAAAGCCGGCTATCTCACTACTTTCTAAAGGCCAAGATGGGATGACTAGGGTTCTAAAATTCAGTTAGTGTATTGACAACATATGGCAGCCTCATATTATCCTCAACTTGCTTAAGGAACATAAGCACTAACCAAGAAGTCACACTAACTATGGCCACCAGATCAACCATATCGGTATACGCCGTACAGTTTCCTTGGTCTATTGCCATTTACCAAAGGTACACTAAATCCGGGTTAGGATCTTTCACACATAAGAGCACCCAACAGATAAGTATAAAGCAAACAAGGCAAACAATTTAAGTGATCTAATTCCTAAGGGTACCCCTCTTTTATTAAATCCCCAGCAGAGTCGCCAGTTCTGTAACACGGTGGGAGAACTGACTTTAGTTAAATGTTGCGGATAGCAAGAGTCGCCATCGACTTTTATTTTATCCAAAAGGAAAGGGCATAAAAGAACAGGAAAGACCTTAAAAGATTTTGAATTCGGGGGGTAAGTTATATAAAGGGAAGGTGTTAGCACCCTTTATATCCATGGTTATCCATGGGCTCTTAGTTACTTAGCTCACTCTGGTACATCTGACCGTGACAAACAGCTGCCAACCTATGTTAAATCTTTATAGTTCTTATATATTCTTTCAATGGTAAGACTATCCCTATTATTAAGGAATAGGTAGTCATTACCTTGGATGTGATAAGGGACATGTGAAGGGACATCTGTGTTTAGGCAACTGTAAGGTGTCTTAGCAATACAAAGGGACTTATCATCTTTTATTCGAAGGGACAAGATCATTTACCGTAGGCAACATCGAGGGGACTTGATCTTATAATCTTAAAGGGACGTGATGATATTTTATGAAAAGGGACTTTGCTTTAAGACACCTTACTTGACCTTATAGTTAGGCAACGTGAGGGATAACCTTAGAAAGTGTGAGATGGCGATCAAAGATCGACTTACGTGTGTGAGTGTTCATATTCATATATTTATCTTATCAAGCAAGTCATTCTAAATTAATTTTAACTTACAAACATGTTATCACTCCCTATAGTTACTAACCATGGCAAGAATATTTATAAACAATAAAACAATAATAAACTACGACTATTACAAGGCTTTCGCAGTTACATTATAATAAAAACAATTGAATAATAAATATATAATAAAATAAACAATAACTAAAAGGTTAAAAATAATTATAAGAATAAAAGGTTAGCACAAATATACAAAAATATATAGAATTTAAAAGAACATTTTTAAATTAAATAAGCAATTTTAAAGAATTTTTAAAAGAAAATAAGATGACGAGAATAATAATAAACCATAGAATAAATATTTACAAAACAAGATTAATTATTTAATTATATATTAGAAAAAACTAATTAAGTTTAAATAAAAAAATTAGGGTTAGAAATTAGGGTTTGAATATTTAAAGTTTGAATATTTAAGAGAATAAAATTAGGGTTTGAATATTTAATTAAAATACTAATTGATTTATTTACAAATTATAAATGAAAATTAAAATCACATGTAAATTTACTTTATAAAATATATTATGAGATTTATGAAAATAAAATTTTAATTAAGTTTAAGATAAATTTTTGTTAATTAAATATAAAACAAATTCAATAATAATAATAATATATAATAGAAAATAATAATTAAAAAGAAAATAAGAAATAAAGTTTTAAAAACAAATGGGGAGGCCTGGATTTGAACCCAGGACCTCCCCTTTACCTGGAGAGGATCAAAACCACTGGGCTAGCGCGTGCTAGCTGATAATGAATGGCCCAAGATCATCATATAGCAAACCTGCAAAATAGGAGAAAATTGGAAAAAAAAGAATTCACAAAGCCAGGATTCGAACCCTGGTCATTGGCCTCCCACATGCACGTCCTCTACCAACTGAGCCAACCATATTAGTTGAAATATAATGAAAACAAATTCTAAAAATATTAAGTCAACAATTTCAAATTTCCCGAGGGCGCCAAATCTTCATCTTCTTCCTCTGAAATTCGCAGGTTTTCCTGCGAATTCTCTTGCGATTTTTCTTGCATGTTCAAACCTGCGATTTCTCAAACACCAATCAAACAATGAAATTTCCTCAAATTAGTTAGTGCAATGCAATCCTTGAGGTTCATACAAGCTAACCATGTCCTCTAAACTCATTTATATGTGGTAAATCGTAAAACCCTAAATGAGGTCCATAAACCCTAACTATGGCTTCTTACGATTCATGCGGTTAAACTCAAAAAGAATTGTCCAGAAAGCTTCTATGTCATCACACAAATAAGATTAGCTAAACAAAAACAAACAAAACATCATGAATAATCGTAATCGAAAAATCAATAAAGTGTTATGAACATGTATTCGGTTTGTCCATTATAACATAATTTTGATGCTTATGAGTATTGAATCATGATCAGTGAAGGTCAAGGAAGCAAATGCAACCTTTATGAAGCTTTGAAATTGCCTTAATCTCAAAATCCGAATTCACTATTTTGAAGAGTTTTTGAACTTTCCAATGTGTTCTTGAGGCTGCAAATTCGTCTCCAATGCATTGCTTTATGTTGTATATATATGATACATCAGAATTAGGTCAAAAAATTATTCAATCCTTTGGACTTTTGGATATTTAATGATTGAAAAAGATTCATCCTTAAAAATTGAAATATTTTGATCTAACATTGCTATATTTGTATGATTTGAAATTATATGGTACCAATCACTTTTAAATGAATATTAAGACCTTCTAGAACCAAAATCAAATCAAATATCCATCCTCTTATATTTTATTTTAATTTAAAATGATTTTTAATATAAAAAATCATAATAAATAAAATAAAATGAATAAAAATATGAATAAATAAATTTTAATTCGTGCATGATGTCATGGAAGTGTTTGGATCATAAAAAAGCAAGCCCATTTGGTGAATTATGGTTTTAAGACCCCATTTGCTTCATAAACCTCTCAAAAATTTCCCAACTTTGCAAGGGCACAAATCCTTCAATTTTAATGCTATGAAGGTGTTCTTGGACATTTTAGAAAGCTTAGAGAGTCCTATAACCAACTTATTTGGTCTTATGTCCATATCGTTTACCATTCTCATGTTATGCTCTTTGGAAGTTGTTGACTTTTTGTTGACTTTTAAAAGGACCTATAATGTCTTAGCTCATACCTTCCAAATGAAGCATTTTTGGGCTTGGCTTGTGAGACACAAAGTTGTAGAGAATTCAATTTCCTTCAAAATGAGCTTTGGATGGAAAATATTTGATGAAGCATGTGAAAGTTATGGCCGGTCAATGTTCAGTTGACTTTTCCTGTGAAAACCCTAATTTAGAAACTCCTGATTCTTGATGATCTGAAATCTCCTTGAGGAATCATGATCAACCCTCCCTTGATCAAATGATGAATTTTACTTCATATACTTGATGTTGGCAAAAAATCATGAAGTTTGACTTTGGTTTGACCACAGTTGACCTCAGTTTGACTTTTTAACTGCCTTGATTGATCTTAACCTATCTGATCATCTGACTGAGCAAATCTTTTGGGAAAGTCTTGAAACTTGACATGGGGATTCTTGAACACATATAGGATGCTATGAAGCTCACTTGAAGTCTTGGAAGTCCATTTAGCCTGATGAAAGTCAAAACCCTAGTTTAAGATGCATTGCTTAGGAGGATGCATTGTCTGAGGGAATTGTCAAACTTTCTGACTAATTGTGAACCTTGTGAACCTCTTAGTACACAATGTCTTGTCTTGGTGAGGGAAAATTTTGGGGTGAAACATGCACCAAAAGGGATTCTTTGCAAAACCACTTGCCAAGGCATTTTGTGACTTCAAACACACTTCTATGTATCATAACATCATAGTGCATTGCTTTAAGATCAGAATTGCCCAAAGAATTGCATCATTCCATGCCTTGAACATCAAGAATTCTCAAAGGGGCCAAAACTGCACATAATTGCAAAACACCACATAACTTTGATCCCACTTGCTGAATTGCCTCAAGACTGATTTTGTGGACATCCTTGAACTCAGCTGCGCATGGACAAGCCAATGAGCCAGCTACACCATTGCCCATACCTCAAGTACAACACTTTTGACTTTTTGGCAAAAACACCCATACCAATCACAACAGTCCACCATCCACTCTCTGCCCAATCCAGACACTACAAGCATGCTCTAAGGACTCGTTTTCATAACACACACAAGCCTAACACTCCAAGAACTCAGCATCCCTAAAAATCATCCATCTTGTATTTTCCTTCGAATCTCTCAGCTCACTCACTCAATCTTCAAACCAATTTTACCATTGATCTCAAAATCACTCACTGACCATAAAGCAACCCTCAAACCAGCCAAGAACACCCCATACACAAAACACGATTCTTGGCCAGTTCGGTTGCTACAACACAAACCAGCCATTCTCAAAGCCTTTGAAGCATTCCATTAGTCTCAGGAGGTCAAAGGGGGTCATTTTGCACAAAGGAAGTGGCCAGAAAGCTCAAGTTTAGAAAGC
Organism: Lathyrus aphaca; assembly: GCA_963966055.1. Taxonomy (NCBI): domain Eukaryota; kingdom Viridiplantae; phylum Streptophyta; class Magnoliopsida; order Fabales; family Fabaceae; genus Lathyrus; species Lathyrus aphaca. The sequence goes on along the minus strand of OZ014525.1, from coordinate 73,555,830 downwards.
TCCATCTCAGGTAGTCATCTGAAATCATTTTTCCAGAACTCCTTTTTTATGTTACAATGTGAAAGAGCATGCTTCACTGATCACTCTGAACTTTTTATTTTCGAAAATGGTTAAGAAATGAGTTTGTATGAATGTTCTGAAATTTTTGCCATTTTTAATCTTTCCTTCGAATCTTGAGTTTGAGCAAGAATAAATTTGTTTTAGGGGTGGATTTGAGTTCAGGGAGATGAGGGGAGTTGATCTGGAGCTTTAGAGCTCCATAAATGACCTAGGGAGAGAGTTTGAGATTTTCAGGGGAGCATGTCACCGGAGAAGACGACCGGAGCTCTTCTCCAGTGACCTGAAAGTCATTAACTGTGTTAATTAGGGTTAGGGATTTGTTTGAATATAGGTCGTTTGATTTCCCTTTCCCGCGTGTGTTGTGTGGCTAGGATCACTTCATTAGCATTTAATTTGGATTTATTAAATAATTAATTAGGTTTAAGTGGATTTGAATATGGACCATAGGATATGCCGCGCAGTCAACTTAGAAATCCCCAGAATCAATCTCAGCCTTTGATTGCGCATACTTCTGTTTATTTTAATTTTTATTTCATTTTTCTCATTTTATTTTATACCATTTATTTAAAATAGCAAGAAAATTCTAAAAAATATTTTGTTCTGGATTTTTATTTCATATAATTTTCTTAACCCAAAAATATTTTTATTTTTATTTTTCACATTAAAAAATCATTTTTAAAACATTTAAATGTTTATTTTAATTAATTAATGGGAATTAATTAATTAAAATATCATTTAGGTTTCTAAAAATCCCAAAACAATTCACATTGCATCCTTAAACATTTAGAAACATTATCATACCATCCACACAAATTTCTTTTTGGTTTTGAACCATCTTTGATAATTTTCTTGATTTTAGGGTTCATAAAATTCCTATTTTAGAACCCTAACTTCAAGAATTCTTTTCTGCCTAACCAAGAATGGTATGACAATGGTTCTTTTTGCATTAATCTTCATTTGACATGTAGTATCTAGAATAATTTTGTCACAAATTTATTCTGCATTTTTTATTTGATTTGCATTTTCTCCCTTTAGGTGCCTTAAAACCCTAGATAACTTAGAAAAATCATAACTTTCATTAGGTTAAGAGTTAGGTATTCTCCTTTGGGGTGTGATGTCATATGGGGTTAGGATTCCTTTGATTGAATTTTCAATTTTTTATCTTTTTATTTGCTTCTGTTTTTGGCTTTTGCATCTCATGTTGCATGAAAACCCTAATTTCTTATCTTCATTTGCATACATCTTGCATATGCATTCATTCATGAACTTGCCATGACATTTCTTGCATTCACATGACTTCTAAGACATCATAGGACACATTATAATCATACTTGATCATTTCTTCATCCATTTTCCATGTTATGCATTCATTACATTCTATGAACATTCATGAACTTTCATGCTTCTTTCATGCCTCATCTGCATTCTCATCACTTGTATGATCATCCATTGCTCTTGACATGCCTTTGCATCATCTCTTAGCATCATTAACATCATGAACATGCTTCTGGTTTTGGTTTTCATCCTTGCATACATCTCATTGAAGGTGCGTAAAACACAGGGAAGGGGGGTTGGAATTGGGTTTTCTTTAACAACTAAAAATAACTTCTAATGACAAGTTAATTTATCCTGGTTCGTTTGAACTCAAACTACGTCCAGTCCACCCGCCAAGGTGATTTTGCCTCTATTGAGGTCTTAATCCACTATTCAATAAATGAATACACACATTGACCTAAAGTCAATGTCCTCTTGAGTCTTCTGACTGAAACTAGTCACTCAAGGAATATTACTCAACTATTACAATAATAATAAGATAGTAACTAATTTGCTTCTTATCAAGCTAAAATCACTAAGTGAATGTTACAATATTTTAGCACAAAATGATTCAGTCTTTTGCTCGTGAGTGTATTGTCTTCAAATCTTCAATTTGATTCCTTTATATAGTTCTTGAATAAATGTAGCCGTTGGAGACATCTTGAGCTAATTTAGGATATTAGTTAATACCATAAATTCCTTCCAAAACAAGAGATACTTGTCTTAATCATTAATTAAAATATTCTTTAATTAATGTCTTCATTATGAATATCATCATCTTCTAGACGTAAATCAGAGATAGTAAAGACTTGAAGCGCAGCCAATTAATCATGTCATTAAATGATGGATTCTTCATTAAGTGTATCTTCTATTTATGGCTCAATATATATTCTAGTAATGCACGTCTCCTTTAATTAAATTCCTCTTCTACACAATAATAAAGGTAGTCATTAGAACTTCTATTCTAGCATAATAATATTTGTTATCATCAAAACTCTTAGAGGTTTAGAACCATAATTGTTCTAACAATCTCCCCATTTTTGATGATGACAAAACATTAATATAGATATTGAGAATAGAGTTTAATAGGATTTAGAAGAACTCCCTTTGATTGAATAAAATCAAATATTTCTTTTAAAGATCTCTTCAAAAGTTATATCCTTCAGAAGTTTCATTAGCCTTAGCTCCATGAGTTGATTACTTGACCTGTTTCTATTTTAGAATCACAACTCAAATAGTTTTATTAGAATTTTATATGTAAGAGGAAAATCATGGTAAACTGCTATAGATCAGGATCTTCTACGTTTCTCCCCCTTTTTGTCATAATCAAAAAGAATAGATGCAGAAAAAAATGCAAGAGTATAGAAGCAAAATACGTTTTCATTAAACATAATTAAAAAAACCAGTAAGAACAAAACCAGTAGAACTTAAAAAGTCATGAAGAGACAGAAGATAAAACAGAAAGAGCTAAGCAGAAGATAAACAGAAAATCAGGAGTGCATCTTAGTAACTAAGGCCTCCAGCAGAGACTTGATCTCAGAGGATGATTCCATTTGCTTTCCAAGCATTGTCTTCAACTCAGCAGTGGTTTCATCTTGCTTATCCAGGCGTTGCTTAACCATTTCATTTTCCTTCTTCAACTCTTCCAAGGTCTGCAGAACAAGATTTGTTGGCAGAGGTTCTTCAACTTCTGGAGCAGCCTGATTCTCAGGAACTTCTACATTTGCTGGTGATTGAGCAGGTTCATCATCATGATCTTCTTCAGAAGGTACCAGAACCATTTGAAGTCCAGAGTTTTCTTCCAGAGGTACTGACTCTGTCCAGGGTTTATTGTCCAGCAGAAGAGGTTTATTTTGTTCAATGTTAGAAACAACTGCTTTGAGATACTCACAGAAGTTCTGGTGAGCAATGTCATAGCAGATGTCCTTGAGTCTCTTTGTCTCAGCATTAAACCATTTTCTAAAGGTGGCCCACAGAAAGTCAGAAGCAGCTGGATCTGGAAGTTCTGAGCAAGCAGACTTCAGATCCTCTAACTTCAGTTTCATTACTGTTTCAAAAGCAAGTAACAATGCAGAAATGTCTGTTTTAGAGGGCTTAGGTTTAGGTGCAGGTATGACAGTTTTGTTAGAGGCAGAGGACAATTTTTGTAAAGCTTCAATATTACAGAGGTTCTAAGGGGATTTTCATGTTCAACTTCTTCTGGTGGTGTGTCAGGGATGGTCATAAAAGTTGGTGAGTTGGGAGGGGTAGACTCATATGAAGACAGTGAACTTTCTCTTATGGGGGACAGATTAGAAACAAGGCCATCAGAATTTGATGGTTGGAAACTGCTATGGTGATGTGTTTCAAAAGTTTCAGAGGATGGGATTTGGACAGATTTTGGGGGTTGGAAATTGTCAATGTCAGAGAGAACATGTTGCAAGGCAGTGTGTGTTTCAGTTGTTGGTGAGCGGACAATATCAGAAAGTGGTGTTGTATCAATTGGAATATCAAAATCTGAAAGTGTTTGAGGTTGATGGTGTTCAGCTTCTGGTGGATAAAGTGATGATAGAATGGATGAGACAGCAGCAGTTGCAGGTATAACAGATGGGATAGGGTTAGAAGATGGAATAGTTTTAGAGGATTGAGTTGGTTCAGATGATGGGATTTGTGCAGAAGGAATGTCAATAGAAGGTGTTGGGTCAGAAGGGGTTTCAGACACTTTTACTGTAACTGCTTCTACTACAGAAATGAATTCAGAGTTAGAGGCAGAAGTTTTACCTGATCTTCTGGTTGATTTGGGAGCCTTCTGAGACGATCCTTCTCCAGCCTTTCTTTTATTGTTCTTGCAGAGGCAGCATCTGGAGTTTTCTGAGTGAGTTCAGTTGCCTTGAACATTGGGTCCACACCATGTTGCTTACATAAGTCCAAGTAATTGACCATAACCTCTGGAGGTGTGTCAAAAGAGAAGAGGGGGAAGTTCTGCAGGGGAATCTTCCTGGTGGTTATAACTTCTCTAGAATGGAGGAAAGGTTCTTTCTGGATAGAAGTTATAAACTTCATCTTCTTCAGATTCTTCGCATTCAGAGGCTTACCAACATCTGTTTCAAGAAGTTGTGTCTGCTTTAATTCTGCCAGAAAGTCCACCAACTTATTCTTACAGAGAATGTCAGATATTACACGTCCTAGAGGAATCCAATCCCTCTTGGTTTTCTCCCCATCTCTTGTTTCCTTCACACTAGTTTTCAGATGTTGAAACAGAGTGTGTGCAAGGTTGACCTTCTTCTGTTTAGCAATAAATTACAGCAGGAACTGCTGATCCATGTTAATATAGTTTGGAGAGTTTGTAGCTTTCCTGTGGCAGATTGTTCCAAGAATGATATTGGCCCAAATTCTGAGAGGAATCTTCAGATCCTTTATCTTATTAGAAGGTTGGCCAGAAGTGAAGATTTCCTTGGCTATCAGCTTTGTATCAGACATTTTGTCCATTTCACTACACTTAATACCATTGCCATCAGATTCTATGAGCTTGGCAATGTGGTCTTCAGAAATGATGATTCTTTTACTCAGCACATACGAAGTGACATGAGTGTTGGAGGCTGTTGCATATGCCCAGAATTCCTTTACCAATTTTGGGAAAACTGGTCCCATAAGACGATCAAAGTACTTCTCCCAGCCTTAAGCTTGAACGGCCGGAAGGAGATCAAAACCATTATCTTTCAGACTGTTGAAATCCACAAATAGCTCACAAAGAACTTCCAGTTTGTCAGTAGGAGTATTAAGGGTCTTCATGGGTTCAACGTAAAACACATCAGTTGAGTCTACTTGTTGTTGAGGAGAGGAAGCCATTGTTACTAAGATGAGGTTTTTGTGATTTAGGGTTTTAGAAAAATTTCAGAGAGAACGCAAAAGTGAGGGTGAAAAAAAATTTCAGTAAAAATGCAATTAGGGTAAAAAAGTGAAAGTGAAAATGAAAAGTTACTTATATAGAAAAAAATAATGCATTTAATAATACGAGAAATTAGTGGGAAAAATTAAGTTTAAAAACATAATGATTATATGCAATAAATGCTGCAGACATAGGGTAAGGCGTAAAAGATTCTGGAATAGTTACCCAAAAGATTTTTTGCCTTTTTGGTGTCAAGTCAGCCGTATCAGTTTCCCAGAAGATCAACAGATGTCATTCTATAGAGGACAGTTTTCCAATGCATGTTCTGTCACTCTTCAGAATTTGGACACTTGTTTTAATTCTGATGGGATTCCTTAGAGCCTTATTGACACTTGTTGATTTGAAGATCTGCATGTTATTCCTTTGAACAGAAGTTCTCAGAATGAAACAGTTAAAACATAATATCTTCTGAAGGAATAATATAGAGGATTAATTTCAGAACTTCTAAGAGTTAAAGACATATAATTAAAGCATTTTCATTTTGGACATAATTTCATGCTAAGGTTAGTTAGTATGAAATTAAATCTATCTTCAGGAAGGGGTTTTGTAAAAATATCAGCCCATTGGTGATTTGTATCTATGAATTTTAACATTAAAATTCCCTTCTGAGTATAGTCCCTAATGAAATGATGTTTAACTTCTATGTGTTTAGCTCTAGAATGTAAAATTGGATTTTTAGATAGACAAATAGCATAGGTATTATCACAGAAGATGGGAATGTTACTCTCATAAATATTGAAATCCTCAAGCTGATTTTTCATCCAGAGCATCTGAGTACTGCATGCAGCTGCTGCAATGTATTCAGCTTCTGCAGTTGATAATGCTATGGTTGACTGTCTTTTGCTGGACCAAGAAATTAGATTATCTCCCAGAAATTGACAACTTCCAGAAGTACTTTTTCTTTCTGTTCTGTCTCCAGCAAAATCAGCATCACAATATCCTCCAAGTTTATAATCTTCGGATCTTCTGTAATATAGACCAAGATTAGTAGTACCTTTCAGATACCTAAAGATTCTCTTAACTGTTGTTAAGTGAGTTTCTCTAGGATCTGATTGGAATCTAGCACATAAACATACACTGTATAGAATATCTGGTCTAGAAGCAGTTAAATAGAGGAGAGAGCCAATCATACCTCTGTAGAGCTTCTGATCTACTTTCTTACTTACCTCTTCTTTCTCCATAATACATGTAGGATGCATAGGAGTTTTAGATATTATGCTTTCTGATAAATCAAATTTCTTCAGAAGTTCTTTGACATATTTGCTTTGATGGATATATGTTCCTTCTGATGTTTGATTTATCTGAATTCCCAGGAAGAACTTTAATTCTCCCATCATGCTCATTTCAAATTCTGCCTGCATAGACTTAGCAAATTCCTTTCCCAAGGCACTTTTAGTAGAACCAAAAATTATATCATCTACATAAATTTGGCATATCAGAAGATCATTTTTAATGTTTTTAATGAAAAGAGTTGTATCCACTTTCCCTCTGATGAAATTATTTTCCAGAAGAAAAGTACTTAGTCTTTCATACCAAGCTCTGGGAGCTTGTTTCAGACCATATAAAGATTTTTTGAGTTTGAAAACATGTTCTGGAAATTTTATATTTTCAAAGCCAGGGGGTTGGTGTACATACACTTCTTCATCAATATAACCATTTAAAAATGCACTCTTGTCATCCATTTGATATAGAATGATATCATGGTTTACATCAAATGAAATTAGAAGTCTAATTGATTCTAACCTGGCAACTGGTGCATAGGTTTATGTATAGTCAATTCCTTATTGTTGACTATAACCTTGTGCAACCAGTCTTGCTTTGTTTCTGACAACTTCTCCTTGCTCATTTAGCTTGTTTCTGAATACCCACTTGGTGCCAATGATGTTGAATCCTCTGAGCCTAGGAACTAGATCACATACATCATTTATGGTGAATTGATTAAGTTCTTCTTGCATGGCCAGAATCCAATCATTTTCTGAGAGAGCTTCTTCTACAGAAGTTGGTTCAATCAGAGAAACAAGTCCCATTAGAGATTCTTCAGAGTTTCTGAATGATGATCTTGTTCTGATTGGTTCATCCTTCTTTCCCAAGATTTTATCTTCTGGATGATTCACCTTGCTTCTGGATAGTTTCTTCTGAGTGGGTTCTTCAGAAGTTGCTGGAGTAATTGTCTTGTTTTGTTCTGTAGGTGATTGATCTTCAGATGTTCTGTTTGTAGAAATATCAACTTCTATATCTGCAATAAATTCATTCTGCTTTGGTTTTTCAGAACCAAGCTTATCATCAAATCTGACATAAATAGATTCTATCACAATACGTGTTTCTGTGTTGTATACTCTGTATCCCTTAGAACGTTCAGAGTATCCTAACATATAACACTTTTGTGCCTTAGAGTCAAATTTATTCAGAGTATCATTAGTATTCAGAATAAAACATTTGCATCCAAAAGGATGAAAATATGAAATGTTGGGCTTTCTGTTCTTCCACAATTCATAAGGAGTCTTTTCAAGAATAGGTCTTATAGAGATTCTATTCTGAATATAGCATGTTGTATTTACTGCTTCTGCCCAAAAATGTTTAGCCATATTAGTCTCATTGATCATGGTTCTGGCCATCTCTTGCAATGTTCTATTCTTACGTTATACAACCCCATTTTGTTGAGGAGTTCTAGGACAAGAAAAATCACGAGAGATGCCATTTTCATTAAAAAATGATTCTAATTGTTTGTTTTCAAATTCTCCACCATGATCACTTCTGACTTTAATAATTTTAAATTATTTTTCATTTTGAACTTGTTTGCAGAAGTTAGAAAATACAGCAATTGACTCATCCTTGTGTCTAAGAAACTTTACCCATGTCCATCTGCTGAAGTCATCTACGATCACCAATCCATACTTCTTGCCACTGACAGAAGCAGTTTTCACTGGTCCAAACAAGTCAATGTGCAGAAGTTCTAATGATCTAGAGGAAGATACAACATTTTTAGCTTTAAAACCAGGTTTTGAAAATTTTCCCAATCTTCTCATATTAACATGTCCCAATCTTCTGTGCCAGACCCATTGCTCAGTTTCCAAAGACATTAGACATTTTACATTCTGAATTTTTAATTCTGAAAGTTTTATTTTATAAATGTTGTTCTTTCTCTTTCCACTGAAGAGGATTGTTCCATCTTTCTGACTAACAGCTTTACAGAACTGTTGATTAAAGATTATGTCATAGCCATTATCACTTAATTGACTTATGGATAATAAATTATGCATTAATCCTTCTACTAATAGAACATTAGAGATAGAGGGAAGATTTCCATTACCAATAGTTCCAGAGCCAATTATTTTTCCTTTTTGATTGCCTCCAAAACCTACGTGGCCTCCATCTTTTAATTCAAGACTTTGGAACATATGCTTTCTTCCCGTCATGTGTCGTGAGCATCCAGAGTCCAGGTACCATGATTGGTGTTTCAGTTTTGTTGTTAAAGACATCTGCAACATACACAATTTTATCTTTGGGTACCCATATTCTTCTGGGTCCTTGTTTGTTAGTTTTTACAAACTTCTGATTCATTTTAAGTTTCAAATCAGAACTTGTGGAACAAGATGACTCACTAGTGTATATTAGATCATGGTTATGACCATAGGTAAAATGAAAACTTAGAGGAGTATTAGTTTTTATGACAATGTCATCAATCTTTTTATACTTCAGAGTTTCTTTAGTTTTCACATAGCATATGCCTCTTCTATCATTTCTGCTAACTCCATAGATCATAAATGCAATTTTGCTTCTATCTATGCTTTTAGAAAAAAAAATTGAAAACCATAGTCATATTGTTTTATGATATTATCATAATTGATTAGTTCTTCTAATTCAGATTCCTTCTGAGCTTTAAGTTTTTCAAAAGAGTTTTTGCATTCAAAAATATTTTCTTTTAGCTCAGAGTTTTCTGTTTTTAGTTTTCTAACTTCTTCTAATTCAGATACCAGACTTTGTTTCATGTCTTTGTATTTGAATTGAAGCTTCTGATATTTTTCAAGAATTTTTGAGAGACTAGCTTCTAATTGAGATCTAGAAAGTTTAGAAAATACCTCTTCTGAATCTGATTCTGATGAGTGATCATCTTCTGGTATATTTGCCATTAATGCAATATTAGCGTGTTCATCTTCAGAATCTGACTCTGCTTCAGATGATTCAGAATCATCCCATGTTGCCATGAGACTCTTTTTCTTTTCTCTGTTGAATTTGTTTCTGGGTTTCTCTTTCTGGAGTTTTGGACATTCACTCTTGTAGTGTCCTAGTTCTTTGCATTCATAGCACACAACTTCTTTGCTTCTGGGTTTCTTGTGACCAGATGTTGATTTAGAATAGTTGTTGGTTCTTCTGGTATTTCTGAACTTCTTCTGACGATGCTTCCAGAGTTGTTGGACTCTTCTGGATAGGAGAGATAATTCATCTTCTTCTGATGAGCATCCAGAACTTTCTTCTTCTTCTACCTGTAAAGCTTTAGAAACAGATTTGTTAGATTTAAGAGCTACAGACTTACCATTCTTCTGGGGTTCATCTTCTTCTAGTTCAATCTCATGACTTCTCAAGGAGCTGATCAGTTCTTCTAAGGATATTTCATTCAGATTTTTAGATAGCTTTAGAGCAGTGACCATTGGCCTCCAAGCTTTTGGTAGACTTTAGATGATTTTCTTCACATGATCTGCTGCTGAGTAGCCTTTGTCCAGAACTTTCAGTCCATCTACCAGAATTTGGAACCTTGAGAATATTTTTTCAATTGTTTCATCTTCTTCCATTTTGAAAGCTTCATACTTCTGGATGAGGGCTAGAGCTTTAGTCTCCTTGACTTGAGTGTTGCCTTCATGTGTCATCCTCAGAGAATTAAACATGTGTTTAGCTGAGTCCCTGTTTGTGATCTTCTCATATTATGTATATGAGATAGCACTTAGAAGTATGGTTCTAGCTTTGTGATGATTTCTGAATTCCTTCTTCTGCTGAGCTGACATATTTTTTCTTTCAATCTTCTGACCATCTGCTCCAACAGGATGAATGTATCCATCTGTCACCAAGTCCCAAAGATCTCCATCTAGAGCTAGAAAGAAACTTTCCATAACATCCTTCCAGTAGTCAAAATTTTCACCATTGAACACTGGAGGTTTAGCGTTGATCTTGTCATTTTGGTAGTCATTGTTGTTATTGCCAGCTTCTGCCATGTGTTTTAACTTCTGGTTCTTTTACTGACACGGTTAAGTGTTTTTCTCAGAACCTAGTGCTCTGATACCAATTGAAGGTGCGTAAAACACAAGGAAGGGGGGTTGGAATTGGGTTTTCTTTAACAACTAAAAATAACTTCTAATGACAAGTTAATTTATCCTGGTTCGTTTGAACTCAAACTACGTCCAGTCCACCCGCCAAGGTGATTTTGCCTCTACTGAGGTCTTAATCCACTATTCAATAAATGAATACACACACTGACCTAAAGTCAATATCCTCTTGAGTCTTCTGACTGAAACTAGTCACTCAAGGAATATTACTCAACTATTACAATAATAATAAGATAGTAACTAATTTGCTTCTTATCAAGCTAAGATCACTAAGTGAATGTTACAATATTTTAGCACAAAATGATTCAGTCGTTTGCTCGTGAGTGTATTGTCTTCAAATCTTCAATTTGATTCCTTTATATAGTTCTTGAATAAATGTAGCTGTTGGAGACATCTTGAGCTAATTTAGGATATTAGTTAATACCAATAATTCCTTCCAAAACAAGAGATACTTGTCTTAATCATTAATTAAAATATTCTTTAATTAATGTCTTCATTATGAATATCAACATCTTCTAGACGTAAATCAGAGATAGTAAAGACTTGATGCGCATCCAATTAATCATGTCATTAAATGATGGATTCTTCATTAAGTGTATCTTCTATATATGGCTCAATATATCTTCTAGTAATGCACGTCTCCTTTAATTAAATTCCTCTTCTACACAATAATAAAGGTAGTCATTAGAACTTCTATTCTAGCATAATAATATTTGTTATCATCAAAACTCTTAGAGGTTTAGAACCATAATTGTTCTAACACTCATTTCCACTTTATTCCTTCTTTTATGCTAACTTTTCAGGTGGTAAGTGCTTTGAGAAGTGAATTTGCCTTCACTTCTCAGATTCTCTTTTCATCTCCCTTATGCATTTATTGCTGCATTTTATCTTTGCTTTAGAGTGAGATTGCTCATTCATGTCCCTCCTTCACCTTCTTTCTTCAAGTAACTTATCTTCTTAAGTGAAGTAAGTTAACTTGTTTCTTCTGCTTCTCCTTCTTTCTTCTGCTTCTTCCTTGGTGGCTTATTCTTGAAGATCTCTTGCAAGCCTCATAAACTCTAGGAACACCCAAGCATGATAACATTAGGGTTTTTGATTAGTCCCCCCATTAGTTTTACCTTTGTGTCATCTTTTGTGTCTCTCCTCTCATCTCATAATCAGGGACTAAACCTTTAAGGTTTTAAGGCTTTGTGATTAAGCTTATGCCTGCATCCTTCTCTTAGGATGGAGTGTATAATTTTAATCCTAAGTGTTAAACCCTTGATGTGTTTAAATCTCTTAATCAATCCATCTAATAATCACTAAGACAATAAGCTTGTAACTTGGGCCTTGCATTAGGGTTCTAATTATTCCTTAATTGGTTAAGAAGGACTAACCCTAGTGTTAATGGACAAGTCCCCCTCAAGTTGTCTTACAAACCATAAAATTCACTTCTTAATCTTACCATTAACTAAAATCCACTTTAATAAAGGCTTCTTAATCCCTAATCATAGATTAAGTTGAGGTATCTTCCTCAGCTTAAATGTTCTCATCTATTATCCTTCTATTAGGATGGTGTAATGGGTCCATTAAATCTTTGATTATGGCTTAAACTCATTACCTAACACTAAACAAAAACTCCAAAAACATCTAAATAATTGCAAGTAGGTTAATGATCTTAATCATACATCATGGTGATTAAGTGTGAGGTGCTTACTTCATACTTAAGGTATTCTCATTACCCCTAATCAGAGGGAGGATGTGATGAGTTTACTAACCCTTGGTTTAGGCTTAAGCTCATTTTCTTATGACAAACACAAAAAGCAATAAAAGATTGAAAACATAAAAAACAAACAATAATTGTCTCCTTCGGGATTATTTTCTCATCATCTTCACTCACAAACGAGAACTCGCTTCTTCCGTCTGATGCAAGACAGTTCGCACCTGAGCCAGATAGGTCATACACTTAAGCATAGACAAGTAAGCAGTTCACAGTCAATTTTATCTTTTAGTCTCTTTGAGTCGAACTACGGTGTTTTGACTTCCTCATTGCACGAGAGGATACGTAGGCATAACTTAACTGTTATCGAACAAAAGTCTCTTTCTCTTCCCCCCCCTCTTCCAACATTATTCTTTTAAGCCTCATTCCTGAGCAATTTCATTTCACATCTCTTTTGCACTGACACCTGTACATTCTTTTACAACGTTTGCACACAGATAGCACCGACACTACCCCTTTAAACACAAACTTTCAAGCGTGGATCCCGTCGAGTACGACGGACAATCTGGGTGCTAATACCTTCCCAGGTTGTAACCAACCCCCTTTCTCAGTTTCTCTGGTTCGCGACCGTCTTATCCATATCTTTCCAGGTTTATGCAGCATTACCTTTCCTTCGGGATAAAAATGCCTAGCTGGCGACTCTATTCATCTTCATTTCATTCTCTCCTTTCGCCGACCGTTCGCGTCTGCACCAAGATGCAAATCTTCGGGAGCGACAGCTTGGCGACTCTGCTAGGGAGGAAACTTATACTGCAACCAGGGCTTCTGGTTCTTTTTTGTGGGTTCCTCCTAGCGCTTGTTTGATTTGTGTTTACGGGGGTGTTACGTGCTACTTGTGCTTATTTATTTGTTTTATTTATTGCTTTATGTACAAATTTATTTATTGCTTTCTTTTATAGTCTTATGCATATTTCATACTGTCATTATCACTGTGCTGGATCTGGTTTTCTTTGGTGGGTGGGGTTTCATTAAGAGATTAAGGTCCTATACCAGGGACCTGAGTGACACCTAGGCTAGAGTGGCTTCATATTCTTTCCCATTCCATTTCGGTCTGGTGCGGGAATATGAAACACGGTTCAGATGTGGGTTTCTTCTTGAGAACTCTGTGCTACAGATTTCCTGTAGTGCTAGGGCTATCTGGGAAGCCTGGTAAGTCTGGATGACCTTTATTTTGACCTTCAGAATCTGGGGAGAATTAGAGGAGGATATTTTATGGTTATTGTAAACACTGCACCTCCGGGTTAGAAGTGTTTACACTTCTCATAATTGATCCAAGTCTAAGGATCTTTGTTCTAGAACATTACATGTGAGGGGGTTGGGATGTTTACAGGTTTTGCAGGAACCCTTGACCACATCATACCCAGTTACTAGTATTGTTTTAAGAATGCATCACTTTGGACAGTTCTTGTGATTAGCCCTGGACATGTGACTCTTTATTTGAGTCGCCCACCCTGGTTACTGGATTTCTGAGCCTCCATCCGGACCTTTGAACATACATGGACCTTATACCAAGACATATAATCAGATCCAGCTCTTGATCACAAACCTTTGCATATCATTTGCATATATCATCATTGCATCATTTAACATTTGTTTATTTGTTTTACAGGGTATCCATCTTCATATTTGGTTTGGTTTTGACCCCTTCTGTTGCTTGGACCACTGCTTTAATTATCTCCCTCAGCACCTGCATTAGTCTACTAGAGACTCACCTTCAGCTTCTCAGTTTGTGATCTTCATCAGCTTATTCTCAGTTTCTTCATCAGCACTCATGGATACTCCAAGGAAGAGCAACATATCTTACCACTTCTTTGAGCCCACCTTAACTGGTATCAGGCAGGTCCAGTCCCTTATCACACCTGACCACATCCCACTGTTTAGAGAGCACTATGGGGGTATTTTGGACATGGTCATGGATCTTGATTCATCTCAGAGGAGCATGATCCACACATGCTTGCAGTTTTATGACCCTCCACTCAGATGCTTCACCTTTCCTGATTTCCAGATGGGGCCTCTGTTGGAAGAGTTTTCCTTGTTAATTGGAGTGCCTATCAGAAGAGAGATCCCCTTCAATCCAGAGATGATTGCTCCCAGAAGTGAAGAGATAGCAAGGGAATTGCATTTGGAGCCTGCCCTCATTGAGCAAAACTTGACAACAAAAGCTGGGATTCCTGGCTTACATCTGGACTTCTTGATTTCTCAGGCCACCCTGAAGGCTGCAGTGGGAGAATGGAAGGCAGTCTGTGCACTTTTAGCCCTCAGTATATATGGGGTTATATTGTTTACAGATGAGCCCAAATTTGTGAGTAAGAATACCATCCACTTGTTCTTGTTGAGTAACCATGTCCCTACATTACTGGGAGACTTCTACTACTCCATTCACCAGAGAAATGAAAAGCAAAGAGGGAAGCTAGTCAAATGTTGTGCTCCTTTGTTCTACTCTTGGATGCTCAGACACTTGCCTAAATCAGATTCCTTCTTGAACCCCCATCATCAGAAGAATTGGGCCAAGAGGTTCATTGCCTTAACATCAGATGATATCAGATGGTGCACCCAGAGCACCAAAGGCAAGGATATTATTACCAGCTGTGGGCAATACCCTAATGTGCCTCTGATAGGAGTAAAAGGTTGCATCAACTACAACCCTTTACTGTTTAAGAGACAATTAGGATATGCTTTGGTTAATCCTCCTAGAGAACAAGATTTGGCTGAGACCCTATACTGTGAAGTCCAAACTAACTCTGTTGTTGTCAGACAAGCTGCCTGGGCTTGGGACAACATCCAGACCAAAGGGATAGCCATCCTTGGGAGGTGCAACAATATTGCTTCAGCCCAGTACTCTGATTGGTCCCGTACTAGAGCTCAAATCACCAGGATGCCTTTCACCTTGGAAGACACACCTGAACCTTCTACAGTACAGCCTGTAGCAACTGTTAGCTTGGAGGAATTTGAAAAGCTAAAAGAGAGGAATAATCAGCTATCTGAAGCCCTGAAGAAGACTCTCTGGGAGATAAATGACAGTCGTCTGGACATTGAGAGATTGGAAAGACTCAAGACTGAGCATCTGACCAAGATTGAAAAGACAGATGACTACATAAGGAAAGCAAAACCTGGAGAGTTGGTTTTGAAGAATGCCTGCAAGGAGGCCAAGATTCAGAAGGCTAGGGCTGAGCATTATCTAGAGAAAAGCCAAGCTAGGTGGATCAGGATCACCGAAGCCCGTGCATAAGAAGACCAGAGGACTTAGGCCAAGATTGAGCAGTTGGAGGCCAATGAGAAGAAGCAACAGGAAGCTTTGTTGGCAGCTTAGAAGGAGATATCAGAATTGAAACTCCGGGCGGGGTTAAAGAGATCAAAGGATCAGGACAGTCATAAGAAGCTGACTAATTCCATTGCTACCAGGAACCTCCTCATTAGGACTATTACAGAGCACCCAGCTGGTCCGGTGACTGAGGCCCTCCTGAAGGAAGTCAGGGAGGATGACTTTGGATTGGATGTCAGATTCCTTTTGCTTGTATTTCTTTTCTTTTGATGTACTTTTTCTTTTGATTTTTGTATTTTTGACCCACCATGGGCATGTATTGTAAACAAACTATGTATTTTCAACCCTTGTAATATATCAGTTTGATTTATTTATTGGTGGGCTTTATCTCTCAACATCATCAGCATTTCCTCGAGGTCTGGAAAGGTCAAAACCAAGAACCAAACCGGATACCCTTGGAAGACAAATAAGCATATTTCATTGCATACTAACATTTTCTTTGTTTTGTAGGTTTTTGTTTGTTATTTGTTTCTCACTTTGTTGTGGTTTCAGGAAACATTGCTCGAAGACGAGTGTTCCCTGTCAACCGAACACACCGGTACCCAACACGAAACAACCTTCCGGGCATTCAAATGGATCAGGTACAGCAGGACCTGAATGAAGTAAGAAACCAAATGGCAAACGAAAGGGTTGAGATGAGAAATCAAATGACCCAGTTTATGGCTGTGATGACTGGCTTAGCTCAGAGCCAGGAAAGGCTGAGGGAATTAGTGGAAAGGCAGACTCCTAAAGAGCCCCACCCTGGAACAGGAGGAACCAAAGATAATGAACGCGGGCAGCCTCGCATCGACCCACCAGAGTTCGGGCCCCATTTGAACCCAGATGTTAATGTCCCAAGGAATATTCAAGGAAACACTGCTGGAGGCAGGATCTTGCAAGAAGATCCTCAGGAAGAGCAGTTCACAGTTATTGGGGCTGGGGATGAGGTGTATGACCGAAGGCTGGATGAGATTGCTGAAAAACTAAGGTCTTTGGAATCCCATAATTCTCTAGGCTTTGACATAATGGATATGGGGCTGGTAGATGGGGTGAGGATTCCTCACAAATTCAAACCCCCGTGCTTTGAAAAATATAATGGTACCTCTTTCCCGCATACTCATCTGCAATCTTTCTCAGGGAGACTCAAGGCTTATACCATGGACGAGAAATTATGGATGTTCTATTTTGAGGACAGCCTGACTGGAGCATCAAGAGAATGGTATTCGCATCTGACCAGGGCCATTATAAGATGTTGGAAAGACTTGGCCGAAGCCTTCATCCATCAATACCAGTACAACCTAGACATGGCTCCCAATAGAACCCTTTTAATGGGAATGTCTCATTCTTTAAGGGAAAGCTTCCGGGATTATGCTCAGAGGTGGAGACAGCTTGCTGCTGCTGTCCAACCACCCATGTCTGAAAGAGAAATGGCCGACATGTTTATGAACACTCTTCAAGGAACATATATTGACAGACTTGCTGCTTTCTCTTCCACCAGTTTTGCTGATGTAGTTATAGCAGGTGAGAGAATTGAGAGTCTTTTGAAGATGGGCAAAATCTCCGACAACGGTGCAAGTTCCTCCAACAATCCCAGAAAACCTTTTTCAGGACCCCGGAGGGTGGGTGAAACAAATGTTATTCATGCAGGCAGGGGCAGACCCCAGTATTCTCATAGATCAATAGCAGTCGTTACTATCTCGACTCCAGTTCCACAACAACCACTTTTTCCTCAACAACAACAACAACATCACTATCAGCAACAATCTCATTTTCCACAACAAAGAACGTACAGCAATAACAACAACAACCAACAGCAGCGCCCCTTTCAACAGAGGCCATCTCAAGCAAATAGGGTGATTGACCCCATTCCTATGCCTTATATCTCTCTACTGCCACAACTCCTGAAGCTCAACCTGGTTGAGTTAAGGATGTTGGCTCCACCAGATCCTCTCAACCTCCCGAAGAATTATGATGCTAGTGCCATATGTACCTTTCATTCCAACGCACCTGGTCACAATACCGAGAAATGTAGAGCCTTGCAAATGAAGGTTCAAGATCTGGTCGATTCCAAAGCTCTCAATTTCGCACCTCCTCCGAATGTTAACAGAAATCCTATGTCTAATCATGGTGGGCCCAGGATTAATGCCATAGAAGAGGACCAACCATCTGCACTGATTGACAATGTTGCACAGATTCGGACACTGCTGGCAGAAGTCAAAGCTCAACTCTTAAGATGCCAGGTGTTCCCAGGTGTAAACACCCCAAATTTGCTCTCACCCATTCACACCATGGCTTGTGATCATTTCATATGTATAAACACAATCATACCATCTCATATCTCAATTTTGAGTCACTGCATTGGTTCTAAGTCATCTGCATCTAGGGTTTGTGATCTGAGCAATCCAAGAGCTTCTTGAGCCACTCCAAAGGTAATCAATCACTTCAAAGGGGTCTATGTGTGTTCAAGCATCATATTATATCCTCTCAAAGTCAATATTTCCAAAGTATCACAAGAACTGGGATTGGTATGGATGCAGAGCCAAGTTTGACTGCACAGTTGACCTAAAATTAGGGTTTTGGTTTCAGAGGCCATAACTCCAAATTTTTTGGTCATTCTTGTTTCCATTGGTCCCCATATGGTATAGGGAGTATGCATATCAATTTTCATGAAGAAATTCCATGGGGAAGTCATCTGATCAAGGGTTGACTTTCTGGACAAGTCAGTGCAAAATCAGGGCATCTGAGGCCCCCAATGACCCAACCAATGGGTGATCTTCATCATTTTGAGTGTATATGATCTTTATTTGATCATGGAAGAAGGTTGAAACTCACAAAAATCAAGAATTTGGGGTTTTTGCAAATGTTGACTTTTTGGGCATAGTTGACTTTTCAAGAATGCTTCATTTTAGGTCATTTTTCAAGCCTTGATTCTTGATCCAAAAATGCTTCAAATGGAAAAACTTTGGTCATGAAAGTTGTAGATTACATTTTTCCCTTTTCAAAAAGTACAAGAACATGACCAAACTCTTCTTGGATCAAAAGTTATGGTGTGACAAAGTTGGCTAAAATCATTGATTTTCAAGACATGCCTCAAATAGGAATTTTGCAAAAACCATGAACCAATGCCTTTTGTAACCTCTAGTTCATTTCAAACCATGACACAAACATTCTATAAATCATAAAAATCAGAATTTGACCAAGAATGCTCATGTATTATGGCTTGTGGGATAAGGAAATCACATGTGAACCATAAAGCAACAACTTGCAAAATCATCATGATCACTTCCCCACTTGCTGCATTGGCCCTTGAACCAAGCTAGCCCTTTCCCTTCATTTTGCTGCGCATCACACAGCCCATGTACTAGCCTAGAAGCTGCCCATACTTTCTCTTACACAAGAGTTGACAAATTGCAAAAGTGGCCATACCAATCAATAAAGGGCAGGTCACATCATCTGACCAATAGGAGTCCTTTATGCAAAGCAAAGGCAAGCCATTTCATAAACCAAGCAAGGCTGAAACACTTCACACAACCACATTCACAAAAACACCCCCTTGTGCAAAACCTTTCGAATCTGCCTCCACAAACTTCAAACATCCAAACCATTTCCACAAATCACTTCACCATGTTCCACTAAGCCTAAACCAACAAAGAACCAGGCCTGAAACAAGCCATAACTCCATTTCACCATTTTCACTCCATAAAGCAAAAGCTTTCGAATCTGCTTCTACAAGCCATAAACACTCAAACAAATTCCACACATCAACCCACCTTGCTCCCCTGACCAGAAACCACCCACTACTTTGGCCTGAAACCCTCCATAACTCAAATACGATTTTCATATTCCCTTGGTCAGAGCTTCTGCAAACTCACTCAAGAGGCTGTTTAAACTCCAACCAAGTGTGCAAAGCTTCAAAGGGGGATCATTGGGACCTGTTTGAGCCAAAGAACCATCCAGAAAGCCCTTGAATCAAAAGCTCCATCTCAGGTGACTCCATGAACTTTTTTTCCAGAACTCCATTTTCTTGTTAGAATCTTGTTTTGTATGTTGCACTGATCATTGGGATCTATTTACTTTTTGAAATGAGCAAGAAATGAGTATGTTATGGTGTTCTGAAAGTTTGACCTAGAAATTTCTTTGCTTCGATTCTTGTTGGTGTGTGAGTTTAAACATGATTTGATGCTGGATTCGTGCTTAGGATAGTTAGTAGATGATTTCTGGAGAGTTAGAGCTTCTAAAATGGCCTGGGGAGAGAGATTGCATTTTGAGGTGAACGGAGAAGATGACCGGAACACTGTTCCGGTCATCTGAAAGTGATTAACGGCAGGGTTAGGGTTTAAGCATTGATTAGCGAAATTTGAATTCTGGCCGTGGGATCTGGCGCCAAGTCAATTCCCGCGCGTGTAACTTTGAATCTGGCACGTTGGATCTGATTACTTCTCATTAATTCATTTTAAATTCATTTATTTTCATTTTCTTTTCATTTGTTTTGCATAATTAATTTAAAATAGCAAAAATGTCTTAAAAATTATGAAACTTTTTCTAATAAGTTTTAATAATTTTTATGACATAAAAAATATTTTTATTTTATCTTTGTCATTAAAAAAGTATTTTTAAATATTTAAAAGATTATTTTTAATTGATTAATGGAAATTAATTTATTAAAAATACTTTTAGGTATTTAAAAATCACCAAAAAATTCATGAAATGTTCTAAGACATTTAGAAACATTGTCCAACCTTCAAACCAAATTTCTTTTTTGATCTTGATGCATTTTGAGAATTTTTCTTTGAATTAAAATCATTTTTGTGCATTATTTTGATCCTAAGTTCAAAAAATCATTTCTGCCTATTCATGAAGAGTTGGACATTGATTCTTCTTGCATTGCATTGTGTTTAGCATGTAGTTTTTGAGGTTAAATGGCCATGATTTGATTCCTCATTTTCAATTTGTTTGATAATTTTCTTGTTTAGGAGCCCTAAAAACCCTAATAATTTGTAAAATTCATAACTTGAGATTGGTTAAGAGTTGAGACCTCCCCTTTGGACATTGGTTTAGTATAGGTTTAGGGTTTCTTTGAGTGGTATTTTCCATTTTTTATCTTAGGGTTTGCTTCTGTTTTTGGTTTTTGTTTGTTGTTTGATCCATAAACCCTAATTTGGGCTTCCATTTGCATCCTTCTTGCATTCTCTTGCATAACATGACTTGCCATGACATTTCAAGCATCCATGTGATCCATTTGACATCTTAAGACATGTAGAAGACATGTTTGATCATTGCATCCCATATTTGCCATCTTGTTTGCCATGTATGTTTCATAACTTTTCATGTAAGTTCATGCTCCTTAACTTGCATCATTTGCATCCATGATCTTGTATGAACATCTCCATGCCTTGCCTCATGCTTGTAGCATCTCATAACATCATTATCATCATCAATATGCTTCTGGTTTTGTTTCTCATCATGTCATCTCATCCCATTTTGCATTGCATTGCATTTCTTTTCTAACCTTTCAGGTGGTAAGTAACTTTGAGAAGTGGATTTGCCTTCACTTCTCATAACTTCTCTCCATCTCCCTCTCTTGCATCCTTGCTGCATTTTTGTTTGTGTTTGAGTTTGAGCTTGCTCATTCTTCCTCTTCCCACTTTCTTTCTTCAAGTGACTTGACTTCTTGAATGAAGCAAGTTGCTTTGCTTCTCTTGATCCTGTTCATCTGCTTCCTGGTAGTTCCATTGAAGATCTTCTTTTGCAAACCTCACAAACCTTAGGAACAACCATGTATGACAATGATTAGGGTTTTGATTAGTCTCCCCTCTTAGTTTTACCTTTGGGTCTCTTTTGAGTCTTCTCTTCTCATCTCAGAACCAGGGACTAAACCCTAAAGGCTTTAAGGCTTTGTGATTAAGCTTATGCCTGCATCCTTCTCTTAGGATGGAGTGTATAACTTTAATCCTAAGTGTTAAACCCTTAATGTGTTTAACTCCTTTAATCAATTCACTTAATAATCATCAAGACATCACACTTGTAACTTGGGCCTTGCATTAGGGTTCTAATTCTTCCTTAAGTGGTTAAGAAGGACTAACCCTAGTGTTAATGGACAAGTCCCCCTCAAGTTGTCTTACAAATCATAAAAATCACTTCATCATCATATCACTAAATAAAATCCACTTAATAAAGGCTTGTTTTGTCATGAGTTTAATCCCTAATCATGGATTAAGTTGAGGAGCTTTCCTCAGCTTAAACATTCTCATCTATTATCCTTCTATTAGGATGGTGTAATGAGTCTGTTTAATCCCTGATTATGGCTTGATCTCATTACCTAACACTAAACAAAAACAACAAAAACATCTAAATAATCACAAGTAGGTTAATGATCTTAATCCTACACCAAAGGTGTTTAAGTGTGAGAAGCTGACTTCACACTTAAGGTATTCTCATTACCCCTAATCAGAGGGAAGATGTGATGAGTTTACTAAATCCATTGGTTTAGACTTAAGCTCATTAACTTATGACAAACTTTCAAAAGCAATAAAAGACTGAAAACTCAAAAACAAACAATAATCGTCTCCTTCGGGATTCTTTTCTCATCACCTTCACTCACAAACGAGAACTCGCTTCTTCCGTCTAATGCAAGACAGTTTGCATCTGTGCCAGACAGATCATACACTTGAGCATAGACAAGTAAGCAGTTCATCAGTCAATTCACCTTTCAGTCTCTTTGGGTCGAACTACGGTGTTCTGACTTCCTCATTGCATGAGAGGATACGTAGGCATAACTTAACAGTTATCGAACAAAAGTCTCTGTATATTCCCCCTCCTTCCAGCAATTATTCCTTAAGCCTCATGATCATGAGCATACTCTTTCCTTACACTGACACTTCATTTATACACTTTACACTTCTTTTACACTGACACCTGTACATCCTTTTCCAGCTCTTTTACACACAGATTGCACTGACACTACCCCTTTAAAACACAAATCTTTTTAAGCGTGGATCCCGTCGAGTACGACGGACAATCTGGGTGCTAATACCTTCCCAGGTTGTAACCAACCCCCTTTCTCAGTCTCTCTGGTTCGCAACCGTCTTATCCATATCTTTCTAGGTCTATGCAGCATTACCTTTCCTCCGGGATAAAAATGCCTAGCTGGCGACTCTATTCATCTCCAGTGAGTTCACGGCTGTGTGTTCTCATTGTCCCTCTCGCCGACCGTTCGCGTCTGTACCTTTATTTGGGCCTGGTCCCATCGATCGGGAGCGACAGCTTGGCGACTCTGCTGGGGAACCTTATACTGCAACCAGGGCTTCTGGTTCTTTTTGTGGGTTCCTCCTAGCGCTTGTTTGATTCGTGTTACTGGGGTGTTATGTGCTTATTTGTGTTTGTATATGTTTTATTTTTGCTTTATGTACAGTTGCTTTACTGCTTTCTTTTTTGCTTTTGTATATATCATACTGTCATGCTGCTGGCTGGATCTGGTCTTTGTTTTGGTGGGTGGGTGATTCATTGAGAGTTAAGGTCCTATACCTGGGACCTGAGTGACACCTAGGCTAGAGTGAATCATATTCTTTCCCATTCCATTTCGGTCTGGTGCGGGAATATGAAACACGGTTCAGATATGGGTTTCTTCTTGAGAACTCTGTGTTGCAGATTTCCTGCAATGCTAGGGCTATCTGGGAAGCCTGCTAAGTCTGGATGACCTTTAGTATTGACCTTCAGAAACTGAGGTGAATTAGAGGAGGAACTTTTATGGTTATTGTAAACACTGTACTTCTGGGTTAGAAGTGTTTACACTTCTCATAACTGATCCAAGTCTGAGGATCCTTGTTCTAGACCACCACCTGTGAGGGGGTTGGGCTGTTTACAGGTTTGCAGGTACCTTGACCTCAGAGTACCTTGTCACTTTGATTGTTTAAGAATACTCCAATTTGGGACAGTTCTTGTGATTCTAAAACCCTGGACATGTGGCTCTTTATTTGAGCCCCCCACCTTGGTTACTGGATTTATAGACCTCATCTGGAATTCTTGAGCATACTTGACTTATATCAGAGTTTTGATCAGATCCAGCTCAGTCACAAACCCTTGCATGTCATTTGCATACATAATCATTGCATCATATTGACATTTGCTTATTTGTTTCAGGGTATCCATCTTCATTTGGTTTTGGTTTTGACCCCATCTTCAGTACTGACCTATCTTCATCAGCTATCTGCTTCAGTTATCACCTGCATCAGCCAGTCAGTGGCCCACTTCTTCAGTATTATCATCAGCACCTGTCTCTACTCAGTCTCAGCATCATGGCTCCTAAAAAGAGCAACATCACCTATCACTTCTTCCAGCCAGAGCTATCAGATATCAGGAGGATTCAGACCTTGATCACTCCAGATCACATACCTTTGTTCAGGGAAAGTTATGGAGATATACTTGATATGGTTATGGATCTGGACCCATCACAGAGAAGCCTGATCCACACCTGCATTCAGTTTTATGATCCCCCACTGAGATGTTTCACTTTCCAAGACTTTCAGTTAGGCCCTTTATTGGAAGAGTACTCCTCATTAGTTGGTATACCCATCAAAGGTGGAATCCCATTCAACCCTGAGATGGTCTTTCCTGCTAATGGAGAAGTAGCAAAGGCTTTGCATCTGGAACCTGTCCTGATTGAGCAGCATATGACCTCTAAAGCTGGAATCCCTGGCTTCCATCTGGATTTCTTGATTTCTCAAGCTACCCTGAAAGCTTCTTTAGGAGAGTGGAAGGCTGTTTGTGCCTTGTTGGCTTTGAGCATATATGGAATTGTATTGTTTGCGGATGAGCCTCGATTCATTAGCAAGAATGCAATCCATCTGTTCATCCTGAAGAACCCAGTGCCAACTTTATTGGGGGATCTTTACTATTCAGTGCATCAGAGGAATGAAAAGCAGAGGGGAAGATTAGTGAGGTGTTGTGCTCCATTGTTCCACACTTGGCTTCTCAAGCATCTACCCAGGACAGATGCCTTTCTAAATCCTCATCAGCAGAGCAACTGGGCTAAGAGACTCACTGTTCTAACTTCAGCTGACATCAGATGGTGCACTCAGAGCACCAAGGGTAGGGATATCATCACCAGCTGTGGGCATTTTCCCAATGTGCCTTTGATAGGAGTTAAGGGTAGTATCAATTACAACCCTCTGCTGTTTAAACGACAATTGGGCTATGCACTGGTCCATACTCCTAAGGCACAAGACTTGGTGGAGACTCTTTATTGTGAGAACAAGATTAATTTGACTATTGTTAGGCAGGCTGCCTGGGCCTGGGATAATGTTCAAACCAAGGGAGTAACCATTCTGGGGAAGTGCAACAATGTGGCATCAGCACAATATTATGAATGGTCCCGTGCCAGGGCTCAATTCTCTGGAATGCCCTTTACTATAGAAGATATGCCTGAGTCATCTTCAGCACCACCCCCTGCCACTATCAGTTTGGAGGAGTATGAGAGTTTGAAGGAAAGAAATGAGAAGCTAACCCAGGCTTTGCAGAAGACCCTCCGGGAGAGGAGTGAAGGTATGAGGGAGATTGAGAGGTTGGAGAAGTTGAGAGTAGAGCATCTGATTAAGATTGAGAAGTCTGGGGATTACATTAAAAAGTCAAAGGCTGGAGAACAAATTCTGAAGAATGCTTGCAAGGAAGCCCAGTTCCAGAGAGCAAGAACAGACTTGTATTTGAAGGAGAGTCAAGCCCGGTGGGTCAGGATCACCGAGGCTCGTACCCTGGAGGACAAGAGAGTTCAAGACAAGATGGAGCAACTAGAGGCTGGTGCAAGAGAGCAACAAGAAGCCCTGGCAGCAGCCCAGAGAGAGATATCAGAGCTGAAGATCAAAGCAGGGGTGAAGAGGTCAAAGGACCAAGCTCAGCACAAGAAGCTCACTACGGCTGTTACAACCCGGAACCTCCTTATCCGGAATCTTACGGAGCGTCCGGCTGATCCTGTGACCGAAGCACTTCTTAAGGAAGTTCGTGAGGATGAGTTTGGTCTCGGTGTTTGACCATTTGTTTGTTGTTGTTTTCTTTCCGGGTACTTTTGTATTCCTGTAACATTTTGACCCCTCAGAGGGCTTGTATTTGTAAGACGAACTATGTACCGTTTATCTTTTGTAATATATGTGTTAGTTCCATCCGGGTTTACTTCGAAAGCAACATCAACAACATCTTCAAGGGTCTAGTGGGGTCAAAACTGAATGCCAAACCGGATACCTTGAGAACAAATAAGCATACTGCATTGCATGCTAACCCTTTGTTTGTTTTGTAGGTTTTTGTTTTGTTGCCACTAACTCTGTTGTGATGTTCAGGAACTATTGCTCGGCGCCGAGTTTTTCCCCTCAACCGTCCGCACCGTTATCCGACCCGTAGCAACCTTCCGGGCATTCAAATGGATCAGGTACAGCAGGACCTAGCTGAGGTCAGAAATCAGATGGCAAACGAAAGATTGGAGATGAGAACGCAGATGACTCAGTTTATGGAAGTTATGAACAACATGGCTCAGAGCCAAGAAAGACTGAGGGCCATAGTGGAAAGGCAAAATCAAGAGGATCCGCATATAGGGACTGCCGGTACCAGTAACAATGAAAGGGTACAACCTCATGTCAACCCCCCGGTATTTGGACCACACCTCCATCCTGAGGTCAATATTCCTGCAAATGTTCAAGGGACTGCCGCCGCAGCTAGGGTACTTCAAGAAGATCCTCAGGAGGACCAATTCACAGTAATGGGTGCTGGGGAGGAAGCTTATGATAGGAGATTGGATGAGATAGCTGAGAAGTTGAGGTCCTTAGAATCTCAAAACTCTTTGGGCTTCGATGTCATGGATATGGGCTTGGTAGACGGGGTCAGGATCCCCCATAAGTTCAAGCCTCCTTGCTTTGAAAAATACAACGGGACTTCATGTCCCCGGACTCATTTACAATCATTTCTGGGGAGGCTGAAGGCCTATACAATGGATGAGAAGCTCTGGATGTTCTATTTCGAGGATAGCTTAACTGGAGCGTCAAGAGAATGGTACTCTCACTTGACAAGGGCAACTATTAGATGCTGGAAGGACCTGGCAGAGGCCTTCATCAGACAGTACCAGTATAACTTAGACATGGCACCCAACAGGACCCTCCTAATGGGAATGTCACAGTCGTCAAGGGAAAGTTTCCGAGAATATGCACAGAGATGGAGGCAACTGGCTGCTGCTGTTCAACCACCTATGTCTGAACGGGAAATGGTAGATATGTTCATGAACACCCTTCAGGGAACCTATATTGACAGGCTGGCTGCTTTCTCTTCCACTAGCTTTGCAGATGTTGTCATAGCTGGGGAGAGAATTGAAAGCCTATTGAAGATGGGTAAGATCTCAGACAACGGTGCAAGCTCGTCCAGTAGTACAAGAAAGCCTTTTGCAGGCCCGAGAAGAACTGGCGAGACCAATGCCATCCACACCAACAGGGGCAGGCCCCAATATGTTCACAGATCAGTAGCAGCAGTCACCATTCCTGCTCCAGCTCATCCTCTACCAGTCTATCAACCTCCGCAGCAAAACTATCAGCAACAACCTCAGTACCACCAACAAAATCAGTATCCTCCAAGAAATTACAACAACAACAACACCAACAACAACAGTCAACAAAGGCCATTTCAGCAGAGGCCATCTCAAGCTAATAGGGTGATTGATCCAATCCCTATGCCATATGCTACCCTGCTGCCACAACTCCTGAAACTCAACCTAGTTGAGCTAAGGACGTTGGCACCTCCAGATCCCAACAGTCTACCCAGGAACTATGACTCCAACGCTAGGTGTGCCTTCCATTCAAACGCACCTGGCCACAGTACAGAAAAGTGCAGAGCTCTGCATATGAAGGTACAAGACCTGGTAGACTCCAAGGCTCTGAATTTCGCACCACCACCCAATGTCAATAAGAACCCCATGCCAAACCACAGTGGTCCCAGAATTAACGCTATTGAAGAAGACAAGCCGTCTTATTTAATAACCAGCGTGGGTCAGATCCGGACACCGTTGGTAGAAATCAAGGCTCAACTCCTGGAATGTCAAATGTTCCCGGGGTGTGAGTTGGGTTGTGCTTACTGCAATATCTCTGTAAATGGGTGCGATAATTTGAGGAATGGCATAGACGGCCTTATTCAGAGTGGCCAGCTTCGGATCACCACATCATTTCCAACAAATCCAGCAATCTCATCAGCAACGGTTTCAGAACCTCCTACAACTGCAACAACTATTGTTCCTGACAATTCTTCGGTTTCATCAACAAGTACTTCATCTGTCTTCTCAACTGATCAGTTTTCAACAAATTTTCCTGCTACAACTTCAGCATCACTCCATTTTGAAACTCCTACAACAACAACATCCATTCTTCCACCATTATCTCCTACAACACCAGCAACAAATCATGAAGATGTCTCAACTGTCACCATATTCTATGATCCTGAAAACAACTCTGCCTACAACTCAGAAGGTGCTGCTCCCATCAGAGCACCAGTAACAATTTATTATGATCCACAGACTATCACAGTTCCTTCAGCTGCCGCAGTCAGTCCAGTCACTATCACGGTGCCCGGACCTGTACCTTATGAAAGCAGCAATGCCATCCCTTGGCACTATGGCTCTGACGTGTACTGCGAAGGAAAAAGAATCACTCTTGAAACATCAACACCTGCACCACAAGTAGATAATGTGGGGGGAGGCGGAGGCTTCACTCGAAGCGGACGTCTCTTTGCTCCACCAATTCAAAGACCTACTGCCGAAGCAGAAGCTGCTGCCAAGGCAAAAGGAAAGAGCCCGGTGCAGGAAGATCAAGCTGTTAAAGAAGCCTTGAAGACACCGTTCGATCAAGAAGTTGATGAGTTTATGAGAATCATCAAAAAGAGTGATTACAAAATTGTGGATCAGCTTCACCAAACACCATCCAAAATCTCTATCCTCTCACTACTTATGTGCTCCGAAGCCCATCGGAATGCACTACTCAAAGTCTTGCACGCAGCTTACGTGCCTGAAGAGATTATTGTCAACCAGTTGGAAACCGTGGTTGGAAATGTTACTGCTAGCAATGGGCTAGGGTTCACCAATACTGACTTGACAACGGATGGCCGAAACCACAACAAAGCCTTGCACATAACCATGGAGTGCAAGGGAGCAGTCCTTTCCCATGTGCTGGTAGACACGGGGTCATCCCTTAATGTCTTACCAAAGAAGGCTCTGGTGAAGTTAGAATATGATGGATTGGCATTGAGACCCAGCAACCTGGTGGTAAGAGCCTTTGACGGTTCAAAGAGATCGGTTCTGGGAGAGATTAAGCTACCTGTGACAATTGGCCCACAGACCTTTAAAACTATCTTTTATGTGATGGACATTCAGCCCGCCTACAGCTGTTTGTTGGGTAGACCTTGGATTCACGCCGCCGGCGCAATAACGTCTACCCTTCACCAAAAGTTAAAATTTGAGTGGGAGGGCCAAGTTGTTACAATCTGTGGGGAGGAGGATATATTTGTTAGCCACCTGGCTACTTATAAGTATATTGAGATGGACGGGGAGATCCATGAAACAATGAGCCAAGGATTTGAAGCCTTGAATGTGAATGAAGCATCTGCTGTATCTGGAATCTCCATGTCATCTTATCAACAAGCCCGGAAGGTTGTTGAGGAAGGAACTGCCCTAGGCTGGGGCAAAGTTTTAGCTGTGGAGGAGAAGAAAGACAAATTTGGGTTGGGTTACAAACCAACTCAACATCAAGAAAAGGCTGCTGGAGAGCCCGGTTTTGTCAGTGGGGGGATGCTTACCCCCGATGCTATCAACTGTCTGGAAGACGAGCTGGAAAAAGAACGCAACCTGGAAAGCTGGATTCATCCAAAGATCCCGGGGAGCAGTGCCTCGAACTGGTCTTCCCAGGAAATTATAAGAGTTACTCGAGCAGAGTAATTATTATTTCCTGTATTTTTATAAGCATGCATCAAAGTCTTTCATCTTGCCCAAGATGACAAGACTCATTTTGTAATCGGGCCATCTGTACTTTTTGTGCAAACAAGATCAATTAATGAAATATCAGACATCTTTTTGCAAACGAGTCTTTTTCTTTTCGTTCACTGTTTTTCTATTTTTCTTTTTGTACAAAAAATAAATGGCGGTGTTTTCAAAATGACAACTTTACTTCACTTTTCTAAACAAGACTAAAATCAGATCACTAAAATGAACAATCTAAACCCTTGCAAAGAGTGCCTTTCAGAATGCACCGACAACAGCACAGCTATGGCTTCGTATGACTTTGACAATCCAATCAATCAAGCTGATGAAGGGGTTGAAGAAGAGTTTGAGCTTCCTGAAGAGCTAGCCAGGTTGTTGAGACAAGAGGAGAAGGTTATCACTCCTCACCAGGAGGAGGTTGAAACGATTAATCTTGGTACGGATGAAGACGTGAAAGAGGTTAAGATCGGGGCCTGCCTTCAAGACGCAGTAAAAGAACAGTTGATTGACATGCTTCGGGAGTATGTAGATGTGTTTGCTTGGTCTTATCAAGACATGCCAGGGTTGGACACCGATATCGTCATGCATAAGCTTCCTTTAAGAGAAGAATTCTCGCCGGTCAAACAGAAACTGCGCCGTACTCGCCCGGACATGGCAATGAAAATCAAAGAGGAGGTACAAAAACAGTGGGACGCCGGGTTCCTTGCTGTAACTGGCTATCCACCGTGGGTAGCTAATATCGTACCTGTGCCTAAGAAAGACGGCAAAGTAAGGATGTGTGTTGATTACCGGGACCTGAACAGAGCCAGCCCGAAAGATGACTTCCCATTACCTCACATTGACGTATTGGTGGATAATACGGCTCAGTTCTCGGTATTCTCCTTCATGGACGGATTTTCAGGATACAATCAGATCAAGATGTCACCTGAAGACATGGAGAAGACAACCTTCATCACACCCTGGGGCACGTTCTGTTACAAGGTGATGCCATTCGGATTGAAGAATGCTGGTGCAACATATCAACGGGCTATGGTAACATTATTCCACGATATGATCCATAAAGAAATTGAGTGTTATGTGGATGACATGATTGCCAAGTCCCTTACTGAAGAAGATCACCTGGTAAATCTACTGAAGCTATTCAAGCGACTGAGGAAGTACCAATTAAAGCTGAACCCCAACAAATGCACATTCGGGGTGCGATCCGGTAAGCTGCTGGGCTTTATTGTAAGCGAGAGGGGGATTGAAGTGGACCCTGATAAAGTCAAAGCTATACAAGAGATGCCTGCACCGAAAACTGAGAAAGAAGTTCGAGGGTTCTTAGGTCGATTGAAATACATCTCACGGTTCATATCTCACCTCACAGCAACCTGTGAACCCTTGTTCAAGCTGTTAAGAAAAGAACAAACGGTCAGGTGGAACGAAGACTGCCAGAGGGCTTTTGACAAGATCAAAGAATATCTGCAAGAACCTCCAATCCTCATGCCGCCAGTTGAAGGAAGACCTCTGATTATGTACTTGACAGTATTAGAAGAGTCAATGGGGTGTGTGCTGGGCCAACATGACGAGTCTGGTCGAAAAGAGTATGCAATATACTACCTAAGCAAAAAGTTTACCGACTGTGAACAGCGTTATTCACCGCTCGAGAAAACTTGCTGTGCTTTAGCGTGGGCTGCTCGCCGACTGAGGCAGTATATGTTGACCCACACTACCTTATTAATCTCAAAAATGGACCCAATCAAGTACATTTTCGAGAAGCCAGCTCTTACCGGACGGGTTGCAAGATGGCAGATGATTCTCACAGAGTATGACATCCAATACACTTCTCAGAAAGCCATCAAGGGCAGTGTACTATCTGAATATCTTGCTGAGCAACCCATTGACGACTACCAGCCTATGAGATTTGACTTCCCTGATGAAGACATCATGTTCATAAAATCAAAAGATCATGAAGAGCCTATTCACACTGAAGGGCCCGACCCGGAAGAAGAATGGACTATGATGTTTGATGGGGCTGTTAATATGAATGGTCGTGGTGTTGGTGCAGTGCTCATTACACCTAAGGGAGTTCACATGCCTTTCTCGGCAAAACTCACCTTCAACTGCACTAACAACGAAGCTGAATACGAAGCTTGCATTATGGGTCTTGAGGAAGCCATTGACCTCAGGATCAAGACATTGACTGTATTCGGAGATTCAGCTCTGGTAGTTAATCAAACCAACGGCAAATGGTATACCCACCAAGATCATCTGATACCTTACAGGGATTATACAAGAAGGTTATTGACTTTCTTCACAACAGTCAAACTTGAGTATATCCCTCGGGACGAGAATCAGTTTGCAGATGCTCTTGCTACCATTTCATCCATGATCAAAGTTCAAGCTACCAACTGTGTACCTCAGATTTTAGTGTCCAGACTTGACAGACCAGCATATGTGTTCTCAGCAGACGTTGTTAGAGATGATAAGCCTTGGTTCCACGACATCAAATGCTTCTTGGAGGATCAAACATACCCACCTGGGGCATCTTCCAATGATAAGAAGACTTTAAGAAGGCTTGCTGGAAGTTTCTTTCTGAACACTGATGGGTCTTTGTACAAAAGGAACTTTGATATGGTACTCCTCAGATGTGTTGACAAGACGGAAGCAGATTTGTTGATGCATGAAGTGCATGAAGGATCCTTTGGTACCCATGCAGGAGGGCATGCCATGGCTAAGAAATTGCTAAGATCAGGTTATTACTGGATCACAATGGATACAGACTGTTGTGCCTACGCCAGAAAATGCCATAAATGCCAGATCTATGCAGATAAGGTGCATGTGCCTCCCAACCCTTTGAACATAATGTCTTCACCATGGCCCTTTGCTATGTGGGTCATTGATATGATTGGCAAGATTGAGCCAACTGCTTCAAATGGCCACAGATTCATCTTGGTTGCTATTGACTATTTCACCAAGTGGGTCGAAGCAGCCTCATATGCAAATGTTACAAGGCAAGTGGTAGCCAGATTTCTGAAGAGAGATATCATCTGTCGATACGGAGTTCCCGAGCGAATCATTACTGATAATGGTTCCAATCTAAACAACAAGATGATGGCTGAATTGTGTCGGGACTTAAAGATCCAACACCACAATTCTTCTCCTTACAGGCCAAAGATGAACGGCGTTGTTGAGGCAGCTAATAAGAATATCAAGAAGATTGTGCAGAAGATGGTAGTCACATACAAAGACTGGCACGAAATGCTACCATTTGCCTTGCATGGGTGCCGCACGTCAATCAGAACGTCCACTGGGGCAACACCGTATCAGCTTGTGTATGGTATGGAGGCAGTCCTACCTGTTGAAGTTGAATTACCCTCTCTGCGGGTACTAATGGATGTTAAACTGAGTGAAGCAGAATGGGTTCGGGCCCGATACGAACAACTGAGTCTGATCGAAGAGAAAAGATTGGCTGCAATCTGTCATGGGCAGTTATATCAGAGAAGAATGAAGAAAGCCTTCGATCAGAAAGTCAGGCACCGAGAGTACCAAGTAGGAGATCTTGTTTTGAAAAGAATCCTCCTTCCTCATACAGACCACAGGGGCAAGTGGACTCCAAATTATGAAGGACCATTTGTGGTAAAGAAAGTTTTTTCCGGTGGAGCACTGATGCTCAGCACCATGGATGGTGAAGATTTCCCGTCCCCTGTGAATTCAGATGCAGTTAAAAAATACTTCGCATAAAAATGAC
This sequence comes from Lathyrus aphaca, assembly GCA_963966055.1. Taxonomy (NCBI): domain Eukaryota; kingdom Viridiplantae; phylum Streptophyta; class Magnoliopsida; order Fabales; family Fabaceae; genus Lathyrus; species Lathyrus aphaca. Next base: position 73,522,430 of record OZ014525.1, on the reverse strand, counting down.
CCGCTGGACACAAAAACAGAATGTAAGTCCAGGCAAAAATAGGGCATCCCGGCGAGTCAAAAACAGAATAAAAGACTCGGGCAAAAGTAAGGGGAAATAAACAAAAAAAATGTACACCCGCTGAGTTGAAAAGCCGCATTGGACAACTCAGGCAAAAATGGGTATCCCGATGGATTGAAAACCCGAAAGGGCGATCCATGCAAAATAAGGGAATAAGCGAACAACTGCATTCTGAATTCGTCTGTATCACTTACAACCTGGCAAACCTCGAAAGGATCAAGCTTCAGTCAGAATCAGCCTCCTTCAGAAAGCAAGACGAGAAGAACGTTAAAAGTCATACGAGTCATAGCAGAAGAGGAAGCCCCTTCAAAGCGTCATCAACATCGCCAGCACTTTGTTTCTCAATTTGTAACAATCTCTTCATTTTAGGAGATTTGTTTCCTTGACTGTATCTTGCCAATTCAGGGCACATGAATTAATAAAATCAGATTTTTCAGTCATGTTTCGTCTTGTACATTTTTTTTGCAAAGAATGTCTAATGTCTCTAAAAAACTAATTGCATAAGTACAGATGCTTTTCTCTAAAATAATAAAAACACATGCTTACAGGGAATATACTTACTCTCGAAAGTGCTTAACTCCTATGACGGAGTCCAGTAAAGGATACCTAGGGATCATTCGTGCGTTTCCCTATCTTTGCAGGATTGCAGGTATCCAGAACGCAACTTGGGGCATGCAAGTTACATCCCAGCAAGCTGGCAGATCAACACTCACTCTTGGCACCAGAGGTGTTTTCTCCCCAGCTGAGTTGCCAACAACTTTCCCCAGCCATAGTGCCCATCATTCTTCCTCAGCAGAATATGAAAAGTCAGGGAATCACCTCCCCACAGAATCATCAGCCTCCGTTCAGAAGAGCAACGCATGAAGGAGTCACAACAGAGTACAGAAGGCTTCTACAAACCCCAGCTGGGTCCTCTTTACTAGGATATGTCAATCAGTGACCTAGATCCCCGAGCAGATACATCTCATCAGATCTATCAATGATTTCATCCCCAGCTGGGATATTCACTTCAAACAGATCGACCAGAGGTCTTCACAGCAACGGGATCCGAATCCCAGATCTGTATCTTTGCATAATCATGGCATTTTGCATCATATTCACCCACAAAGCGTAGCATTCCGTCTAAAACGGAGCATTACGGCAAAAATCAAATACATAGCATAATCATAAGTCATGTTGTGAATCGAACACTTGTGAATAATGACAATCCGTCAGAATGCAGAATATTTTCCTCAAAATCCCCACCAGAGTCCCCGGCAAAAGCAGTTGCCTCACAAATCACAAACACCAGTATATACTCCTTTTGGCACCCGTCCGTGTCATCATTCCCCAGTAAAGTCACCTGAACACTCTTTACAAGCAAGACCACCCGTATTACAGATACTTCCTGACACTCGTCCGTGTCATACCCCAGCAGAAAGCCAAAGACATCCTCTTTGCACTCATAAATACTTTTGTGCATACATTGTCCTGACACCCGTCCGTGTCATTTCCCCAGCGCAGTCGCCTACACTTTTACAACCCATATACTTGTTGATATTATTATACCTTTCTCTCTTGACACTCGTCCGTGTCACCCCCCCCCCCCAACAGATAAATACTCATCCATTCATACTCACTACTCCTGCAGATACTCGTCCGTATCTTGTATACGCCTTTTACATCCCCACAGATTCGGCATTAGTCCATGTTCTTTGTTAACCAGTTGGTACTCGTCCGTACCATCATCTCAGAACATGCGTCAAGCGTTTGTTTCCACATGATACTCGTCCGTATCATAACCTTAAGGATGCTCGTCCGCATCTTTAATCCATACACTGTGTCAAACACTTATGTCTCCTTGAATATAGATACTCGTCTGTGTCTACTATTCCCCAGAAAAGTCCCCTCAGATGCAACACTCGTCCGTGTTCTTTGTTAACCAGTTGATACCCGTCCGTATCATCATCTCTGAACATGTGTCGGTATTTGTTTCTACCCGATACTCGTCCGTATCGTAGTCTTAAAGGATGCTCATCCGCATCTTTAATCTATACACAACATCTAAACACTTATACCTTTTGTTGCTTGGTTACAAACACTCGTCCGTGTTTACTTCTCCCCAGTAGATCGCCAAGTAAGTTTTTTCTTTTTATCAAACACTCGTCCTGTGTTATGATAAAACCCTGAGAGCAGCCGTACCCTGCTAGGTGGTCGTCCTCCACCTCTTGATGGTCGTCCTCCATCATGCTCATCCGATGGCCGTCCCCATCGTTGATATTTAGCAGCCGTCCCCTGCTAGGTGGTCGTCCTCCACCTTTTGATGATCGTCCTTCATCATTTTATCCAATGGCCGTCCCCATTGTTGATTTTGGTTATCTGGCATTCGTCCTATGTCATGAGAAACCTCGAGAGCAGCCGTACCCTGCTGAGTGGTCGTCCTCCACTTCTTGATGGTCGTCCTCCATCATGCTCGTCCGATGGCCGTCCCCATCGTTGACCTTTTATCCGATGGTCGTCCCCATCGTTGATATTTTCGGCAGCCGTCCCCTGCCAGGTGGTCGTCCTCCACCTTTGATGGCCGTCCCCATCATATTTCTTTTATTCCCCAACAGAGCAGCCGTTCCCTGCTAGGTGATCGTCCTTCACTTTTGATGGTCGTACCCCATCATCTGTTTATTTCATTTATTCTTTAACCCGATGGCCGTCCCCGTCGTGGTCCCTTTTCCTTTTTTAGTCCGATGGTCGTCCCCATCGTTGGTTATTTTACCTTTGTGAACAAAACGGCCGTCCCCGTCATGTTTCATTAATCCCCAGAGATTTTTACAGTGATGGCCGTCCCCATCATAATTTCTTATTGTTCCCAGCTAGTCGGCCGTCCCCGTCTTGGCTTTACCTTTTATCCCCAGCATGTCGGTCGTCCCCGTCATTGCTTTATTTTTAGCACTTTCCCAGCATGTCGGCCGTCCCCGTCATTGCTATTTACCCAGCAGTCGTCCTCTGCTCAACGGTCGTCCTCCGTCGCCCACACTTTGCAATATACTTTGCTTTCTTTTACAATCTATATCCCTTTTCTTCTTCATTTCTGTGAGTGCAAATTTTGGACTGTCTTTGGTATTCAACCACAAGTTATCTTGTTTGCCTGTTAAGCCTTCGCTTATAACCTGCACAGCTAACTCATGTTTGAATAGGGGCAGCTGTAAACACCCCAAATTTGCCCTCACCCATTCACACCATGGCTTGTGATCATTTCATATGTATAAACACAATCATACCATCTCATATCTCAATTTTGAGTCACTGCATTGGTTCTAAGTCATCTGCATCTAGGGTTTGTGATCTGAGCAATCCAAGAGCTTCTTGAGCCACTCCAAAGGTCATCAGTCACTTCAAAGGGGTCTATGTGTGTTCAAGCATCATATTATATCCTCTCAAAGTCAATATTTCCAAAGTATCACAAGAACTGGGATTGGTATGGATGCAGAGCCAAGTTTGACTGCACAGTTGACCTAAAATTAGGGTTTTGGTTTCAGAGGCCATAACTCCAAATTTTTTGGTCATTCTTGTTTCCATTAGTCCCCATATGGTATAGGGAGTATGCATATCAATTTTCATGAAGAAATTCCATGGGGAAGTCATCTGATCAAGGGTTGACTTTCTGGACAAGTCAGTGCAAAATCAGGGCATCTGAGGCCCCCAATGACCCAACCAATGGGTGATCTTCATCATTTTGAGTGTATATGATCTTTATTTGATCATGGAAGAAGGTTGAAACTCACAAAAATCAAGAATTTGGGGTTTTTGCAAATGTTGACTTTTTGGGCATAGTTGACTTTTCAAGAATGCTTCATTTTAGGTCATTTTTCAAGCCTTGATTCTTGATCCAAAAATGCTTCAAATGGAAAAACTTTGGTCATGAAAGTTGTAGATTACATTTTTCCCTTTTCAAAAAGTACAAGAACATGACCGAACTCTTCTTGGATCAAAATTTATGGTGTGACAAAGTTGGCTAAAATCATTGATTTTCAAGACATGCCTCAAATAGGAATTTTGCAAAAACCATGAACCAATGCCTTTTGTAACCTATAGTTCATTTCAAACCATGACACAAACATTCTATAAATCATAAAAATCAGAATTTGACCAAGAATGCTCATGTATTATGGCTTGTGGGATAAGGAAATCACATGTGAACCATAAAGCAACAACTTGCAAAATCATCATGATCACTTCCCCACTTGCTGCATTGGCCCTTGAACCAAGCTAGCCCTTTCCCTTCATTTTGCTGCGCATCACACAGCCCATGTACTAGCCTAGAAGCTGCCCATACTTTCTCTTACACAAGAGTTGACAAATTGCAAAAGTGGCCATACCAATCAATAAAGGGCAGGTCACATCATCTGACCAATAGGAGTCCTTTATGCAAAGCAAAGGCAAGCCATTTCATAAACCAAGCAAGGCTGAAACACTTCACACAACCACATTCACAAAAACACCCCCTTGTGCAAAACCTTTCGAATCTGCCTCCACAAACTTCAAACATCCAAACCATTTCCACAAATCACTTCACCATGTTCCACTAAGCCTAAACCAACAAAGAACCAGGCCTGAAACAAGCCATAACTCCATTTCACCATTTTCACTCCATAAAGCAAAAGCTTTCGAATCTGCTTCTACAAGCCATAAACACTCAAACAAATTCCACACATCAACCCACCTTGCTCCCCTGACCAGAAACCACCCACTACTTTGGCCTGAAACCCTCCATAACTCAAATACGATTTTCATATTCCCTTGGTCAGAGCTTCTGCAAACTCACTCAAGAGGCTGTTTAAACTCCAACCAAGTGTGCAAAGCTTCAAAGGGGGATCATTGGGACCTGTTTGAGCCAAAGAACCATCCAGAAAGCCCTTGAATCAAAAGCTCCATCTCAGGTGACTCCATGAACTTTTTTTCCAGAACTCCATTTTCTTGTTAGAATCTTGTTTTGTATGTTGCACTGATCATTGGGATCTATTTACTTTTTGAAATGAGCAAGAAATGAGTATGTTATGGTGTTCTGAAAGTTTGACCTAGAAATTTCTTTGCTTCGATTCTTGTTGGTGTGTGAGTTTAAACATGATTTGATGCTGGATTCGTGCTTAGGATAGTTAGTAGATGATTTCTGGAGAGTTAGAGCTTCTAAAATGGCCTGGGGAGAGAGATTGCATTTTGAGGTGAACGGAGAAGATGACCGGAACACTGTTCCGGTCATCTGAAAGTGATTAACGGCAGGGTTAGGGTTTAAGCATTGATTAGCGAAATTTGAATTCTGGCCGTGGGATCTGGCGCCAAGTCAATTCCCGCGCGTGTAACTTTGAATCTGGCACGTTGGATCTGATTACTTCTCATTAATTCATTTTAAATTCATTTATTTTCATTTTCTTTTCATTTGTTTTGCATAATTAATTTAAAATAGCAAAAATGTCTTAAAAATTATGAAACTTTTTCTAATAAGTTTTAATAATTTTTATGACATAAAAAATATTTTTATTTTATCTTTGTCATTAAAAAAGTATTTTTAAATATTTAAAAGATTATTTTTAATTGATTAATGGAAATTAATTTATTAAAAATACTTTTAGGTATTTAAAAATCACCAAAAAATTCATGAAATGTTCTAAGACATTTAGAAACATTGTCCAACCTTCAAACCAAATTTCTTTTTTGATCTTGATGCATTTTGAGAATTTTTCTTTGAATTAAAATCATTTTTGTGCATTATTTTGATCCTAAGTTCAAAAAATCATTTCTGCCTATTCATGAAGAGTTGGACATTTATTCTTCTTGCATTGCATTGTGTTTAGCATGTAGTTTTTGAGGTTAAATGGCCATGATTTGATTCCTCATTTTCAATTTGTTTGATAATTTTCTTGTTTAGGAGCCCTAAAAACCCTAATAATTTGTAAAATTCATAACTTGAGATTGGTTAAGAGTTGAGACCTCCCCTTTGGACATTGGTTTAGTATAGGTTTAGGGTTTCTTTGAGTGGTATTTTCCATTTTTTATCTTAGGGTTTGCTTCTGTTTTTGGTTTTTGTTTGTTGTTTGATCCATAAACCCTAATTTGGGCTTCCATTTGCATCCTTCTTGCATTCTCTTGCATAACATGACTTGCCATGACATTTCAAGCATCCATGTGATCCATTTGACATCTTAAGACATGTAGAAGACATGTTTGATCATTGCATCCCATATTTGCCATCTTGTTTGCCATGTATGTTTCATAACTTTTCATGTAAGTTCATGCTCCTTAACTTGCATCATTTGCATCCATGATCTTGTATGAACATCTCCATGCCTTGCCTCATGCTTGTAGCATCTCATAACATCATTATCATCATCAATATGCTTCTGGTTTTGTTTCTCATCATGTCATCTCATCCCATTTTGCATTGCATTGCATTTCTTTTCTAACCTTTCAGGTGGTAAGTAACTTTGAGAAGTGGATTTGCCTTCACTTCTCATAACTTCTCTCCATCTCCCTCTCTTGCATCCTTGCTGCATTTTTGTTTGTGTTTGAGTTTGAGCTTGCTCATTCTTCCTCTTCCCACTTTCTTTCTTCAAGTGACTTGACTTCTTGAATGAAGCAAGTTGCTTTGCTTCTCTTGATCCTGTTCATCTGCTTCCTGGTAGTTCCATTGAAGTTCTTCTTTTGCAAACCTCACAAACCTTAGGAACAACCATGTATGACAATGATTAGGGTTTTGATTAGTCTCCCCTCTTAGTTTTACCTTTGGGTCTCTTTTGAGTCTTCTTTTCTCATCTCAGAACCAGGGACTAAACCCTAAAGGCTTTAAGGCTTTGTGATTAAGCTTATGCCTACATCCTTCTCTTAGGATGGAGTGTATAACTTTAATCCTAAGTGTTAAACCCTTAATGTGTTTAACTCCTTTAATCAATTCACTTAATAATCATCAAGACATCACACTTGTAACTTGGGCCTTGCATTAGGGTTCTAATTCTTCCTTAAGTGGTTAAGAAGGACTAACCCTAGTGTTAATGGACAAGTCCCCCTCAAGTTGTCTTACAAATCATAAAAATCACTTCATCATCATATCACTAAATAAAATCCACTTAATAAAGGCTTGTTTTGTCATGAGTTTAATCCCTAATCATGGATTAAGTTGAGGAGCTTTCCTCAGCTTAAACATTCTCATCTATTATCCTTCTATTAGGATGGTGTAATGAGTCTGTTTAATCCCTGATTATGGCTTGATCTCATTACCTAACACTAAACAAAAACAACAAAAACATCTAAATAATCACAAGTAGGTTAATGATCTTAATCCTACACCAAAGGTGTTTAAGTGTGAGAAGCTGACTTCACACTTAAGGTATTCTCATTACCCCTAATCAGAGGGAAGATGTGATGAGTTTACTAAATCCATTGGTTTAGACTTAAGCTCATTAACTTATGACAAACTTTCAAAAGCAATAAAAGACTGAAAACTCAAAAACAAACAATAATCGTCTCCTTCGGGATTCTTTTCTCATCACCTTCACTCACAAACGAGAACTCGCTTCTTCCGTCTAATGCAAGACAGTTTGCATCTGTGCCAGACAGATCATACACTTGAGCATAGACAAGTAAGCAGTTCATCAGTCAATTCACCTTTCAGTCTCTTTGGGTCGAACTACGGTGTTCTGACTTCCTCATTGCACGAGAGGATACGTAGGCATAACTTAACAGTTATCGAACAAAAGTCTCTGTATATTCCCCCTCCTTCCAGCAATTATTCCTTAAGCCTCATGATCATGAGCATACTCTTTCCTTACACTGACACTTCATTTATACACTTTACACTTCTTTTACACTGACACCTGTACATCCTTTTCCAGCTCTTTTACACACAGATTGCACTGACACTACCCCTTTAAAACACAAATCTTTTTAAGCGTGGATCCCGTCGAGTACGACGGACAATCTGGGTGCTAATACCTTCCCAGGTTGTAACCAACCCCCTTTCTCAGTCTCTCTGGTTCGCAACCGTCTTATCCATATCTTTCTAGGTCTATGCAGCATTACCTTTCCTCCGAGATAAAAATGCCTAGCTGGCGACTCTATTCATCTCCAGTGAGTTCACGGCTGTGTGTTCTCATTGTCCCTCTCGCCGATCGTTCGCGTCTGTACCTTTATTTGGGCCTGGTCCCATCTATCGGGAGCGACACCAGGCTGTGAGGCCTGCTGCGAATCGTGCAAAATTTCTATTATTGGTTTTGAGAGGCTAAAGCTTGGCATAGATGGCCTTATCAGAGACGGAATTTTGCAAATTACCACAAGGGTTCCTACAACATCAACAACTCTTTCTTCAGCAACAACAGATCCTCCTACAACTGCAACAAATATCATTCCCACTGATTCATCCACAACTCCAGCAATCACTCCTTCCATTATTTCAACAAACCAAAGCTCGGCAACACTTACTTCTACAACGTCAGCACCCATCTTACCAACGGAATCGCCTACAACATCAACAAACACTAAAGAAGATGTATCAACGGTCACGATCTATTATGACCCGGCAACTGTTCATCCTAACAACAATCTTCAACAACAAACTGCAACACCTACTGTCAGATCTCCAGTCACAATCTATTACGACCCGCATACCATCACAGTTCCTTCCGCTGCAGCAATCAGTCCGGTCATCATTACGGTGCCTGGACCTGTTCCTTATGAAAGTAGTAATGCCATACCTTGGCACTACGGCTCTGATCTCTACTGCGACGGAAAGAAGATCACTCTAGATTCATCAACCTCTTCTCCACAAGTTGACAATGTTGGGGGAGGCGGAGGCTTCACCAGAAGCGGATGCCTTTTTGCCTCACAAACACCGAGACCCAATGCTGAAGCAGAGGCTGCTGCTAAGGCAAAAGGGAAGAATGTGGTACTTGAAGAGCCAACTGTTAAAGAAACTCTGAAGACGTCTTTTGAACAAGAGGTGGACAAGTTTATGAGAATAATCAAAAAGAGTGATTACAAAGTGGTGGACCAGCTTCATCAGACACCCTCCAAGATCTCTATCTTATCATTATTAATGTGTTCTGAAGCCCATAGGAATGCACTGTTGAGAGTCATGCACGCAGCCTATGTGCCGGAAGAGATTACGGTTAATCAGCTGGAAACAGTGGTTGCAAATGTTAACACCAGTCATAGATTGGGCTTCACAGATGTTGATTTAACGACGGAGGGACGCAATCATAACAAGGCTTTACATATCACCTTAGAATGCAAAGGTGCTATTCTTTCTCATGTGCTGGTAGACACTGGATCCTCGCTCAATGTCCTCCCAAAGAAAGCCTTGGTGAAGCTGGAATATGATGGTTTGGCATTGCGTCCAAGTAACATGGTGGTGAGAGCGTTTGACGGCTCTAAGAGATCAGTGCTTGGAGAGATTGATTTACCTGTGATGATTGGCCCACAAATATTTAAAACTACTTTCTTCGTGATGGACATACAGCCGGCCTACAGTTGTTTATTGGGTAGACCCTGGATTCACGTCGTTGGCACTGTTACAACTACCCTTCACCAGAAATTAAAATTTGAGTGGGAAGGTCAGGATCTATTCTGAGATTTTAAATTAATTAATCCTAATTAATTTAATAAAAAATGGATTAGGGTTTAAACACATGATCTGGGTCGTCCATAACGCGCGCGAAGCCTACATCTAAGGGCCTATATTCAAAACACGCTAATTACACAGATTAGCCCTAATTAACTTCAGGTGACCGGAACCACTGTTCTGGTCGTCTTCTCCGGTCAGCCTTCATCCCAACTTCCACCATAGGCCATGAAACACTACTAAAATCTCCATAAATGATCTATGAACCTCCCTAAACACGAATCCAGCCCCAAAAACTATTTATTTTTCATTAATCTCATGAATCGAACCAAACATTTTTCTAGGTTAAAATTTCAGAGATACGGTTCATGCTTGTTTCTTCACCATTTTAAAAAATAACAAGTGCAGTGTGATCAGGGGAGCATGGGGAACATTTCCAAAACATAAAACAAAGCTTCTGGCAAAAAAGTTTGGATGAACTACCTGAGATGAAGCTTTCACTCCTTGAGCTTTCTGGCCTCTTTCTTTGTTCAATCCACCTCCAATGAACTCCCTGATGATGTTGCAAAGCTTAGAACAAGTTTATATGGCTTGGTTTGAGAGATACAGCTCCTCTGCACCAGGAATCGTGTTTTTTTTGCTATGTTTCAAGGCTTTTTAAAGGGTGCTTTGTGATCCTTAGACCATTTGGAGATGATTGGTGAAGTTTTTTTTGAGGTTTGTGGCTTGTGTGATCAGATTCGAAGAGATAAAGTTCTTGAGTGATTTTTGGATTCTTGAGTTATGGGATGATTCAAGCCAGTGTGTTGTATGAAATGGAGTCCATAATGTTTGTATATGATGTTATGATTGGCCAGAGAGTTGTTGGTGGCATAGTGTGATTGGTATGGTTGTTTTTGCAAAACGTCAACATTGGTTGTAATATGAGCATGGGTCATGGAAAGAGTGGTTCTATGGCATGTCTTGCTTCAGCATGGTTCATGGTGAGCCCTTGGATTGAAACATGTGAGCTGTAACAAGTGGATGAAGAGTTTCAAGGCATTTTGCAAATTTCCCTCTTTGAACTTTCTTGAGAAGCAAGGCATGGAAACTTGTGATTTTTGGTGAAATCTTGATCAAAATGTGTTGCATTATGTTGGTATGATGTTTAGAAGTTGATTAGAGGTCATAAAATGGCTTGGCAAGTGAAATTGCAAAAATCCCTCTTTGGTGCACACTTGAAAATTATAGGATTTTTGCCAACTTTGAAAGGCCATATCTTGAGTTCTAGGATGAATCAAGACATGTTCTCGTACCTTTTGAAAATGGGAAGACATAATTTACAACTTTCATGTTTGAAAAAATTTCATTTGAAGCATTTTTGGTCATGAAAGAATAGGTTGAATATCTTTCCCAAAATGGAAAGTTTCCATTACAAGTCATTTCCAAAAATAGCAAGTTTGCATTTGGCTCAAAATTCTTCAACTTTGTGAACTTCCAACCACTTCAATGATCAAATAAATATCATAGAGACTCAAAATGATGATGATGACCCTTTGGTACCCTTGATAGAGGCCTCAGATGCCCTAATTTTGACTTTACTTGCTCAAGAAGTTACCCAATGATCAGATGACTTCCACAGTGAATTTCTTCATCAAATTTGGTACACATGATCTTCATAACATATTAAGACCATTATAATCAAGAGTGGAAAAAAAAATTGAGTTTAAGGGCCTCAAACCCAAAACCCTAATCTTGGTCATATGTGCAGGAAAACCCTAGCTCTGCCTGGACTTATGTGCAATCCCTTGACATTTTGTGACTTCCAATTATCCTTGGAGATATAATAAGACAATAGACCCCTCATGGACCCTCTTGGCATGCTTCAAGGCCTCAGAGATTGCTCAGATCACTTCTAATATTCATCTGATCACAAAACCCTAATTGTGCAGTCATGCAATGATTTGATGAAGTTGTTTATGCAATGTGAGATGCAATGAGATGTTTATGCAAAATGAGATTATAAGCCATGGTGTGAAAAAAAGTGAGGGCAAATTTGGGGTGTTTACAGGTGGCATTGATAAACAAAGGGTTAGTGTAGTATTAACCAGAACCACTTATTTAACTATATTATAGATAGGATTTCCTTTAAAGTCTTCTAAATATACAGTGACGGATCTCGTCTAAAATATATCAGGGGAAGCCGTCATTGTCAATTAGTATCTTATAATTAAAATTTATTATAATTATATATAATTTTATTAAAAAATAAATTAAATTAACACAACAAAAATAACATATACGCATATTTAAAATTATATTTATCAAATTTAAAATTATCTTTTATTTAATTTAAAATTGAATGAAATTTTAAGTTTCATAAATATTTCACTCTAAAAAATCACTTTAAAGTTAGAGTTATGATTAATTCTGTTATGAATTTTTTATGGTCACTCATTTGTTTTTAATAAACAAAATTTTCTTAACAAGTAATCATGGTTGTTTGTATCGTTGTCAGTGGAAAGCGAATTAGAGCTCAGTAGGTTTCCAGTGGTGTGTGATTTTCCAGAAGTGTTTCCGGACGATATTAAGGATGTACCTCCGGAAAGAGAAGTTGAGTTTTCTATTGATCTAGTTCTGGGTACTAGGCCGATTTCTATGGCACCCTATCGTATGTCAGCTTTAGAGTTGGTAGAATTGAAGAAGCAATTGAATGACTTGTTGGACAAGAGATTTGTTAGGCCGAGTGTTTCTCCTTGGGGTGCTCCGGTATTGCTGGTAAAGAAGAAGGATGGGAGTATGCGGTTATGCATTGATTATCGATAGTTGAACAAGGTGACAATTAAGAACAAGTATCCGCTTTCGAGGATCGATGATTTGATGGACCAATTGGTTGGTGCGCGTGTTTTTAGTAAGATTGATTTGAGGTCAGAATATCACCATGTCGTACCTCGGAAAATACGATCCTCGCGAACACGATCGCGGCTGGGCTGACTTGAGAGTTGCCACCTAATTTTGATTTATTCCCAAAGAGGGAAAGGGAAAATATAGATAAAACCCGTGAAGAAAGGATAAAGACAAGGTCGTCGGAACCATTGCCTGGGTTCGGAAGTCGGTTATGCAGGGGAGAAGTATTAGCACCCCCCACATCCATCGTACTCGATGGGAACCTTCTAAATTGTCACGCGCGAAAGGATGTCTATGCATAATGAATTACTTGCTAAAAGGGGAAAAGGGTTTAAATTTTATCATCTTTCTTTAACGAAAGGATTTAGGAGTCGAATTGCACTAAAGACTATAGGTAGTTTATTCCGAACCAACAAATCAAGCGTCTTGCGACGGAATAATCAGAGCGAATAACGAGAGCTCGTAATCCTCCTTTCTACCACTTAAGGCTCGTGGCGTACAATTTTTCTCTTATTATTAAAGTATTTTATTACCTAAGACCACTTGACGTTGGATCAAGGGTTTGGATTTAAAAGAAACATCTCAATCAAAGGTTAGGTCGATTGCGAGGCATAAAGCGATCGCGAAGGGTGAGTGCAAAATGGAGGTTAAGGGTTAAATGGTTACGCGAGATCGATTCCTAGTCCTAAGCTAACGCGGAGCCGTTGGAGCTCGAATTAAACCGAAAGCGTCAAAATGTAGCTCTTTAACTATCTTAGAATCGATTCAATGTTAGAATCATTCTATGAGAAATCGAGTGTCACTTTATAATCAAACAATTATTTAAATAAAAGAAATGTGATAAAAAATACAACTGGTCTCATATTGATTTAAATAACATCGATTTATTGAAATCGAATATTTAAAATCGTTTGTTATATCATCGACCATAAAAATAAAGTAAAGTCGAAATGATAATAAAATAAAAGTTTGGCCTCATATTTAATTTAAATAACGTCGATTTATTCAAAATCGAATATTTAAATATTTATTCATCGGCCAAAATAAAATAAATTGAGATAATGGGAAATAATAAGGAAAATTAACGTGTGGCCTCAAATTAAGGGATAACGTCGACTTATTAGAAATCAAATATCACCATTTATCATTGGCCGAAATAAGAATAAAGTCGATAATGACAATGGATCTAAAATAATTAGAAACCAAAAGAAATAATAGAAAACGGTCTCATATCAATTTGGACAACGTCGGTAAATTGAATGTCACAAATTGGATAATAATATCATAGACCGAATAATAAATATAAATAAACCAATAAATCGATAAAATAATAAATGAAGAAAAAAGTCGGCCTCAAAGTGATTTAAACAACGTCGCAAAGTGGAATGTCAATAAATCATATTTTTTTCATAGGCCCTAATAATAAAATAAAATAATGAGAAAATAATGATATCGGTATCAATTTAATGGATAACGTCGATTAAATAATCGAATATCTCATTTTATCATTAACCGAATAATAAAATAAAATAACGGATAAAAATAATGAAATCGGTCTCAATTCAATGGATAACGTCGATTAAATAATCGAATATCTCATTTTATCATTAACCGAATAATAAAATAAAATAACGGATAAAAATAATGAAATCGGTCTCAATTTAATGGATAACATCGATTAAATAACTGAATATCTCATTTTATCATTAACCGAATAAATCGATTAAATAATAGCGAAAAATAAAAGTGGCCTCATATTCGTATAGATAACGTCGGATCGAAATGATCGAATATCAATACCTTGTATTATATCATTGGCCCATAATAAATAAATCAATAACAATAAATCTAAAAATTAATTAGAAATTGTTAAAAGTAAAAGAAATAAGAGATGGTCTCATAACAATTTCGATCGGTTTGATACCGAATATCAAGAAATTGTATTTATATCATAGACCCCATTTAAATTAAATAAAATCAAGAGATAATTACGAATAAAACAAAAATTAACAAAAAAAATTTAAAAAAAAAACTATAAAAACTATCTAGAATACACGCTGACTTCAGCATGTAGAAAGGAGTCGAAGATATGTCCATGTGCAACCTTATTAAGTGATTAGAAAATAGAAAAAGTTGGTAGTGTTAAGTATCACATAAAAAATAAAATAGGAAAGCTAGTATATGGTGGTGATATTAAAACAAAAGAACAATTAAATACCAGCATGAGTATGGCGCCGGTTTTTACGGAAAAACAAGGAAACAAATAAATTTCTAGCATATTTAACAACAAGTTATGCACAAGATGGTATCCACTAAATGAAATGCTAACATGCTATCATCAATTAAGTATGAAAAACAAAATATAGTGAAAGAATAGTATCATGATATAAAGATGGTGCAAACTTCATGGAAAATGGAAGATATAGTGTCAGCATGCCAAAAATTTGTAATAAAAATAAACTAATGAAAACCAACACCTCACTTTTATGCTAGTGACATTATTGGAACAAACACATACATCATGCGCTGGATTTTGAGAAAGAAATGGGGATGACACAGAAAACGAGGAAATTAAAAAAAAACAAATTTGTCAGCATAATTAAAACACAAGTTTTGTAGAAACACCATGCACATACAATGAGATATAAACACCAACACCATTAAAATGTAAAAAATGAAGCTCCAAGCAATATCGTAAAAATGAAAAGTGACACCACTTTCTGAACCGAAATTTCGCAAGGATTCCAAATATGCATTCGGTTTTTAAAGATCTCGAACCGTTTTTAAGATTTTCTCACAAACTTGAAACATACCAAAACTAAAATCAAACAATTACATGACTTGCAAGCATGGATAATGAACAATAATCACAGATCTAGAATCATGAAAGCATGGTGAACATCATAGCATCAAGAAAAATAGAAAATCTCACAAAAGTTACAGAAACCGCAATGATAAATTGCTCCAAAGGTGTGCTTCGTTCTCCCTCCACAGAGCTCTGTTTGATCTGATTCTTTTTGCTATCTCTTCCTTGTTCTCTCTACTTGAAATATGGGCAAATAACTCTTGTTATGGTTGCTTGTACAACTCACACGAGATCAAAAACCAGAGGTGTTTGGCAATATTTTGACATAATTTCTTTTGCTCTCCAAGATTGCAATATAAGGTGGAATTAGTCTCTATTTATAGAGAAATGATTCTTAGGGTATGAATGAGGGTTGAAAATGAAACAATAGGCTTGTGGCTTGATAATTAGGTTTGGGAGAGAGAAATATGAAAATTAACACATAAGTGGTGGTGGTTTGGATGGAGGTTTGGAAACCATGTCATGTGCACATGTTTAGGGTTGGATAAGGTGTGAAATTCATTCACTATGAGCTGGCACAAATGCTACTTGCTGACCAAGTTTAAAACTTATGAAATTTGCATTGCATGAAGGTTTCTTTGGGTGAGCATAACTTGAGGTAGGAACAATGAAATGATGTGTTCTTGGTACCAAAAGAAAGATTAGAAAAAAGTCTACAACTTTTATCTCTAAGGAAAAAGTGAGAAAAGCCTTGGATCATGGAGAAATTTTCCCTTAAAGTGAGGAAAAAAACTTAAGAAACTTACCAAAAAAAGAAAGTTCTAAAATTCTAAATTTTCAAAAATAGTAACTTTTCATAATCCTTGATTTTTGAATATTCTCTTGACTTTTGTTGATCAAATCTCATCCATTAATTATGCTTGACTCGTGTGACACCATTTTGACCATAAAATCGAGAGTTGACTTTTTCTCTACACAGTTGACTTTTTCTCAATTTAACTAAATCACGACCATCTAGACACTTGAACCTCCTCTGATTAAAAAATGATGAACGACCTTCAAAACCCAAATTCCTCTGAGAAAAATTGGGAAACTCTTAATTAAAATTTCCTTGTGTGGTATGACAATGTCGATGCTTCAAAGATCTTGCTTGAGAGAGAAATCTCACACTCAAATAATTGAAGCCTTAGTCATTGATACTGCACTTTGGGAAATGAAGACTGAAACAATATTTTTTTGATTTTTTTTGAATAATGGTTAGTAAACAGAAATAAAATGGTAATAATTATACAATTAGGACAAATTTAGGGTATGACAGATGCCCCTATCTAATTGTCTTGAACCTGAGAAAATGAACAGCTGCAAGGCGTTCAATTTTTTTAATGTAAAAGTCAATTAGATATAGAAAACCCAAAATTTGTTCGATGCAAAATGCAATGCGATGGTGAAACATGGGATGCCTGTATGGATGTAATTGCTGAGGATTAGATATATGAATGTGATTTTCTATAAGACAAAATTTGTAGGGATGATGAAAAAATTGAATGATGAGAAAAGACTTTAAAATAGTGAAGTAAGAAATGGATGGGGAAGACAAGATATTTCTGAAGATTTGTCTTGACAACAGAGGATAATCAGGAATACTCAGATTAAAAAGGTGTAAACCCTGGAAAAGGAATTAATGTCATCTAGCAAGGCTTTAGATGCATAAATACCAAACTTGGAAATCAACGCCCGAAACATCTAGAATAGTACTAGATGTGGAATGAGACCAAATTATGAAGGTACAACAAAGGAGACATCAAATTTTCCAACAAGGCATTCAGAGAGATGTTACTTGAAGTAAAGACTCAATGGGAAGAATCAGAGAGAGACAGTTGAAGGAAATATGATACGTGTAAAGTTTCTCAAAGGGATCAACCGGAGAGAGACACTTGAAGGAAAGCGGCCCACGTCAAACTTCACAAAGTTTGAAGGAAAACAAAATATCCATGTCAAATTCTCAATGGGAATTATCAAAAAAAGAGACATTTGAAGGAAGAGGTCCACGTCAAACTTAACAAAGTTTGAAGGAAAATAAAATATCCACGTCAAATTTCTTAACAAGACAAAATTTGAAGGAAAGGGGTCCACGTCAAACTTCATAAAGTTTGAAAGATTTAAAGGTATCCACGTCAAATTTCACAAAATTTGAAGGATTTGAAGGTATCCACGTCAAATTTCTCAATGGGATTTATCCAAAGAGAGACCGTTGAAGGAAGGGGTCCACGTCAAACTTCACAAAGTTTGAAGGAAATGAAGATATACACACGAAAGCCAGGGTGACAGACACGACTGCTTTGGTAGGTGCCAAGTTATTTGGACTTTGACTTTTGGTGGTTGCCAATGGAAATTGGACTCTAAGGATGCCAAACGAAATTGGACTTTGACCACAAGGTAAGACAACAAGACCTCGGGAAATGCAAATGAACACGAAGTAAACTTCGAGCTATGCTTGATATGAAAATTTGTATGATGTGAATGGTTAATGCTTATAATGCAAATGCTAAGACCACTGGGTGAGACTCTTTTGGAGAAGTGCGGCTGAAACAACTGATTCCACAACACAGTGAACTTTTGCCAACTACGCCTTTGAAAGATGTCTTGAACATAACTTCTATTACACTTGTTAGAAATATCATGATGTTGATCCTTGGAAGGAGTGGTAAGTTTTTCTTGGGGATTGCTTGAAGTAGATTGCCCCATGTTGATTGATTCTGGAGTGACTGCTTGACTAGTCGCTTGAAATGTTTGCCCCAGCATGAGTCCTGAAGAGAAATTCTTTGAAGAATATGATCTTTGATAGTGATATGCCCCTGATAGGATCACTGATCAAGTTTCTCAACTGTTTAAAAATTCCTTGATGATGAGTGCTTACTTGCAAATAAAATATTCATTCAAATATGTTAATTTTAATGCAATGCTCAAGCAAAAATTTGAAATCAAAATCATTATTGGAATTATATTGGTGTAAATAAGATGAAACACTGGTAAGAATGCAATGTTTATTCAGACACTCAATGTGAAAGATAATGCAAAGTGAAAGATAATGCAAAAGGTATGATACCAAAGCGAATGATTAGCAAATCTCATGGGGAGTCAGCGTACGCAACCTTGCTGTGATATGCTTTCAAAACAAACCTAGCTTCAATTAGGTCTTTAAAGGATTGTAACGTGGTCTGGTTCACGGTTTATGAAACAAAGGATATAAGGCTCAATTTTTTTTACCCAACCCATACTTCATGATGATCTCCAATCCTACGCTCGATTAACTCAACCTATGCATTCAGATTACTTGAAGTTGCACTGACGAGGATGGCTCAGAAGCCAAAGGATTACTGGATAGCAGTCAACACTTCTTCACAACATTTTGTTGTCTTTTGTTGAGGATTTTGGGTCAACTCATCTTTGTCTTTGTTGAGGAATTTTGGTGACCTCTCTTGATTTGGATTTTTTATTATCCCTAACTTTTGCCTGGACTGAATCTTTGACGTTTTCAGTCCACCGAGATGCTTTTATTTTTGCTTAAGTCGCCTTTTGGGTTTTGACTTAGCGCCTTTTTCCATCATTTTTTGATTTGGACAATGATTTCCTATTAACTTCTTCGACAATTGTGCGAAGGAAAACTTGGGCTTGAAAGCCTTATTGAAAGGTGTAAGGAATGATCCTCCTGAAATTGAATGCATACTCGAATTAATTAAGAACTACCCTGCCCCGGGTTAAGATTGTGGTTTTTTCATGTAGAAAGAAACTCCAACTTCTAAGCTCAAAGGGGTTGACAATGGATTAACTTCCTTATTTATCTAGTGTTTGGGAGTTGAAACAATGCATGTATATCATCAGCAAGGTTTTATTTTGAAAACATCCCATTCAAAAAATTGGGTATTTCATTTTCGTCATCCTCCCTCTAATCATTTCTTATACAACAGATGAATAAGAGAAACAATGGTATATATATTTTTTGGAATTTTTGAAAATGAAAAGCATGAATACGCACAAATATAAAGGTGAATGAATTGATTCAAAAACATGCGATGCTCATTTCATTAACATTAACATTAGAGAACAAACAAAGTCTTTAAACAAGTACACATAATACAAACAAGGAAATTAAAAACTGAAAAGAAACAAGGCCTAGTGTTTAGTCAGTAGCAAGGATGAGCTTTCCCCTCTGATCCACTGGCTTTAGGTAGTAACTTGTGATTCTTCGACCAAATCTTCACCCACTTTGTTTTGGCATGGGATCTATTTCAACCTTGGGAGCCCCTCTCTGTGTGAAGATGAGCAAGTCTCCTCTGACCAAGTCTTGAACTCAAGCTTGGAAAGCATAACAATTCTCAATATCATGACCTGCGGCTCCTTCATGGAATGGGCAATGAAGATCGGTCCTAAATCCAGGTGGAAGAGGATTTGGAGGGTTGAGAGGTCTAGTAGTGACAAGACCTTTTTTGCATAAGGCAGGGAAAATCTCAACATACTTCATGGGAACAGGATCAATAGGAGCCCTGGGCCTGGGATTGCGAGTCTGATTCTGACCAACATTCCTTTGTGGATGAGCTCGAGCTGGTGGAGCATTAACCATAGGAGTAACTGCAGCTACTTCGGCTTCACCATACTGTTGCTGCTTGTAGTAGGGTCTTCTTTCAGCGTTGACAGCATGAGTATGACCTTCCTTCTTCTTTTGAAAGTTCCCAGAGGACTTTCTCGCAGCATTAGAAGCTTCAGCACTTCCAAACTTGCCCTTTCTGATTCCTTCCTCTAGCCTTTCTCCAATAGTGACTAGGTCAGCAAAACTAGATGATACACTACCTATCATCCTTTCCCAGTATAGAGGTTGAAGGGTGTCCATGAACAGACCAGTCAGCTCTTTCTCCGCCAAGGGAGGCTCAACCTGAGCAGCTAGCTCTCTCCATCGCTGAGCATACTCTTTGAATGATTCCTTTTCTTTCTGAGACATGTTTTGAAGCTGACGGCGGTCCGATGCCATGTCCAGATTGTATTTGTATTGTCTCAGGAATGCATCAAGCAAATCCTTCCAGCATTGGATATGGCTTTTCTCGAGTCCCATATATCATTTCAAGGATGCTCCACTCAAGCTATCCTGGAAGCAATGGATAAGCAATTTGTCTTTATCAGCATGGGCAACTATTTTGCGACAGTACATGACCATATGGCTTTTTGGGCAAGTGTCTCCTTTGTACTATTCAAATACTGGCATTTTGAACATATCTTGCATAACCAAGTTCGAAACCAAGCACATGTCTGATGCGGAAGCGTTGAAGACATCAAATCCTTCCACGGCTCTTATCCTTTTCTCCAGAGTCATGCATTGTTCCCTAACATCCTCAAAATTTCCAACCTCTCCTTGTACCGAAGATGGTGAATTATGCACGAATGGAGGATTCACATAAGCAGTATGGGCAACATTATGCACATTAGGTTGAGATTCAGTGAATACTCCAGGTTCGAAAAAAGTGGATGTACCAGCCATCTGAGTAGTTGTAAATGGCGGAGTGTAACCTGGCGGCAAACCAAATTCTGGCCAAGTAGTAACGGTCCTTAAAGACTTTGCATTAATGACGAAACTACTGACTTCAGAGGTAACGGTCCTCTGAGGTTGAGCGTCCTTAGTAGCCAAGACTTGGAGCATTTCCATGATCTTGCTCGCACTTCTCTTCAGGTCATCAATGTCTTCCCTGACTCGCTTGTTGTATTCTTCTTGTTCAGCCATTCTTCTTCTTTCGTGGGCCCTAGTTCTGTATCTGCGTGGAGGAATCAGCTTGACGGGTACTCAACAACTCTGAAGACGAGAACGAATGAACATGAGCGACTATGAATGCAAAATGAATGCAAATATGAATGCAATGATATGCAAATAAAATGTGAAAAAATGTTAAACAAAAATTCATGGTATCATAAGTCCAAGGTACGGATGGAGGATACTTGGATTACTTTTCTCACAAGGATTTGGCTGGGTAGGCTATAAAATTTAAAGGAACCCCAAAGTTAACAATCCCTATGGTTGTTCATCACACACGCCATAAGCATGACGGTTGATTGACTCCACCATATGAATCTCTTTTGGGTGAGATCTTCGTATCGAGCCACGCGAGAGGGAAGGCTCTCGGTGCCCCATACTACGCGATCATCGACACGGGGTTTAAAACAAAGTCGCATAGTTATAGACCTTCCTCAATTGTTTGATGCACGTGTCAATTGTTTTATATATCTTTGACAGTCAAACAACTCCATTGAGAAAGTCTATTCTGAGTGAGGTCTTCATATCGAGCCACGCGAGGGCGGACCTCGGTGCCCCATACTACACAACCATCAACCTATGTTTTAGGCCACACGGTTTAAGGTTCTAAAGGTCCTTAGAGTCGATGACCCTAATGAAAATAACTGAGCACACATGTCAAGAGCTTGACGGTCGTCATTGTTCTCATTAGAATCTACTCCAAGCGAGGTTTTCGTATCGACAACCCACGAGAGCGGTTCCCTAGGGAGCCCATACTACGCAACCTCTTCTAGCTTATGTTTATACACATAGACCCGGGTATAGAGTCTTTCACTCAAGCTTTTGTTTGCAATCAAAATATCGATCCAAGAACCACAAGGTATAATATGGAAAGCGATAAAGAAAGAGGTAAAAGTAAACAAGTAAGACATAAGGCAAACATACAAACAAGCGTGAAGCAACCTAGATTAGGATTGACTTGCATAGGGGTGAACCAGTCCCCAGCAGATCGCCAGCTGTCGTACCTCGGAAAATACGATCCTCGCGAACGTGATCGCGGCTGGGCTGACTTGAGAGTCGCCACCTAATTTTGATTTATTCCCAAAGAGGGAAAGGGAAAATATAGATAAAACCCGTGAAGAAAGGATAAAGACAAGGTCGTCGGAACCATTGCCTGGGTTCGGAAGTCGGTTATGCAGGGGGAAGGTATTAGCACCCCCCACATCCATCGTACTCGATAGGAACCTTCTAAGTTGTCACGCGCGAAAGGATGTCTTTGCCTAATGAATTACTTGCTAAAAGGGGAAAAAGGTTTAAATTTTATCATCTTTCTTTAACGAAAGGATTTAGGAGTCGAATTGCACTAAAGACTATAGGTAGTTTATTCCGAACCAACAAGCCAAGCGTCTTGCGACGGAATAATCAGAGCGAATAACGAGAGCTCGTAATCCTCCTTTCTACCACTTAAGGCTCGTGGCATACAATTTTTCTCTTATTATTAAAGTATTTTATTACCTAAGACCACTTGACGTTGGATCAAGGGTTTGGATTTAAAAGAAACATCTCAATCAAAGGTTAGGTCGATTGCGAGGCATAAAGCGATCGCGAAGGATGAGTGCAAAATAGAGGTTAAGGTTAAATGGTTACGCGAGATTGATTCCTAGTCCTAAGCTAACGCGGAGCCGTTGGAGCTCGAATTAAACCGAAAGCGTCAAAATGTAGCTCTTTAACTATCTTAGAATCGATTCAATGTTAGAATCATTCTATGAGAAGTCGAGCGTCACTTTATAATCAAACAATTATTTAAATAAAAGAAATGTGATAAAAAATACAACTGGTCTCATATTGATTTAAATAACGTCGATTTATTGAAATCGAATATTTAAAATCGTTTGTTATATCATTGACCATAAAAATAAAGTAAAGTCGAAATAATAATAAAATAAAAGTTTGGCCTCATATTTAATTTAAATAACGTCGATTTATTCGAAATCGAATATTTAAATATTTATTCATCGGCCAAAATAAAATAAATTGAGATAATTGGAAATAATAAGGAAAATAAACGTGTGGCCTCAAATTAGGGGATAACGTCGACTTATTAGAAATCGAATATCACCATTTATCATTGGCCGAAATAAGAATAGAGTCGATAATGACAATGGATCTAAAATAATTAGAAACCATAAGAAATAATAGAAAATGGTCTCATATCAATTTGGACAACGTCGGTAAATTGAATGTCACAAATTGGATAATAATATCATAGACCGAATAATAAATATAAGTAAACCAATAAATTGATAAAATAATAAATGAAGAAAAAAGTCGGCCTCAAAATGATTTAGACAACGTCGCAAAGTGGAATGTCAATAAATCATATTTTTTTCATAGGCCCTAATAATAAAATAAAATAATGAGAAAATAATGAAATCGGTATCAATTTAATGGATAACGTCAATTAAATTATCAAATATCTCATTTTATCATTAACCGAATAATAAAATAAAATAACGGATAAAAATAATGAAATCTGTCTCAATTCAATGGATAACGTCGATTAAATAATCGAATATCTCATTTTATCATTAACCGAATAATAAAATAAAATAACGGATAAAAATAATGAAATCGGTCTCAATTTAATGGATAACATCGATTAAATAACTGAATATCTCATTTTATCATTAACCGAATAAATCGAATAATCGATTAAATAATAGCGAAAAATAAAAGTGGCCTCATATTCGTATAGATAACGTCGGATCGAAATGATCGAATATCAATACCTTGTATTATATTATTGGCCCATAATAAATAAATCAATAACAATAAATCTAAAAATTAATTAGAAATTGTTAAAAGTAAAAGAAATAAGATATGGTCTCATAACAATTTCGATAACATCGGTTCGATACCGATATCAAGAAATTATATTTATATCATAGACCCCATTTAAATTAAATTAAATCAAGAGATAATTATGAATAAAACAAAAATTAACAAAATAAAATTTTAAAAAAAACTATAAAAACTATCTAGAATACACGCTGACTTCAGCATGTAGAAAGGAGCCCAAGATATGTCCATGTGCAACCTTATTAAGTGATTAGAAAATAGAAAAAGCTGGTAGTGTTAAGTATCACATAAAAAATAAAATAGGAAAGCTAGTACATGGTGGTGATATTAAAAGAAAAGAACAATTAAATACCAGCATGAGTATGTGTAACACGGTGGGAGAACTGACTTTCTGTAAATGTTGTGGATAGCAAGAGTCGCCACCGACTTTTATTTTATCCAAAAGGAAAGGACATAAAAGAACAGGAAAGACCTTGAAAGATTTTGAGTTCGGGGGGTAGGTTATATAAAGGGAAGGTGTTAGCACCCTTTATATCCATGGTTATCCATGGGCTCTTAGTTACTTAGCTCACTCTGGTACATCTGACCGTGACAAACAGCTACCAACCTTTTCTCATCAATCAAATTTATCTGGTCCAGTCGAGTCTGAATCCACTCATCTTCATCCAAGCCAGCATCCTTCATGATTCTTAAGGAGGGGATCTGAACTTCAATGGGTAGCACTGCTTCCATACCATAGACTAAGGAGAATGGGGTTGCCGTTGTTGAAGTACGTATTGTAGTACGATAACCATGAAGAGCAAATGGTAACATCTCGTGCCAATCCTTGTAAGTAACAGTCATCTTCTGTAGAATCTTCTTAATGTTCTTATTGGCAGCTTCTACTGCCCCATTCATTTTTGGGCGATACGAAGAAGAGTTATGATGTTTAATCTTGAATTGCGTGCATAGATCAGTAATCATGGTGTTGTTCAGATTAGAGCCATTGTCTGCTATAATCCTTTCAGGGATGCCATACCTACATATGAGATTATTCTTAATAAATCGAGCCACAACATTCTTAGTAACAGATGCAAATGAGGCTGCCTCCACCCACTTTGTAAAGTAATCAATAGCAACCAGGATGAAACGATGCCCATTAGAAGCAGTAGGCTTAATCTCACCAATCATATCTATGCCCCACATGGCAAAAGGCCAAGGAGCAGTCAACACATTCAATGGAGATGGAGGTATATGTACTTTATCAGCATAAATTTTACATTTGTGACATGTTTTATAATGTTGATAGCAGTCGGCTTCCATGGTAGACCAATAGTAACCTGCTCTCAATACCTTCTTTGCCATGGTATGACCACTAGAATGAGTGCCAAAGATCCCATCATGCATGTCTTCCATAATCTATGTTGCTTCCTTCTTATCCATACAACGAAGCAAAGTTGAATCATGATTGCGCTTGCACAAAATTCCATTACTCAAAAAGAACTTAGCAGAAAACCTCCTCAGAAACTTCTTATCTTTGACAGATGCCCCTTCAGGAAACTCCTGAGCTTCAAGGTATCTTTTCACTTCATAGAACCAAGGCTTTTCCTCTCCTCCTTCAGTGTCAATTTCATTGCAGTATGCAGGCTTCTCAAATCTATCAATAGTGATCTTGGGAGCTTCATCATCCCAGCTAATCTCAAACATAGATGCCATGGTGGCTAGTGCATCTGCCAATTGATTCTCTCCCCGTGGAATATGTCCAAAGGTAATCTCTTCAAAATATGGGATCAAGGACAACACATGCTCTCTGTAAGCAATAAGATTTTCATGCTTGGTATCCCAATATCCTTTAATCTGACTCACTACCAGGGCTGAATCCCCATATACGTCCAGGAACTGAATCTTCATCTCAATGGCAGCTTTGATACCCATGATACATGCCTCATATTCAGCCATGTTATTGGTACAATAGAAACAAAGTCTTGCAGTAATTGGGGTATGACAACCTTTAGGGGAAATGATCACAACACCAACACCATTACCAAGTGCATTAGAAGCTCCATCAAAAACAATAGTCCATCGGGATCCTTGTTCAGGTCCGTCATATTGTCCAGGTTCTTTGTTAATGATCATAATGTCTTCATCAGGGAACTCAAAATTCATTGATTGATAATCATCCACTGCTTGATGAGCCAAATGATCAGCTACCACACTTCCTTTAATGGTCTTCTGAGTAGTGTACTGTATATCATATTATGTTAAGATCATTTGCCATCTCGCTATTCGTCCAGAGAGAGCAGGTTTCTCAAATATGTACTTGATTGGATCCATCTTTGAAATCAACAAGGTAGTATGAGTCAACATATACTGCCTAAGTCGGCGAGCCGCCCATGCCAAAGCGCAACAAGTTTTCTCAAGCAGTGAGTATCTTGTTTCACAGTCGGTAAACTTTTTGCTAAGGTCGTATATTTCCTACTTTTTTCGACCAGACTCGTCATGTTGCCCAACACACACCCCATTGAGTTGTCTAACACTGTTAAGTACATAATCAAGGGTCTTCCATCAACTGGTGGCATCAATATTGGAGGTTCTAGAAGATATCTCTTGATTTCATCAAAGGTTGTCTGGCACTCGTCATTCCATTCTATTACCTGATCTTTCTTCAACAATTTGAAGATTGGCTCACAGGTAGCAGTTAGCTGGGAAATAAACCTTGCAATGTAATTCAGTCGTCCCAAGAAACCTCTAACTTCCTTTTCAGTACAGGGAGCTGGCATCTCTTATATAGCTTTTACTTTTGCAGGATCTACTTCAATACCTTTCCCACTGACAAGAAACCCAGGAGTTTACCAGACCTAACTCCCAAAGTACACTTGTTTGGATTCAATCTCAGTTTGTATTTCTTCAATCTCTCAAACAGCTTATGGAGATGATCAAGGTGTTGTTCTTCATTCTAGGACCTGGCTATCATATCATCCACATATACCTCTATCTCATGATGAATCATATCATGAAACAAAGCCACCATAGCACGCTGATAAGTTGCCCCGGCATTCTTCAAACCAAATGGCATCACTTTATAACAAAAGGTGCCCCACTGTGTAACAAATGTAGTCTTCTCCATATCTTCAGGTGCCATCTTGATCTGATTGTAACCAGAGAAACCATCCATGAAAGAGAATACCTTATGCTGAGCAGTGTTGTCTACCAAAACATCAATATGTGGAAGTGGAAAGTCATCTTTAGGGCTGGCCTTGTTCAAATCCTTGTAATCTACACACATACGTACCTTACCATCCTTCTTAGGTACTGGTACTACATTTGCAACCCACTGAGGATAAGAAGTCACAGCTAAGAATCCTGCATCAAATCGTTTCATCACCTCTGGTTTAATCTTTTCTGACATTTTAGGACGCATGCGACGAACCTTTTGCTTCTTTGGATGACAATTTTCTTTTACTGGCAAACGGTGAACCACAATGTCTGTATCCAATCCTGGCATATCTTTATAAGACCAAGCAAAGATCTCCACATAATCATGTAACATCTGGATCAGTCTGCTCTTAACATCATCTTCTAGTTCAGCCCCCATCTTGACCTCTTTCCTGTATTCTTCAGTTCCCAGATTCACAACTTAGATTGGCTCTTCATGTGGCTGTATAGCTTTCTCTTCTTGTTGTAACAACCTAGCAAGCTCTACAGGTACTTCAGAATCTTCCTCATTTCCATCTTCAGCTTGATAGATCGGATTCTCGAAATTATAATTGGCAATAGTAGAACTGTTATCAACAGGATCCAGAGTGGATGAGGATCTGCATTTTAGTGAAGTGGGTGTGTGTAAGAACACATAGCTGATAAAATAGAAATAATAATAAAAGAAAGACAAGGAGCACAATATTTACGAAAACGAAACGTCCATTGATTTTTATTGAATGAGGTATGCAAATGAAATGACATCCCGAAACAAGCATACCATTATGCCCTGGGTAAGACACAAGGCTTAAAAGTTTAATTGTTCGAAATTACAAACTTAAAATAAAAACACAGTAATAGTATTTACTCCTGAATAAAGGAGATAGGAATAACGTCTTCAGTCTTCCAATTGTTGAGCCTTTCACCCATGGTAGGAAAGATCCAATCATCCAGGTTGTATTCTTCACTATAGTCACCCACAGCATTGATTTGATCTCTCATGACCCCTTGATTGGTGATACGAACAGCACGAGCACAACGAACAGCCTTTTGAGATTCTGCAGTGAAACCCAAACCAAACTTGTCAGACTTGTAAGGGATGTTGGGAAGCTGACCCCAAATAGCAGAACCACCTTTTGCAACCACTGCCTTAGCATCCTTGAGGGAGGACATTGCAGGAGGTATATTAGTAACCATAGAAACTCTTTCAGAAGCAGGAACAGACTGAGGAACAGGATCAGAGTAGGGAACAACTTCAAATGTTTGACACGGAGTTTCAACCATTTCACCCTCCATTTCTACATACTTGAAAGTATTCACGTGGCTAACCATGTACTCTTCTTCACCATAGACAGTGACAATTTTATTCTTCACCGGGTAATTCAACTTCTGATGTAAGGTGGAAGTCACAGCACCTGCCCCATGGATCCAGGGGCGCCCAAGCAAACAAGAATACGCAGGACGAATATCCATTACATAGAAAGTAGAATTGAAAACTTGAGAGCCTATTTTGATCGGGAGGTCTACTTCTCCATGAACCACTCTTCTTGAGCCATCAAAGGCCCTCACTACTACATCACTTGATCTTAACACAACATCTTCAGGACTGAGCTTGTCCATAACCTCTTTAGGGAGCACATTTAATGAAGAACCATTGTCCACCAGCACATGAGACAAGGTAGTGCCTTTACATTAAATGGAGATATGCAGAGCCCTGTTATGATTTCTCTTCGCAGGAGTCAGATCAGCATCAGAAAAGCCCAGTCCATTATCACAAGTCAGATGTGCCACACAATTCTCAAATTGATCTACAGAAATCTCATTTGGCATATGAGCAGTCTTCAGGAACTTGATTAAGGCTTTAGCATGAGCCTCAGAACACAGCAACAAAGATAACATGGAGATTTTGGAGGGAGTATGCCCCAACTGGTCAACAATATCATAATCACTTTTGCGAATGATCTTCAGTACTTCTTCCATCTGTTTAGAAAGACTTTCAGCAGCTGTCGCCTCAGCTTGCACAGGTTCAATTACAGGACCTTTGCCTCGAGCATCGGTATTTGGCTCAGAATTAGAGGTAGTAATTGGAGTAGCTGCACTTTTGGAGGTAGCCTGAGGAGAGAAGACTCTTCCACTTCTAGTGATCTTACTAGACCCAGCAATATTATCAACATCAAGATTAACATCAGTAACAGGTGCATTAACCAGAGGTTCTTGTTTGACACCATGGATGTAAACATCGGAACCATAATTCCAGGGTATAGCTTTATCAGAAGTATAAGGAACAGGGCCGGGAATGGTAATGATCATGGGAGCCACCCTAACTTCAGCAACAGTCTTCACAAGGCCTTCAGCAGTAATCCTGACAGGACCTTTAGGAGTGATCTTGACAGGACCTTTGGAGGTAATCTTCACTGGTACTCTATCAACCATGGCTACATCTTCAAGCTTCGTACTTCGAGTCAAATGTTCACACATACTTTCAACAGAAGGAGTCTTCTCAAACAATATAGTGTAATTGTCCATGAGGCATTGAATGCCATCCTTCAACTTCCAGCAACTATCGGGTTTATAGGCACAGTAAAAACAGTCTTCATTGCAACCTGGAAAGAATCCAGCTTGCACCAACTTCTTCTTGATAATGGATAATGGAGTAGTCACATCTGCTATTGAGGAAACATAGGAAACCTCATCAACAGCATTAACAGTCTTCTCGTGGTTGGGCATGGGATCAGTGATCACATTTGGGGTCCCAGGAGGGTCAAATTCAATCTCCCCAGCTTCAATCATGTCTTGAATCTTGTTTTTCAACACCCAGCAGTTGTTGGTGTCATGTCCCGGACTATTAAAATAATAAGTACATCTTGCATTAGGAATGTATCGAGGAGAGGATGTATTAGGATTCTGAGGAGGATCCCTCAAAGTAATGAGTTCCCTTTTCAACATGTGTTGCAAGGCTTGGGCCAGTGACATGTTGATCTTGGTGAACTGTCTTCTAGGCTTCTGTTGATTGTTTTGTTGTGGCTCTGGTGCTGCAGGAGTAGGATTGGAGATATGAACTACTCCTACTGATTGGTGACTCCTGTTACGACTATGTTGACCATACACAACATTAGACTCCTTCTTTCCACTAGGGGGCTTCTTAGCAGTTCTTGATGAAGAGACACCCACTTGTATCTTACCACTTCTTATACCACTTTCCACACGTTCTCCAGTCATTATCAGCTCAGTGAAACCAGATGATGAGCTTCCAATGAGGTGACTATAGAAAGGACCATTCAACGTACTCATAAACATATCCATCAGCTCCCTGTCAGTCAGAGGAGGTTGAACTCTGCCAGCCAGGTCTCTCCATTTATGGGCATACTCTTTGAAACTCTCCTTAGTACCCATAGACATGCTCTGGAGCTGCATGCGAGTAGGTGCTAAATCAGCATTATATTGGTATTTTCTATAGAAGGCCTCAGCAAGATCATTCCAATCACGAATATTAACACTTTCCAGTTGATAATACCATTCCAATTGAGCCCCAGATAAGCTCTCTTGGAAGAAATGAATCCACAGCTTCTTGTCAACAGTATGTGGCTGAATCCTCCGGACATAGGACCTTAGATGCAGCTTAGGACATGAGACACCATCATACACCACAAAAACAGGAACCTTGAAACCAATAGGTATAACCACTCCAGAAACTAAACTCAGATCTTCAAAATCAAGCCCAGAAGATTTTTGTAATTCCATAGCGTTCATTCTGTCTACCAACATCTTGTACTTCTCCTCACTAGCAGGATCATGATAATAATTTGCCTCAGAATCAGAATCTCCCACAGTATCATGGAGACTACCTCCCGCTTTCTCAGAATTCTCAGACTCAGAATCCTCAATTTGTTCCTTTGTCTTGATAGGACCTCTGAATCTTCTTTCCAGATTGATAAGGCCTCTTGATTTTCTAGTCTTCTTCTTCTTCTTAGCCAGCAGTGTCTTCAACTCATCTTGTCCCCTGGACAAGTTCAGGATCAGTTCTTGGAATTGTGCATTCTGAGCCTGGAGATCCTTGACAGTCTGTTCAAGATCCATTTCTGCTGAAACAAACAGCGAGAAGATAAGATACCTGTTCACAAGAAAACATGTGATGCGATGATATGGTATGTAAATGCATATGCAATGTTTTCAAGGACCGCAGGATTTAAATTTGTTTAAACAACCAGAAAGTAAAATTTTATTAGTAATCAATAAACTTATTTGCCTCTTGGGCTTACAACAAAAATGAAATGAATACAAAGATGGGGTTTTAAGTCTCCCATGGACGTTTCCTTTTTGTGTTGAGGTAAGAGTTGAGATTCCTCTCTTCGTGAAGTTGTCTTGTCAGCTCCAGGATTCTTTCTTGACTAGCTTTGAAATGAGTCTCGAATGTATCCCTTTGCTCCTTCAACTGGATCCAGGACCTTTGTAACTCTTCCATGTCAGTGGGCATGTCTGGATGAAGAATGATATAAGGAGTATCTCCTTCAGCAACAGGTTTCATGGTAATTGGCAGGATAGCAGGATATGGCATCATAAGATTTTGATCACGTGCTCGTACCCATCTGAGATAAGGTTCCATAGGAATAGTGTACTTTGGTTCCAGAATCTTGCTGTCAACCTTGTTCACTTTACCCCAAGCTCGTATAAACCTTTGTCAGTAACCTTGCAGATCGTTGTCGTAGTCGAACACAATACCCTGAATAAGCATGTCATGAGTATCATCACTCCGAGCATAACCAAACTGACGTAGAGCTAAAGAAGGGTTGTAGGTAATGCCCCCTCTTATGCCAAGGAGTGGCGCATTAGGGAACTCTCCACAACGGTCAATGATAGTAACATTCTCCATAGATCTAGAACACCAATGAATATCTAAATGTGAAAGTGACATGATCCTCTTAGACCACCTTAGCCCTTGTTCATTCTTCATCACTGATCGAGGAAGGTGAGAAATAAACCACCTAGACAATAGAGGTATGCAGCACATTAGAGTTCCCCGTGCCTTTGTAGTATGGGTATGGAGAGAATGTAAGATGTCCCCAAGTAATGTAGGCACTGGATTACGAGTCAGAAATATGTTGATGGTGTGCACGTCTATGAACTGGTCTAGATTAGGGAACAACACTAAGTCATAGATCAATAGGGCTAAGATCTCCTCAAAAGCATCATAACTCATATCCTTCAGGAACATTTGAGCTTTCTCCATCAATACCTTAGCAAGGATACCTTTAATTCCACTTCTCGTTTCTAGGACAATATCTGATTTCTTCAAATGTAGGGCTGCAGCAATGACTTCAGGTTTAGGCTCCTTTTCCAAACCTGTGAAAGGGTCTTTGATTAAGGATAGGTATACCCAGAAGCTTGGAGAACTCTTCCATTGTAGGAACCAGCTGATAGTCGGGGAATGTGAAGCAATGATGTTTAGGGTCAAAGAATTGAAACATGACACTCATCATATCTTCATTGAACCCTGAAGTGACTAGATCCAGTAGGTGACCATGCCTCTTGATGAATTGGGAGTTTTCAAAAACTTGAGAAACCAATTCCTTAAGCTTAGGAGGTATTCCTACAAAGTAGATCTGGATAATGTTCCTACGAGCAGAAGCCATGACCTGCAACAAAGAACAAAGATAAATCCTTTGGTCCTTGAAATGGTTAGTGAAAATTCTATGCTTATGATGCATGGTGATGCTATGATGTTATGCTCAATCACAAACATGTGGCACTCACAAACAAGTCACACCATAGCCCTAGGTTTAAAGGCTTGCATGAGGTTTAAAGGTAAGTACCCTCCCCTGAAGTTTAGTTGGTTCATCCTGTCCTACAAAAGTAACCAGGTTCTAAGGGATCTCAATATCACTGATCCTTTACAAGGGTGGTTGTTCAGTAGGCAACTTACTTGCCAACCAAAACCCTCCAAGTTTAGGATCTCAATGAGCGTAGTATCGAGTATCAACTAACTTCAGTCTTCACCAAAGTCGGCTATCTCACTACTTTCTAAAGGCCAAGATGGGATAACTAGGGTTCTAAAAGTCAGTTAGTGTATGACAACATATGGCAGCCTCATATTATCCTTAACTTACTTAAGGAACATAAGCACCAACCAAGAAGTCACACTAACTATGGCCACCAGATCAACCATATCGGTATACGCCGTACAGTTTCCTTGGTCTATTGCCATTTACCTAAGGTACACTAGATACGGGTTAGGATCTTTCACACATAAAGAGCCCAACAGATATGTATAAAGAAAACAAGGCAAACAATTTTAAAGTGATCTAATTCCTAAGGGTACCCCTCTTTTAGTAAATCCCCAGCAGAGTCGACAGTTCTGTAACACGGTGGGAGAGCTGACTTTCTGTAAATGTTGCGGATAGCAAGATTCGCCACCGACTTTTATTTTATCCAAAAGGAAAGGACATAAAAGAACAGGAAAGACCTTGAAAGATTTTGAGTTCGGGGGGTAGGTTATATAAAGGGAAGGTGTTAGCACCCTTTATATCCATGGTTATCCATGGGCTTTTAGTTACTTAGCTCACTTTGAATTGTTTTGAGAAAGGTATAGTGTGTGATTAGAAACTTTCTAAGTACTTTGTAATGACCCTCGTATGGATGTATACAAAGACTTGTTTTTGAAAATTTGTTTGAAATGTGAAGTGTAAAAAGTATTTTGAAATGTGTGAGCAAGTAATTAAGAGGACCCTACCCTATATTAAGTCTTTACTGTTCTTATGTTCTTTCAATGGTAAGACTATCCCTATTATTAAGGAATAGGTAGTCATTACCTTGGATGTGATTAAGGGACATGTGTAGGGTCATCTGAATATAGGCAACTGTAAGGTGTCTTTAGCAATTCGTAGGGACTTATCATCTTTTATTCGAAGGGACAAGATCATTTATCGTAGGCAACCTCGAAGGGACTTGATCCTATAAACTGAAGGGACTTGATGATATTTATGAAGGGACTTTGCTTAAGACACCCTACTTGACCTTTTGAAATAGGCAACATGAGAGGTAACCCTAGAAAGTGCAAGATGGTGATCAAAGATCGACTTACGTGTGTGCGTGTTCATGTTCAAATATTTATCTTTTTAAATTAATTATTCTAAGTCAATTTTAATTACAAGTATGTTATTCACACCCCAAATTACTAACCATGCAGTAAATATATTTACAATAAATAAAGCAAAAATATAAACCTAAAATATTACAAGGCTTTGGGACAATTACAATATAATCGAGAAATAATAATAGAAATATTAAATATAATAATAAATAAGCAATAATTTAAATGTTAGTAATAATGAAATAATAATAATAATAAAAAGGGGTTAGTAAAATATAAAGAAAATAAAAATTTAAAAGAGAACATTATTTTTAGGTTAAATAGACATTAGAAAATTTTTTAGAAGAAAATATAACAAATTTGATAATAATAAACAAAATATTAAACTATTTACATATTAAAAAAATGATTTAATTAGGGTTTATAAAAAATTAGGTTAAATATTAGGATTAATAAAAAAATTAGGGTTTATGTTTAAGAAAATTAGGGTTAGCTAAATTAAGGTTTTGATTAAAATATATTACTAATCTATTTACAAAAATATAATAATTATATATATACATATTATTAAATAAATATAACAATTTTAAATTTAAGAAAATAAATTATGATTTTTTAAGAATATAAATAAAATATTATAATATTATTTAGAAATTATTTTTATGAATTATATTTAATAAATTTATCAAAATAAAATTAATATATGAAAAGAAATTGAAAATAAGAAAAAAATGAGAAAATTGGCTAAAAAGAAAGGACCTGGGATTTGAACCCAGGTCCCTTACCTCAACAACAACCCTTCAAAACCAACTGAGCCAGCACGCATTGGTGAATACCATAGGCAATGCAATTGTTTTATTACAACCCTGCAAAATAAATGGATTAAAAAACAAAACTGCTTTCGGCCAGACTCGAACCCTGGTCTTCACCCCAAACACGCGTATGCTTTACCAACTGAACCACTACATCGTTTGTGAAACATAATACAAACAATACATAATAAAATAAACTCAAATTTTAAATCAGATTTTCGCGCCATGAGTCTTCATCTTCAACCTATTACCTGCGAAAAAACCTACGATTTCTCCTGCGAATTTTCCTGCACTTACAAACCTGCGAAATTCAAACTACATCGAATACGTACGATTTTGTTCAATTAAACACATCAACATGATCACTACAGCATGTACCATTCATCTATGTCTTCATTATTAATTTATATTTTTAGAACGTAAAGCCCTAATTTTGGCTTTAAAACCCTAACAATGGCAGAATACGGTTTAGGTCACTAAACTTCAATGTTGTTGCCCATAAATCATCTATGTAGCACTACAAACACAAACCAATAATCAAATATCATTTATAATATGGAAATCATATGAATCGAAAAAAATTAAAAGCAAAGCAAAAACGAATTCGGTTTATGCTCATGGTGATGCTTTTGATGATGATGATGGGTGATTCATGTTCTAAATGACCTCAGGAAGCTATCCCTACCTTCAAATCAACTGAAAAAGATCAAAATAGAGGAAACCGAATTTGAATATTTTATGAAAATTTGAAGTTGGAGAATGGTGTTTTAATCCTATTTTTTCGTGTGTTCAGCATTGGCTTGTGTTGTATACTTATAATAGAAGCAAATTAGGTCAAAAAATTAATCCATTCTTTGGGCTTTTGGATAGCTTGATCATGAAGAAAGATATGATTCAAAATATGAAAAAAAATCTAATATCTCCTTGCTATTTTGGTTGATCTGATTTTATAAGATTCCAATTAACTTTAAATGAATTGTAAGGATTTCTAAAAGAAGAATCATGTCCAAATATTGATTTTTATATTTTATTTAGATTTAATTTGACTTTTAATGGATAAAATCAAAATAAATAATAAATAAATAATAAAAAAACAGAATTTGGTTGCTTTGGGTCGTTCTAGAGGTCCTTGTATGAATTGGATCACAACATTGCAAGCCCATTTGGAGAAATTTGGTTCTAAGGTCCCATTTGCTTCATAAACCTCTCAAAAATTTCCCAACTTTGCAAAGACATAAGTCCCTCAATTTTAAGGATATGAAGGTGTTCTTGGAAATTTTGGAAAGTTTAAAGAGTCCTCTAACAAACCTCTTTTGTCTCATGTCCATATCTTTTACCATTTTCAAGTTATGCTCTTTGGAAGATGTTGACTTTTTGTTGACTTTTGAAATGACCTATAATGTCTTAGCTCATACCTTCCAAATGAAGAATTTTTGGGATTGGATTGTGAGACACAAAGTTGTAGAGAATTCAATTTTATTCAAAATGAGCTTTGGATGGAAAATTCTTGATGAAGCATGTGAAAGTTATGGCTGGTCAAAGTTTAGTTGACTTTTCCTGTGAAAACCCTAATTTAGAAACTCCTGATTCTTGATGATCTGAAATCTCCTTGATGAATCATAATCAAACCTTGATAAAATGATGAATTTTACTTCATAAACTTTATGTTGGCAAAAAAATCATGAAGTTTGACTTTGGTTTTACCACAGTTGACCTCAGTTTGACTTTTTAACTACTTTAATTGATTTTAGCATATCTGATCATCTGACTGAGCAAACCTTTTAGGAAAGCTTTGAAACTTGAAATAGGGATTCTTGAATACATGTAAGATGTTATGAAGCTCACTTGAAGCCTTTGAATTCCATTTAGCCTGATGAAATTCAAAACCCTAGTTTAGGGTGCATTGCTTATGAGGATGCTTTGTCTGAGGGAATTTCCAAACTTTCTGACTAATTGTGAACCTTGTGAACCTCTTGAGATACCTTGTGAACCTTGTGAACCTCTTGATACACCTTAGTACACAATGTCTTGTGTAGGTGAGGGTAAATTTTTGGGTGCAACAGCTGCCCCTGTTCAATTTTCTGAAACCTGAGGGGTTAGATTGGCATGTGTGCCATTCGTGACTGGGAAGGTTGAAGGGGATTGAACACAAAAGCCCAAAAATTTGTACTCGTCGGTGCATAAAGTAACACTGATGATTGGTTGTATATGCTTGAGTGGGCTTAAAGATGCCACTTGGAGGAACTGGAGATGGGCTTATAGATGCCATTCATAATGTTAGAAGGTGATAGTATCAATAGGTTGTCACTGGATATCAGAACTAGGTCTTCATATAGGTCGTCTCTAAATCATTCCTGTAACATGGTTTGAGTTGAATGCCAGCACTAGATCTTCGTATAGATCGTCTCTGCATTATCTCTGGGGAAAAAGAATATCCTTCATTAAGTGTCAGTGCTTAGATCTTCGTATAGATCGTCTCTGAACCGTCTTTAGGAACATACTTTAACTTAAGCATCAGAATCAAATATTCGTGGCGATATTTTCTGAATTGATTTTGGTAATATCTTGGGTTAAGTACAAGATCTTCGTATTGATCATTTATGTACCATCCCACAGATAAAGTGTTGCATAGACCATTAGAAATAAATCTTCGTAGCGATTATCTCTTTTGGAAATATCCCGGATTAGGTAATAGATCTTCGTATAGACCATTTATATACCTTCCCAAGGGCAAAAAGAATATCAGGATTAAATCTTCATGGCGATTATCCCTGAACTTCTTTTGAAAGAATCTTTTGGATTAAGTGCTAGATCTTCGTATAGATCATTTACACATTATCCCAAAGACAACTTGAGTATTGATCATCAGAAATGAATCTTCGCAGCGATTATCTCTGAATTTCTTCTGAAAGAATCTTTTGGATTAAGTGCTAGATCTTCGTATAGATCATTTACACACTATCCCAAAGACAACTTGAGTATTGATCATCAGAAATGAATCTTCGTAGTGATTATCTCTGAATTAAATATCATTACTAGATCTTCGTATAGATCATCTCTAAATTGTTTTGAGTTGTTGATAGTGTTTATCTGTCTGCAACTATCCTGAAAAGAAAAGGTTAGTTTATGCAAGATGTATGCATGTATGGCATGATGTACTTAAGTAAATGTGTCAGATGCATTATGGATGCGTATGCTGTGATATGATGTAAATGATGTATGTATGAATCATGTAGCCTGAAGTGTCTGGATATCTTTGTAAAACAACTGCTGGCTAGGGAAAATGAATTCCGGTTCGTT
This sequence comes from Lathyrus aphaca, assembly GCA_963966055.1. Lineage (NCBI taxonomy): Eukaryota > Viridiplantae > Streptophyta > Magnoliopsida > Fabales > Fabaceae > Lathyrus > Lathyrus aphaca. The sequence continues at coordinate 73,484,087 of OZ014525.1, read as the reverse complement.
GCTGAAGAATATGAGGACTTTATTCCTGTCTTGTTTGATAGTATGGTACTTATAACCTCTCGTCTTCGTTCGTCGTACTTTTATTGAAGGAATGAGTTCCTTAGTATCCCGACTGAGGATAAAAGAGATGGATATAAATCTGAGGGGAGATGTCACCTGAAACATCTATAAATATTACTCTGTGGGGATTTTGTGATTATTCTGTGGGGATGAACCGGTGAAGTTTCGTTGAATTCCTATCTTCATTCGCCCTTAGTAAATACTATTATTGTATTTTATGCATTTCTGGTAAACATAAATCATATTCAAAAGCATACATACATTCAAACACAACCAATGGACGTTTTCGTTTAGGTAAACAGGGTAAAAGTAAATCTGGATTCAGAGACGAGACTTTATCTATTTTAGAAAGTGGCCTATACACAGGCAAATTTGTACAAGGAGACAGAAATCCTAGTAAGAGGAATTCGTCGAAAAAGTTTTACAACCCACGAGAACGGTTCCCTCGGGAGCCCATACTACGCAACCTCTTCTAGCTTATGTTTATACACATAGACCCGGGTATAGAGCCTTTCACTCAAGCTTTTGTTTGCAATCAAAATATCGATCCAAGAACCACAAGGTATAATATGGAAAGCGATAAAGAAAGAGGTAAAAGTAAACAAGTAAGACATAAGGCAAACATATAAACAAGCGTGAAGCAACCTAGATTAGGCTTGACTTGCATAGGGGTGAACCAGTCCCCACCAGATTGCCAGCTGTCGTACATCGGAAAATAGGATCCTCGTGAACGTGATCGCGGCTGGACTGACTTGAGAGTCGCCACCTAATTTTGATTTATTCCCAAAGAGGGAAAGGGAAAATATAGATAAAACCCGTGAAGAAAGGATAAAGACAAGGTCGTCAGAACCATTGCCTGGGTTCGGAAATCGGTTATGCAGGGGGAAGGTATTAGCACCCCTCACATCCATCGTACTCGATGGGAACCTTCTAAGTTGTCACGCGCGAAAGGATATCTTTGCCTTATGAATTACTTGCTAAAAGGGGAAAAAGGTTTAAATTTTATCATCTTTCTTTAACGAAAGGATTTAGGAGTCGATTGCACTAAAGACTATAGGTAGTTTATTCTGAATGAACAAGCCAAGCGTCTTGCGACGGAATAATCGGAGCGAATAACGAGAGCTCGTAATCCTCCTTTCTACCACTTAAGGATCGTGGCATACAATTTTTCTCTTATTATTAAAGTATTTTATTACCTAAGACCACTTGACGTTGGATCAAGGGTTTGGATTTAAAAGAAACATCTCAATCAAAGGTTAGGTCGATTGCGAGGCATAAAGAGATCGCGAAGGGTGAGTGCAAAATGGAGGTTAAGGTTAAATGGTTACGCGAGATCGATTCCTAGTCCTAAGCTAACGCAGAACCGTTGGAGCTCGAATTAAACCGAAAGTGTCAAAATGTAGCTCTTTAACTATCTTAGAATCGATTCAATGTTAGAATCATTCTATGAGAAGTCGAGTGTCACTTTATAATCAAACAATTATTTAAATAAAAGAAATGCAATAAAAAATACAACTGGTCTCATATTGATTTAAATAACGTCGATTTATTGAAATCGAATATTTAAAATCGTTTGTTATATCATCGACCATAAAAATAAAGTAAAGTCGAAATAATAATAAAATAAAAGTTTGGCCTCATATTTAATTTAAATAACGTCGATTTATTCGAAATCGAATATTTAAATATTTATTCATCGGCCAAAATAAAATAAATTGAGATAATGGGAAATAATAAGGAAAATAAACGTGTGGCCTCAAATTAGGGGATAACGTTGACTTATTAGAAATCGAATATCACCATTTATCATTGGCCGAAATAAGAATAGAGTCGATAATGACAATGGATCTAAAATAATTAGAAACCATAAGAAATAATAGAAAACGGTCTCATATCAATTTGGACAACGTCGGTAAATTGAATGTCACAAATTGGATAATAATATCATAGACCGAATAATAAATATAAGTAAACCAATAAATCGATAAAATAATAAATGAAGAAAAAATTCGGCCTCAAAATGATTTAGACAACGGTGCAAAGTGGAATGTCAATAAATCATATTTTTATCATAGGCCCTAATAATAAAATAAAATAATGAGAAAATAATGAAATCGGTATCAATTTTATCGATAACGTCGATTAAATAATCGAATATCTCATTTTATCATTAACCGAATAATAAAATAAAGTAACGGATAAAAATAATGAAATCGGACTCAATTCAATGGATAACGTCGATTAAATAATCGAATATCTCATTTTATCATTAACCAAATAATAAAATAAAACCACGGATAAAATTAATGAAATCGGTCTCAATTTAATGGATAACATCGATTAAATAACCGAATATCTCATTTTATCATTAACCGAATAAATCGAATAATCGATTAAATAATAGCGAAAAATAAAAGTGGCCTCATATTCGTATAGATAACGTCGGATCGAAATGATCGAATATCAATACCTTGTATTATATTATTGGCCCATAATAAATAAATCAATAACAATAAATCTAAAAATTAATTAGAAATTGTTAAAAGTAAAAGAAATAAGATATGGTCTCATAACAATTTCGATAACATCGGTTCAATACCGATATCAAGAAATTATATTTATATCATAGACCCCATTTAAATTAAATAAAATCAAGAGATAATTACGAATAAAACAAAAATTAACAAAATAAAATTTAAAAAAAACTATAAAAACTATCTAGAATACACGCTGACTTCAGCATGTAGAAAGGAGCCCAAGATATGTCCATGTGCAACCTTATTAAGTGATTAGAAAATAGAAAAAGCTGGTAGTGTTAAGTATCACATAAAAAATAAAATAGGAAACCTAGTACATGGTGGTGATATTAAAACAAAAGAACAATTAAATACCAGCATGAGTACGTGTAACACGGTGGGAGAACTGACTTTCTGTAAATGTTGCGGATAGCAAGAGTCGCCACCGACTTTTATTTTATCCAAAAGGAAAGAACATAAAAGAACAGGAAAGACCTTGAAAGATTTTGAGTTTGGGGGGTAGGTTATATAAAGGGAAGGTGTTAGCACCCTTTATATCCATGGTTATCCATGGGCTCTTAGTTACTTATCTCACTCTGGTACATCTGACCGTGACAAACAACTGCCAACCTTTTCTCGTCAATCAAATTTATCTGGTCCAGTCGAGTCTGAATTCACTCATCTTCATCCAAGCCAGCATCCTTCATGATTCTTAAGGAGGGTATCTGAACTTCAATGGGTAGCACTGCTTCCATACCATAGACTAAGGAGAATGGGGTTGTCGCTGTTGAAGTACGTATTGTAGTACGATAACCATGAAGAGAAAATGGTAACATCTCGTGCCAATCCTTGTAAGTAACAGTCATCTTCTGTAGAATCTTCTTAATGTTCTTATTGGCAGCTTCTACTGCCCTATTCAGTTTTGGACGATACGAAGAAGAGTTGTGATGTTTAATCTTAAACTGCGTGCATAGATCAGTAATCATGGTGTTGTTCAGATTAGAGCCATTGTCTGTGATAATCCTTTCAGGGATGTCATACCTACATATGAGATTATTCTTAATGAATCGAGCCACAACATTCTTAGTAACAGATGCAAATGAGGCTACCTCCACCCATTTTGTAAAGTAATCAATAGCAACCAGGATGAAACGATGCCCATTAGAAGCAGTAGGCTTAATCTCACCAATCATATTTATGCCCCACATGGCAAAAGGCCAAGGAGCAGTCAACACATTCAATGGAGATGGAGGTATATGTACTTTATCAGCATAAATCTGACATTTGTGACATGTTTTAGAATGTTGATAGCAGTCGACTTCCATGGTAGACCAATAGTAACCTGCTCTCAATACCTTCTTTGCCATGGTATGACCACTAGAATGAGTGCCAAAGATCCCATCATGCATGTCTTCCATAATCTATGTTGCTTCCTTCTTATCCATACAACGAAGCAAAGTTGAACCATGATTGCCTTTGTATAAAATTCCATTACTCAAAAAGAACTTAGCAGAAAACCTCCTCAGAAACTTCTTATCTTTGACAGATGCCCCTTCAGGAAACTCCTTAGCTTCAAGGTATCTTTTCACTTCATAGAACCAAGGCTTTTCCTCTCCTCCTTCAGTGTCAATTTCATTGCAGTATGCAGGCTTCTCAAATCTATCAATAGTGATCTTGGGAGCTTCATCATCCCATCTAATCTCAAACATAGATGCCATGGTGGCTAGTGCATCTGCCAATTGATTCTCTCCCCGTGGAATATGTCCAAAGGTAATCTCTTCAAAATATGGGATCAAGGACAACACATGATCTCTGTAAGGAATAAGATTTTCATGCTTGGTATCCTAATCTCCTTTAATCTGACTCACTACCAGGGCTGAATCCCCATATACGTCCAGGAACTGAATCTTCATCTCAATGGAAGCTTTGATACCCATGATACATGCCTCATATTCAGCCATGTTATTGGTACAATAGAAACAAAGTCTTGCAGTAATTGGGGTATGACAACCTTCAGGGGAAATAATCACAACACCAACACCATTACCAAGTGCATTAGAAGCTCCATCAAAAACTATAGTCCATCGGGTTCCTTGTTCAGGTTCATCATATTGTCCAGGTTCTTTGGTAATGATCATAATGTCTTCATCAAGGAACTCAAAATTCATTGATTGATAATCATCCACTGCTTGATGAGCCAAATGATCAGCTACCACACTTCCTTTAATGGCCTTCTGAGTAGTGTATTGTATATCATATTCTGTTAAGATCATTTTCCATCTCGTTATTCGTCCAGAGAGAGCAGGTTTCTCAAATATGTACTTGATTGGATCCATCTTTGAAATCAACAAGGTAGTATGAGTCAACATATTGTAAACACCCCAAATTTGCCCTCACCCATTCACACCATGGCTTGTGATCATCCTCATATGCATAAACACAATCATATCATCTCACATCTCATTTTTGATTCACTGCATAGTTTCTAAGGCATCTGCACCTAGGGTTTGTGATCTGAGCAATCCCAAAAGCATCTTGAGCCATTCCAAAGGCCACCAATCAACTCAAAGGGGTCCATGTGTGTTCATGTGTCATATTCCATCTCCTCAAGGTCAAAACTGCAGAGGAATCACAAGAACTAGGTTTTGAGTGGATGCAGAGCCAGGATGAACTGCACAGTTGACTGAAAATTAGGGTTTTGGTTTCAGAGGCCATAACTCCAAATTTTTTGGTCATTCTTGTTTCCATTGATCCCTATATGGTATAGGGAGTATGCATATCAATTTTCATGAAGAAATTCCATGGGGAAGTCATCTGATCAAGAGTTGACTTTTCAGACAAGTCAGTGCAAAATCAGGGCATCTGAGGCCCCCAATGACCCAACCAATGGGTGATCTTCATCATTTTGAGTGTATATGATCTTTATTTGATCATGGAAGAAGGTTGAAGTTCATAGAAATCAAGAATTTAGGGTTTTTGCAAATGTTGACTTTTTGGGCATAGTTGACTTTTCAAGAATGCATCATTTTAGGTCATATTTCAAGCCATGATTCATGATCCAAAAATGCTTCAAATGGAAAAACTTTGGTCATGAAAGTTGTAGATCTCATCTTTCCCTTTTCAAAAAGTACAAGAACATGATCAAACTCTTCTTGGATCAAAAGTTATGGCAAGGCAAAGTTGGCAAAAATCATTGATTTTTCAAGTTATGCACTAAAAGGAAAACTTGCATTTTCATGAACCAAGTGTTCTAGTGACTTCAAAATGACTTCAAAGCTGCATTACATGATCACACATGACTCCAAAAACAGTTTTGGCCCAAGGAATTTTGGATGGTTTGCCTTGATTCTCAAAATTCCATAAAGCATTTTCATGAGTATGCAAAAGAGGATTCTTGGCAAAAACTATTTTTTTTAAGGGATTATGTGATCACTAGCTGACTTCTCAACATTGCCATGACCAATTGAGACATCATGTGACAAAATTCAGCAAGCATTGCTTCATGTACTTAGCATAAACTCATGAGAAAACACAAGTTGTCAAGTTGCAAAAGCTAGCATAGCTTGTCATCCATATGTTGCAGTCAGCTACAAACAATCCAAGGGCTCTCCTCAACTCAAGCTGGAGCAAGACATGACCTCACACAGTTGCTGCCATGACCCATGCTCTCAAGGACACAAACTTGACTTTTTTGCAAAAGGCTCCCATACTCTTGGCACAGTATCCAGCCACCCTACTAACCTGCCTCACAGTCTATCCACACAAGTTGGAGATGATATAGCTAAGCATTGAGCATTGAAGCTGGCCAGAACTCATCATATCACAAAACTGTCCAAAACTCTTCTCCCTTCGAATCTCATTATCCAGCCAACAAACACACCATTTCTCTTCACCAACAAGTCAGAAACATTCAAAGGAGCAATAATCAACCATTAACAGAGCTTGAGACCACCCACATACAAACTCCATTTTCTGCTACACCAGAACTGGATTTCTCAAAGTAGCTTGTCTAAGCTCATTCCAAGCCTTCCATTGGCTTCAGGGGGTCCAGAGAAGGCATTCTGCACTAGAGCAAGGTCAGGAGAGCTCAAATCCACAGTCCATCACTTCAGGTAGCTTCGAGTTCTCAACTTTTCAGAGCTTGATTTTTATGTTAAAAATTGATTGTGCATGCTTTACTGGTCATGGGGGTGGTTTTAGAATTTGAAATGGGTGAGAAATGAGGATTTACCAGGGCTCTGAAATTTTGCCCGTGAATCTTCATGGCTTCGTTTCTCTTAGTTTAAGCATGAGAAATTCATTTTGAGAGTTGAGTTGAGTGAGGTTTGAGTAGAGGAGTGTTTCCCTGGCTTTAATTTGAAGAATGGTTGCCTGAATCGTATTCTAGGGTTTGGTGGTCACCGGAGAAGATGACCGGAGCTTCTCTCCGGTCACCTGAAAATGCTTAGCCCTAATCTCAGGTCATTAGTGAGGTTTAAATCTTGAGCGTTGGATCAGCTGACTGGCATTGACTTCGCGCGTGAGTGAGTGGTCCAGATGGGTCCACTGTGCCCTAATCATCATTAGCTTAATTAAATCCATTTAATTAATTTATAAAACCTAATTAAGTCAGATTGCATCCTGACCCTTCAAAAGCGCGCCCAGTCAACCATTTTGAATCCAGAAGCAATCTCAGCCTCTCCTTCTAATTACTTTCCATTTTATTTTGTTTTTATTTCATTTTTTCTCATTTAACTTGTGTAATTTATTTAAAATAGTAAGAATTGTTTAAAAATTATGAAACTTTTTCTCAAGAGTTTCAATAATTTTTATGACACAAAAAATATTTTTATTTTCATTTTTGCATTAAAAAAATATTTTTAAATATTTAAAAGATTATTTTTAATTGATTAATGGGAATTAATTAATTAAAAATACTTTTAGGTATTTAAAAATTACAAAAAAATTCATGAAATGTTCTAGGACATTTAGAAACATTGTCCAACCTTCAAACCAAATTTATTTTTTGATCTTGATGCACTTTAAGAATTTTTCATTGAATTAAATCATATTTTGTGCATTATTTTGATCATAAGTTCAAAAATTCATTTCTGCCTATTGGAGAAGGTTGAGACATTGATTCTTCTTGCATTGTGTCATGTTTAGCATGTAGTTTTTGAGATTAAATGGTCATGATTTGATCTTGCATTTTCTATTTGTTTGGCATTTCTTTTGTTAAGAACCCTAAAAAACCCTAATAACTTGTAAAAATCATAACTTGAGTTTGGTTGAGAGTTGAGAGCTCCCCTTTGGGCAGTGGTCTATTATAGGTTTAGGGTTTCTTTGGGTACCATTTTCCATTTTTTATCTTAGGGTTTGCTTCTGTTTTGAGTTTTGGTTTGATGTTTGATCCATGAACCCTAATTTGGGCTTTCTTTTGCATCCTTCTTGCATTCTCTTGCATAACATGACTTGCCTTTGCATTTTGTTCATTCTTGTGATTCATTTGACATCTGAAGACATGTAGAAAGCATGTTTGATCATTGCATTTTTGCCATGTCATTTGTCTTGTATGATTCATAACTTTCCATGTTTGTTCATGCTCCTTAGCTTGCATCATTTGCATTCATAATCTTGTATGAACATCCCCATTGCTTTGCCTCATGCTTGTAGCATCTCATAACATCATAATCATCATCAACATGCTTCTGGTTTTGCTAAGCATCATACCATTTCATCTTATCTTGCATTGCATTGCATTTCTTTCTAACATTTCAGGTGGTAAGTAACTTGGGAAGTGAATTTGCCTTCACTTCTCATAACTTTTCTTTTCATCTCTCTTGCATCCATTGCTGCATTTCTATTTGTGTTTGAGATTGAGCTTGCTCATTCTTCTTCTTCCCACTTTCTTTCTTCAAGTGACTTGACTTCTTGAATGAAGCAAGTCACTTTGCTTCTCTTGATCCTTTCATCTGCTTCCTGGTGGTTCCATTGAAGACTTCTTCTTGAAAACCTCACAAACCTTAGGATCATCCAAGCATGACAATGAATTAGGGTTTTGATAAGTTTCCCCTCATAGTTTTTACCTTTGGGTCTCTCTTTGAGTCTTCTCTTCTCATCTCATAATCAGGGACTAAACCCTAAAGGCTTTAAGACTTTGTGATTAAGCTTATGCCTACATCCTTCTCTTAGGATGGAGTGTATAACTTTAATCCTAAGTATTAAACCCTTAAGGTGTTTAAATCTCTTAATCAATTCACTTAATAAATATCAAGACATTACACTTGTAACTTGGGCCTTGCATTAGGGTTCTAATTCTTCCTTAACTGGTTAAGAAGGACTAACCCTAGTGTTAATGGACAAGTCCCCCTCAAGTTGTCTTACAAATCATAAAACCCACTTCATCATCTTATCATTTAATAAAATCCACTTAATCAAAGGCTTGTTTTGTCATGAGTTTAATCCCTAATCATGGATTAAGTTGAGGAGCTTTCCTCAGCTTAAACATTCTCATCTATTATCCTTCTATTAGGATGGTGTAATGAGTCTGTTTAATCCTTGATTATGGCTTAACCTCATTACTCAACACTAAACAAAAACACCAAAAACATTCAAATAATCACAAGTAGGTTAATGATCTTAATCCTATACCAAAGGTGATTAAGTGTGAGAAGCTGACTTCACACTTAAGGTATTCTCATTACCCCTAATCAGAGGGAAGATGTGATGAGTTTACTAACCCATTGGTTTAGGCTTAAGCTCATTTTCTTATAACAAACTCTCAAAAGCAATAAAAGACTGAAAACTCAAAAACAAACAATAATCGCCTCCTCCGGGATTCTTTTCTCATCACCTTCACTCATAAACGAGAACTTGCTTCTTCCGTCTAATGCAAGACAGTTCGCACCTGAGCCAGACAGGTCATACACTTGAGCATTGACAAGCAAGCAGTTCACAAGTCAATTCATCTTTCAGTCTCTTTGGGTCGAACTACGGTGTTCTGACTTCCTCATTGCACGAGAGGATACGTAGGCATAACTTAACAGTTATCGAACAAAAGTCTCTGTATATTCTCCCTCTTCCCAGCATCTTTCTCTTAGCCTCATTATCATGAGCAATTCATTCTCATTCTTACACTGACACATCATTATACACCTCACTTCTTTTACACTGACACCTGTACATCTTTTCCAGCTCTTTTGCACACAAATTGCACTGACACTACCCCTTTAAAACACAAATCTTTTAAGCGTGGATCCCGTCGAGTACGACGGACAATCTGGGTGCTAATACCTTCCCAGGTTGTAACCAACCCCCTTTCTCAGTCTCTCTGGTTCGCAAACCGTCTTATCCATCTCTTTCCAGGCCTATGCAGCATTGCCTTTCCTCCGGGATAAAAATGCCTAGCTGGCGACTCTATTCATCCTCCAGTGAGTTCACGGCTGTGTGTTCTCACTGTTCCCTTCGCCGACCGTTCGCGCTTGTACCTGGATGCAAATCTTTGGGAGCGACAGCTTGGCGACTCTGCTGGGGAGAGAGCACTGTAACCAGGGCTTCTGGTTCTTTTTGTGGGCTCCTCCTAGCGCTTGATTGATTTGTGCTTACTGGGGTGTTATGTGCTTATTTGTGTTGGTATATTTGTATTTATTTTTGCTTTATGTACAGTTGTTTACTGCTTTCTTTATAGCTTTGCATTATATCATATTGTCATACTGTGTTGCTGGCTGGATCTGTTTGTTTGCTTTGGTGGGTGGGTGTTCTATTGAGAGTTTAAGGTCCTACACCTGGGACCTGAGTGACACCTAGGCTAGAGTGAATCATATTCTTTCCCATTCCATCTCGGTCTGGTGCGGGAATATGAAACACGGTTCAGATATGGGTTTCTTCTTGAGAACTCTGTGTTGCAGATTTCCTGCAATGCTAGGGCTATCTGGGAAGCCTGCTAAGTCTGGATGACCTTTTAGTATTGACCTTCAGAAACTGAGGTGAATTAGAGGAGGAACTTTTATGGTTATTGTAAACACTGTACCTCCGGGTTAGAAGTGTTTACACTTCTCATAACTGATCCAAGTCTGAGGATCCTTGTTTTAGAACACCACCTGTGAGGGGGTTGGGCTGTTTACAGGTTTGCAGGTACCCTGACCTCAGAATACCCTGTTACCTTGGTTTGTTTAAGAATACTCCATGTTGGGATAGTTCTTGTGATTCTAAACCCTGGACATGTGGCTCTTTATTTGAGCCCCCCCACCTTGGTTACTGGACTTATAGACCTCCATCTGGATTTCTTACACACATGGACTTATATCAGAGCATTTGATTAGATCCAGCTCAGTCACAAACCCTTGCATATCATTTGCATACATAATCATTGCATCATTGTTGACATTTGCTTATTTGTGTTTCAGGGTATCCATCTTCATTTGGTTTTGGTTTTGACCCCATCTTCAGTATTGACCTGTCTTCATCAGCATCTGCTTCAGCCATCAGCTGTCTACTTCAGTCACCTGCACCAGCCAGCCAGTGGCCCACTCCTCAGCATCTTCATCAGCATTTATTTCTACTCAATCTCAGCATCATGGCTCCAAAGAAAAGCAACATCACTTACCATTTCTTCCAGCCAGAGTTGTCTGACATCAGGAGGATTCAGACCCTGATTACTCCAGATCGCATACCCTTGTTCAGGGAACACCATGGAGATATACTTGATTTGGTCATGGATCTGGACCCATCCCAGAGGAGTCTGATCCACACCTGTATTCAGTTCTATGACCCCCCATTGAGGTGCTTCACCTTTCAAGACTTTCAGTTGGGACCTCTTTTAGAAGAATACTCATCTTTGGTTGGATTGCCTATCAAGAGGGAAATCCCTTTCAACCCTGAAATGGTCTTTCCCAGCAATGGAGAGGTGGCAAAAGCTCTGCACCTGGAACCTGCTTTGATTGAGCAGCATATGACTTCTAAAGCTGGAATCCCTGGTTTTCATCTGGATTTCTTGATCTCTCAAGCTACCCTGAAAGCTTCTTTAGGAGAGTGGAAAGCTGTTTGTGCTCTACTGGCCTTGAGCATATATGGAATTGTATTGTTTGCAGATGAGCCTCGATTCATCAGCAAGAATGCAATCCATTTGTTCATCCTGAAGAACCCAGTGCCAACTTTGCTAGGAGATCTCTATTACTCAGTACATCAGAGAAATGAGAAGCAGAGGGGAAGATTAGTGAGGATTTGTGCTCCATTATTTCATGCTTGGCTTCTCAGGCATCTACCCAGGACAGATGCATTTCTAAATCCTCATCAGCAAAGCAACTGGGCTAAGAGGCTCACTACTCTCACTTCAGCAGACATCAGATGGTGTACTCAAAGCACCAAGGGTAGAGATATCATCACCAGCTGTGGGCACTTTCCCAATGTGCCCCTAATAGGAGTTAAGGGAAGTATCAATTACAACCCTCTGCTGTTCAAGAGGCAATTGGGCTATGCATTGGTCCATACTCCTAAGACACAGGACCTGACTGAGACCTTCTACTGTGAGAACAAGATTAGTTTGGCTGTTGTTAGGCAGGCTGTCTGGGCCTGGGATCATGTTCAAACCAAGGGAATCACCATTTTGGGGAAGTGCAATAATGTGGCATCAGTCCAATATTATGAGTGGTCCCATGCTAGGGCCCAATTCTCTGGAATGCCCTTCACCATAGAAGACATGCCTGAGTCATCTTCAGCACCACCCCCTGCCACTATCAGTTTGGAGGAGTTTGAGAGCTTGAAGGAAAGGAATGAGAAGTTAACCCAAGCCTTGCAGAAGACCCTCAGGGAGAGGAGTGAAGGTGTGAGGGAGATTGAAAGATTGGAGAAATTGAGGGTAGAACACTTGACTAAGATTGAGAAGTCTGGAGATTATATCAACAAGTCCAAAGCTGGTGAACAGATTCTGAAGAATGCTTGTAAAGAAGCCCAGTTCCAGAGAGCAAGGACAGACTTGTATTTGAAGGAGAGTCAAGCCCGGTGGGTCAGGATCACCGAGGCTCGTACCCTGGAAGACAAGAGAGTTCAAGACAAGATGGAGCAGATGGAAAAAGCCCTGGCAGCAGCCCAGAAAGAAATATCAGAGCTAGAAATCAGAGCTGGAGTGAAGAGGTCTAAAGACCAAAGTCAGAACAAGAAATTGACTGCAGCTGTTGCAACAAGAAACCTTCTCATCAGGAATCTCACGGAACATCCGGCTGATCCTGTGACCGAAGCACTTCTTAAGGAAGTTCGTGAGGATGAGTTTGGCCTTGGAGTTTGATCATTTGCTTGTTGTTATTCCTATTCCATGTACTTTTGCTTTTTTTTTGTGATGTATTTTGACCCCTTAGGGGGCTGGTGTTGTAAAACGAACAAGTTGTATTATTTCATCTTATGTAATATATTTGTGTGTTTGTTCCACCCAAGTTCACTTCAAAAGCAACTTCAACAGCAGCATCTTCAAGGGTCTGGAAGGGTCAAAACTGAAGGCCAAACCGGATACCTTGAGAGCAAATAAGCATAACTGCATTGCATGCTAACCCTTTTGTTTGTTTTGCAGGTTTTTTTTTTTTTTTTTTTTGTTTTGTTGTTGCTAACCTCTGTTGTGATACTCAGGAATTATTGCTCGCCGCCGGGTATTTCCTCTCAACAGGCCACACAGGTACCCAACCAGAAACAACCTTCCGGGAATTCAGATGGATCAGATGCAGCAGGACCTTACAGAGGTCAGAAACCAGATGGCCAACGAAAGGTTGGAGATGAGAACACAGATGACGCAGTTCATGGAAGTTATGAACAACATGGCCCAGAGCCAGGAGAGACTGAGGGCCATGGTGGAGAGGCAAAATCAAGAGGAGCCTCCTATGGGGACTGCCGGCACAAGTAACAATGAACGGGTGCAACCCCATGTTAACTCTCCTGTGTTTGGCCCACATCTACATCCTGAGGTTAATATTCCTGCAAACATTCAAGGAACAGCCACTGCAGCCAGAGTACTTCAAGAAGATCCTCAGGAGGACCAATTTACAGTAATGGGTGCTGGAGAGGAAGCTTATGATAGACGATTGGATGAAATAGCTGAGAAGTTGAGATCACTGGAATCTCAAAATTCTTTGGGTTTCGACGTCATGGACATGGGTTTGGTAGAAGGGGTCAGGATCCCCCATAAGTTCAAACCTCCTTGTTTCGAAAAGTATAATGGGACTTCATGCCCCCGGACTCATTTGCAATCATTTCTGGGAAGGCTGAAGGCCTATACAATGGATGAGAAACTTTGGATGTTCTACTTCGAAGATAGCTTGACTGGAGCTTCTAGGGAATGGTATTCCCATTTGACAAGGGCAACTGTGAGATGCTGGAAGGACCTGGCAGAGGCCTTCATCAGACAGTATCAGTATAATCTAGATATGGCACCCAACAGGACCCTCCTAATGGGAATGTCACAGTCATCTAGGGAGAGCTTCAGAGAATATGCTCAAAGATGGAGACAGCTTGCTGCTGCTGTCCAGCCACCTATGTCTGAACGGGAAATGGCAGACATGTTTATGAACACTCTCCAGGGAACGTATATTGACAGGTTGGCTGCTTTCTCTTCTACTAGCTTCGCAGATGTTGTCATAGCTGGGGAGAGAATTGAAAGCCTGTTAAAAATGGGTAAGATCTTTGATAATGGTGCCAGCTCGTCCGGTAGTACAAGAAAGCCTTTTGCAGGCCCGAGAAGAACTGGCGAGACCAATGCCATTCACACCAACAGGGGTAGGCCCCAATATGTTCAAAGGTCAATAGCAGCAGTCACTATTCCTGCTCCAGCTCATCCACAGCCAGTCTATCAACCTCCTCAACAAAACTTCCAACAACAACCCCAGTATCATCAGAATCAATATCCTCCAAGAAACTTCAACAACAGCAACTCCAACAACAACAATCAACAGAGGCCATTCCAACAAAGGCCATTTCAAGCTAACCGAGTGATCGACCCGATCCCAATGCCGTATGCTGCCTTGCTGCCACAACTTCTGAAACTCAACCTGGTTGAGCTAAGAACGTTGGCACCTCCGGATCCCAACAGTCTACCAAGAAACTATGACTCCAATGCTAGGTGTGCTTTTCATTCAAACGCACCTGGTCACAGTACAGAAAAATGCAGAGCTCTGCATATGAAGGTACAAGACTTGGTAGACTCCAAGGCTCTGAATTTTGCACCTCCGCCCAATGTCAATAAAAACCCAATGCCAAACCATGGTGGTCCTCGAATTAACGCTATTGAAGAAGACAGACCGTCTTATTTAATAACCAGTGTGGATCAGATCCGGACACCATTGGTGGAAATCAAAGCTCAACTCCGTGAAAGCCAAATATTTCCGGGGTGTGAACTAGGGTGTCCCTACTGCAATATTTCATGGAATGGGTGTGAGGACCTGAGGAATGGCATCGACAGCCTTATTCAGAGTGGCCTGCTACAGATC
This sequence comes from Lathyrus aphaca, assembly GCA_963966055.1. Classification (NCBI taxonomy): domain Eukaryota; kingdom Viridiplantae; phylum Streptophyta; class Magnoliopsida; order Fabales; family Fabaceae; genus Lathyrus; species Lathyrus aphaca. The sequence continues at coordinate 73,469,065 of OZ014525.1, read as the reverse complement.
ACTACATCATTCCCGACAAATCCGACAACTTCATCAACAACGGTTTCAGACCCTCCTACAACTGCAGCAACTATTGTTCCCGACAATTCATCAGCACCATCAACACGTACTTCACCTGTCCTTCCAAATGATCAGTTTTCAACAGTTTCTCCTGCTACAACTTCAGCTTCATTCCATTTCGACTCTCCATCAGCAACAACAACAGTCCTTCCAACAGTACCTCCTACAACACCAGCAATCAATCATGAAGATGTCTCCACTGTTACCATATTCTACGATCCTGAAAATAATTCCGCTTACCATTCAGAGAGTGTTGCTCCCACCAGAGCACCAGTTACAATCTTTTATGATCCACAAACAATAACAGTCCCTTCAGCAGCAGCAATCAGTCCGGTCACTGTCACGGTGCCTGGACCAGTACCATATGAAAGCGATAGGGCCATCCCCTGGCACTATGGCTCTGACGTGTACTGCGAAGGAAAAAGAATCGCTCTTGAAACATCAACACCTGCACCACAAGTAGATAATGTGGGGGGAGGCGGAGGCTTCACTCGAAGCGGACGTCTCTTTGCTTCACAAGTCCAAAGACCTACAGCCGAAGCAGAAGCTGCTGCCAAGGCAAAAGGAAAAGGCCCGGTGCAGGAAGATCCAGTTGCCAAAGAAACCCTGAAGACTCCATTTGATCAAGAAGTTGATGAGTTTATGCGAATCATCAAAAAGAGCGATTATAAAGTTGTGGATCAGCTTCACCAGACGCCATCCAAAATCTCTATCCTCTCACTGCTTATGTGCTCCGAAGCCCATCGGAATGCACTACTTAAAGTCCTGCACGCAGCTTACGTGCCTGAGGAGATTACTGTCAACCAATTGGAAACCGTGGTTGGAAATGTTACTGCTAGCAATGGGCTAGGGTTTACCAATTCTGACTTGACAGCGGATGGCCGCAATCACAACAAAGCCTTGCACATAACCATGGAATGCAAAGGAGCTGTCCTTTCTCATGTGTTGGTGGACACAGGTTCTTCCCTGAATGTCTTACCAAAGAAGGCTTTGGTGAAGCTTGAATATGATGGATTGGCATTGAGACCCAGCAACCTGGTGGTACGAGCCTTTGATGGTTCGAAGAGATCGGTTCTGGGAGAGATCGAGCTGCCCGTGACAATTGGCCCGCAGACCTTTAAAACTATCTTTTATGTGATGGACATTCAGCCCGCCTACAGCTGTTTATTGGGTAGACCTTGGATTCACGCCGCCGGCGCAATAACGTCTACCCTTCACCAAAAGTTAAAATTTGAGTGGGAAGGCCAAGTTGTCACAATCTGTGGGGAAGAGGACATTTTTGTCAGCCACCTGGCAACCTATAAGTACATTGAAATGGATGGGGAGATCCATGAAACAATGAGCCAGGGGTTTGAAGCCTTAAATGTGAATGAAGCATCTGCTGTATCTGGTACTCCCATGTCATCTTATCAACAAGCTCGGAAGGTTGTTGAGGAAGGAACTGCCCTAGGCTGGGGCAAGGTCTTAGCTGTGGAGGAGAAGAAGGACAAATTTGGGTTGGGTTACAAACCAACTCAACATCAAGCAAAGACTGCTGCAGAGCCAGGTTTTATCAGTGGGGGAATGCTTACCCCTGATGCTATCAACTGTCTGGAAGACGAGCTGGAAGAGGAGCGCAATCTGGAGAATTGGATTCGTCCAAAGATCCCGGGGAGCAGTGTCTCGAACTGGTCTTCCCAGGAAATTATAAGAGTTACTCGATCAGAGTAATTATTATTTCCTGCATTTTTATAGCATGCATCAAAGTCTTGCATCTTGCCCAAGATGACAAGACTCATTTTGTAATCAGGGCCATCTGTACTTTTGTGCAAACAAGATTAAATTAATGAAATATCAGACATCTTTTGCAAACAAGTCTTTTTCTTTTCTGCTCACTGTCTTTTCCATTTTTTTCTTTTTGTACAAAAAATAAATGGCGGTGTTTTCAAAATGATAACTTCATTTCACTTTTTTCTAAAGCAAGATTAAAATAAATCACTAAAATGAACAAACTTAACCCTTGCAGAGAGTGCCTTCCAGACTGCACCGACAACAGCACGGCTATGACATCGTATGACTTTGACAATCCAATCAATCAAGCTGATGAAGGGGTTGATGAAGAATATGAGCTTCCTGAAGAGCTAGCTAGGTTGTTGAGACAAGAGGAAAAGGTTATTACTCCTCACCAGGAGGAGATTGAAGCGATCAATCTTGGTACTGACGAAGACGTGAAAGAAGTTAAAATCGGGGCCTGCCTACAAGACTCAGTGAAAAGGCAACTGGTAGATCTGCTTCAGGAGTATGTTGATGTGTTTGCTTGGTCGTATCAAGACATGCCAGGGTTGGACACCGATATAGTCGTGCACAAGCTTCCTTTGAGGGAAGAATGCCCACCAGTGAAACAGAAGCTGCGCCGAACTCGCCCAGACATGGCTATGAAAATCAAGGAAGAGGTACAAAAGCAATGGGACGCCGGGTTCCTTGCTGTGACTAGCTACCCGCCATGGGTTGCTAATATAGTACCTGTGCCTAAGAAAGATGGCAAAGTAAGAATGTGTGTTGACTACCGGGATCTGAACAGAGCCAGCCCGAAAGATGACTTCCCATTACCTCACATTGACGTATTGGTGGATAACACGGCTCAGTTCTCGGTATTCTCCTTCATGGATGGATTTTCAGGATATAATCAGATCAAGATGTCACCTGAAGACATGGAGAAGACAACATTCATCACACCTTGGGGCACGTTCTGTTACAAAGTGATGCCATTTGGACTGAAGAATGCTGGTGCAACGTATCAACGGGCCATGGTGACATTATTCCATGATATGATCCACAAGGAAATAGAATGTTATGTGGATGATATGATCGCCAAGTCCCTCACAGAGGAAGATCACCTGGTGAATCTGCTGAAGTTGTTCAAGCGTCTGAGGAAATATCAACTAAAGCTGAACCCCAACAAGTGCACATTCGGGGTGCGATCCGGTAAATTGCTGGGCTTTATTGTAAGCGAGAAAGGGATTGAGGTTGATCCTGATAAAGTCAAGGCTATACAAGAGATGCCTGCACCTAAAACGGAGAAAGAAGTTCGAGGGTTCTTAGGTCGATTGAACTATATCTCACGGTTCATATCCCACCTTACAGCAACCTGTGAACCCTTGTTCAAGCTGTTAAGAAAGGAACAAACGGTCAGGTGGAACGAAGACTGCCAGAAGGCTTTTGACAAGATCAAGGAATATCTGCAAGAACCTCCAATCCTTATGCCTCCAGTTGAAGGAAGACCTCTGATTATGTACTTGACAGTGCTAGAAGAGTCAATGGGGTGTGTGTTGGGCCAGCATGACGAGTCTGGTCGAAAAGAGTATGCAATATACTACCTAAGCAAAAAGTTTACCGACTGTGAACAGCGTTATTCACTGCTCGAGAAAACTTGCTGTGCTTTAGCGTGGGCTGCTCGCCGGCTGAGACAGTATATGTTGACCCACACCACCTTATTAATCTCAAAGATGGACCCAGTCAAGTACATATTTGAGAAGCCAGCTCTTACCGGACGGGTTGCAAGATGGCAGATGATTCTCACAGAATACGACATACAGTACACATCTCAGAAAGCCATCAAGGGCAGTGTATTATCTAAATATCTTGCTGAGCAACCCATTGATGATTACCAGCCTATGAGGTTTGACTTCCCTGATGAAGACATCATGTTCATTAAAGCAAAAGATCACGAAGAGCCTATTCACACTGAAGGGCCTGACCCAGAGGAGGAATGGACTATGATGTTTGATGGGGCTGTTAACATGAATGGTCGTGGTGTTGGTGCAGTACTCATTACACCTAAAGGAGTTCACATGCCCTTCTCGGCAAAACTCACTTTCAACTGCACTAACAACGAAGCTGAATACGAAGCTTGCATTATGGGTCTTGAGGAAGCCATTGACCTCAGGATCAAAACTTTGACTGTATTCGGAGATTCAGCTTTGGTAGTCAATCAGACCAACGGGAAATGGTACACCCACCAAGATCATCTGATACCTTACAGGGATTATACAAGGAGGTTATTGACTTTCTTCACAACAGTCAAGCTTGAGTATATCCCTCGAGACGAGAATCAGTTTGCAGATGCTCTTGCTACCATTTCATCCATGATCAAAGTTCAAACGGCTAATTTTGTACCCCAGATTTCAGTGTCTAGACTTGATAGACCAGCATATGTATTTGCAGCAGATGTTGTCAAGGATGATAAGCCTTGGTTTCATGACATTAAGTGCTTCTTGGAGGACCAAACATACCCACCTGGGGCATCTTCCAATAATAAGAAGACTTTGAGAAGGCTTGCTGGTAGTTTCTTTCTGAACACTGATGGGTCTTTATACAAGAGGAACTTTGACATGGTACTACTCAGATGTGTTGACATGACGGAAGCAGGTTTGTTGATGCATGAAGTGCACGAAGGATCCTTTGGTACCCATGCAGGAGGGCATGCTATGGCTAAGAAGTTGTTAAGATCAGGCTATTACTGGATCACAATGGATGCAGACTGTTGTGCTTACGCCAGAAAATGCCATAAATGCCAGATATACGCAGATAAGGTGCATGTGCCTCCCAATCCTTTGAACATCATGTCTTCACCATGGCCCTTTGCTATGTGGGGTATTGACATGATTGGAAAGATTGAGCCGACTGCTTCAAACAGCCACAGATTCATCCTGGTTGCCATTGACTATTTCACAAAGTGGGTTGAAGCAGCCTCATATGCAAATGTTACAAGACAAGTGGTAGCCAGATTTCTGAAAAGAGATATCATCTGTCGGTATGGAGTGCCCGAGCGAATCATTACTGATAATGGTTCCAACTTAAACAACAAAATGATAGCGGAGTTGTGCCGGGACTTCAAGATCCAACATCACAATTCTTCTCCTTACAGGCCAAAGATGAACGGCGCTGTTGAGGCAGCGAATAAGAATATCAAGAAGATTGTGCAGAAGATGGTAGTCACATACAAAGATTGGCACGAAATGCTACCATTTGCCTTGCATGGGTATCGCACATCAATCAGGACATCCACTGGGGCAACACCGTATCAGCTTGTATATGGTATGGAAGCAGTCCTACCTGTTGAAGTTGAACTACCCTCGTTACGGGTATTAATGGATGTTAAACTGAGTGAAGCAGAATGGGTTCGGTCCCGATACGAACAACTGAGTCTGATCGAAGAGAAAAGATTGGCTGCAATCTGTCATGGGCAGTTATATCAGAAGAGAATGAAGAAGGCCTTCGATCAGAAAGTCAGGCACCGAGAATACCAAGTAGGGGATCTTGTGTTGAAAAGAATCCTCCCTCCTCATACAGACTACAGGGGAAAATGGACTCCAAATTATGAAGGACCATTCGTTGTAAAGAAAGTTTTCTCTGGTGGAGCACTGATGCTCAGCACCATGGATGGTGAAGATTTCCCGTCCCCTGTGAATTCAGGTGCAGTTAAAAAATACTTCGCATAAAATGACCCGCTGGACATAAAAACAGAATGTAAGTCCAGGCAAAAATAGGGCATCCCGGCGAGTCAAAAACAGAATAAAAGACTCGGGCAAAAATAAGGGAAATAAATGAAAAATGTACACCCGCTGAGTTGAAAAGCCGCATTGGACAGCTCAGGCAAAAATGGGTATCCCGATGGATTGAAAACCCGAAAGGGCGATCCATGCAAAATAAGGGAATAAGCGAACAACTGCATTCTGAATCCGTCTGTATCACCCACGACTTGGTAAGTTCCAAAGGATCAAGCTTCAATCAGAATCAACTCTCTCCAGAAAGCAAGACGAGAAGAACGTCATTGTCATACGAGTCATAGCAGAAGAGGAAGCTCTTTGAAAGCGTCGTCAGCACCGCCAGCACCTTATTTCTCAATTTGTAACAATCTCCTCATTTCGGGAGATATGTTTCTTTGGCTGTATCTTTGCCGATTCAGGGCGCATGAATTAATAAAATCAGATTTTTCAGTCATGTTTCGTTTTTACATTTACGTTTTGCAAAGAGTCGTCTGATATCTCTAAAAATACGATTGCATAAGTACAGATGCCTTTCTCTAAAAATAAAAACACATGCTTACAGGGAATGTGATTATTCTCGAAAGTACTTAACTCCTATGACGGAATCCGGTAAGGGATACCTCGGGACCTTTTTGTACGTTTCCTTACCTTTGCAGGATTGCAGGTATCCAGAGCGCAACCTGGGGCATGCAAGTTACGTCTCAGCAAACTGGCGAATCATTATCAACTCACATGGCACTGGGAGGTGCCCATTTCCCCAGCTGAGTTGCTCCCCATTGCTTTCCCCAGCTGAGTTGCTCCCCATTCCCCCAGCAAGGTTGCCAAATCAACTAACAGGTTTAACACTCAGGATGTTTCCTCCCCAGCTGAGTTGCCTCTTGTTTGCTCTCCCCAGCTGAGTTGACTCTCACAATTCCCCAGCCGAGTTGCCTTGTCATCCTCAGTTGAATACAGAAGACAGGAAATTATCTCCCCACAGAGTTCCAGCCTCTATCCGGAAGAGCAACGCATGAAGAGATCACAACAGAGTGAAGAAAGCTTCTACAAACCCCAGCTGGGTCCCGTATTACAAGGATATGTCAACCGGTGACATATATCCCCAAGCAGATACATCATTAGATCTACCAATGATCTCATCCCCAGCTGGGATGTTCACTTCAAGCAGATCATCCAGAGATCTTCGCGGCAACGGGATCCGAATTCCGGATCGGTGCCTCTTTGCATAATCATAGCATTCACATCATATTATACCCTCAGAGCGTAGCATTCCGTCTAATACGGAGCATTACGGCAAAAATCAAATACATAGCATAATCATAAGTCATGTTGTGAATTGAACGCTTGTGATTAGTAACCATTCACCAGAATACAGATTACTTTCCCCCAGAGTCCCCACCAGAGTCCCAGCAAAAGCAGCTGCCCTTTCAAATCACAAACACCAGTATATACACCTTTTGGCACCCGTCCGTGTCATCTTTCCCCAGTAAAGTCGCCTGAACACTCTTTACGAACAAATCACCCGTATTACAGATACTTCCTGGCACCCGTCCGTGTCAAATCACCAGCAAAAAGCCAAAGACATCCTCTTTGCACTCACATATACTTATATACACTTTCTTGACACCCGTCCGTGTCATATCCCCAGCGCAGTCGCGTACACTTTCATCAACCCACACACTTGTTAATATTATACTTTTCTCTCTTGACACTCGTCCGTGTCACTCTCCCCAGCAGTTAAAACACTCATCTATACAATACAATACTCACTACTCATGGTACGCTTATACAGATACTCGTCCGTATCTTGTATACATCATCACTCATATCCCCACAGATTCGGCAGTAGTCCTTGTTCTTTGTTAACCAGTTGGTACTCGTCCGTACCATCATCTCAGAGCATTGCGTCTAGTGTTTGTTTCTACATGATACTCGTCCGTATCATAGTCTTGAGGATGCTCGTCCGCGTTTTTAATCCATACACCGTGTCAAACACTTATGCTTTCTTGGATATAGATACTCGTCCGTGTCTACTTTTCCCCAGAAGAGTCCTTTCAGATGCAACACTCGTCCGTGTTCTTTGTTAACCAGTTGATACTCGTCCGTATCATCATCTCTGAGCATGTGTCAGTTTGTTTCTACGTGATACTCGTCCGTATCATAGTCTTAGGGATGCTCGTCCGCATCCTTAATCTATACACAATACCAAACACTTATACCTTTTATTTCTTGGATGTAAGCGCTCGTCCGTGTTTACTATCTCCCCAGTAGATTGCCAACAAATTTTCTTTTTTATCTAACACTCGTCCTGTGTTATGATACCTTTGAGAGCAGTCGTACCCTGCTGAGTGGTCGTCCTCCACTTCTTGATGGTCGTCCTCCATCATGCTCATCCGATGGCCGTCCCCATCGTTGTTTTTAGCAGCCGTCCCCTGCTAGGTGGTCGTCCTCCACCTTTTGATGATCGTCCTTCATCACTTTATCCAATGGCCGTCCCCATTGTTGATTTCGGTTATCTGACATTCGTCCTATGTCATGATAAACCTTGAGAGCAGCCGTACCCTGCTGAGTGGTCGTCCTCCACTTCTTGATGGTCGTCCTCCATCATGCTCGTCCGATGGCCGTCCCCATCGTTGACCTTTCCTATCCGATGGCCGTCCCCATCGTTGATATTTTCGGCAGCCGTACCCTGCCAGGTGGTCGTCCTCCACCTTTGATGGCCGTCCCCATCATATTTCTTTTATCCCCAACAGAGCAGCCGTCCCCTGCTAGGTGATCGTCCTTCACCTTTGATGGCCGTACCCCATCATCTGTTTATTTCATTTATTCTTTAACCCGATGGCCGTCCCCGTCGTGGTCCCTTTTCCTTTTAGCCCGATGGCCGTCCCCATCGTTGGTTACTTTGCTTTATGAACTTGATGGCCGTCCCCGTCACGTTTCATCGATCCCCAGAAAATTTTACAACTTTATGGCCGTCCCCATCATATTTCTTTTATCCCCAACAGAGCAGCCGTCCCCTGCTAGGTGATCGTCCTTCACCTTTGATGGTCGTACCCCATCATCTGTTTATTTCATTTATTCTTTAACCCAATGGTCGTCCCCGTCGTGGTCCCTTTTCCTTTTAGCCCGATGGCCGTCCCCATCGTTGGTTACTTTGCTTTATGAACTTGATGGCCGTCCCCGTCACGTTTCATCGATCCCCAGAAAATTTTACAACTTTATGGCCGTCCCCATCATATTATCACTTTCCCCAGCTAGTCGGCCGTCCCCGTCTTGGCTTTACTTTTTATCCCCAGCATGTCGGCCGTCCCCGTCATTGCTATTTACCCAGCAGTCGTCCTCTGCTCGACGGTCGTCCTCCGTCGCCCACACTTTACAATACACTTTATTTTCCTTTTACAATCTATATCCCTTTTCTTCTTCATTTCTGTGAGTGCAAATTTTGGACTGTCTTTGATATTCAACCACAAGTTATCTTGTTGGCCTGTTAAGCCGTTGCTTACATCCTGCACAGCTAACTCATGTTTGAATAGGGGCAGCTGTAAACACCCCAAATTTGCCCTCACCCATTCACACCATGGCTTGTGATCATCCTCATATGCATAAACACAATCATATCATCTCACATCTCATTTTTGATTCACTGCATAGTTTCTAAGGCATCTGCACCTAGGGTTTGTGATCTGAGCAATCCCAAAAGCATCTTGAGCCATTCCAAAGGCCACCAATCAACTCAAAGGGGTCCATGTGTGTTCATGTGTCATATTCCATCTCCTCAAGGTCAAAACTGCAGAGGAATCACAAGAACTAGGTTTTGAGTGGATGCAGAGCCAGGATGAACTGCACAGTTGACTGAAAATTAGGGTTTTGGTTTCAGAGGCCATAACTCCAAATTTTTTGGTCATTCTTGTTTCCATTGATCCCTATATGGTATAGGGAGTATGCATATCAATTTTCATGAAGAAATTCCATGGGGAAGTCATCTGATCAAGAGTTGACTTTTCAGACAAGTCAGTGCAAAATCAGGGCATCTGAGGCCCCCAATGACCCAACCAATGGGTGATCTTCATCATTTTGAGTGTATATGATCTTTATTTGATCATGGAAGAAGGTTGAAGTTCATAGAAATCAAGAATTTAGGGTTTTTGCAAATGTTGACTTTTTGGGCATAGTTGACTTTTCAAGAATGCATCATTTTAGGTCATATTTCAAGCCATGATTCATGATCCAAAAATGCTTCAAATGGAAAAACTTTGGTCATGAAAGTTGTAGATCTCATCTTTCCCTTTTCAAAAAGTACAAGAACATGATCAAACTCTTCTTGGATCAAAAGTTATGGCAAGGCAAAGTTGGCAAAAATCATTGATTTTTCAAGTTATGCACTAAAAGGAAAACTTGCATTTTCATGAACCAAGTGTTCTAGTGACTTCAAAATGACTTCAAAGCTGCATTACATGATCACACATGACTCCAAAAACAGTTTTGGCCCAAGGAATTTTGGATGGTTTGCCTTGATTCTCAAAATTCCATAAAGCATTTTCATGAGTATGCAAAAGAGGATTCTTGGCAAAAACTATTTTTTTTAAGGGATTATGTGATCACTAGCTGACTTCTCAACATTGCCATGACCAATTGAGACATCATGTGACAAAATTCAGCAAGCATTGCTTCATGTACTTAGCATAAACTCATGAGAAAACACAAGTTGTCAAGTTGCAAAAGCTAGCATAGCTTGTCATCCATATGTTGCAGTCAGCTACAAACAATCCAAGGGCTCTCCTCAACTCAAGCTGGAGCAAGACATGACCTCACACAGTTGCTGCCATGACCCATGCTCTCAAGGACACAAACTTGACTTTTTTGCAAAAGGCTCCCATACTCTTGGCACAGTATCCAGCCACCCTACTAACCTGCCTCACAGTCTATCCACACAAGTTGGAGATGATATAGCTAAGCATTGAGCATTGAAGCTGGCCAGAACTCATCATATCACAAAACTGTCCAAAACTCTTCTCCCTTCGAATCTCATTATCCAGCCAACAAACACACCATTTCTCTTCACCAACAAGTCAGAAACATTCAAAGGAGCAATAATCAACCATTAACAGAGCTTGAGACCACCCACATACAAACTCCATTTTCTGCTACACCAGAACTGGATTTCTCAAAGTAGCTTGTCTAAGCTCATTCCAAGCCTTCCATTGGCTTCAGGGGGTCCAGAGAAGGCATTCTGCACTAGAGCAAGGTCAGGAGAGCTCAAATCCACAGTCCATCACTTCAGGTAGCTTCGAGTTCTCAACTTTTCAGAGCTTGATTTTTATGTTAAAAATTGATTGTGCATGCTTTACTGGTCATGGGGGTGGTTTTAGAATTTGAAATGGGTGAGAAATGAGGATTTACCAGGGCTCTGAAATTTTGCCCGTGAATCTTCATGGCTTCGTTTCTCTTAGTTTAAGCATGAGAAATTCATTTTGAGAGTTGAGTTGAGTGAGGTTTGAGTAGAGGAGTGTTTCCCTGGCTTTAATTTGAAGAATGGTTGCCTGAATCGTATTCTAGGGTTTGGTGGTCACCGGAGAAGATGACCGGAGCTTCTCTCCGGTCACCTGAAAATGCTTAGCCCTAATCTCAGGTCATTAGTGAGGTTTAAATCTTGAGCGTTGGATCAGCTGACTGGCATTGACTTCGCGCGTGAGTGAGTGGTCCAGATGGGTCCACTGTGCCCTAATCATCATTAGCTTAATTAAATCCATTTAATTAATTTATAAAACCTAATTAAGTCAGATTGCATCCTGACCCTTCAAAAGCGCGCCCAGTCAACCATTTTGAATCCAGAAGCAATCTCAGCCTCTCCTTCTAATTACTTTCCATTTTATTTTGTTTTTATTTCATTTTTTCTCATTTAACTTGTGTAATTTATTTAAAATAGTAAGAATTGTTTAAAAATTATGAAACTTTTTCTCAAGAGTTTCAATAATTTTTATGACACAAAAAATATTTTTATTTTCATTTTTGCATTAAAAAAATATTTTTAAATATTTAAAAGATTATTTTTAATTGATTAATGGGAATTAATTAATTAAAAATACTTTTAGGTATTTAAAAATTACAAAAAAATTCATGAAATGTTCTAGGACATTTAGAAACATTGTCCAACCTTCAAACCAAATTTCTTTTTTGATCTTGATGCACTTTAAGAATTTTTCATTGAATTAAATCATATTTTGTGCATTATTTTGATCATAAGTTCAAAAATTCATTTCTGCCTATTGGAGAAGGTTGAGACATTGATTCTTCTTGCATTGTGTCATGTTTAGCATGTAGTTTTTGAGATTAAATGGTCATGATTTGATCTTGCATTTTCTATTTGTTTGGCATTTCTTTTGTTAAGAACCCTAAAAAACCCTAATAACTTGTAAAAATCATAACTTGAGTTTGGTTGAGAGTTGAGAGCTCCCCTTTGGGCAGTGGTCTATTATAGGTTTAGGGTTTCTTTGGGTACCATTTTCCATTTTTTATCTTAGGGTTTGCTTCTGTTTTGAGTTTTGGTTTGATGTTTGATCCATGAACCCTAATTTGGGCTTTCTTTTGCATCCTTCTTGCATTCTCTTGCATAACATGACTTGCCTTTGCATTTTGTTCATTCTTGTGATTCATTTGACATCTGAAGACATGTAGAAAGCATGTTTGATCATTGCATTTTTGCCATGTCATTTGTCTTGTATGATTCATAACTTTCCATGTTTGTTCATGCTCCTTAGCTTGCATCATTTGCATTCATAATCTTGTATGAACATCCCCATTGCTTTGCCTCATGCTTGTAGCATCTCATAACATCATAATCATCATCAACATGCTTCTGGTTTTGCTAAGCATCATACCATTTCATCTTATCTTGCATTGCATTGCATTTCTTTCTAACATTTCAGGTGGTAAGTAACTTGGGAAGTGAATTTGCCTTCACTTCTCATAACTTTTCTTTTCATCTCTCTTGCATCCATTGCTGCATTTCTATTTGTGTTTGAGATTGAGCTTGCTCATTCTTCTTCTTCCCACTTTCTTTCTTCAAGTGACTTGACTTCTTGAATGAAGCAAGTCACTTTGCTTCTCTTGATCCTTTCATCTGCTTCCTGGTGGTTCCATTGAAGACTTCTTCTTGAAAACCTCACAAACCTTAGGATCATCCAAGCATGACAATGAATTAGGGTTTTGATAAGTTTCCCCTCATAGTTTTTACCTTTGGGTCTCTCTTTGAGTCTTCTCTTCTCATCTCATAATCAGGGACTAAACCCTAAAGGCTTTAAGACTTTGTGATTAAGCTTATGCCTACATCCTTCTCTTAGGATGGAGTGTATAACTTTAATCCTAAGTATTAAACCCTTAAGGTGTTTAAATCTCTTAATCAATTCACTTAATAAATATCAAGACATTACACTTGTAACTTGGGCCTTGCATTAGGGTTCTAATTCTTCCTTAACTGGTTAAGAAGGACTAACCCTAGTGTTAATGGACAAGTCCCCCTCAAGTTGTCTTACAAATCATAAAACCCACTTCATCATCTTATCATTTAATAAAATCCACTTAATCAAAGGCTTGTTTTGTCATGAGTTTAATCCCTAATCATGGATTAAGTTGAGGAGCTTTCCTCAGCTTAAACATTCTCATCTATTATCCTTCTATTAGGATGGTGTAATGAGTCTGTTTAATCCTTGATTATGGCTTAACCTCATTACTCAACACTAAACAAAAACACCAAAAACATTCAAATAATCACAAGTAGGTTAATGATCTTAATCCTATACCAAAGGTGATTAAGTGTGAGAAGCTGACTTCACACTTAAGGTATTCTCATTACCCCTAATCAGAGGGAAGATGTGATGAGTTTACTAACCCATTGGTTTAGGCTTAAGCTCATTTTCTTATAACAAACTCTCAAAAGCAATAAAAGACTGAAAACTCAAAAACAAACAATAATCGCCTCCTCCGGGATTCTTTTCTCATCACCTTCACTCATAAACGAGAACTTGCTTCTTCCGTCTAATGCAAGACAGTTCGCACCTGAGCCAGACAGGTCATACACTTGAGCATTGACAAGCAAGCAGTTCACAAGTCAATTCATCTTTCAGTCTCTTTGGGTCGAACTACGGTGTTCTGACTTCCTCATTGCACGAGAGGATACGTAGGCATAACTTAACAGTTATCGAACAAAAGTCTCTGTATATTCTCCCTCTTCCCAGCATCTTTCTCTTAGCCTCATTATCATGAGCAATTCATTCTCATTCTTACACTGACACATCATTATACACCTCACTTCTTTTACACTGACACCTGTACATCTTTTCCAGCTCTTTTGCACACAAATTGCACTGACACTACCCCTTTAAAACACAAATCTTTTAAGCGTGGATCCCGTCGAGTACGACGGACAATCTGGGTGCTAATACCTTCCCAGGTTGTAACCAACCCCCTTTCTCAGTCTCTCTGGTTCGCAAACCGTCTTATCCATCTCTTTCCAGGCCTATGCAGCATTGCCTTTCCTCCGGGATAAAAATGCCTAGCTGGCGACTCTATTCATCCTCCAGTGAGTTCACGGCTGTGTGTTCTCACTGTTCCCTTCGCCGACCGTTCGCGCTTGTACCTGGATGCAAATCTTTGGGAGCGACACATATACTGCCTTAGTCGGCGAGCAGCCCATGCCAAAGCGCAACAAGTTTTCTCGAGCAGTGAGTATCTTGTTTCACAGTCAGTAAACTTTTTGCTAAGGTAGTATATTGCCTGCTCTTTTCGACCAGACTCGTCATGTTGCCCCAACACACACCCCATTGAGTTGTCTAACACTGTTAAGTACATAATCAAGGGTCTTCCATCAACTGGTGGCATCAAGATTGGAGGTTCTAGAAGATATCTCTTGATTTCATCAAAGGTATTCTGGCACTCGTCATTCCATTCCATTACCTGATCTTTCTTCAACAATTTGAAGATTGGCTCACAGGTAGCAGTTAGTTGGGAAATAAACCTTGCAATGTAATTCAGTCGTCCCAAGAAACCTCTAACTTCCTTTTCAGTACGGGGAGCCGGCATCTCTTGTATAGCTTTTACTTTTGCAGGATCTACTTCAATACCTTTCCCACTGACAATGAAACCCATGAGTTTACCAGACCTAACTCCAAAAGTACACTTGTTTGGATTCAATCTCAGTTTGTATTTCTTAAATCTCTCAAACAGCTTATGCAGATGATCAAGGTGTTGTTCTTCATTCTGGGACCTGGCTATCATATCATCCACATATACCTCTATCTCATGATGAATCATATCATGAAACAAAGCCACCATAGCACGCTGATAAGTTGCTCCGGCATTCTTCAAACCAAATGGCATCACTTTATAACAAAAGGTGCCCCACTGTGTAACAAATGTAGTCTTCTCCATATCTTCAGGTGCCATCTTGATCTGATTGTAACCAGAGAAATCATCCATGAAAGAGAATACCTTATGCTGAGCAGTGTTGTCTACCAAAACATCAATATATGGAAGTGGAAAGTCATCTTTAGGGCTGGCCTTGTTCAAATCCCTGTAATCTACACACATACGTACCTTACCATCCTTCTTAGGTACTGGTACTACATTTGCAACCCACTGAGGATAAGAAGTCACAGCTAAGAATCCTGCATTAAATCGTTTCATCGCCTCTGCTTTAATATTTTCTGACATTTCAGGACGCATGCGACGAACCTTTTGCTTCTTTGGACGACAATTTTCTTTTACTGGCAAATGGTGAACCACAATGTCTGTATCCAATCCTGGCATATCTTTATAAGACCAAGCAAAGATCTCCACATAATCACGTAACATCTGGATCATTCTGATCTTAACATAATCTTCTAGTTCAGCCCCCATCTTGACCTTCTTCCTGTTTTCTTCAGTTCCCAGATTCACAACTTCGATTGGCTCTTCATGTGGTTGTATAGCTTTCTCTTCTTGTTGTAACAACCTAGCAAGCTCTACAGGTACTTCACAATCTTCCTCCTTTCCATCTTCAGCTTGATAGATCGGATTCTCGAAATTATAATTGGCAATAATAGAACTGTTATCAACAGGATCCAGAGTGGATGAGGATCTGCATTTTAGTGATGTGGGTGTGTGTAAGAACACATAGCTGATAAAACAGAAATAATAATAAAAGAAAGACAAGGAGCACAATATTTACGAAAAGGAAACGTCCATTGATTTTTATTGAATGAGGTATGCAAATGAAATGACATCCCGAAACAAGCATACCATTGTGCCCCGGGTAAGACACAAGGCTTAAAAGTTTAATTGTTCGAAATTACAAACTTAAAATAAAAACACAGTAATAGTATTTACTCCTGACTAAAGGAGATAGGAATATTGCCTTCAGTCTTCCAATTGTTGAGCCCATCACCCATGGTAGGAAAGATCCGATCATCTAGGTTGTAGTCTTCACTATAGTCACCCACAGCATTGATTTGATCTCTCATGACCCCTTGATTGGTGATACGAACAGCACGAGCACGACGAACAGCCTTCTGAGATTCTGCAGTGAAACCCAAACCAAACTTGTCATACTTGTAAGGGATGTTGGGAAGCTGGCCCCAATTAGCAGAACCCCCTTTTGCAACCACGGCCTTAGCATCCTTGAGGGAGGCCATTGCAGGAGGTATATTAGTAACCATAGGAACTCTTTCAGAAGCAGGAACAGACTGAGGAACAGGATCAAAGTAGGGAACAACTTCAAATGTTTGACACGGAGTTTCAACCATTTCACCCTCCATTTCTACATACTTGAAAGTATTCATGTGGCTAACCATGTACTCTTCTTCACCATAGACAGTGACAATTTTGTTCTTCATCGGGTAATTCAACTTTTGATGCAAGGTGGAAGTCACAGCACCTGCCCCATGGATCCAGGGGCGCCCAAGCAAACAAGAATACGCATGACGAATATCCATTACATAGAAAGTAGAATTGAAAACTTGAGAGCCTATTTTGATCGGGGGGTCTACTTCTCCATGAACCACTCTTCTTGAGCCATCAAAGGCCCTCACTACTACATCACTTGATCTTAACACAACATCTTCAGGACTGAGCTTGTCCATAACCTCTTTAGGGAGCACATTTAATGAAGAAACATTGTCCACCAGCACATGAGACAAGGTAGTGCCTTTACATTCAATGGAGATATGCAGAGCCATGTTATGAATTCTCTTCGCAGGAGTCAGATCAACATCAGAAAAGCCCAAACCATTATCACAAGTCAGATGTGCCACACAATTCTCAAATTGATCTAAAGAAATCTCATTTGGCACATGAGCAGTCTTCAGGAACTTGATTAAGGCTTTAGCATGAGCCTCAGAACACAGCAAGAAAGATAACATGGAGATTTTGGAGGGAGTATGCCCCAACTGGTCAACAATATCATAATCACTTTTGCGAATGATCTTCAGTACTTCTTCCATCTGTTTAGAAAGACTTTCAGCAGCTGGCGCCTCAGCTTGCACAGGTTCAATTACAGGACCTTTTCCCCGAGCATCAGTATTTGGCTCAGAATTAGAGGTAGTAATTGGAGTAGCTGCACTTTTGGAGGTAGCCTGAGGAGAGAAGACTCTTCCACTTCTAGTGATCTTACTAGACCCAGCAATATTATCAACATCAAGATTAACATCAGTAACAGGTGCATCAGCCAGATGTTCTTGTTTGACACCATGGATGTAAACATCGGAACCATAATTCCAGGGTATAGCTTTATCAGAAGTATACGGAACAGGGCCAGGAATGGTAATGATCATGGGAGCCACCCTAACTTCAGCAACAGTCTTCACAAGGCCTTCAGCAGTAATCCTGACAGGACCTTTAGGAGTGATCTTGACAGGACCTTTGGAGGTAATCTTCACTGGTACTCTATCAACCATGGCTACATCTTCAAGCTTCGTACTTCGAGTCAAATGTTCACACATACTTTCAACAGAAGGAGTCTTCTCAAACAATATAGTGTAATTGTCTATGAGGCGTTGAATGCCATCCTTCAACTTCCAGCAACTATCGGGTTTATACACACAGTAAAAACAGTCTTCATTGCAACCTGGAAAGAACCCAGCATGCATCAACTTTTTCTTGATAATGGATAATGGAGTAGTCACATCTGTTATTGAGGAAACATAGGAAACCTCATCAACAGCATTAACAGTCTTCTCGTGGTTGGGCATGGGAGCAGTGATCACATTTGGGGTCCCAGGAGGGTCAAATTCAATCTCCCCAGCTTCAATCATGTCTTGAATCTTGTTTTTCAACACCCAGCAGTTGTTGGTGTCATGTCCCGGACTATTAAAATGATAAGCACATCTTGCGTTAGGATTGTATCGAGGAGAGGATGTATTAGGATTCTGAGGAGGATCCCTCAAAGTAATGAGTTCCCCTTTCAACATGTGTTGCAAGGCTTGGGCCAGTGACATGTTGATCTTGGTGAACTGTCTTCTAGGCTTCTGTTGATTGTTTTGTTGTGGCTCTGGTGCTGCAGGAGTAGGATTGGAGATATGAACTGCTCCTACAGATTGGTGACTCCTGTTACGACTATGTTGACCATACACAACATTAGACTCCTTCTTTCCACTAGGGGGCTTCTTAGCAGTTCTTGATGAAGAGACACCCACTTGTATCTTACCACTTCTTATACCAATTTCCACACGTTCTCCAGTCATTATCAGCTCAGTGAAACCAGATGATGAGCTTCCAATGAGGTGACTATAGAAAGGACCATTCAGCGTACTCATAAACATATCCACCAGCTCCCTGTCAGTCAGAGGAGGTTGAACTCTGCCAGCCAGGTCTCTCCATTTCTGGGCATACTCTTTGAAACTCTCCTTAGTACCCATAGACATGATCTGGAGCTGCATGCGAGTAGGTGCTGAATCTTCTTCCCAGATTGATAAGGCCTCCTGATTTTCTAGTCTTCTTCTTCTTCTTAGCCAGCAGTGTCTTCAACTCATGTTGTCCCCTGGACAAGTTCAGGATCAGCTCTTGGAATTGTGCATTCTGAGCCTGGAGATCCTTGACAGTCTGTTCAAGAGCCATTTCTGCTGAAATAAACAACGAGAAGATAAGATACCTGTTCACAAGAAAACCTGTGAAATAAAGCAAACAAGGCAAATAATTTTAAAGTGATCTAATTCTTCAGGGTACCCCTCTTTTAGTAAATCCCCAGCAGAGTTGCCAGTTCTGTAACACGGTGGGAGAACTGACTTTCTGTAAATGTTGCGGATAGCAAGAGTCGCCACCGACTTTTATTTTATCCAAAAGGAAAGGACATAAAAGAACAGGAAAGACCTTGAAAGATTTTGAGTTCGGGGGGTAGGTTATATAAAGGGAAGGTGTTAGCACCCTTTATATCCATGGGCTCTTAGTTACTTAGCTCACTTTGAAATTTTTTGAGAAAGGTGTAGTGTGTGATTAGAAACTTTCTAAGTACTTTGTAATGACCCTCGTATGGATGTATACAAAGACTTGTTTTTTAAAATTTGTTTGAAATGTGAAGTGTAAAAAGTATTTTGAAATGTGTGAGCAAGTAATTAAGAGGACCCTACCCTATATTAAGTCTTTACTGTTCTTATGTTCTTTCAATGGTAAGACTATCCCTATTATTAAGGAATAGGTAGTCATTACCTTGGATGTGATTAAGGGACATGTGTAGGGTCATCTGAATATAGGCAACTGTAAGGTGTCTTTAGCAATTCGTAGGGACTTATCATCTTTTATTCGAAGGGACAAGATCATTTATCATAGGCAACCTCAAAGGGACTTGATCCTATAAACTGAAGGGACTTGATGATATTTATGAAGGGACTTTGCTTAAGACACCCTACTTGACCTTTTGAAATAGGAAACATGAGAGGTAACCCTAGAAAGTGCAAGATGGTGATCAAAGATCGACTTACGTATGTGTGTGTGTGTTCATGTTCAAATATTTATCTTTTTAAATTAATTATTCTAAGTCAATTTTAATTACAAGTATGTTATTCACACCCTAAATTACTAACCATGCAGTAAATATATTTACAATAAATAAAGCAAAAATATAAACCTAAAATATTACAAGGTTTTGGGACAATTACAATATAATCGAGAAATAATAATAGAAATTGTAAATATAATAATAAATAAGCAATAATTTAAATGTTAGTAATAATGAAATAATAATAATAATAATAAAAAGGGGTTAGTAAAATATAAAGAAAATAAAAATTTAAAAGAGAACATTATTTTTAGGTTAAATAGACATTAGAAAAATTTTTAGAAGAAAATATAACAAATTTGATAATAATAAACAAAATATTAAACTATTTACATATTAAAAAAATGATTTAATTAGGGTTTATAAAAAATTAGGTTAAATATTAGGATTAATAAAAAAATTAGGGTTTATGTTTAAGAAAATTAGGGTTAGCTAAATTAAGGTTTTGATTAAAATATATTACTAATCTATTTACAAAAATATAATAATTATATATATACATATTATCAAATAAATATAACAATTTTAAATTTAAGAAAATAAATTATGATTTTTTAAGAATATCAAGAAAATATTATAATATTGTTTAGAAATTATTTTTATGAATTATATTTAATAAATATATCAAAATAAAATTAATATATGAAAAGAAATTGAAAATAAGAAAAAAAATGAGAAAATTGGCTAACAAGAAAGGACCTGGGATTTGAACCCAGGTCCCTTACCTCAACAACAACCCTTCAAAACCAACTGAGCCAGCACGCGCTGGTGAATACCATAGGCAATGTAATTGTTTTATTACAACCCTTCAAAATAAATGGATTAAAAAACAAAACTGCTTTCGGCCAGACTCGAACCCTGGTCTTCACCCCAAACACGCGTATGCTTTGCCAACTGAACCACTGCATCGTTTGTGAAACATAATACAAATAATACATAATAAAATAAACTCAAATTTTAAATCAGATTTTCGCGCCATGAGTCTTCATCTTCAACCTTTTACCTGCGAAAAAACCTACGATTTCCCCTGCGAATTTTCCTGCACTTACAAACCTGCGAAATTCAAACTACATCGAATACGTACGATTTTGTTCAATTAAACACATCAACATGATCACTACAGTATGTACAATTCATCTATGTCTTCATTATTAATTTATATTTGTTAGAACGTAAAGCCCTAATTTTGGCTTTAAAACCCTAACAATGGCAGAATACGGTTTAGGTCACTAAACTTCAATGTTGTTGCCCAGAAATCATTTATGTAGCACTACAAACACAAACCAATAATCAAATATCATTTATAATATGGAAATCATATGAATCGAAAAAAATTAAAAGTAAAGCAAAAACGAATTCGGTTTATGCTCATGGTGATGCTTTTGATGATGATGATGGGTGATTCATGTTCTAAATGACCTCAGGAAGCTATCCCTACCTTCAAATCAACTGAAAAAGATCAAAATAGAGGAAACCGAATTTGAATATTTTATGAAAATTTGAAGTTGGAGAATGGTGTTTTAATCCTATTTTTTCGTGTGTTCAGCATTGGCTTGTGTTGTATACTTATAATAGAAGCAAATTAGGTCAAAAAATCAATCCATTCTTTGGGCTTTTGGATAGCTTGATCATGAAGAAAGATATGATTCAAAATATGAAAAAAAAAATCTAATATCTCCTTGCTATTTTGGTTGATCTAATTTTATAAGATTCCAATTAACTTTAAATGAATTTTAAGGATTTCTAAAAGAAGAATCATGTCCAAATATTGATTTTTATATTTTATTTAGATTTAATTTGACTTTTAATGGATAAAATCAAAATAAATAATAAATAAATTATAAAAAATCAGAACTTGGTTGCTTTTGGTCGTGCTAGAGGTCCTTGTATGAATTGGATCACATCATTGCAAGCCCATTTGGAGAAATTTGGTTCTAAGGTCCCATTTGCTTCATAAACCTCTCAAAAATTTCCCAACTTTGCAAAGACATAAGTCCCTCAATTTTAAGATTATGAAGGTGTTCTTGGACATTTTGGAAAGCTTAAAGAGTCCTATAACAAACCTCTTTGGTCTCATGTCCATATCTTTTACCATTTTCAAGTTATGCTCTTTGGAAGATGTTCACTTTTTGTTGACTTTTGAAATGACATATAATGTCTTAGCTCATACCTTCCAAATGAAGCATTTTTGGGCTTGGATTGTGATACATAAAGTTGTAGAGAATTAAATTTCCTTAAAAATGAGCTTTGGATGGAAAATTCTTGATGAAGCATGTGAAAGTTATGGCTGGTCAAAGTTCAGTTGACTTTTCCTATGAAAACCCTAATTTAGAAACTCCTGATTCTTGATGATCTGAAATCTCCTTGATGAATCATGATCAAACCTTGATCAAATGATGAATTTCACTTCATAAACTTGATGTTGGCAAAAAATTATGAAGTTTGACTTTGGTTTGACCACAGTTGACCTCAGTTTGACTTTTTAACTACTTTAACTGATTTTAGCCTATCTGATCATCTGACTGAGCAAACCTTTTGGGAAAGCTTTGAAAATTGACATAGGGATTCTTGAATACATATAAGATGCTATTAAGGCCACTTGAAGCCTTTGAAGTCCATTTAGCCTGATGAAATTCAAAACCCTAGTTTAGGGTGCATTGCTTAGGAGGATGCTTTGTCTGAGGGAATTTCCAAACTTTCTGACTAATTGTGAACCTTGTGACATTAAATGAAACAAATAAATTGCTTACGGAAAAAATAATTGTGAACCTTGTGCATTGCTTACGGAAAAACAAGGAAACAAATAAATTGCTAGCATATTTAACAACAAGTCATGCACAAGATGGTATCCACTAAATGAAATGCTAACATGCTATCATCAATTAAGTATGAAAAGCAAAATATATTGAAAGAATAGTATCATGATATAAAGATGGTGCAAACTTCATGGAAAATGGAAGATATAGTGTCAGCATGCCAAAAATTTGTAATAAAAATAAACTAATGGAAACCAACACCTCACTTTTATGCTAGTGACATTATTGGAACAAACACATACATCATGCGCTGGATTTTGAGAAAGAAATGGGGATGACACAGAAATCGAGGAAATAAAAAAAAAACAAATTTGTCATTATAATTAAAACACAAGTTTTGTAGAAACACCATGCACATACAATGAGATATAAACACCAACACCATTAAAATGTAAAAAATGAAGCTCCAAGCAATATCGTAAAAATGCAAAGTGACACCACTTTCTGAACCGAAATTTCGCAAGGATTCCAAATATGCATTCGGTTTTTAAAGATCTCGAACCGTTTTTAAGATTTTCTCACAAACTTGAAACATACCAAAACTAAAATCAAACAATTACATGGCTTGCAAGCATGGATAATGAACAATAATCACAGATCTAGAATCATGAAAGCATGGTGAACATCATAGCATCAAGAAAAATAGAAAATCTCACAAAATTTACAGAAACCGCAATGATAAATTTCTCCAAAGGTGTGCTTCGTTCTCCCTCCACAGAGCTCTGTTTGATCTGATTCTTTTTGCTATCTCTTCCTTGTTCTCTCTACTTGAAATATAGGCAAATAACTCTTGTTATGGTTGCTTGTACAACTCACACGAGATCAAAAACCAGAGGTGTTTGGCAATATTTTGACAGAATTTCTTTTGCTCTCCAAGCTTGCAATATAAGGTGGAATGAGTCTCTATTTATAGAGAAATGATTCTTAGGGTATAAATGAGGGTTGAAAATGAAACAAGAGGCTTGTGGCTTGATAATTAGGTTTGGAAGAGAGAAATATGAAAATTAACACATAAGCGGTGGTGGTTTGGATGGAGGTTTGGAAACCATGTCATGTGCACATGTTTAGGGTTGGATAAGGTGTGAAATCCGTTCACTATGCGCTGGCAAAAATGCTACTTGCTGACCAAGTTTCAAACAATTTGCATTTTTTGACATGAAAAAAAAGGTGCATGAAGGTTTCTTTGGGTGAGCATAACTTGAGGTAGGAGCAATGAAATGATGTGTTCTTGCTACAAAAAGAAAGCTTAGAAAAAAGTCTACAACTTTTCTCTCTAAGGAAAAAGTGAGAAAAGCCTTGGATCATGGAGAAATTTTCCCTTAAAGTGAGGAAAAAAACTTAAGAAACTTACCAAAAAAAGAAAGTTCTAAAATTCTAAATTTCCAAAAATAGTAACTTTTCATAATCCTTGATTTTTGAATATTCTCTTGACTTTTGTTGATCAAATCTCATCCATTAATTATGCTTGACTCGTGTGACACCATTTTGACCACAAAATCGAGAGTTGACTTTTTCTATGCACAGTTGACTTTTTCTCAATTTAACTAAATCACGGCCATCTAGACACTTGAACCTCCTCTAATTAAAAAATGATGAACGACCTTCAAAACCCTAATTCCTCTGAGAAAATTGGGAAACTCTTAATTAAAATTTCCTTGTGTGGTATGACGATGTCGATGCTTCAAAGATCTTGCTTGAGAGAGAAATCTCACACTCAAATAATTGAAGCCTTAGTCATTGATACTGCACTTTGGGAAATGAAGACTGAAACAATATTTTTTTGATTTTTTTAATAATGGTTAGTAAACAGAAATAAAATGGTAATAATTATACAGGTAGGACAAATTTAGGGTATGACACACCAGATTCGTGTGAAAGAGGAGGATGTTCAAAAGACGACTTTTAGGACACGGTATGGTCATTACGAGTATTCTGTGATGCCATTCGGAATTTCTAATGCGCCGGGTGTGTTTATGGAATACATGAATCGTATTTTTCATGAACAGTTGGATCGATTTGAAGTTGTGTTCATCGACGACATTTTTATTTATTCTAAGTCTCAAAAAGAGCATGAAGAGCATTTAAGGATTGTATTACAGATTTTGAAAGAGAAGCAATTGTATGCTAAGTTGTCAAAGTGCGAGTTTTGGTTGTCGAAAGTAAGTTTTCTTGGACATGTTATTTCTGATGGTGGTATTAGTTTTGATTCATCCAAGATTGATGCGATAATGCAATGGGAAGTTCCTAGATCGGTTATGGAGATTCGAAGCTTTTTAGGCTTGGCAGGTTATTATCGGAGGTTTATTGAAGGATTTTCAAAGTTGGCACTTCTGTTAACGCAGTTGACTTGTAAGGGAAAGGCTTTCATTTGGGATATTCATTGCGAAGAGAGTTTCATGGAACTTAAGAGAAGGTTAACAACGGCTCCGGTCTTGATTTTGACAAATCAGACAGAACCATTTGTCGTGTTTTGTGATGCTTCAATGTTTGGGTTAGGTGGTGTTTTGATGCAAGATGGAAAAGTTGTAGCTTATGCTTCAAGACAATTGAGAGTGCATGAAAAGAATTATCCTACGCATGATTTGGAATTAGCAGTCGTGGTTTTTGCTTTAAAAATTTGGAGGCATTATCTTTATGGTGCAAGATTTGAAGTTTTTAGTGATCACAAGAGTTTGAAGTATTTATTTGATCAAAAGGAGTTGAACATGAGACAAAGGAGGTGGTTAGAGCTCTTGAAGGATTATCATTTTGGTTTGAATTACCATCCGGGTAAGGCGAATATGGTGGCCGATGCTTTAAGTCGTAAGTTGTTACATATGTCTGCATTGATGATAAGAGAATGGGAACTTTAGGAGAATTTTAGAGACTTGAGTTTGGTTTGTGAGATGACGCCGAGAAGTGTGAGACTTGGTATGCTACATGTTACGAATGATTTTCTTGCAACCGTTTGTGAGAAGCAAAAGTTGGATTTGAAGTTTGTTGATTTTATGATGAATGAGAATGAGGATTTCAAGGTTGATAATTTTGGAGTTTTGAGATTTCGTGGTCGTATTTGTATTCCCGATGATGTGGAGTTGAAAAAGATGATATTGGAAGAGGGACACCGAAGTAATTTAAGTATTCATCCGAGAGAGAATAAGATGTATTAAGATTTGAAGAAGATCTTTTGGTGGTCCAGATTGAAGAGAGATGTAGCTCATTTTGTTTATGCGTGTTTGACTTGTCAGAAGTCTAAGGTGGAACATCAGAAGCCTAGTGGTTTGATGCAACCGTTGGATATTCCGGAATGGAAATGGGATAGTATATCTATGGATTTTGTTACGGGATTTCCGAATACGCAAAGAGGTCATAATGCTATTTGGGTGATTGTGGATAGGCTTACTAAATATGCTCACTTTATTCCGATTGATATTAGTTATCCTTTGGAGAAGCTAGCCGAGATTTATGTTTCTGTGA